>CM024671.1:6779724-7379724 GCA_014182725.1 Eucalyptus brandiana
CTCGTCGCCACCGTATCCGATAAAGACGCACTTTTGGGACTTAGCATCAAGCTTTTTCCTATCCTCCCTGTCAATCAAAGCATATGCAATACAACCAAACACCTTTAAATGTGAATAATTAATCTTCTTACCTGACCACCGCTCCGTGGTATTTCTCCATCCAATGCACTAGATGGACTTCGTTGATAAGATAAACAGCCTGCATCAAGCGTGGCAGCCCATAAGTGTAGCGGGAGACCCGCGTGTAGTCTCATGCATCTCGCACGTTCTAGAATAGTCTGTTCATTCTTTCGGCTACACCGTTCTCTTGAGGAGTTCTAGGAACAGTCTTTAGCCCGTGTATGCCTTCTCGACTCAGATAATTTGCAAATTCTTTACTTGTGTATTCACCACCATTATCAGATTTCAAAGCTTTAATCTGATAACCTGTTTCTTTTTCTACCATAGTCTTCCACATCCTGAACATCCCGAATACTTCTGATAGAGATTCTGTGGCAGAGCATATTTGATGATTATGCTAGTGGAGATTTTGGACAAGTGGTTGTGGGAAACGGCCAGAGAATTTGTTACAGAATATAGGGTTTGATGATGCTAGTGTCTCGGCTCACTAGGCACAACACGAGCTCGTCCTTGGCCAGGATGCTTTTGGTGCGACAAGCAAGTTTCTCAAACAATATGGGCGGATGCTAAGAAGAGATCGGTCGCCATGTTCCCTACAAGAAGAGAATCCTTCATTGGTTTGCTTTGAGATCAAGAGTTCTTTGAGATCAAGAGAGGCATAGTAGGCGAAAGAAGTGCTGCCAAGAGAGTGCAGTTGGCTTGGGATGCCACACTTGTCAGGGAGAGTACAAGTGACTAGATTCGTGAACAGCTTTGATCGGGGGAAGCAACTAATGTGAGTGTAGTAGCATGTTCGTTGGGTGAGCATTTGCCATTCATGTAAGTCCGCGGGAGTGGCGGTGGTGGTTGAAGAATGCCGGGAAGTGACGGAACAAGCGAAACAAAGTGCTTAGTAGGCGAAAGAAAGTGCTGCCAAAGTAGCGCGGTTGGCTTGGAATGCCACACTTGTCGGGGAGAGAGCGCAAGTGGCGAAGATTCGCGAACGGCTTTGATCAGGGGAGCAACCAATGGTGTGGAGTGGCTTGTTTTGTTGGGCGAGCGTTTGCCATTCATGTAAGTCCCGTGGGAGTGGCGCTGATGGTTGAAGAACGCAAGGAAGCAACAAGATAGCTTGCAACAAGGGTGTTCTTTGGAATTGGGTAGGTGAGAATGCCCAAGTTCCAATTTCTCTTGTACCCATGGGGGTTGAAAAGTGGGCGCTTTGTGGCATCGGGGTGAAGTGCGAGAAATGCAGAAGGGTTGATACAACTGGTTTATCGGAGTGGCATCAGAGTGTTTGTGCTAGGAATCCAGGGATGTGATGATTATCATTTTAGAGGATTTCTAAAGGCGGGGTTGGCCTCCCGTGCACAAACTGGTCGGGAGCTGATGCCGCTTTCCTGATGAGGCCTTGGCAGGTCGAAACCAGTTGTATTGAAATGATCTGTATATCTTGCTCGAGGGACTGGATGCCTGAACAAAGTTGGATGTGGTGCGGTCCATGCTATTCGTGATATTGTTATTGGGAACAATCTGTTGAGAGAAGATCGTCGTTGTATTCCAACTTTTTTCGAAGTCTAGTGGATTCGCGAGTGCCTCTGCGCGGAGACGTAGCCCGGGTTTGGGTGAACTTCGATAACAAATTTTCTGGCGTGTTCATCGATTCTACTCTTTTATTACTATATTCTCGTACGGAGAATTGTTTGCGAGTGTTATTTTTCTGGAATCGACGTGCGATTTCGTAACAAGCGGTATCGAGCTTGGGTTGGCTAATCGAGAACATTGAGGGTTTTCGGTGACGTTCGATTGAAAGCAAACGGGATGGCGGAAGATAAAATCAGAATCGATAAGTTCAATGGAGAGGATTTCGGATGGTGGAAACTACAAATAGAGGATTATCTTTATCAAAAGATCTCTATGCACCACTTGAGGGTTGGAAACCCGAGATGGCGGAAGTGGATCCGACGGCGAAGCCGGATGGAAAATTCTTGATCGAAAGGCGTTAGGTGCGATTCGTCTAGGGTTGACGAAAAGACAGGGTACCACATCGCGAAAGCAAAAACTGCAAAAGAAGCCATGGATATTCTAACAAATATTTTTGAGAAGCCATCCACATCAAATCGGGTATTTTTTTGAAGAAACCGGTTAATATGAAGTTATCGATAGAGATTACGTGGCGAGCATATTAATAGTTTCACGCAGGTCACGGGTCAATTAGAATCCGCAGGCATAAATTTAGATATGAAGCTTCAAGCTTTATTATTTTTATGTTCTCTTCCAGAAAGCTACAATACCGCAGTGCAGGGAATTTCGAGCACCATGAAGGATGATTTAACTCTTGATGATCTTTGTGAGTAGTATCATGGATGAAGAGATGCGAAGGAAAGTCTCGGGTGGAGATAATCTTTTTGCATCTACATCTTCAACGGCACTTGCGGTGGAGAACCGTGGAAGAAGTAAAAGTAGAGGAAATTTCAGCGGTCGTGGCGAGATCACAATCAAGGGGTAAGAGACGAGGTTGCAAAAGATGAGTGTTGGTTTTGTCACAAAACCGGACACCGGAGGTTTCAATGTGAAGCCTACAAAAAGAAGCAAAGCAAGATGAGAATCAAGGTGCTAATGTAGTTAGCGATAAATCTTTGCTAGATAACTTGTGTTTGTCTACGGGGTTTGATTTGACAACGAGATAAATGGTTTATTGATTCGGCGCTTCTTTTCATTGCACCTCGCAAAGAGACATATTTGATGATTATGCTAGTGGAGATTTTGGACAAGTGGTTGTGGGAAACGGCCACATGTGTCCAATTGTTGGGAAAGGAACCGTGATCGTGAACATCTCGGGTGGAGGACATCTAGTTTTGCGTGAAACTAGGCATATTCAGAATTAAAGAAAAATCTGATTTCAACCAAGTAAACTTGACCAAGAAGGTTTGGTAATAACCTTTTGTGGAGAGTGGAAGATAACCTCGGGGATAAGAGTAGTAGCAAAGGGAAAGCGTACGGGTACACTTTACCTTCTCCAAGGAGACAATATCGGTGATATAGTTGCAACTACAATGGCTACGGGTAATTTATCTACTCTTTGGCATTATCGTTTGGGACATCTTGGTGAAAAGGTGTAAAGCAATTACACTCGAGGAAATTACTTCCGGGTTTACAAAAAGTTGAGTTAGATTTTTGTGAGAGTTGCATTTATGGAAAACGAGGAAGGCTGTTAGTTTTCAATTGAATGGGCAACAAAATAAAAGGCCGAAGCTAGAGTTGGTTCATACCGATGTATGGGGACTGCTCGGGAACTCTCTTATGGTGGTAAGAGATATTTTGTCACCTTCATTGATGATGCAACAAGAAAGACTTGGGTCTATGCTCTTAAAGAAAAATCGAAGTATTCGGGATGTTCGGGATGTGGAAGACTATGGTAGAAAAGAAACGAGGTTATCGGATTAAAGCTTTGAAATCGATAATGGTGGTGAATACACAAGTAAAGAATTTGCAAATTATCGAGTCGAGAAGGCATACACGGGCTAAAGACTGTTCCTAGAACTCCTCAAGAGAACGGTGTAGCTGAAAGAATGAACGGGACTATTCTAGAACGTGCGAGATGCATGAGACTACACGCGGGTCTCCCGCTACACTTATGGGCTGCCACGGTTGATGCATTTTGTTTATCTTATCAACGAAGTCCATCTAGTGCGTTGGATGGAGAAATACCACAAGAGCGGTGGTCAGGTAAGAAGATTAATTATTCACATTTAAAGGTGTTTGGTTGTATTGCATATGCTTTGATTGACAGGGAGGATAGGAAAAAGCTTGATGCTAAGTCCCAGAAGTGCGTCTTTATCGGATACGGTGGCGACGAGTATGGTTATAGACTTTGGGATTATGAGAATAATAAAGTTATCCGCATCGCAATGTGGTATTCCATGAAGAAAAGATGTACAAGGATCGTCGGACGAGAGACGAGCATGAGAAGGTAGTACAATCGAATATGTTGAATTAGACACAATGCCCGTGACGATGTTTCCGGTAGATCAAAGTTCACTGAAAGAGAGGTTCAAGATGAGCCTATTATCGGTGAAGAGGTAGTTCAAGAAGAACGCGGTGATTCGGAACAAACGAATGACCTTGAAGTACTGTCTTGAGAAGGTCTACACGTGTGAGAAAGCCAAAGGTAATTTTTGATCCATCGGCTAATCTTGTTCTAAGTCATGTCTTATATACGATTCGGGAGAACCGGAAACTTACAATGAGGCAAAGGCGAGACACGTCTCACTTGCGGTGGGAGTGTGCTATGAAAGACGAGATGAGCTCGTTGCTTGAGAACAAAACTTGGGAGTTGACCAAGTTGCCCACAGTAAAAAAGCTTTATTAAACAAATGGGTGTACGGGATTAAGAATGAAGCGAGATGGTAGTATTAGATACAAGGCGAGACTTGTAGTTAAGGGCTTTTCTCAAAAAGAAGGGATCGACTACTCGAGATATTTTCACCTGTAGTGAAAATGACATCAATTAGAGTTACGCTAAGTATAGTTGCGGTGGAGGATCTTTATCTTGAGTAGTTAGACGTAAAAACAGCGTTTTTACATGGTGACTTAGATGAAGAATTATACATGGCACAACCTAAGGGTTTTGAAGTCAAAGGTAAGGAGCACATGGTATGTCGCTTGAAGAAAAGCTTGTATGGCTTGAAACAAGCTCCGCGACAATGGTACTTAAAATTTGATGGTTTCATGCAAGAAAAGGATTTACACACTTTGTGAGTCGATCACCTTTGTGTTTATTTTCGCAAATATGATGATGGTGACATTGTGTATTTATCTTTATATGTGGATGACATGCTTTGGTGGCTAGTTCCAATATGAAGAGAATCGTAGAAGTGAAAAAGATGTTATCATCACGGTTTGCTATGAAAGACTTGGGAGAGGCCAAGAATATTTTAGGCATGAAAATCATTAGAGACAGGGGAAAAATAAGAAATTATGGTTGTCGCGGGAAGACTATGTGAACAAGGTGTTAAAGAGATTTAACATGGACAAGGCAAAACCGGTTGCAACTCCTTTAGCGAATCACTTCAAACTTTCCAAGGATATGTGTCCAAGCACTCGGAGTCGGCATTGAAAGATAATGAATTAAAGCTACAAAAGATTGATGGCTCGAAGAATCCGGTGACATGATGACCAAGGTAGTAGACGAGAGAGAAGCATATTTTCGTACTACTACCATTGGTATTACTTCATGTTGATTGATGAGGAGTATCGCAGAGGCACAAGTTTCACAACTACTATTTTTTGAAGAAGATGGATGCAAAGTTGCTTGGTGCTTGAGTATATTTGTCTTCAAGTGGGAGATTGTTATAGATAAAGCCAAATATTTGTTTTTAGGGGCTTTTTTGTCTTTCTATTAGATTTCCTTTTAGGTTAAAAGTGGTACCTATATATTAGCGATGGCAAAACCCTAGCCGTTAAGACGCCGAAAAAGGAAATAGAGAGGCAAGAAAAAAGAGAAGAAAAAAAGTGAGTTTTTTCTTGATGAGAGTTCTCAATCTCTTTGTACCCTGATCTTGAGAGAAGATCGTCGTTGTATTCCAACTTTTTTCGAAGTCTAGTGGATTCGCAGAGTGCCTCTGCGCGGAGACGTAGCCCAGGTTTGGGTGAACTTCGATAACAAATTTTCTGGCGTGTTCATCGATTCTCGCTCTTTTATTACTATATTCATGCGGAGAATTGTTTGCGAGTGTTATTTTTCTGGAATCGACGTGCGATTTCGTAACAACTGGTATCAGAGCCTACAAAACGCACCGCCATCCCTCCTCCCCGCGCACCGCCGCTCGGGTCGTCACATTCTCCCCCCCTTGGGAGTACAGCGTCCTCGCTGTGGCCCCACACGCTGTCGGGAGTCGGCTCTGATACCATTTATCTGTTGTCAAATCAAACCCTGTAGACAAACACAAGTTATCTAGCAAAGATTTATCGCTAACTACATTAGCACCTTGATTCTCATCTTCTTTGCTTCTTTTTGTAGGCTTCACATTGAAACCTCCGGTGTCCGGTTTTGTGACAAAACCAACACTCATCTTTTGCAACCTGTCTCTTACCCCTTGATTGTGATCCGCCACGACCGCTGAAATTTCCTCTACTTTTACTTCTTCCACGGTTCTCCCTTTGCAAGTGCCGTTGAAGATGTAGATGCAAAAAGATTATCTCCACCTGAGACTTTCCTTCGCATCTCTTCATCCATGATACTACTCACAAAGCATCATCAAGAGTTAAATCATCCTTCATGGTGCTCGAAATTCCCGCACCTTTGCGGTATTGTAGCTTTACGGAAGAGAACATAAAAATAATAAAGCTTGAAGCTTCATATCTAAATTTATGCACTGCGGATTCTAATTGACCCGTGACTGCGTGAAACTATTAATATGCTCGCCACGAGAATCTCTATCGATAACTTCATATTAACCGGTTTCTTCAAAGCAAAAATACCGATTTGATGTGGATGGCTTCTCAAAAATATTTGTTAGAATATCCATGGCTTCTTTTGCGGTTTTTGCTTTCGCGATGTGGTACCTGTCTTTTCGTCAACCCTAGACGAATCGCACCTAACGCCTTTCGATCAAGAATTTTCCATCCGGCTTGCCGTCGGATCCACTTCCGCCATCTCGGGTTTCCAACCCTCAAGTGGTGCATAGAGATCTTTTTGATAAAGATAATCCTCTATTTGTAGTTTCCACCATCCGAAATCCTCTCCATTGAACTTATCGATTTCGATTTTATCTTCGCCATCTGTTTGCTTTCAATCGAACGTCACCGAAAACCCTCGATGTTCTCGATTAGCCAACCCAAGCTCGATACCGGTTATTGTTACGAAATCGCACGTCGATTCCAGAAAAATAACACTCGCAAACAATTCTCCGGACGGAATATAGTAATAAAAGAGCGAGAATCGGATGAACACGCCAGAAAATTTGTTATCGAAGTTCACCCAAACCCGGGCTACGTCTCCGCGCGAGAGGCACTCGCGAATCCACTAGACTTCAAAAAAAGTTGGAATACAACGACGATCTTCTCTCAAGATCGGGTACAAAGAGATTGAGAACTCTCATCAAGAAAAAACTCACTTTTTTTCTTCTCTCTTTTTCTTGCCTCTCTATTTCCTTTTTCGGCGTCTTTGGCTAGGGTTTTTGCCATCGCTAATATATAGGTACCACTTTTAACCTAAAAGGAAATCTAATAGAAAGACAAAAAAGCCCCTAAAAACAAATATTTGGCTTTATCTATAACAATCTCCCACTTGAAGACAAATATACCCAAGCACCAAGCAACTTTGCATCCATCTTCTTCAAAAAATAGTAGTTGTGAAACTTGTGCCTCTGCGATACTCCTCATCAATCAACATGGAGTAATACCAATGGTAGTAGTACAAAAAATATGCTTCTCTCTATCTACTACCTTGGTCATCATGTCAGCTGGATTCTTCGAGCCATCAATCTTTTGTAGCTTTAATTCATTATCTTTCAATGCCGACCGATAAAGTGATAACGCTTCTTGATATGTCTAGTCCTTGAGTGATAAGCTGCATTCTTTGCTAAGTGCACTTTGCACTTTGACTATCACTCCACGGTAATCGACGGCTGTTTTCGATGTAACTCCTCCATATAATCTTGTAACCACATGATTTCCTTGGAGGCTTCGTAATCGCTACATATTCTCGCCTCTCGTTGTCGATAAAGCAACTACTTTTTGTAGTTGAGATACCCAACTCACCGCTGTACCTCGCAATCGTAAAGACATATCCGGTGGTACTCTTACCACTATCTCGATCACCCGAATGATCCGCATCTACATAACCCCGCAACTTTAGAGATGTACCACTATAACAAAGTGAGTAATTGGAAGTACCTGCTAGATATCTCAATATCCATTTAAGCGCATTCCAATGCTCTCTACCCGGGTTCGCATATATCGACTCACAACTCCCACTTTGCTTGTGCAATGTCCGGTCTCGTGCTCACCATGGCATACATCAAACTCCCCCTTCGCCGATGCATATGGAACTACCGCCATCTCATCTTTCAAAGCCCGAGTGCTTGGACACATATCCTTGGAAAGTTTGAAGTGATTCGCTAAAGGAGTTGCAACCGGTTTTGCCTTGTCCATGTTAAATCTCTTTAACACCTTGTTCACATAGTCTTCCTGCGACAACCATAATTTCTTATTTTTCCTGTCTCTAATGATTTTCATGCCTAAAATATTCTTGGCCTCTCCCAAGTCTTTCATAGCAAAGCTTGTGATGATAACATCTTTTTCACTTCTACGATTCTCTTCATATTGGAACTAGCCACCAGCATGTCATCCACATATAAAGATAAATACACAATGTCACCATCATCATATTTGCGAAAATAAACACGGTGATCGAGACTCACAGTGTGTAAATCCTTTTCTTGCATGAAACCATCAAATTTTAAGTACCATTGTCGCGGAGCTTGTTTCAAGCCATACAAGCTTTTCTTCAAGCGACATACCATGTGCTCCTTACCTTTGACTTCAAAACCCTTAGGTTGTGCCATGTATAATTCTTCATCTAAGTCACCATGTAAAAACGCTGTTTTTACGTCTAAGCTACTCAAGATAAAGATCCTCCACTGCAACTATACTTAGCAGAACTCTAATTGATGTCATTTTCACTACGGTGAAAATATCTCGGAGTAGTCGATCCCTTCTTTTTGAGAAAAGCCCTTAACTACAAGTCTCGCCTTGTATCTAATACTACCATCTGCTTCATTCTTAATCCTGTACACCCATTTGTTTAATAAAGCTTTTTTTTACTGTGGGCAACTTGGTCAACTCCCAAGTTTTGTTACGAAGCAACGAGCTCATCTCGTCTTTCATAGCACACTCCCACCGCAAGTGAGACGTGTCCGCCTTTGCCTCATTGTAAGTTTCCGGTTCTCCCGAATCGTATATAAGACATGACTTAGAACAGTATTAGCGATGGATCAAAAATTACCTTTGGCTTTCTCACACGTGTAGACCTTCTCAAGACAGGTACTTCAAGGTCATTCGTTTGTTCCGAATCACCGCGTTCTTCTTGAACTACCTCTTCACTGATAATAGGCTCATCTTGAACCTCTCTTTCAGGTGAACTTTGATCTACTGGAAACATCTTCACGGGCATTGTGTCTAATTCAACATATTCTGATTGTACTACCTTCTCATGCTCTGTCTCTGTCGACGATCCTTGTACATCTTTTCTTCATGGAATACCACATTGCGACTGCGGATAACTTTATTATTCTCATAATCCCAAAGTCTATAACCATACTCGTCGCCACCGTATCCGATAAAGACGCACTACGGGACTTAGCATCAAGCTTTTTCCTATCCTCCCCTGTCAATCAAAGCATATGCAATACAACCAAACACCTTTAAATGTGAATAATTAATCTTCTTACCGACCACCACCGCTCCCGTGGTATTTCTCCATCCAACACACTAGATGGACTTCGTTGATAAGATAAACAGCTGCATCAAGCGTGGCAGCCCATAAGTGTAGCGGGAGACCCGCGTGTAGTCTCATGCATCTCGCACGTTCTAGAATAGTCCTGTTCATTCTTTCAGCTACACCGTTCTCTTGAGGAGTTCTAGGAACAGTCTTTAGCCCGTGTATGCCTTCTCGACTCGATAATTTGCAAATTCTTTACTTGTGTATTCACCACCATTATCAAATTTCAAAGCTTTAATCGATAACCTTTGTTTCTTTTTCTACCATAGTCTTCCACATCCCGAACATCCCGAATACTTCGATTTTTCTTTAAGAGCATAGACCCAAGTCTTTCTTGTTGCATCATCAATGAAGGTGACAAAATATCTCTTACCACCATAAGAGAGTTCTGAAGCAGGTCCCCATACATCGGTATGAACCAACTCTAGCTTCGGCCTTTATTTTGTTGCCCATTCAATTGAAAACTAACAGCCTTACATTTTCCATAAATGCAACTCTCACAAAAATCTAACTCAACTTTTTGTAAACCCGGAAGTAATTTCCTCGAGTGTAATTGCTTTACACCTTTTTCACCAAGATGTCCCAAACGATAATGCCAAAGAGTAGATAAATTACCTGTAGCCATTGTAGTTACAACTATATCACTGATATTGTCTCCTTGGAGAAGGTAAAGTGTACCTGTACGCTTTCCCTTTGTTAGAAATATTTGTTTGAACCAACATACGACCATACGCGATGACACAGCATCTTGACAAGAGGAGCTGAAGTGGTGGGCTTCCACATGGTTACCGTCCCACCTGAATGACCTAAAGCAACAACCCCATTGAAGGGATTCACCTGCATTACATCTGTACGACCTAAACCAGTCCGGAAGTTGCCAACCATCACCCCTGTCGTAACATCCTGATAATGAAGCTGGCCGAATTTATTTATGGATGCCAAGAGGAAATGGTTTTTTCAGAAATTGAAGCTTAAGCACTGCTCCATGTTCCTTTAAACAGTGCAATTCGATACCTTCCCTGTTGTAGATATAAGGGTACTTCTTCTGTGCTGCAGCAAAGAACAACTCGTTATGCAAGAAGACAACATCACGTACAGTTTCTCTAACCTGAATTTCTTTAATCAGACTCAAGTTCTTCATGTCTACAATAGCTAAGTGGCCCTTGCGTCCAGCTGCTGCCATATACCGACCACTTGAGGTGAAATCCAGAGTGTAAGGACCAAGATCTGGTAAGACGATGTCATACTGATTTCTTGAGCTAGTTATATCAACTTCATGAGCAATTGATTCTTGCCTGATTCTCCATGTTTTTTTCAATACCTTCAGCCTCCAGATAGCCTCCCTCACTAGGCATAAGCCACTTCTCTGCCTTGGCAGCTGCTTCTGCAGATTTCCCATATAACTTTTCTCTAACGGTAAGCTGGCCCCTCAATTTTTTGTCTCGCAAAGCCTCTAAATTAGCACCATCACCTCTCAGATATTTCTTAATTCGCGTTTCCAATTCGCCAGACTCCTCCGGTTCAGTAGGAGGCTTGATCTTGTCAGGAGCGCCGGCTTCTTGCTTCTCCTCCATCATTCCTGCTTCGCACTTCTTGCCGCTTGGCGCGCGCAGGTAAACAGCAACCCAATTAGCAACCGACCCGCCACCGGAAGAGCGCTTGACTTCACCTTTAGTGAGGTGATGCAATAGCCGGAAGCAGCCGAGGCGAATCCAATCTTTCGCGCGGTTTTCGTTTGCGCCGGCGGCGAGCGCACCGCAGGAGGAGGTGATCGGAGGAGATTATTAGGGTTTTGTCTGAACCAACATGCGTTCCGGGGGGAGTATGGTCGCATGTTGCCTCCTAACAAGTCGACTATAGGCTGTAAATGGGTGTACAAAATCAAAACTAAGGCAGATGGTACAGTGGAACGTTATAAAGCTCGACTAGTAGCAAAAGGCTTTACCCAGGAGTATGGCATTGATTATGATGAGACGTTTGCTCCAGTTGCACGTCTTACTTCTGTTCGTAGCCTTCTTGCTGTCGCTGCTATTAAGCGATGGCCTCTATTTCAAATGGATGTTCTGATACCATGATAGAATAAAGTGAAATAATGAATTTCTGTATATTTCAGTGTGTATAATACTGACGATACAAGGGCCTATTTATAGGCTAGTCTAGGCAACTATCTAAAGTAATAGAATATTACAATATCATAATCAAATCAATTATAATCGATATGAAATCAATTATAAATCAATTTGGAAAATAAATATTTCTAACATCCTAAAATATCTCTAACAAGCAATATGAGTTACATCAATATATAATAGGTACAGGTTGCTAAATTTGTACTGAATAAAAATTGATCAAAATGAGTTAAATGAGTCTATTTAGATCGGATCATCTTCGACTCAACCCAAACTTAATACGACCTACCTATTTGACAAGTCTAGTTATAGAGTACTTTGTTCTCCCATACGTGTTTGCAAGGTTTAATCCAAGAAGAAAGGGGAAAATAGAAGTACCCTCGAAGTTCTTTGACCTTTCGCAAATGGGGTGCTTGGCACTGCATATACTTCTCGTGTCTTTCAATAAACTTAATTGTAATTGGTTATAAGATAAACAATGATTTTTTGTGGGTTGTGCATCGGTTGGAAGGCGCAAGTATATTCAATACTTTCCTTTGTCGACAACTGTAACAAAGTACGTGGTTTTAATCAAGGCAATCAAGGAAGCGCTTTGGCTTAGAGGTTTGCCCATTGATCTAGGATTATAGCACGAGAAGATTGTTGTTTACTATTGTTGAGGCTGCCAAGGCAACCTAGAAAGATGGGTTGAATAGGTTGGGTGAACATTCTAATAATTTTTGCAGAATATCAAACAATCAGCACTCAAGATAGTAACAAGAACATGCTAGTGTATGTGATGCTAGTAAGTGAATCGGAGTGAAGAAAACAAATCACACAACAATTTATAGTGGCTTGGCTTTATATCTAACCTTACATCCACTCTTCAACTAATAGCCTTAACAGCGGTTGGATTCCACTAGATATTAGTAGACCAAGTTACAACTAGCTAGTATTATTCTCTTTACAGGATAAAACATATTATTGGGACGTACACACTTGCACTCACACTTGTGTACTTGTCTAACTACTATTAGGGTGCTAAAACCACTTTAGAGAGACACTCGGAAGAAGATCAGAGATAATATTATGCTTAAAAGTACTACCACAGTATTTCTCATATCTAACCCTCTTCACATCTTCATTCTTCCTTATGTATGGAAGTCCTCAATCTACTGTTGGAGACCCTTTAAGAACAAGACCAATTAGCCATTTGAGAGTCGCTAGGGTACTTGACCAGAATCGAGATTGATCTTCCAATCGCTTCCTCTGACTATCATAGGTTTCCCAAAATGGCTTATGCTGCAAGTGTCTGGTCTTTGAAGTAGACATTGTGTCAATTGCTTTTCCGGTGCCTTTCTCGGTTTTTCAACAATGAAGTCTAGAACCACAGTGGCTATTTTCTATACTATCAATGGTCATCTTCTATGTTTATCTTACCATTATCAAAGCTGACGCATCAAACATCGCGACCTGATACTTCAACATCAACAGGTGCAGATTGTGAGTGACTTGGTTGACAATCTTAATGACGACATCGATCAAGGTGATGAATTTTGACAAGACTACTGATCCTTTCATTTCTATCGGTGCCCAAAAACTTTCAAGAATACTGGCCTCAACAGAAGTATCTCCAAGCAACCATGAGATACCATTGTCATTGGTGCTTGTTCACCTCAATACTTATAGCCTTGATTCTCGTCGTTGCTGATGTGAAAGAACCAATGACTTCTACAACACAAAGTTACTATCTGCATACATCTTGATAAATAGTAGCTCCAAAGACAATTTGGTAATCATCAAAATGTATAGAGATGTTTTCCGAACAACATATCATTCGGAGTGTGGTACCTTTTGAAACAGATGTATCACAGCGGACAAAGCACATTGATGATGTCAAGTACCACCGTAATTGTGATATTGTGTCACGAAAAATCATATCTCTCGAGAAAGTGCCCATAGTAGATAATTCGGCAATTTTATTAATGAAGCTTATCTCATTGACCAAGTTCAAGTACTCTTCGGACTTGATCGGCGTTTGTAGCGGCTAGCGGGGGAGTAGTTCAAGGGGCTCAGGAGAGACAACGGTCGAAGAAGTTGGACTTCTCGCCATAGAGGACATTTGTTTATTATAGCTTTGAGGTAATCCCAATTTATTTGAAATTCGATCCAAAATTGAATTGCAAGAAAATCAGAGTCACATTAGGAAAGTCCCAAATTGGACTCTTCCAACAGGACCGTGGTGATGCAAAAAAGGATATTAATTTTCCATTTACTTATCAAATTTGAAGTTTTTGTTGACGTCGGGAAGGAGTCATAGTCTGTTGCATGCTAATATTTTATTATGAAGTTTGGTCTTGTATGCATAGTGAGTGTTGGTGGTTTGTTTGTAAAATAAACCAAGAGATGCCTTGTTTCACATCGAAAAAATGCGAGTGCGCACATAGACGAGATTTAACACTAATCAACGATCATTATTTTTATTTATTAAAATTCGGATTAATTTTTATAAAAAAAAAAAAACCCATAGCATCTTATTGAAATAATATAGCTATTCACAAAAGAGTTATGATTTTTTATATATATATTTAATTTCGAATTTCATTATTTCTTCCCATGGTGATCTCAGAGTTTGTACTAGTTCAACATAACTTTTTAATTCTTGAAAGGTTGTGTCTGTTCAGATATAATTTTTTGTTTTTTTGCTATTAATTACTAAATGTGTTTCTTCTTCCATTTTCGTTTTCTTTCAAAAAGATATACAATCATTGTTTCTAATTATTTCCCTTGAAAGACTCCAAAAAAATACTAGAATTGCTATATGGTATTCTCAATCAAGACTTTATTGTATTATGAAGGATATTTACCGGTGACCATTAATAATGTTGTGAAGCAAATAATTCCTTAAAAAAAGTGATATCCCACCTTAAAGTTTGATTTCATTGTTCTTCCTTATCTTTCGTCATATTTTCCCAACAGTGGGTGCGCTTGATATATGTGAAAACCTATGAAAAACATGCAAAGCATCAAGAGCAGTCATTCAGGAAAGTTGAGAGTGTGAGAAAACGGGGACGATGACCATGCTAGAATCAGCAGGGAAATGACCATGCTCTCCAACCTCTTCTTGGTGCTCTCTCTCTCTATAGCCGAAAGGATAATGAAAAGCGGGGAGAGGAAACAGATAGGACTTTGATTTTATTCAACATTCGAAGTTGCACATCTTGTTCTCGTTCTCGTTCCATGTCCCGTTTATTACCAGCTTCTGAACCCACATTTTATCTTTGGATGTGGATCGGAAATAGACGTGCCCGTGTCCACTGGACCGAAATGCGAGTCAGTCTACAGAGTGAAGAGCGGAGATACTTGGCTTGGCTTGGCGAACACGTTCAATCACAAACACGGCATGGAACAAAAGTGAAGCCCTCGGGGTGCCTTGAAGGTTCTGGCTTGGAATTGTCGGGGACGTCGCTTGGGCCCAACACTAGGTGCGCCGCTATTTGCACTTGTTAAGGAAGAACCATCCGGAATTAACCACCGGCCACGGTGGCTCCACTGGATAAGGCTCTGCTGATCCTTAACAAAGAGGTGAAGGGTTCAAAACTCAGGGGAGGCGCTAGGTGTATTAAGTGTGACTCAGGGGTGGTGGGTCCTCCTGCTTAAGTGTCACCTGGGGATTTACGGCGCGGTTGTCGGCTGCAAGTCGGTTCCTCCAGTACCAAAAAAAAAAAAAAAAAACCATCCGGAATTATGCATTTTGATGTAAACCAAGGCTCAAGTTCTCACACATGCCATTTAGTTTCGCTATCGAGGTTACTTCTTCTGTCTGGAAAAATGATTCATCGAAATATATGAATTCTTTGCTCTTGTCATAGGACTAGCAAGTGGACTTTGTTTGCTCCGTCTCGGGAGCTATGATGTAAGTAGGTGAAAATTTACACTCTTTTGTAGCATTCGTTTTGATGGCATAACTTTTTTGTCGATTGTTTGAGTACTAAACTCCCATAAAATGAGATCAACTGCCTGTCGAGTAGACAGAAACGGTTGGTGAATATTGGAATGATGGATAAAAAGGTACGGTGGAGAATCAACGTCGAGAGGGAACAAGAAAGGAGACGTGGAGTTGGGTTAGGTATGAAGCGCAAGGAAGTAGATCAATGGGGAAAATTAGTTGTGAGGATGGAGTAAGTGCTAACGATGGGTAGATGAGGAGAGGAGACCTGAAGTTGTTGGAATTAATTGAGAGCTCCAACAGTATGGGAGATAATTGTCCAGTTCTTCCTAAACTTACGGTGCTACGTCATCAATTTAATTTTAAACTTTTTAATTCGATCAATTTATTTATAAACCCTTTCTACCAATCTTGGCCAAAAAAAATTTGCTAACGTAGATATCGGTTATTCTACATGGCACAGATAATGCTAAGTTGATTTTTATAATTTTTTTAAAAAATTTCTGAATTTTTTCTTTTCTTTTCTTTAATTTTTCTATTATCTTTTTTCTCATTTCCCTTCGTTGGTCATTGGGGCCTGAACGAGGGTCAATGAGGGCATCTCGACCTGGATTGCCATGTCAACTATTTTTAACGAAAAATAACCGGAAGAAATATATTGACAAATCCTCAAAATATTTAGAATTAAAGTGACAAAATTAAAAAATTTATGACTAAATTAACCGATGCATAATAGGTTTAGAACTTTTTAGATAATTTTCTTGTGCCAAAGAAAGTAAGACTCTCGTTAGGAGGGAGAAGAGTTCCCAAGTCAACTGTCTAGGACGTTCATAATTAGAAAGAGGGAGGGAGGACAAAACAACAATCATGTACTATAGACACGACATAAAGATCATGTTCGTTGGTCACATGGGGTTTGCAACCACCTAGAGAATGCGGTAGCTAGAAATAGGCGGTGCAAGTTCTAAGGTGGTAGGATAAAACCTATAGACATTGGTTTCTCGAAACCTGCAATCTATCCTATAGCGTTTTTAAATTTATTTCAAAATCTATTGATTTGATCTGTTCAATTGTCCCCCTACTATTTTGGAATTTAAAAAAAAAAAAATCATCATTTGAACTATTGACACATTCAACATGGAAGGGGGATTCGCCTCAGTGGCCACCCTTCCAACATGGAAGGGGGAGGTGAGGGGTTCAAATCCCCACCTTCTTAGGAGGGGATGGGGTGGGGACGCGTAAATTTCAGGAGTGGGTTTCGACTCCCACGCCCTGTAAGAGGCATGGCAAAAGTCTAAGAGTGAGTGTAGAGTAAGAATAAAGTAGGACTGACAAAAAAAAAAAAAACTGTTCACACATTCAATAAGAAAAACACAAGAGCACTCACAATAAAGTACACGTTCATGTCCAAAAACCCCATAATATAATGACCGTAAAGTGATATATCAAAAGTAAAGATGCTTCCTCACACCATTTCGCACATCAAAAAACATTACAGTACTATTGAAGTATTGTATAGGGTACGTGGATCTTTTACGAGGTAACCTATACAAGGTGCAACGTATAGGGTACAAGATATGAACTTAAACCCTAAAGCCTAACTAGTGTTTTCCGATTTCAAAATTTCAGTACGTGCAATCACCGTACTGCTTTTGATATCCATCTCGGAACCTATCTAGTCATATCACTTTCGAAGATTCACTAGGACACCCTACCTCGTGATACACCAAATGGTCAGCTTGAAGCATGTATGCATCCAGGCTAACAATTTTTAACGATGCTAAATCCGCATCAACGAATTCATTGTCGAAATCGCCTTCCAAAAATTGCAGAAACAATTTTCAAAGATAATCTTAAAACTATAGAAAAAGGAAAGAGAAAAGGTATGCAAGACAATTTTAAATTTTGAGCATCATTATTAGTTCATGGATTAATATTCCAAAAAATCCTAAATTAAAACATCTATGACAAATTTATTCTAAATTAATTTTTTTACTACAAGAAAAAAAAAACACAAATTAATATATATGCGATAAATTTACCTAAATATATGTGCGACAAATTTACCTTTCGTTAATTTTTATTAAATTGAATTAATAATACGAACAATCACAAACCAGTATACTTATGATCAAACAAAGAATAAAATCATAAATTGGTATATTTATCAACTGTCATATGTCATATGCATACTAGTTTAGAGTATTTTATTAAAAAATTATTTTAAGATAAATTTATCGTGAGTGTATTAATTTATAATTTTTTTATAATATTAGCCTTATGCCCTTCCTATCTAAGGAAGTGATACAAATCACTAACGTTTAGAGAAGCGGTGCACTTTAACCCAAAAAAAAAAAAAAGAAAAAAAACAACAACAAAAAAGAGGGAGCGATGCACGCGCTCCGGGAAGGCGCGTGGCGGGGGGGCCCAAACTGCTGAGCTAGCCGGTTTCAGGTGAGCGAAGGTTTCGAAGCTGGTCGGGTTTTCCCTCTCTCGCCCGTTGCGTATAAATCTTCACTCTCCGCATTTCCCCCCTCGAATATTCTTCCTTTCTCTCTCTTGATTCGATCTCTTCTCCTTCTTCTACTCCTCCGCCGCTCCCCTCGCCGGCCGCCGATCTTCGGGCCCGCCGCCGGCCGCCGGACCACGCCATGCGCGCTCCTCTGCCCCCCTCCGTCGAGCTCGACCGCGCCGTCGCCGTCGCCGTCGCCGGCGGCGGCGAGCTCCCTCTCCCTGCTCGCGCCGCTCGATCGCGCCGCCCGCCCGCGCGTCGCTCCGCCGGAGCTCGTCCCGGTCTCAAGGTAACGGCTCTGGTGCTTCCGCCGTCGGTTTCGTTTCTTTCCTGCTTTGGTTTTTTGGTGGCGGAAGGGAGAGATGGCGAGCTCGCGGATCGGAAATGGAGCCGATGAGCGTTGCGCCTCGATTGCGAACGCCATCGGACGTTCGTCTCTTGCGATCGGTCGATTGAGGTGATTGGAAACTCGTCGGTCAGTCGCGTGGAGGAAAATGGAAGGGAAACAGCGGATGACTTGCATAGGAAGGGGAGGAAGATGCTCTGCTTCTGTCGATTACTGCTTCGTTCGGTGAAGTGTGTAAATCGATACGGACGCGAAGGAGGCGTCATCTGAGTTCAGTGGAATTCCTTTTTCCCCGTGCGGCCATTTGAATGTGCTTATTTGCAGCTTTCGAAGTCTGAACTTGTGTGGCTATACGCTGTTTATGTGCCCCCAATTGACTCTTTATCTGCTTTTTTTTCTTCAAACAGATGCATAATAAAACTTTCCAGAGGCTTGGTTGTCATCTGCGGCAGAGTCTCATTTCGTGCAGGGCATTCGATGAGGTAACCTTTTTGCACACTGATAGCAAATATGTTTTGCTCTACGCAAGTTTCTGCTGTTTTAGGCTTTAATCAACTTGCATTTGAATCTTCTATGCTATATGTGAATCGAATAAAATTTACTTTGTGTAAGGTATCCCATTTCTCTTTACCTCTGAGTAAAGTCACCTAGTTCTCTTGTGGGTTCATGCCCTTGTTTATGATTCTGTTAAAGTATCTATGACGATTCATCATTTTCTTTAATGTTCTCTAGGACTCGATTGATATTCCATCCCTTGATGATTGGGGTGGCAGTGAGGGTACTGGTAGTTATATGATTTCATCCAGTGATGGTGAAGACAGTGACAGTGAAATGATATTAAATCCGAGCAATGACATGGATGTGCCGAAGTATAAAGTATCAACGAATGATGCATTAACAATTACTGCTCATAGATTTGCACTGATTGGCAGGCGCCGGAGGAAACGCAGGTATTTAGAACTGTTTCAAATGCATTTGGATGTGATCAAGGATGCTTATTGATGCAATGATTTATGAAGGAAGATCATTTTCATACTTATCTGGGATTCTTTTCAAATATGTATACTTGCAGGATCAAACATGGGATTTTGAACAACATGGGTTTGATTACTTTCATGACGACCTTCATTTTACTCTTGGATTGGTGTGCTTGGCGGATCGTCAGATTACCGCTGCCGCAATTTCACTTGACCCGCCCTTTTTTCATGTCGGCTGTTATAGCGTCCTGTATAGGCTACGTATTTGTTCCCTTACTTGACAGTTTTAATATTTACCAAATCCTCCGTAAGGAAGGGCCTGTGAAACACTATTTGAAAAAGAGAGCCCCCACAATGGGTGGATTGTTTTTCGTGCCCGTTGGTATAGCCGTTGCACAGGCCATAGCTGGTTTTTCTTCAACTGAAGTTACTGCAGCTAACGTGGCAACTCTGGCATTTGCTGCAATTGGGTTTATAGATGATAACTTAACCCTTGTCAAGAATCGAAATCATGGTTTATCTGCCTGGGTGAAATTGTTGTTAGAGGCAAGCTTTCTTACATCAATTCCTTACACTGATTCAGATGTCTCCTTAAGGTGCCTTTAGTCAAAGAACTCTTGATAAATATCTCAAAACTGATTCTGAATGGTTTACAGGTTGTTGTAGCGACAAGTTTTGCTTTGTGGCTGGATTGCACGAGGATATCATCACCTTATGGCATGTATACCTTCTTGTAACTAATCTGATCAACTTTATCTGATGGTAACTCACATATCTAATCTTGTGCCAATGTTTAAGAAAATTTCACTACTGAAATTTTTCTGGTGCTTTCATCCGTTGATTGGTGGAAGACACTAAAATGCTGCGAGAACATTACATAAACCACTACTTTTAAGGTACTTACTATTTTTTGGCATGAAAAGAAATCAGATGTGTATTCTTCTTCCAAGTCATTGCTTGAAAGGTAATAGCAATTAGAAAAACTAGGCGAACCGTGCAATTTACCTAAAGCGGAAGATGAACAGTTTTAAGATCCAACTTAACTGAAGGAGAGTCTGTCTGTTTGCAGATGTCTTATACATAAATGACTCAGACAACAGCATATGTTTGGTCGAGAAGTACTGAGACCCACTTCTTCCCGACTGATCCAGCTTTTCAAGTTCTGTGAAATTTACAATAGACTTTAGTAGAAAATTGAGATTTATACTGATCAATTAGAACTGCATCCTTCCACTAACAAATGATCAATCAACAACCTCTAGTACTATTTTCTTCTCAAGGAGTTGAATTTATGTGATTCGCTTCTTGTAGATCAGCACTTGCATCTCATTCTGCATTCATGAGTTTCTCTTTGTTTAATGTTATTTTCAGTATTAGTAAAGCAGCGACATTGGCATGTCTTTGTCTCAAACTTTTATAGTTGCTTATATCATGTTGTAAGTTTCTTTCTTTTTTAAGAAAAAAAAATGCTTCTTTCTGTTTTGCATAGGGACTTCTCCAATTGGATGGAGTTAAGAACACGAAAAGTTGACAATTTGCAGATCCCTAATTTAGTGGACCTTATATTATCCTTTAGGGGTCAGAATCATGTGAATGACATTTACCTCTTTCCTTTCCCCCCTCTACTATTAATGAACTAGGCCAAGTAATAAAGTTATTATGAGAACGTCCTGAGTGTTCAGTATTAGACAGCCAAATTCTGTGATGAAATTGTTGCGAATCTGTTGATATAGATTATTTCTCTTTATTAAGATGCCATGCTTAGCTCCTTTTCATCAATAGCTTATATGTCCGTTGGTTGTATTTTTAAGTTTGATATGTTTGATATTTTTTTGTTTAGCTGATAAAATGTTGACTTCCTACCATGGCATTGCCTCTCTATTAAGCATCCATCTATTAGTTCAAATCACTCATTTGCCTTCTTAATGCAGGAAAAAGTTGGTTCCTCTACCGGCACCATTGGGCATTGTATGCCTGGGAAAGTTTTATTCTTTGTTGACTTCATTTTGCTTCGTGTCTATGGGAAATGGGATTGATCTAACTGAAGGTCTGGATGGATTGGCGGGAGGGGTTTCCGCACTGGCTTTTATAGCAATGTCAGTTGTGGTGCTTCCGATATGTCCTGGTGAGTACAGTGAAGAGTTGAGATAGATGTAAAGTGTCTTCTCATGCATCTGAGGAGTTTTAACAGTGTGAACAGATCTTTAAAATGAGAAAAACTAATCCTTGGAGAGTTTTGCATCAGGTTCTGAGGTTTAACAGTGTTGTTGAGTCAACTTTTTTATGTATGTTTCAGTATACTAACAACTGTTTACATTGGAAGGTAGACCTTTCTATCTTTGGTGCATCAATGGCTGGAGCCTGTGTTGGTTTTCTTTTGCATAATCGGTACAAAGCATCTGTCTTCATGGGTGATACTGGATCTCTAGCACTTGGTGGAGCACTAGCTGCAATGGCAGCCTGTACAGGAATGTTCCTTCCGTTGTTCATTTCGTCTGGGGTTTTTGTTGTTGAAGCATTCTTTGTAATTTTGCAGGTTAGTCACGGAATACTTTATTACAGTTTGGTTATGGTATATACTTTTTTGCCTAAGAATATGCAGTGTCCTTTGTCCCTACAGAGTAACTAACCTTAGCCTGGCTGTTTTTATATCTTTGCCATTTCATCAATTAGATTAAATCTACTGAGGTGAAGAAAATTTAGATGGTTGGAAATATGATCTTGCGATGCACTCACTCCTGTTACGGATAAACAGTCCTTGTGTTTGACTGAAGGATAACTCATTATCCTACGACTTTGAGAGGACCATAAATACTGGTTTATTCTTTTACCAATTGATAACCGATGGGGGTGACTGCCAGTGCTAGGATATATATGTACCCATATATCTCAAGAGAGCACTGCTACCACACAGACAGAATCTGTTGTGCTTGGTCAGTCACCATCAGAAGAATTGATTTCTTCTTTTGTCTTAGGTAAGTTTAATCTAGAGCAGAGAGTTAAGAAAGGATAGTTCTTAGCACTGAAGTTCTATTCCTCAATCCCGGAAGAAGTTGCAAATGTACCCATGTACAGGGGCTCTGCTAAAGGCTTTATCTTATACAGATCAGGTCCAGGTTTGAGCCAACTTCTGGATATTAAGACAATGAACATAACCAGGAAGGAAACACTGGTTAGACTTGAGGGATAACAGCTCCATGAATACTGCCATTGCAACGCTGAATGTGATCGCCTGTTGTTGATTTGGGCAAATTGATATTCAACAGGGAGTTGGTCAGTGCAAAACTATAGGGGTTTTTTTTAAGCATCGGAAGAAATTTAACTCTCAATAAAGATTGTTTCAACATTTACCTTTGGACATTAGTTGACATAACTATATTAAACATTTTTCTGTTTCAATGGAACACATAGGTTCTTCAAGTTACTTTAATCATATGTTTTATGAATAAGAGAGGCCTTGAATCAAATTCCACCCCCTACTTTATTTGATATAATAGTTGAAAGATGTTGGCATTTAGGTTCATTGTCTTGTAAAACAAACTTCATGCTCATTCAAGAAGTTACCCAGTATTCATTAATAATGACAGCTGAGGTTTGGTTACTTTTGTTTTGCATTTACTGCGCCAACTGTCCTGCATTGCACATGTACTGCTAAAAGCAATGGGTGATGATTTCTCATATCATATGGCCTTGTCTAATTATTGGAATCCATTGCATCTATAATTCAGGTATCACAATTCGAAGCCACCAAGTACTTGCGTGGATATGGGGATCGCATTTTTCAGATGGCACCCCTTCACCATCATCTTGAATTACGTGGTTTCAAAAAACCAATAATTGTAGCCGGGGCATACCTTTTATCTTCTGTGTTATCCTTATTCGCTGGGTATGTGGGCCTTATATCCGCATAATTTTTGAAAGCAAATTATCGTTTCATTTATAGTAACATTTACTTGGATACAAATTTTTTTGTTGTTTTTTTCTGTTTTCTCCGGCCAAAACTTCATAACAAGTTAACAGATGGTAGAATGACTTTCCTGAGCTCGGTGGTCATGTTCTATTTTGCATACGAATCGCGATAAAAGCATCTCTCCTATTTAGCGGTTCCTCATCTTCACCTGCTTTGGTTTTCTTTTGTAATTGCACTCTTTTGTCGAGCAGCAATTGCCAGTTTTTCCTTCTTGTGCGCTATCCCACTAAGACGATGAGGGAGATTGATTGGATTTGTGACTAGCAGTCCTTTACCAACTCCTAAAGAGGGCTTATTGCTTTGACTTGATCCTTTGGAAATAGACTCAATCTTCGCTAATTTTTCTCTCTTCCTCAATATTTTCTAGATGCCACTAGGTCTAAATAAGCCGACCTTGTGAGGTGTAATCTATTAAAAAAAAAAAAACTTATTAAATAATCTTTTTCAATTTGATAAATTTCATACGTTTTACTGTCCTTAAGGTTCAATGTAAAGCTAGTGATGCCGAGACACCTGGAGTGCCAAAAGTTGGCACAGGGAGACACCGCAATGTCAAAAATTATGAAAGTGACATTTAAGCGCCAAAATCGGAGCAAAATGGACCAATTGAGTGTCAACGGTAAGAAAATCTAGCCAAATTGGGTACGTGACATTTTTTGGTGACATCTTTTATTGAGGCGGCAAATATTAAAAAAAAAAAAACACGTGGACAACAAAAATAACATCATCCATCCACGTTGGCTTGGCCTACCTAAACGATGTCATTTTTCCTTGGTGCTAAATGACATCGTTTAGGTTATTTGTTAGCTTAACTAGACCTGGTCGTCATCGTTTTTCTTTGTTCACTCATGTTCACACTAGATCTTAAGCTCTTTTCTCTGTCGCCGTTCACACCCAGAGGTGGCCATTGCTCACCATTGTCAGTCGCCATCGTTGGTCATCAGTCGCCATCGTTGGTCGTCGTCGCCGCTCGCTATCGTCACTCGTCCAAGTTTGGCCTCTTCTCCCCCTCCCCTATATGAAATTAGGGCTCGAACTTGTTTTAGGGCTCCAAAGGGAAATCTAAGGCTCGGTGGGGAAATGTGGAGGTTGGCCAGGAAATGTAGCACTCGGATGGTACTTTGATGTGTGATTTAGGGCTCAAAAGTGATGCTAAAACCCTAATGGGGGTTCGGATTGGCAATTTAGGGCTTGGCCTCGAAAAGTAAGATTCAACAAAGGGAAAATTATGGTTGGACCTTGAAGATGTGATGCTATTGTGATGTGTGACTTAGAGCAGTGTTACTATGATGTGTGTTTAGAGCTTGGATGTGGTATTGTAATGTGTGACTTAGAGCAGTGTTACTGTGACGACGATTTTTGGGAGTCAGATGTGAAATGTGATGTGCGACAGCGATTTTGAAGGCTCGGAGTGGCTGTCATAGGGATGTCTGGTCATTTTCTTTTTCTTTTTTTTTAAATTGAAGTGTTGAAATGGGTGTCGTGGAAACCTATGTTTGTTGTGGGGACCTTATTTTTTTGGTTAATATTTTAAGGGAAGGCAAATAATCAAAGTGGCTGTCATATAGGGGCATATTGTCAATTTGGGGACTTTTGTTTGTCGTGGAAGGTATCTTTATAGTAAATGGCTTGATATGTGCATCTCTCACCTCTTTCTTTGTGGGGACCTATGGCTTGACATGTCCATGAGAGTGGGAGGATTTTCATGTACCACTGTCTATTGTTCTTTATGGATGTGGTCCTAAAAGGTAATTATTTTTTTTCTTAGTACAGAAATGACTTATGATAATGATTATGTTGATGTCATAATTTGCTACAGTGGGGATTTTGTAACTGAGGATGAGTGGGAATATGAGGGTGGAAATGAGGGCACCATCTTTGTCAATATAAAGAAGGTATCTTATATAAAATTTCTTAGGAATATAGTGACATATTTGCCCTATAAAGTACAAAATTGTTGAATTGTGTTACTAGAAAAGGCTTGAGAGATAATTTGAGAAATTTAGAAGATGATAATGGTTTTAGGGACGTCCTATACCATTATTTTTATAGCAAAAAAAGTAAAATTATATGTTAAGTACGATAATGATAATGAGGATGAAGATGATGACGGAGAGAGCGCCCAAATAGGAAAAGAGAGAGATGGTATTCATGATAGTACTAATGTTAGGGATGGAGGAGGGCATGATAGACAGGATGGAAAAGAGAGGGACGTAGATGCAGTCCATCAAAGTGATTATGACATAGGTGATGTCACAATTACTAGATTAGATTGAGAAATAGCTAAATCCAATGATGATGACGATAAAAGGGTTGCCTGTTGAAAATTTCTTAAATGATAACAACAACGAGGAGCATCATAGTCAAGGAAAAACTAAAGGGAGTTTTTGTCAAATAGGTTTGTAGCTTTGCATGTTGCCGATGTTGCTGGTAAGGAGACTAATTATGAAGAAAGCGTTAAGAATGCTACTTCCCAGGATAAGCTTGAAGAAAATCAAGGAGTTGTGCATAGAAGGAAAAGTAAGTTTCCTTCTTATGTTCCATCAATTGTCTCTCCTACTTTGTCTATAGGTATGAAATTTCAAGATACGAAATAATTTAGTGAAGCTATACTGATTAACTCCATTGTTGTACAAAGGAATATTAACTTCATTAGAAACATTAAGACATTTGTAAGAGCCATTATCCATAGAAGATCTATGGCGCATTTGTTAGAAGAAGTGGATCCTTCCAGATTAGAGCCTACCAAGAGTAACATACTTGGTCTATTAATTTTGAAAATAAAAGGGTAACAAGTGCATGATTATTCAAGAACTTTGATCGAATCAAGCTAATGCCTCAAATGAAGAGTACTGAGTGCAGGATGCTGGTGAAGGAGCATGTAGGCATCAATGTATATAGGAATCAATGCAAAAGATCAAAGTATAAAGTGATCAAGATACTCATTGGTCAGTATGGTAACAAATATGGACAATTATGGGATTATGCTTAGAAGTGTAAGCTGCAAAATTCTTTAAGTAAAGTATATGTAGAGATTGTGGAGAGGTTACTTCTTGATTATGGGACCAAGTTTGATAAGTTCTATGTATGCTTCGATGCATGTAGACAATGATTTTTATCTAGTTGTAGAAGGATTATAGGATTTAACGGTTGTTTTTTTGAAAGACTTGTGTAAGGGAGAATTGCTTGTCGCAATTGGAAGAGATGCTAATAACCAAATGTTTTCACTAGGTTGAGCTATTGTGAGGGTAGAGAATAAGGACAATTGGTCTTAGTTCCTAAAAAATCTGATAACTGATTAAAGATAACAAATGGGAAAGGGTAGGCGCTCATTAGCAACAAAAGGTAATGTTTGCTTTTTGAAAAATCTAGTTAATTTCTTATTTTGAATTATTGCAAGGATTGATTCTGGCAATAGTTGAGTTGTTGCCTTATATCAAACATCAAATGTGTGTGCGGCACGTGTACATAAATTGGGCAAAGACCTATAAAGGGGATAAATTGCAGTCGCAATTTTGACAACTAGTAAAGAGCGCGAATATGACTGACTTTATAATAGCCAAAGAAGAATTGCTTTAATTGACAAATGATCTGATGCAGTATTCCAAATAGAACTAAAGTATTAGTGTATGATGTTTTTTAACGAGGAATTCAAATGCGATAACATCGACAATAACATATGCGAATCATTCAATGGGAGGATAATAGATGCTAAATGCAAACCAATCATTTTGATGCTTGAAAATATATGGGTTATGGTCATGACTCAGCTGCACAAACAAAAAGACGAGTCTGCAAAATAGACTAGGCAATGTGGTCTTAGGATTGTTAAGAAATTAAATGAGAACTTGGTTGCAAGTAGGTATTGTCATCCCATTTGGAATCGAGATGAATGATATGAGATAATGAAGGGTTTTAATAAGTATGTTGTTCATTTAGGTAGAATGAAGTATTCATATTGAGCATGACAACTAAGTGGAATTCCTTGTGCACATGACATATGTGCCATCCAATTGAAGGGCCACAACGAAAATGATTACATTGATGATTAGTATAAGAAATTGAAATATTTTACTTCATACCAATTTATGATGCAGCCAATCAGAAGTAACAAGTTCTGGGAGCTAACAGATCATGAAGCACCTCAACCTTTGCCACTAAAAAAGAAAATGGGAAAGCCAAAGTGAAAATGAATAATGATGGAGGAGGAGGTCTCAAGTCAGCGTAGGATGAGTAGGACATGTGTTAAGATGACGTACTCTTATTGCCATATAGCAAGGCACAATACTACAAGTTGTTAATTAAGGAAGTAGCAGGAATAGTTCAAGCTAGTCAAAGGTCCTAGTGAAGGGACAGTTGAAGAAAGGCAAACAGAAGGGCAAAGTGAGTCGACTATTCTTCAGTTGATAACAAGAAACCTAGTAAGTTATGAAATTTGTGTTTATATTGCTTTATGGTTTATTACAAATATGTACATGTAGACAATTGGCTTGTATATAATGTTTGTCTTTGCCAGGTCATAAGAATGACACATGAAGGATTGACCGAAACCCTTGTTGTACCTAAAACCGAAGGGCCCGTTCGAAGAAGGCAAGGTAGAAGATGACTAGCTGAAGGATTGGCCAAAACAACGGAATAGCTAGTTAAGTCGATTGTTCTTCAGTAGCAGAGAAAAAAATACCCGTTAAGTTCAACAATTTGTGTTTAGTTTTCATTTACGTTATTATATGGCCCGATGTTATATTTATGATGTCTTTTACTTCTTTCTCAAATTCGAAGAAGGCAAGCTAAAGTTTAATTGCCAACAGAGGGCCCAAGTCAAGGGTCACCACAAGATCCATCACAAAGGTCACCATAAAAGCCACCGAAATGGTCATTACAATGGCTACCACAAAGGCCAACAGAATGTGTCACTAAGGCTAAAGGGCTAGGTAGAAGAACAATTAGAAGAATGCCAAGTTAAGGGCCAGCTACAAAAAAGCCATCTAGAAGACGCCTAATTGAAGAATTGGCCGAAGAAACCCATGCTGTAGCTGAATGGCTAAAACAATGGCCCAAGAAATCGCAGACAAGAAAAATGGCCAATAAATTACAAGTACCTGAAAGTGACACTTCCCTTCAAACAAGAGGAACTCTTTGGAAGATGTTAAGATAATATGGTTATTGCCTTTATACAGATGAGCGTACCGGAACAATTATTCTTAATGTAAGTTTTATTAGCTGCATTTAATTTAATTTATGGTGCAAACTTTTGCTGATAATTGAGTTTTCTTTTTGTAGCCTGTGAGAAGTTCAGAAATTCTTATCTCTCAAGGCCCGATTTAAGTATCAACGGTTGTGCCAACAAAGAAGAAGACATTGGCTACGCTACAAGAAAGAAGAGTAAAAATTCAGTTGTAGGTCTATCAGAATCAATTTAGCATACGATAGTTGCAGCTCCTTCTAAATCAATTCAGCTTGGGACAGTTACAGCTCCATCAAAATCAGTGCATCCTAAGACAGGCCCAATTTGGTTCAGTATTTGGAAGGGGCTTTGGGGCTCTAAAAGGGTTTGGGCAAATGCAAGTGGTGTTTGGTTCAATTTTTTGAGGACTTTGGGAAGATGCAATTGCATCTCCAAGGGGCTTCAAAGGCTTTTAAGGGAATGGATGGGTAGAGGTGCATTTGAGAAGTAGCATTTTCGGAATGCAACTTCCTTTGTTTAATGAAAATATGTTAGTTGCCCATTTTGTCCTCATTTATAAACCAAAATCCGTTTTTACCCTTTTCTAAATAGAAAAACCTAAGCCTCGTCTTCCTTACTATAACCTCACGCCTCCTCTGCACTCTCATGCCTCTCTCCGTCGTCCCTCATCGTCTCCTTCGCGAGCTACTCTCCGGTGTCTGTCCGAGATCAGCCATCCCAACCTCGAAGATTACCTCCCGCTGTTCTGCTCTCGCGCTCACGTCGCGCTCGTAGCAGGGCAATTGGGTAAGCTCGGAAGCTTCGATTCCATCGCTCATTCGTCCAATTTTGCGATCGCCGCTGAAGATTCCGCACGAGATCACTCGCGAGGGCCGCGGGCATTACTCTTCTTACGCTCTCACGCCTCTCTCTACCTCACGATTGTTTTGTGTCCGACCCTCATGTTCACTCTCCTCTCTAGGTAAGATTTCCTCGGTTCTGTTTGGATGTATGGAAGTCCCTCGCCTTTCTCGTACCTTGACGACTCCCTTTTTTTCGTGCTTGAAGCAGCATTCCCTCATGGTTGGCAAGGGTTTGAGTTCTCTTCCTCGTGTCACTCCTTCGCACTCACTGCTCTCGAGCTTTCCTCTCATGCTTGCTTCTGTCCAAGCCAGATTTTCTCAATTCATGTTGCGATTTTTGTGGAAATTTGTGTGGGTAATTGAATATCTTATGGCTAAAGTGGCATGTTCTGATTTGGCGAGAGATCGTAGCATGTTATTAGGTCGAGGTGCAACTTGGATTCTAAGGTAGCTTTTGCTGTAATGTTTTCTCGTCGGATGGTTTAGTCTTGGTTAAGTTTCAATATGGGATTTAGTGGGTATGTAGGCCAGTAGCTCTTGTTACATTGGCGATTATATTTCTTTCTTGTTTGAAATGAATCATCTTCCACCAGCGGGGTTTCATAGCATGTGGATGAACATAATTGCAGCAGTAATGACATGTGGCTTTCTGGTAGGAGAACAGTTACTGGATGATGACTTTCATGCTCATGACAAAAATTTACTTATCCGAAGCCTAAGAATTTTTAGGCGTCTTATTGCTTGTAGGTTGCGTTATTTTTTATTAGTCTCGAATATATTTAGTTTATATAAGCTCAAACTGGAAGAGATACATGGATGTATCATCTGATTTCCCTCCTCCAATTCAATATTGTCACCGAAGTAGTAATAGGTGTTGGAGGCCCAAAGGTTTTCCACAGGAAACCTTTTCTTCACTTACCTTGAGTTGCAATGGGTGAAATCCCACTTGTCCCACTTGTAATAGAAGTAGATGCTATTAGTAGTAAGCATTCTGCCTCATGAAAAAAAAAAAAAAGCTTATCTAAATGCCATGGTTATACCAAACTATAGCAAAGGAATCTAGTGAACATAATAAAGTGAGTGATTATAGAAGTAGAATTAAAACTTATGTATGTTTTTAGCTTGAATAACTTATGCTAACACCTAGAGTGGAACATAAGTCTCATGGTGTTTTAGGATTTTAATGTTGAACCCCAGCATCCTGGAAATCAGATATTATATGAGCGGTTGTTTAAGAACACTAAATTTCCAGTTTCCGCAGGCTAGGCAAATAAGCACATATGCTTTTTCTTATATGAATATGTTTCAATCTTTGCTTGCTATTTCAGCATATCAATTCTCAAACATTTGATTATACTAGTCCATAGAAGTTGAGATGCTTGTGTACTTTCCTTAATTTCTCAAGTACCATGTTGGGTGTTGTCCTAGTGTATGGTAGGATTTTCAATGGAATGAACAGAATTGGTGTTGTACATGTATATTCTCTCTTATCCAATGTATTTGGTGTTAATAATGTTATTTTGATGCAATATTAGTGTTACTAATTATGCTTAATTTGGTTGTTAAAGATGCTTCTTAATTGATGATTCATGCTAGCCTACCTCCTTTGTTGTAAGTTTTTAGTTGTCTTTCTTCTGTGAGATGCAATGGATGTCCTTCTTTTACCCAACAATGATGTGGTGATCTTTACTATTTTGGCAAAAAGAGAATGATAGAAAATTTTGGGTTAGATCCCTGGCTAACTAAGGAACCAAAATTGCGATTACTCTCCTGATAATAAAAATTTAGGTTACAAAGAAATGCATATTCATACAGATGAGATCTCATGTTTTCGCAGTCAGATACTAATACCAAACATAAGTCACCAAATCAACGTAGGTGGCTAAGGCAATCATGTAAATGGGCTTCAGCTAAAATTCGAATAGCCTCGATGTTTTGGCTCTTCCATTTGCCTAGCCTATTCTCTTTGGCTGATATCTTGCTAGACTGTTACACCTTTGTGGTGTTTAATTCTTATTGTCCTACTTGAGCCACTCCTAATATAAATGTACAGTTTATATAGACAAAACGCATGCTCTGTATTCAATGTGGATAATCTACAAAATGTCAAATCTTGTTATTTTTTCCCTACTTAGGAATGGATCCTTTTGTAAGAAGTAAATGAACGAAGCAGATTTCCTATTGCAGAGCTCTCCTTTGGTGATCCTTGCTAAAGTATTAAATTGCCACAGTGCCAATATGAGAGTAACTTTTGTATTTATGTGATCGGCTAGTGTAGTGACAAAGTTTTGTCCAAGTAAATAATTTCTCCTTATCTTGAATGGTGACTATGGCCTCGGCAAGCAGCGAACTAATTACGTGAAGCTTCACTTGATCTTCATTCAAAGTTGACTTAAGATCAAGCGAAAGCTCCATATTAACATGAAGATGGAAAGTGAAGAATGCTAGAATACTACAAAAGAGTTTGAAGTTTTGGGTGTTGGTGAAGCATTGAAAGATGAAACCTGCAGAAAATTGTTTCTAGGTTAAATTAATGTAAGGTGAATTGTGGTGAAGTTTCAGGCAAAAAACAAAAAATGTGGCGAAGTAAGGGTATTATCGACACAGGTCAATTATGTAAGAAACCGACTTCTTAATTGCCCAAAAGGAAAGTTCTGCCGGCATCCGTTGGAGTAGTTAAGAATTTGGTAACAGAATTTAAGACACAGAAAACCCCGGACATGTTGCCTTTTTTTTAAAAAAAAAAAACAAATTAAAGTTACAAAATTTTACAATTGGCACATGAAAGGACTTTTCAAATGTATGTGTTTACCAAATAGCATTTTCCTCAAGTTGCATCTCAAGGCATCTTTTCAATTATAGTTTACCAAACAATTTTTGCATTTCGCCAAACCCTTTTAGACTAAAGGCCTTTGCATTTCCCCAAAGACATTCCCTCAAAGCCGAACCAAATGGGGCCGCAGTTGAAGAAGAAGTCACATATCCAATTAGAAAAAGTGTAAGAATTATGAATCAAGTTAAAGGTCCATTAATAAGAGCACAGACAAAAGGCGTTGTGTATATTAATTTATGAAATGAGATGAGATAGATTTATGGGGCTGAGGAATTAGTTGTTTTATTTATAATTTGCTATGGATGGTTTTTTATTTTTTTACTTTTTAGTTTGTTATTGAGTTTGTGAGACTTAATTTCAATATCAATAGAACAATCTTGTTGCTTGTCATTTTAATCTTTTTCATTTTTAGGATTCTACTTTTACTTATTGCTTCTAGTGGTAGGTCTGTGGTGGTGGCTGCGGTGCTCGTATGGCTGGTGGTAGTGGCTAGTGAAGCCTAGTGGTGGTGGATCTGTTGTGGGGGTTGGGTTAGGAGCTCATGCTGCACCTGATATTGGTGCAAGTGTGCAGTGTGCATAGCTTACACTAGCACATTTTGCAACAAACCCATCACCCACCACTAGCAATGGCTACTAATAGTGGGTTTATGGTGGTGGCTGTGTGCTGGTGTGGCTGGTGGTGGTGGCTAGTGATGGCTGTTGGTGCTTAGTGGTGGTGGGTCTATTGCAAGAATTGGGTTGGGACTTGTGTTGTACTTGGTGTAAGATGTGTGTTGGGTAGAGTCCCTTGAAGTAAAGTAAGTGTGAAAAATTCTCAATATCTCCCTAAACACCTCTTCTTCTTCAGCCTGGCAGAATCCTCTAAGAAATGCAGTTCGAATAGTTAGAAATGCTATCATTCTAGCACCCCCTAAGTGTCTCTATATTTTGAAATAAATTTTTGAGTAATTTACTTAAGGTTGTCTCTGAAGGGCTTAAATAAGAAGTTCGCCTATTGTGGGAAGGCACACCTGTAGAAAAACTAATTCTGTCTTCCCTAATTCTAAGCATAGCACCAAGTAGTGCTAGTGCAAGGCACCTTTGTTAGGGAAATCCCTTATGATGTTTTGAAGATGACAAAATAAATCAAAGGCTACTAACATGTTTGATGGTTGAGTAATAGATCATGCAGATGTTAGAACATGTAAAGGATATTGTCAAAGTCTGAAGACTACCAGACTCAAGACTCAAAGTCTGAAGACTGTCAGACTCAAGACTCAAAGTCTGAAGACTGTCAGACTCAAGACTTAAAAGTCTAAAGACCCAGATTGTAAAGTCTCGAGACTCGGACTTTACATCCCATTCGATGAATCGTAACTCAAGCCCAATCATACAACAGCTAGTGATCCGGTTTGGATTCCACATCAAGATTGATTTGATTGAAGACAAGAACTTTCTATACGAAGAAGCTTTACTTATGGAAACCAAGATTTCGTTTGTATGGACGATCGGAATCAATTTGGGATTTTACCTTTGTCACTCAACGGCTACCAAATCTTCTAGATACGAGAGCTGTCCAATGGGTATATTGGAAGACGATTCTCCGGGATGCTGTCCAACGGCTAGTTTGGAAGTGGAGGAGTATTTAAGGAGATCATGGACCGATGAGCAAGTAAGAGACGGAGCGTAGAATTTATAATTCCAAAGTCTGAGCAACCTTCGATTATACACTTGTATTTGGAGAGCTTAAACGTTTGTGATCGTGAGAGAAATACCAAAAGAGTGACTTAGTGAGATAGTGTGATCTACTACTAAGTGTTTGCACTCAAAGTTGTAATCTCTTGTTGATTGCATAGTGGAATCCGGCCAAGAAGGCTGTTAGCGTGGGAGAGTGGACGTAGGCTTGGATTAAGCCGAACCACTATAATTTCTTGTGTTCTTATTCTCTTCCCTAACTCCTTTATTTTGTTCATACTAGCACTCTCAATTGGTATCAGAGCCTGTGTTCTTACTTTATTTGAAGTGTTTTACTTCAGAGTAAAAGATCCATGGCTAGTATGCTAGCATCAGGGCTGGTGGAAGGTCAAAGCAATACCAGACCACCCTACTTCGATGGAAAGGATTATAACATCTGGAAGAACAAGATGAAAGCTTTCCTACGATCTAAAGATCTCTTACAATGGGATGTTGTGGAAAGAGGAATCAACCCCATTGCTGCGTCCACATCAAATAAGAATGGCAAAGTCAAAGAAAGCAAACCCCCCGCTCCTATGTCTCGAATGGAGATGTCCAAAAGAGAAGCGCTTGATGCGAAAGCAATTTATTCTTTATATTGCGCTTTATCTCTTGCTGAATATAATGAGAATCTCTTCATGTGAAACAGCAAAAGAAGTTTGGGATAAACTTCATGTTACATATGAAGGGACCGATCGTGTAAAAGAGACAAAAGTAAACTTCGCTCGGCAATTATGAATCCTTCAAGATGAAGCAAGGAGAGTCGATTGGAGATATGTTCGATCGTTTTACTGAAATTGTAAACGGTTTGGCATATCAAGGTCATCCAATTTCTTCCCAAATGAAGGTCAACAAACTCTTGCGAGGTCTCTCAAAAGATTGGAATCATGTCAAGACCTCAATCCGGGAGACTCAAAGGATTATGCCACTCTCCGTTGATGAATTGATTGGCACTCTTCAATCCTATGAAGTGGAACAACTCAACGATGAAGATCCCGAAGGTAAAAAGTCCATTGCTTTAATATCTAATGCTGTTTTTGATGAAACAGACTCAGAAAATGACATGGACAACGAAGAACTTACTTTTATGATTGAGAAAATCAAAAAGTTGAGTAGAAAAGGAAGGATATTCGATGGAAGAAGTCAATACAAGCATAATGGTCATAAAAGAATCATGAAAGAAGATGATGATCAAGAAAATATATGCTTGATGGCACATTCAAAATCTGAGTCGACTCGGACATAGACTCAAAATCAAAGGCGATCGCAGACACGGACTCGGAATCAAAGCGATTCAAACACGGACTCGGAATCAAAGGCGATTCGGATACGGACTCGGGAATCCGATGAGGAAATCAAGAAAAAAAATGGGTACCAAAGAAAAGATAAATTATTTTTGCAGGATATAAAGAAGAAAGAAGAAAGAGGATTTGGTAAGGAATTTTTATTCTCAATTTGATTTGGGCAATAATTCTCATTATGCTTGATATTCGATATATCCTTGGTTGATTGAGATTTTATAATGATCATATTTTGCTTTATGGAAGAAAGAATCGTATGATTTATTTTTGTGATTTGTGAGTTAAGATTTGATTTAGTACGTGTGATTATTTGAGATAATTCAGATTATTTGGTTTAATTTTATGCTCTCAAATTGTCGTATTTTGCAAAGTAAAAATCCGATTCTACGTTATACTAATTTTGCAAGATATTTTTTTCTGAGATATTCAAGAATTTTATTCTCTCTAATTTTATTGTGCTTTGACTAAGTGAGAATTTATTTTTCAAAATATCATTGTGCATAATATTCTTTCTTTGAATACTCTGTTATGATGAATTAAGAAAGAATATTTGATTATGGAGATTTTCTATTTTACTCTAACGTCAAGGAAGGATCCAAATTGATGGATACCAAAAAGGGAAATGAGTTGATTGCAGGAAATTCAATAAGGCAAGAATGATTGCTAATCTACGCAGATTTTGGTGCAATCAGAAAATATCTCCTATGAAGATTGGGGGAGAAATCAAATCCAAAAGAAAAGGAAATTAATTGTGATCATCTCAAAAAGGCAACAAATTGAGGGGGAGCTTTGATTAATTATGGACAAATCTTTTTGGATTGAACGTGATCTTATTATGGATGGAAGGAAAGGTAAATGTGTCAGAATTTATTCAAAAAATCCGATTAGTGCATCTTTTATTACCTTTTGTCATTAACAAATCTCTTATTGATATTATCATTTTATTATGACAAAAATGGTACGTGCAAGTTATGATGCATCCGTGATTTTTATTGAATATTTGCTGATATGATCGAAGTGAGCTATATTGCATATCTTTAATATTCGATTTACTTTATAAAAGCTGATTTTTGGAAATTGTGATTCATGCAAGATATTTGTTATCATTCTCTACGTGAATCCATTATTATCGCTTTTTGATTATGTCAAAAAGGGGGAGAAGATATGAATATGCATATGTGCTGATTGGTTGATATGATATTATCTATGGCATAATATTGAGCTGCGATTATTTTTCTATATATTGTTATGCTCAATTTATTTGCAATCTTCGATATCCTTTGATTTAAATTAATATCTTTAAAAGCGTGTTTACAAATCTGCATATTCAGAGATTGTTTTGTCATCATCAAAAAGGGGAGATTGTTAGGAAATCCCTTATGATGTTTTGAAGATGACAAAATAAATCAAAGGCTACTAACATGTTTGATGGTTGAGTAATAGATCATGCAGATGTTAGAACATGTAAAGGATATTGTCAAAGTCTGAAGACTGCCAGACTCAAGACTCAAAGTCTGAAGACTGTCAGACTCAAGACTTAAAAGTCTAAAGACCCAGATTGTAAAGTCTACAGACTCAGACTTTACATCCAGATTCGATGAATCGTAACTCAAGCCCAATCATACAACAGCTAGTGATCTGGTTTGGATTCCACATCAAGATTGATTTGATTGAAGACAAGAACTTTCTATACGAAGAAGCTTTACTTATGGAAACCAAGATTTCGTTTGTATGGACGATCGGAATCAATTTGGGATTTTACCTTTGTCACTCAACGGCTACCAAATCTTCTAGATACAGAGCTGTCCAATGGGAATATTGGAAGACGATTCTCCGGGATGCTGTCCAACGGCTAGTTTGGAAGTGGAGGAGTATTTAAGGAGATCATGGACCGATGAGCAAGTAAGAGACGGAGCGTAGAATTTATAATTCCAAAGTCTCGAGCAACCTTCGATTATACACTTGTATTTGGAGAGCTTAAACGTTTGTGATCGTGAGAGAAATACCAAAAGAGTGACTTAGTGAGATAGTGTGATCTACTACTAAGTGTTTGCACTCAAAGTTGTAATCTCTTGTTGATTGCATAGTGGAATCCGCCAAGAAGGCTGTTAGCGTGGGAAAGTGGACGTAGGCTTGGATTAAGCCGAACCACTATAATTTCTTGTGTTCTTATTCTCTTCCCTAACTCCTTTATTTTGTTCATACTAGCACTCTCAACCTTACACCAGCAACTTCTACAGCAGTACACTACCAGCACAGTAGTGGTTGGGGGTGGCTCAAGGTGGTGCCTAGGGTGCTTGGTGTGGCTCGTGGTGATGGCTGGAGGCCAATGATGGTTAGTGGTAGGTGGTGGTGGTGGTGGTGGTGGTGGTTGGTATAATATTTAGAAAAAACAAACAAAAAAATTGCCAATTAACTTATTACATTCTAAAAAACTTAACACTTAAGTGGATATTTTTTTATCACGATTAGTACTTAAGTAATTACTATATACAACTTATGGCATCCGAGTAATCACTCGTGTTTGTCCTATATATATGTCAATTTGCAGCAAACCAAAAAAGCTGTTGGTTTATATATTCAGTTCAACTTATGGCAATTCTATTCAATTCAATATTTGCTACTAGTTTACATTTGGTTCAAGTAAAGAAGTCACCACAACACATTGACCCAATACACATCAATCATTGTCGGTTTATATTTAAAAACAAGCAAAAATATAGTACAAACAGTATCTCATTCACTCATTCCCTTTCTTTGACCTCCCCACAAGCACGAGAAGTAAACCATAATACGTATGACAGCACAAATAAAAACAAAAAAACAAAACTTCTTTGCATCTTCCAAAAAAAAAACCTATGTTTGATCCCAAAAAAAATTATATTGTCTACTCATTTATGACTATGGTAGTCAGAGAAAAAAGCAGCACCACAATAAACGTTTGGTAACACTTCCGTTCAATTTTCATCATTGAAACTTTATTCTTCAAATTGTTAACTGAAAATGTTTGAGCTTCATTAAGTCAACATTGTCCAAGTCATCCATAAGCGTAGATGGAGGTTGATGTTGTCTATCAAGTAGGTCCAATATCACCTATATGACTCGACGAGAGAATTTCACATCGACCTATTTGAAGCATTTGCATTTCAATCTTTCTTTATATCGAGCGTATCCATGGAATCTTCTTCCGAGATTCATTCGAGTCCATGATATTTTTCTTGGACTCGGTAACCCACAAAAACATAAACGCTCGCCTTTTCCTTCGCTTCGGCGAGAAGAATTTGAGCCGCTGTTGAAAGTCCTGTTCTCCATTTCCAATATCCGGCTATAGAATTTGGAGCAAATCAAATTAGGATTTGGGATTAGGGTTCGAGCAATTTAATGGGGATTTTGCCCAACTTAAGGTTTTAGATTTAGGGTCATTCGGGAGACGACGTCATTTTGGCCAATTTAAAGGCTTTATTTTGGCCAACTATGGAAATAGCCTCATTTTGGATGAATCAAAGCTGAGTCAACTTTCCAACGAGCCACGTAGGCGAGCAATATTAATATTAATTGACACGTAGAATTTCCAGTGGAGTTTGTCAAAGGTGGCACTCAAGTGTCCAATTTTTCAATAAACATGGCACTTAAGTATCATTTTTGTAACTTTTGACACTTAAGTGCCAAATTTTGGTATTAGGGGTGTTCTTTTGCCAAGAGCTAGCAATCTATGCCTACTCTCTTCTACTTTGGGATCTAATCCAAGCATCAAATCTCTCTTTCAATCCATTCAACTTAATCATGTTCTTCATGAATGGTTTGAAAAACTTTCACCAGATGGCTAAACATTAGAATGTGGATCGAAATACAATAAGACCATGAAGGAAATGAGCGAAACAATATGACGGTATTACTTATTGATCAATCTTAATGAACCAAATTATAAGCTAAAATGGAATATTATTAGGTCCATTTTCAGTGCAAAAAGTTGTTTATGCATTCAATTTTTGATGGACATGTAGATTTTGATGCAAAACTGAACTTATTCATATGTCAATTATATAAAGGCGAAATTGGAAAGTACTTATTGGCAATGGAACAAAAATCCAAAAGTTATTGGTTAGACATATGCAATTGGTTTAATTTATTCCATATCATCTAGAGTATTATGCCGAAAGAGAAGCCTAAAAGTGAACTTTCTTGTCCAAAGTACATTATCACAAAGTAATGCCACAAGTTTTCAAATGAAAGAAAAAAAGCAACAAAATCTCTAAAAAAATCTTTTTGATATGATCTTTCTTAGACATTTCGCTATGTTGAAAGTCTAATATATAACTAACAATCCACGCCTACTTTTTCCCATCGTGGATCTAGTCCATGCATCGCACCTCTATTTTAATTTATTGAATTGAACCATCTTATCAAATGAGATCCTAGAGCAATTCATAAGAATCTTTGGAGCATACTAAAAGATGACTTGCGCTATGTCCTTATTTAAATAGATTTTTTGTCTTATCCATTTGCTCGACAATCCTAAATCTCTTTTAACAAACTATCGAATTTATTATTATAATTGAGGTAAAGCATTTGATCAAAAAGCATAGGTAAAGTTAATGACCATCTTTGTCCCATCCCAACCCTTAGATATTCAATTTCAAAATTAACAACAAATTTTGGATAGTACTAATAGAAAGTAGAAAATGGAAAAGAGAAAGAAAAAGGGAAGAACATTTATTGAAAGTTAAAAATAAAGGGAAACTGCAAGGGTAGTCTTGGAAACTCGCAGCTCAGCTCCACCTGTAAAACCCTAACCCTAATCCTAACCCGCCATATAAAACCTGAGGTGATACGCCTGCGTGCCATTCCTCTCGCCTGACATTTTCGCTGCCGTCGTCCCCGAAGCCGTAAGCACTCGAGATCTCAGTTCGACGCATCTGCAGCTATGGTGAGCGGCTATCCTCTATCTCTGTCTTCTATCTGAGTGAAATCTGCACGATGAAGTATGAATTTTGAGTGAGGTCTTGATCGATTGCGGAACTTCCTCGTTTCGGATTCTGCGTTCATGGGTTTCGATCGAGAGGATGAGAGCGCGCGTATGGATAGATCCAGAGCCCGGTTTCTCGCATTCCATGAATTACCCTCGATTGCACTTGAGTTGCCGTGTCGACTTGGTGGAAAAGGTTGGAGCTTGTGAGCTTGTAGCAATGCCGCCCTCTTTGTGCGTCGCGAACCGTCGACGATTCGGCCTGTTTGCTGTTCGATTGCGTCTATTCCTTCTGCGTGTTTGAGATTAAATTGGTGGCTGGGAGTTCTGTTTATCCAATTTGAAGTCTTGAGCCGTGCGGATCTTAGCTCACTAGTGCTCTAGCTGTTTGGCCCCGCCTGTTGCTATGATTCGATGATAATTGCAGTGGGTGTTGAATGGTTCGTTCATGAGAAGATGTAGTTATGTGATTATGGGGTCATTGTGTTTTGGTTGGCACTTTACATGTTGGGAAGCCGCAAGATGTTCTCGAACTTGCTTGCTGCCTTCTGTCTTTTTGGGTTCTTTATGTTTTGATCGTTTGATTAGAATTCCTTTGATTATGATACATGTATTCTTTTTACGCTGTTTCAGTCGAAGAGGAAGGTCAGAGAGCCAAAGGAAGAAAACGTTACCCTTGGTCCTGCTGTTAGAGAGGGAGAGTATGTCTTTGGCGTCGCTCACATTTTTGCCTCCTTCAATGACACATTCATTGTAAGTGCATTATGATTGATTTTGTTAATAAGTTGGTTTGTTCTTTATAGACCCTTAATTGGAATTTTTATTCTTCCTTGAACTTCAGCATGTGACTGATTTATCTGGTAGAGAGACCCTCGTCCGTATTACTGGTAAGCAAGTAATGATTATAAATTTTACTGTTGGATCCTGTGCAAGTTGCTTTTTATTTTCCCATTGTGATCGTACGCACACTGAGTAGGATGTCAAATAATCGAAATCCCTTGTATGCACAATGATTCATTTCACGTTATGATAAGCAAAGAAAACGTTTAGACCAGTTAGGTGTATGGTGAGTCCTAATTTCATCTCATTCAGTCATTATATTTTGCTGAGTCAAAATTTTCACTACTGTTATTTTATGTACAAGCTTAGAGTTGGTAAAGTAAGCTGTGGTTAATGTTGTTGTCAAAGGTAAAAGGAAGAGAAAACAAATAAAAAATGGAAGTGGTTGCTTTGACCAAAAATAGGGGGTTTAAAAAGTCTTATAAATGTAATTCATCACCCAGAGTCAAACTAGGGTAAATAATTACTGCTACAAGGTGAGAGTTAAAAACTTACTTGGAACTGAAAAACAGTGTCCATTCCGAGACTAAGTTCTCTATGATATACACTGGCACTTTTTCTGCTAATTATCTCCTATTATTCATCTCATCCCTCTTGAGTTGAAATGCATGTTCATTCTCCCAGTCTAAAGTGATCATTGAAGAAGAGATACACATTAGAAGTTTTAGGAGGTCAAAAATGACTTACTTTAGCAATATTTAGGGATTAGCTTTAGGCTTATCATCTATTGCCTTTTCTCCTTGCAAGTTTCCATGTGTGCATCCAAAGTTGACTGCTGTGTAATGGGTAGTTATACTTTCATATAACAGGTGGTATGAAGGTGAAAGCTGATAGAGATGAGTCTTCTCCATATGCTGCCATGCTTGCAGCCCAGGATGTTGCCCAAAGATGCAAGGTTTCTTCTTGTTTCTCTTTATAAATCCCAAAATATTCCCCCATTTGTGTGAAATGTTACCTGGGGAGAGAGAGGCATTTAATTTTTCTCCTTGCTCTCTCTTTCATAGTATACCCATGCACTCTTGTATTTACTTTAGGGTTATTCTTCTTGTAAGTTCTCTTTTCTAATGACAGAAACCTTTTCAATTGGCTTTTTTGTAGTACTTGTATTTGAGTTGATACATGGGAGTAAATTTTCCTAAGTTTGGCATAACAATTTATCTCCCTGCATGCAGGAGCTTGGTGTCACTGCCCTTCATATTAAGCTCCGTGCAACTGGTGGGAACAAGACAAAAACTCCTGGTCCTGGTGCCCAGTCTGCTCTTCGAGCCTTGGCTCGTTCTGGAATGAAAATTGGTCGCATAGGTAAGTAATATCTTGTTAACGTCGCTCAAAATGAGGGCAACTATTTTATTGGATGATGGCCAATTTTAGCTCTCTGATCGATATGATAATCACTGTTGTAGTTTGCACTTTCATAAATCTTTTTGAGTAAAAGCAGTCAGCATCAATATGCAGGCCTGGGAAAGTCGGATAACCGGCTCTTCTTAATTGTATGATGGTGCTTTTCATTCCTGTACTCTGAGTTAGTTGCCATGTAGAGGACTGATTAGGCTCTCATTTTCACTGATGGTTTTTTGAGTTTTGTGCATAATTAGCATTGTTGATGTTAGCAATGAAAATGTTCCACCATGTTCGCCGTACATGAGAGTAGAGGATAGTCATGTCTAGGAATGACACACCATGTTCACATTTATTTCATTGTCTCATGGGGTTCCTTAAATTTTTATCACACTTGTAGAAGAATATTTTATGACGTATCTTTAATGGAAGCAAGATTCTGTTAATACACATGTTAGTTTTAATGAGGCATCATGTTGTGCAAGCATTTTTTCATACACTTGTTAGTTCCATAGGGCTCTTCACCCACCACATTGGTATCTCCTTGCTGGCGTAAAGATTTTGTTGCTTCGATCTTGATGTAAGTTCTTCATATTTTTCCAGAGGATGTGACACCAATCCCGACTGATAGCACCAGAAGAAAGGGCGGTAGAAGAGGAAGAAGGCTGTAGGCAATGTCTTTCACCTTTTATCAAGCTTCAGTGTTTCAGTATCTCATATTAGCCTCGATTCTGGGGCCGGAACAGTTTTGCTCTTAGAAACTATTTTTGTACTTCCGAAAAACGGCTAGCTGGAATACTTACAGATGGAAGTTTCTGGAGAATTATGGCATTTGTGGTTCGTGATAATTGCATTTGAGATTCTTAATTATGGATTGACAAGTTCTGGAGAATAGAGTAACGTATATTTGTTTTCCTGTGGATCTTTTGGTCTCTTCATTTGTGTGGTGTTAGAAAGTTTGCTCTCCACTGTAGGGCGAGGAGTACGAAGATTAATTTATGGCAATCAAAATCTTGTCACGACGAAGGTCATATCTTTGTCCCATCACAAAAAGAAGGTTACTTTCACGAAAAAAAATAAGCTGACAGACTTGAAGTAAACATTCTGAAAAGTTATGCCATATTTACTGTCTTTTAACTTTTGTTTAGTTTTTCTGTTAAATTCTTGATGTGGAATAATGCAAGGCAACAATTTAGATGATTTGATACGGCCATGTGAAAATTCATCTCTTGTCCACTTGCCCCTCATTCTCAGTTAAGACTCTCTGAGCGCACTCTTCTTCATCCGCAGTTCCTAATTAAGTTCAGAACTTGTTCGAGCACACTATTTTATCAATCTTCTTGTCTGTGATATTTTTCTCCCGAATTTGTTTGTCAACTTGTTCTGCTTTGTCCAAAAAATCCTAAGCATTTGAATGTGAAAGATCCTTTTTTTTTGGCTAGTTTGTAGCTCGATGTTCTTGTCTTTGCTTGTTGTCTGTGAGAATTCATTTTTAATTTCAGCTTGGTTCATAAAACTTCCAAATTTACGGTGGATTTTCCAGTGATAAACCTCCATTTCTCCTATTCCAATTTTCAATCGAATAAAGATGCTCTTGTCAGGATTCACCATATGTTTTTAATTGTTTTGGTTCTTCGTTTAATTCGTGCAATTACTCTTCCCTGATTCAACGTGTGGCTTGTCTTATAGGTTTTGGCTCTTTAGATGAAGAGAAAAATCGATCAGATGTGTTTCGAAACTAGAAACAATTCAAGTTGAGTTAGATGTCTTTCATGGAGTTGTCTTGTCAGGTGGTAACTCTGCACGTAGTAAAGAGACATCGATGCAGGCATTTGCATTGGCAGTCGGTCTTTGCTGTTTTCTGCTTATATTTCTTGACTGCTAGAGTATCATTCAGATATGGTACTTGTTCAATCGTGACACCATGTTGATGTATGCACCGAGGATGGCACATCTGTAGCAGGGCCATGCTTTACAAATGCAGCAAGATCTGAGTGAGCATGATTGGGTACAACTGTAGCAACACAGTAACAACTTACAGGTGGAAGTTGCAAGATTGGAAGTAAATGAGAAGATCTATAACAGAGCCATACCTCTAGTGACAGGAGTGATGCGTGTGCTGATGTTGTTCGCGTTGGATTGAAGAACCCAACATTGCTTGCCTTGAGTTTTGCAACAATGTTGATGCAGGGACGCAATGTTGCAGGCAAGCCATTCAAAAACTATGCTAGTTTGCAGGGACAATCTTTTCCAGTCCAAGCACGTGGTTCTTTGGTTTCGGCATTATCGACGTCATTTGAAAGCCTTGATGTCGCGCAAGATGGAGGGCCATAGACACAAGGATAAACCACAATACATTATACAACTACCCCAAAGAGGGCAGCTTCATACCGAAGAACAAAGCACAACTTTGGAAACTATTCGATACCTATCGTATAAAACAATTCCTCATTGCTCAATGAAACCAAAATTCAGCACTGCCTGAAAACCTTATATCACAACCAGCCAACAAGCCAGAAAAGCTCACTCACACTGGCCAACAAAGGTCTAGCAACATGTTTTCTATCACAACCAGTTAGAAAAAGCTCGAAAAAGCTCAATTCATACTAGAAAAAGCTCGAAAAAGCTCAATTCATACTAGACTTGAGCGAGCTTTGCACAGGTTATCTAACTCGCCCTGCATATTAATTGTCTTGCTTCACTTTTGAGATTCATGAGTTTGAGAGGGTCCGGAAACTTGGCTTGAAACATCCATTGTAAGGTTTGCACCCCCTTGACAAATTTATTGTACTATGTTACTACTATGCATCTGAAATTGAGAAAGAAGAAAAAAAATGTGATTTACTAATCGCAACAGGTTGTAAAATCCTCAAGAAAATAAATGTTTTATCCTCGAGTATGAGTTTCCAATGACTTCATATACCACAACCTTTGAAGTGTGTATCATTGACCATTAATAGCCTCAACAATTGCATTATAATTTACTAATTTCGACTTACAACCTTGGAAGTTTTCTATACGGTGGCCTTTGTATTTCGTGATGTCTCCAAATTGTTAGGATTTGGTACACAATCATGAGAAAATTTAGAATAAGAGTGAGAAAGAGAATTCGAAACATAAGGTTTTATCCCGATTCACCCTTAAACTATGGTGACGTCTAGCTAAGGATTCCATTATAATTAGTTCATCACATCTCTCTATTACATCCCACTATAATTATCCTGGACCCTTACGCCATCCTATCGATGGGGAGTATAACTCACCTAACACGAACTCCATAACTCCGCCCAAGTGGAGTGCAATTTTAAATTCGCCGAAACATCTACAAGAGAACTTACATAAAAACCACTTAGTTCCTAGGAACCTGTCCTCTTCACAATTCACAATAATAAATGCCTCTTTCCATCTCAACAGAGAGCATCATGAGTCAGGTAATCTAATTACAAAATAGCTATGATAAACAATGGACCAGACATCAAAACCCTTCTGCTGTAAGTCAACACATTATCAATCTTCAAAGTCGTAAAACAATCCCTTCATAAGTACATTAATAAGTCCTTGTTCAAGTGTTTAGGTCAGGCTTTTAAAAACCAGAAATGAATTGAATGAATCTGCTCATTATTTAGGCCCTCCTTTTGATCCACAATCACTCGCCACCCTTGTTGGATCGAATCGATACGGATCAACCACTTTTTGTTAGGTTCATTCGCGAATGACATACCTTCCGGGAGGATTTTGTTTATAGTAATTATTGATTCGACAAATCACGTGAAACTAGATGCAAAATCAAACGCTATTCAATCCCGCACAAATCTCTCTCTCTCTCTCTCTCTCTCTCTCTCTCTCTCTCTCTGGATGGATGTGGTGGGGTTGGTATGGGTTATAGATCGAGAGGGTAGCTAGGGTTTGGTTGGTAAAGTTCGTAGCTTCCATATGCTTAAGAGTAGCCTTGAGTCTACTAGGCTAATGTCGTGGTCGTAGAGCGACCGATTCGGTGCCCGCATCGGTAACTCTGGACCATACACTTTGTGAGTGAAAAGCTGTGTCCATTCTGAAGATTGGACTTCAAATGCTGAGTAAGCTTAGCAAACACAACAAATTACAATACCTTGAACATGAGAAAATTATCCAAACAACCCTCAATCTATTATGCATATATCAATTCATTCATAAACTTTTCGACTTAACCAATATAGTCATAAATTTTTGCACGGAAGTCCAATGTGACCTTTTCAATATTTTTTGCGAGAAATGGCTTCGTTGCTGTCCAATCATTGGTGACCATCCTACGTAGTAAATTGGCCATATCATTGGTGTACCATGTAGGATAGCAAGTAATGATTGGATTGCCATTGCCATATCGGCAATTTCCGATGAAAATTAATCGAAGGGATGGCATTGAAATATCGCACAAAGATGAGGGCTACACAGGCAATATTTCCTATAGATTTAGAACATTTGGGACGTAATATGATAATTCCAAAATCTACATGTTTCTTTTTTCACTTCCTTTTTTTTTTAATTCCTTTTATCTCTTTTGTAGTTTAATATTTCTTTTCTTCCCTTTGTTCTTATAAGTTGTATCATGACTCTAATTTGTATATATTGACCCCCCACGTGGAGTCATAGAATAATGAATTAGCACTCTCTATCTACACTGCAAGAGAAAATTTCCAATTCAGTCCCAAACTTATCGTATGAATGTCAATTTAGTTCTTAATTTTTTAATTTTGCTAATTTAATCCTTGACCCTTGCATGTAGATCTAATGTAGTTATTCCGATTAATTTTCATTGGAAATGGCTGACGCGGCGATTTAGTCGTTCTTGTCATCCTACATGGTACCCTGTTACATCAGCAATCTCTAGCAAAATTTTGCCCGAAAAACTATATTAGAATTTCAAACAAAGGTTTAGGGTTAAATTTATAAAATTAAAAAATTTAGAACTAAATTGGCATTTATGCAATAGATTTGAGACTTATTGTAATAAAATGTATGTGCGTGCTCTCTCTCTCTCTCTCTCTCTCTCTCTCTCTCTCTCTCTCTCTCTCTCTCTCTCTCTCTCTCTCTCTCTCTCTCTCTCTCTCTCTCTCTCTCTTCGAATATTGTTGTTTTACGTGCGATGAACTTATGGATGTCTATAATATATCTTATAGTCCAAGCCTATAGTGATAAATCTATCTTGTCAAAGACTGTATTCCGTTTCATTAGCTTAAGCTCAGACGAATGGTAACAATAATTGTTCTTAAGGTGAATAGCACGGCCAAGTTTCAAAATTTTAAGGTGATTTTATAGGGCAAAATGTGGTTCCTAGACTTTGATGAATCGCTTGTTTTACAAATATACTGCGGGTACTTAAAATAGAGCATGAAAGAAAAAGAAGATAAACTTGATAAAGTACTTAGTGAGATGGGCAATATATTCTTTTGATCTCTAGTTGAAAAAAAAATTCTCCAGTCATATCCCTGATTGGTGAATTACAAAGTCATGTAACTAGCGAATAAAGTGTTGATTATGACTCGAAGTTAATTCCAAGTGATTTGAGATACGAACCATAATCGAATTGCAAGAAAGACCGGCTTATATTAAAAAAGTCCGGATTGAATTCTTACCAGTAGGATCGCAGATGGTACAAAAAAGAGAAATTAGTTTCCCACAAGACTTCTTTAGTTTTTAGAATGCAAATATTCCATTGTTGAGTTTGGTTATGATGCACAGTGAGTTTACTAAAGATATGCGAAAAATTATGAGAACAGAGAGCATTGAAAGCCATCATCTAAGAGAGCTGAGATTGGGTTGAGAAAGAAATTATGAGTAAGTATGATTGATCGAATGTAATCTCTTCTTTACCTCTTATTATGGAACCATCTTTTGAATTTCTCCCCATGGAATAAAGACACCACAAAATCACATTAATCCATTGTGTTCAGGTCTTATTTGTGCAGTATATTTACTACTTAAATTGTTTCATTTTGTTCACGCTTCCCTGCTAATTGTAACAAACTAATATTAGAGCCTAAGGTTATTGTTGATTGATTGTTCCAGGAATTTTGTCTGTTCGCTATAATTGCTATAGCTTCTATGAAATTTGAGTTGGAGAAATTTACCGAGCGGGGAACAATTATAACTTGTGGTACATTAAGATGAATGCAATTTTACGTTCTGGATTTAGCATTGGAAGAAGATGATGAGTTTCCCCAAATGACGAAAATGGAAAAAAAGACTAATGTTTTGGAAAAGGTGTTGAAATTAGGGGATCGTGTTTTGGTAGTTTGGACAAAATTGTAGCGTTTTATATGTCGACATCACTTTCAAAGAAACTTTTCCCAATTCAATGGTTCTTTACTTACTAGATAATTGAGGAAACGTCAATCCATTGAGCAAAAATATTAGGAAGCTAGACTTTTGCGAACATTGCTTTTTTGACAAGCAACACAAAAAACAGTTCACACGGCAATTTATAGAACCAAGGGTATAATGGATTTCTATCATTTAGACTTGTGGAGTCCTTCGTTTGTGCAAACAAAAAGAGGTGCTTTGATTAATCACAAACAAGTGACCACTGAGGCCACCACCGTACACAACCCTAGGGGAGCACTCGCCAATAGGGGTGAGCATGGTTTTAAGGTAAGAACTCAGAACTAAAGAATGGGATTGGTGGGAACTTGTTCGGTTCTAGGTTTCAGGGTATACAAGATAGGTTTCAAGTTCTAAATTAATGAAATTTAAAACTTAAGCCTAGAATAAGTTTTTATATTTTTCTTCGTTTATGTCTTCATCCGATCCTATGATATTCCGTGGCGTCCAATAATGAGTGTATAATAAGAAACCGCTAGTCTGAATTTCCATTTTATGATTAAGATTTTTATTTTGTAAGCATTTCATATTTTTCGTTTATCTAAATATAAGTTGTAGTCAAAGGATTAACAACAAGTGATTGTTATTAAAGATGATGATTTACTACAATCATTCAATTAATAGACCCTAAAACGATCCTAGAATGTATTGCAAGGTTTCCAGGTTCAAAAAAATGATGAAGATATTTAAATAAATAGGTTTTAGATTTCAGGTGGAACGTGCACGGAACACAAAACTGTTCATCCTTACTCGTCAAGGTTTCATGACCCTAACAACACACCCTCGGATATTGCAAGTGGCGAGGGGCCTCAACTCCTTCAAGTGGCATGGACAATGAGTTTTCATTTAAATGGAAAAGTAGGTTCCAAAAAAAAAAAAAAAAAAAACATATACTCACCTAGCCACCGGCAATGATCGCCCTCACTCAACCACCGTGAGGTTGAGCCTTGCGAGGTCGGCCTCACCATGGCCGGGCGATGCCGCTCTCACTGTGGCTACAACCAGCTAGGGAAAGAAGAAGAGAAAGATAAAAAGAGGAAAAAAAAAAAGGTTGGATTTTGGAGTTATTCTCAAAAATAAAATAAAAAAATAATTTTTTTACTTATTGATTCTATTTCAAATATATTCTCGGAAATAAAAAAAATTATCCAATAAATTTTTTATTTATTTATTTTAAGGAATAAAAGAATAAAATCATATTCTACTTGGCCGGAAGATGGCCTTAACGACCAAAATGTCCGGATTTCTTTTCTCCCTCCTCTTAGAGAAATTTTCAATACAAATAACTGTATTGGTTGGAAAGCGCTGTTAAAAAAAGAAGAAGTGTAGGCCCCTTGCGATCCACCCCACATCCGACGGCGTGGGCTCTCCCACGTGTCGTGCAGGCGTGTGGGCTCTCCGACAGGGTACGAGACAAAAGCCACGTCATCTCGTCCCAACGGTTTTCGACAGAACAAAAATGGCAAAAAAAAAGGAGAAAAAAAATTAAAAGCGGACCAATCATGTGACAGCTCGTCCAGTGAGCTGCCAGCTACGACTGTTGCGTCGACAGCCTACCTTAAACAATTACAATTTCCTATTTATTTTTTTCCCCAGAAAATATAATCAATCTTATCCAAATTTAAAATAAGAAAAAGAAAAGGGGGAAAGAAATCAATTTTTTTTTTTTATCAATTCAATTGATAATTCCAATGTCCCCACACATCAACCCAAGCCAATCAATTACCACCACGCCACTCCCCTCCAATAGAATCCTACCTATCAAGGCAATGTATGTACATGCCCACAGAATTAGAGACGAAATTAAAAATACTTAAATAAATAAAAAATTAAAAAAATTGAAAAACCATTGAGCTTCATTTGACTGAAACACCCTTGAGAAGTCCAACAATCACTGTACCACCCACGAATCCAACCGCTTTTGATACACTTCTTTTGGGGGGTCTTGACGCCGACGGGGCATTTTCGACCTTTTGGCCTAGGGTCATTGCAAGGAGAGCTCAGGGTACCGGGCGCATCGCATCGATAGGAAGACCCGGCAATCGTCCTTGGGGCAAATGGTGGGGACATATATGATGTCGTCGCAGCCATCCGTCCAGTCTCGCCGGAAGTCGATCAGCGTCACGAACATCGCAATGAAGAGCATCAGGTGGTTCAGCGCGTACCTTTGCCCCACGCACTGGTGGGCCCCTGCCCCAAAGGCCAAGAAGTTCCTCTTATAGATTTGTTCCTCCCGCCGCTCCTCTGAGAACCGATCCGGGTCGAACCGATTTGGCTCGGTGAACCCCTGCACAACTTGGGTCGTCAACTTCTAATTTGCTACAAGAAGTTATTGGACTACCACATTATAAAAAAATTGAAATGATTTGGTACGGTCACAATTAATAAATAATAAACATGAATAGGTGCATTGACCAACTCACTAAACGATAAAATGAATTTTGTTATATAATGCTCTAAAAGTATAAATCAATGAACCAATTGAAGGAATTTTATAATTTTTTCATGTGACATAAGTAATCACTACCTGGAAAATATAATATCTTAAAGAAAATATGCTCAATAAGTATTTCGTGACAAATACGAAGATGATGACGGGACCGGCGCTAATAAACCTACCTGAAAGGAGGACTCGAACACGGAGGGAAAGACGATGGTGCCTTTGGGGACCGTGTAGGTGTCGGTCAGCGGGAACTCCTCGCCGGCGATGTGGGGGACCATCGTGGCCGGGGCCCGGTACCGCAACACCTCACGCGCCACCGCCTCCGTGTACTTCATCTCCCTCAGTTGGTCGCCGGTGATCAGCGCATCCGAATCCGGCGACCAGATTCCGGCGACCTCGTCGCGCACCTGTCGCAAGAAGAGAGAAGAGCGTGGGGATTGGTCGAGGGGAAGGAAACGTTGGAAAGCGACAAGGTGGCGGGTGTCGCCGTAAATTATTGATGACATTGATGAGCTTAGAGATAAAAAGAGGGTTTGACCAAGAAGCTGCACCAATTATCATAAAATATTATATAATAAAAAATATTCAAATCATGACACTTGTCAAGATTAATCATCAACGAGGCCCAATTACTAAAATCAAAGATGTCTGGATTTGAGGGAGAAATGTTTATATAGAATCTGAATGGGCTTTGTTAATATGACAATTTTTACTAAAAAATAATAAATTAATTAAAAAATACAATGATATACACTCTTTTTCCAATTTGTGTTGCTCATATAATAGTTTAAAAACTGCTATATTAACAAAGCCTATTCAGATTCTATATAATCAACGAGCCAATGTTAACAAGTCTAAGATCAAATAACTTGTGAACTTTGTAGCATCTTTTGACTTATTCTCTACCCATGATCATTGCGCATCTATTTTCCATTCTATGTCTTTATCAGCTAGAGATAAAAACATATCTTTGACCATAAATTGATGGTATGACGACGGGAGAGGAGATCTTTGAGCACCTGACTAATTAATCTTTTATCGGGTTTGGTAGATTTTCATCCCAAACACATCGGCTAATTTTCAGGATGACACCAATGTAGTCGGCTAATAAAGTACATGTGCCTTGCTACTAACAATGACTTCATCTTTGTTCGAGTGACTGTTTTTAAGAAATCAATGGCCGTCATATTAAATAAATGATCATACACTTCTCGAATCATTCCATGTATTTGCAAAATTTTATAATACAATCACCCAAAATACATGAAATTACAATGGTGAAAATTATGATCCGATCTCGATGAACCATAGAAGTTGCCATGTTGTCACATAGTAAAAACTATTTGAGTTAATATTATGAAAACCCCAAACCGATACACTCGTGATAAATTTACTTCAAATTAATTTTTTTATTACAAAAAATCATAAACCGATACACTTATAACATCCAAAACCCTAAACCGACACATTTATAATAAATTTACCCTTAGTTAGTTTTCGTTAAATTGAATTAATATCACGAAAAACCCCAAATCAGCATATCTATGACAAACGGAGGATGAAATTTCAAACTAATATACTTGTTAACTATCAAAATATCATCTAATCCAGCAATTTAATAGTAAGATTTAATAAAAACTAGCATCAATTTGAGGTTTCTTTTTTTCAAGTATTAACCATCACTATTTTCACACCCCAAAAAGGGGTAATATGTTTTTTTTTTTTTTTTGGTAAGAAAGGGGTAATATGTTTTCTCTTCTTTTTAACCATAACTGTCTTTTTCCCCTTTCAGACGTAGCGGTTACAGAAAACACTGAGGGAGGAAAGAAGCTGACCTTGGCAAGAACCTGCGGGTGCGAGTCAAGGAGCGTGACGGCCCACAGCAACGACGAGGTGGACGCGTCCTGCGCCGCGAACAAGAAGTCGAAGAGGTGGCCGCCGATCTCCTGGTCCCCCGAGTGCGGCGGCGGCGCCTCCCCGGCCTCCCTGGCGGCGCCGACCTCCCTCGCAGTCTCCTGCATCCAGAAGTCGATCAGGCAGCACGGCTCCTCCCCTCTCTCCATCCTCTCCTTGCTCTTCCCCGCGCACCCCGCCAGCGTCTCCACCAGCCGGTCCACGGCGAGCCTCGCCTTCCGGAACGGGGACCCGGGGAGGTCGAAGGGCAGCTTCATCAGCCCCACGTTGAAGAGGTTGTAGTCCACGTTGAACCTCTCGCGAGCTTTTTGGCTCAGGTACGGCCCTGCCATCCGGCGAAGGGGACATCAAGCCAATCACAGGTCGAGAAAATTGAACCGGAACAAAAAAGAAAGTTACGGGCACTTTGCTGCTGCAATGTCGTTATCCACGTCCGCAGTCGTGACATACGCAAAAGCTTATATTAGTAGGGATAAGATTCAGGGAAAAAGTTCGTAAACTTTTAGCTCGAGGGCAGGACATAAAAGTTGGCATAGATTTCATCAATCGTCCCTAGAAAATCATATACTAAGCACTGCCTTTTTCATAATCTGTCATTGTCCATCACATCATCTATGGAGCTCTGTCTTACCAGCAAAGACTGTCTGGGAGGTCTCGAGGTTCATGTCGCGGGCGGGCAGCCGGAGCGCGATGGCCTTCGGCGGCTCGCCGGCCGCCGCCGGAGGCGACGAGAGATGGACCCATCTCTTGAGATGCTTGAGAATTATGATCTGCTGGAGGGAGGTGTAGGTGGAGAGGGCCCTGGGGGTGAAGTTGGGGGCGATGCGGCGGCGGAGGTCCTTGTGGTCCTGGCCCATCATGTAGATCAGGTTGTGCTCCCCGAAGAGCTTCTTGCCGAAGGGGTGGCCGACGAGGTGGAACGCGTCGGGGCGGACGTTGGCGAAGACCCGGTGGCACAGCTCGGTGTCGCGGATGAAGAGGATGAAGCGGCCGACGACGTAGTTGGCGGAGATGCCGAGCGGGGAGGAGGCGGCGAGGCGGGACTGGCGGTCCCAGAAGGCGGTCGGGGCGGCGACGAGGCGGGCGGCGCTGCCGAGGAAGGGGAGGACGAGGGGCGGGCCGGGGAGGGAGCGCTTCTTGATGATGTAAGAGACCTGCTCGAGGAGGGCCAGGAGGGCGAGGAGGGAGAAGAGGTAGGGCGCGAGGGAGGAGAGAGAAGCGAGCAACGAGGAGGTCATTCTTCTCTCTATCTCTTGCTTTCCGGGCTGCGAGAAGCGACGGGCGGTTTTATCGGTTGCGACGGACGGCGGCGGCGGTCGGGGTCAACGGTCGGAGGGGAGGTTGAACAACCGTTTAGAGATCGTTTGAAAATAATGGAAGTTGTGAAGAAGAAAAAATGAAGAGAGAGGGGTAGAGAGAGAGAGGGAGGGGGAGGGGCGGGGCGGAGATATAAATAGGACGGCGGCGGACGGCGGAGGGGGTTGCTGACTAGATCCAGCTAGGAGGGCAGGATGACGTGGCAGGTGTCTGTGAGTTATTTTTTTCGGCCTTTTTTGTTCTTCTTCTTGCCATCAGGTGAGGGGACCGAAAGAAAAGTGATGACCGGACAGGATTGGTTCTCCATTCGTGGAAAGAGGAATCAGCCTCGTTGGTCATGAAACCAGATTGGACCGAACCGGTTATCATAGTCGGTCTCGGAATTGGTTACTTCTTCTTCATTTTTGTTTATTCTATTCTCTATGAGGGAGAATTTCCTAATATTAAAAGAAAATTAATAATTTACTATTGAGGGTTTATTTACTAATAAAAAAGAAGTAAAAAAATTTAAGAAATATTAGCCGGTCCGATTCCACGTATGGAACTGGACTTTGGTTATTCACAATTCCAAAAACTTGGAATCTAGAACCATCCATAACTACCCAATTTGATCTGGACCAATGCAATTCCTGAATTGGATGAGGACCAATGCACACTCCTGGGTACTGTGATTCAGGCTTATCCATGGCATATAATTCAGGGTTGCTTAGATTGAGCATGAGCTCATGTAGCACGAGAATTTTCGATCTTTCCATGTTCTTTAAGAAAAAAAATACTCAATTTATATGTTGCGTCATCTTGAGCACCTGTTATCTAATTCTACCATGATAGATAATACCATTAAAGCTTTTTAGGGGATTCAATCACTTAAACTCCCATATCGTGACCATCTTGGATGTACATTGCTTGCTTGTATATATTAATTGATGATTAAACCTTAATGAATGCGACATCCTTCCTTGCTTTCTTATAAACAATCTTGGAGAAGGCGTGATCTTGGTGAGATCTGTCTCGCCTCAGGTTGCATGACCTAGGTTGATTATGGGCCTAAGACCACAAAACCCCAGTGAGGCATTGAGTAGGACCCCAACTAGACCTATCGCATGCTGAGTTGCACAATTTTTGACAAGACAGGTTCATTGAATTTAACTTGTGATTCATTTTCAAGGTAGGGAAAAAAAAGTTGGTCAACATGAGGTCATGCGACCCTAGTAATATAAACTTTGGTATGATCAATAGACCAAAAAAACAAAAATTACTCTCATTTGATCTAATTGTTATCTTCTTAAGGATTAAGCATCCGTTGAAATATGCTCGATCAAAGCGCATTACTTGAATGTGTACATGCGAAGAAATGATCAAAAGAGCTGTATTTACTAGATAATTGATGCTCAGGAATTACTGAGGAATACTCTCATTTGATTCAACTGTTATCTTCTCAAGGATTAAGCATCTGTTGAAATAGGCTAAATCAAATGGCATTATTTGAATGTGTACATGGGAAGAAACGACCAAAAGAGCTGTATTTACTAGAGAATTTATGCTTGGGAATTTAGAGGAATACTAAGGAAGAGTTCAAAATAATTTTCTCCGCCGGTAAACTAAAAAAAAAAAAAAAACAGAGAGAGAGAGAGAGAGAGAGAGAGAGAGAGAGAGAGAGAATTATTCCATTCTCATTAATAGCTCTTCCATGTGCAGCTTTCTATTGCCAGTTTGGAGAGAGTGGACATTTGATTTGGTAAAGCAAATGACAGGTAGCTTAGGAAAAGTGCACCTAGGTAGCTTAGGAAAGTGCACCGTAATCTCGTAAAATATAGGAAGTAGGTTGATACTTAAAAGCAATCTCCAATTGGGTATTGCACACAATGCATTTTTTACCAGCTGTAATAGCTATCATACTTGTAATTTACAATTCAGGTACATAGCTATAACATATATGTGACAAAATTACATAGCAGTAGGTATAAACCAATCGATTGGTATACCACACCCAATTTTATGGTCGTTTATATATTCTAGGCACATTCTATGACCGATTCAGAGCTATGTTTTGGAACATCAATGGGAAATTTATAATCAACATCTAAAGTTACATTAATCCCAAATGAATGACTTAGAATACATCATTTGGATTATCTAGGAAGAATCACTATTTCGCAATAACAAGCATATGTTTTTTGTCGATTATATCAAATCCATATTACTAATTGGCATAAGTCAAAATATGTTTTTCAATATTAGGGATACATTTCTTTTTCTCGAGAATTGATGCATGCATGGGCAAGTAATTCCGGGTTGTAGGGATTTTTGTGGTTACATGTATGGGGATGGAGCGTGGGAATGGTTGTTGAAGGATGAAGTACAAATGCAAGGATAGAAAACGATCGTTATCAAGGTATAAGTGATGCACCACCAACCAAGGATGATAATCGGGATAAACGAAGTTCACCATCAAGGCTTAAAGGATGAACCAGCCGTCAAGGATAAAGGACTTCAGGATAGGAGAAACTCACCACGAGGGCCTAAAGGAAAATCTACCGACAGAGGATAAATGACTTCTTGACTCACCACTGAGGAGTAATCCACTCTCCAAGGCAAGTGATTCTAGGTTGTAGGGTTTTTATGGTTATGTATATGGGAATGGTCGTCAAAGGATGAAATGCAAATGCAAGGATAGAAAACGATCGATACCAAGGTATAAGTGATGCGCCACCAACCAAGGATGATAATCGGGATAAACAAAGTACACCACCAAGGCTTAAAGGATGAACCACCTTCCAAGGATAAGGGACTTCGGAATAGGAAAAACCCACCACTAGGGCCTAAAAGAAAATCTACCAGCGTAGGATAAAGGGCTTCTTGACTTATCACTGAGAAGTAATCCACTTTCCAAGGATAAAAAGACCAAAATAGGAGTGATTCACTCTCCTAAGATATTCGTTTGTGCAAAGGAAATCTCAAGTGTTTTCATTCATTAAATCCATTATGCATTACAATGTAGAGGCTTCCTATTTATAAGAGGAATACAATTTAGGAAATATAAAAATAATAAATAGACAACATGAAAGACTTAGGAACTCATAACTTTAACTCTTGAAACTTACATAACAATAAAGACTTCCAAGAAAATAAAGAAGCATTTAATGATTTGGGGACTTGTATTCTTGAGTCTTCAACCTTGCAAAATCCGTACTCTCACCTTGATAAGATAAATACCAAAAGACTTTATCAAATAACCAAGGAAGTTATTCAGAATGGTCTTCCATTGATATGTTGTTGATAGAGTATAAGATTAGCAACTAATAAAGCATACTGAGAAATCAGCGACTAATGTATCATACCAATACATCAATAACACATTAGTCACCGGTATTGATAACTTTGGAAAAAATTGTCCAATACCACTTTAGTGGGAAATTTCAATGTTGACCCATTGAAACACGTTATACCCAAATTCTACCTTGGTTGGAACGAGCAATGTTGATGCTGAGTGGGTTGATGGAGCTAAGTCTGATGCTCCCGCATTAAGAATGAAATAAAGAGTTATTCTACAGCACAAAGAATTTTTCACACGGAATGAGAGTCTTTTGAGTTGATCATTGTCAATGGAAAATACAACTTTCAAAATTACTGTAGATACGGTACATGGTTTGCCCAGCAAAAAGAAAGAACGAAAGAAAAAGAAGCTTTACAAAGCAGCTACCTTCAAATCTTGAAATGACTCCCGAAGAATTTCCTCAACTCTTGAGACTAACCTTTTAGACGGCTAGCTTAGGAAAGGACCACAAGTAGAACAATGTCATATCCAAACTTTCAAACTACTTAGACTAGATAGTTGGCAACAGGACCACAATCTACAAATGTAGTATAACAAAAATGTATCCTTTTTTAAGGATTTCATATTTTATTTTTTCTGCTTTGTCTATTACTATAAGAAAAAGTATGTGTGCAATGATGACACGTACACAATTTTATACATGTAGAATTTACAAAATTGACAATTCCTCTTCAAAAGAGTAATACCATGAGCATATGGAAAGTTTATTGGGAATTCCTGACCGAATGACATGATGAATCTAAATATACTTGTTAAGGGAGCGAAACAGGAATCTTTCTTATAATATAGTAAGAGCTAGGTGATGACTTTAAGAGAAAGAATTCATTTTTGGGCCAACGCAAGAAGCTGCAGAATAGAATATGAAAGTTTGGGAAAAAGAAGTAATTTTTTGTACCTAACTTGTTTAAGGATCAATTCTATTATTAACTTAAGTCAATTAACAGCATGGTGAGGCGTCGCCAACTTTAATCATGCCCTGTTTTTTCTTTAATGTAACTTTTAAATGCTATCGCTATGTGGTCCCAACCCAAACGTATCGTATTGTGCATCGTGAAGCCCCGAATTCCATATCAGATGAGCTCCTGTGATGTCTATATATGTACATAAGGGAAAACGCATATTTTTGTCTCACCTCTAGATTTCCTAAACTACCAGTCTCATGCCTACCCATTTCTTACAAAACCATTCATTTTCTTTCTGATTTATTAAATTACCTTTACTTTCTCTATCTTGTACCCGCCTATTATACATAAACACTCATCTTAATGCTTACAATTACCTAATTTATGCACGTGAATGTAGCACTTGCATTAGCCCTAGTTATTTATAAATAAGATCCATTCCCGAATAATCACAAACTCAAGTGGTTACTTCAAGTGCTCTTTTTGAAGGGCTTAAGTCCATCGAAAATCGATTGAGCCATTACAGATAGCATTGGAGCTAAGGACCCCTTTAAGCAAATGCGTGGTTTGTGGATAGTCTAGGTTCATAGATCAAACCACACATTAAACAGGTGAGTATCGTGAGGCAATACGTGGGTCAACACTTATGGGGACATCACTATTTTAAGGAGAGGCCTTTATAAAACTTCAAATTTCCTATGTGGAAGGAGAGAAATCCCGTTGAATGGAATGGACTGAGTTGTTACAATGCACAAAACCCTTGTGCTAATCATGCACCAACTTGAAAACTTGAAATTTTTTTTTATTCACTCATTATATAATTTATTTGAGTAACTTATATTCACCGAGAGTTATTTAGTTGTTCGATTTTAATTTCACTAGAAAAAATATGGATACTCAATGTAATGAAAACTCATGAAACTAGAAATGTCTCAAGTAAGTTCAATTCATCAGGAAAATTTGATGAGACATAAGTAAATCTTAAATCATATTGTTATGAATAACGGGATATTTTCTATTTGTGCAGAGAAAGTTGCAGGATTTAAAGATTGCTCATTTCTAGATAACTTCTCACCTTTATTATTTTTTTTTTCTTAGCTACTTTTATAATAAGCATTTTCTATAATTCCTCAAAGGACCCATCTACCGTCCTAAAACCATCGTATCTACCATCATATCATCCACGCAAAATGTCAATCCTTACAAACACTTCAGAAACTTTCAATGAACCGCCCAATTGTTATCGGCTCGCGATAATTCGACCTCGGGAGTCCCTTTTTTTTTGTTCTTTTTTGAAGCGTCCCGTTACGTTAATCTCCGAACAAAGCTCGGCAAGTTGGGTGGGGGCCTGTCGCTCGGACACCCGCTCTGCGTACCTCGATTCTCTCAAATCACTGTCTCTGCAGTTTTTTTTTTTTTTTTTTTTGGTCCTCCTACTCTATTCCTACTCTACACTCACTGCAGACTTCGCGCCCCCGCTCTGCGGGCGTGGGAGCCGCAACCCACTCTCAAACTTACGCGTCCCTACCCCCATCCTCCCGAGAAGGTGGGGATTTAACCTCACCTCCCCCCCATGTTGGAAGGGTGCACACACAGGGCGAACCCCCAGTGGTTTGTCTCTGCAGTTTGCTAAGCCATGTTTGAAACGTGTCCACGAACGATTCTGCGCATTCCATCTCTCTCTCTTCCCGAGGTGGGGACGTTTGACCCTGACGGGGGAAAAAGATGGGAAGCGATCCGTTCGTTGGGCAGAGAAGTCGCAGGCCAATCAGGGTAGATCCCACACCAGATTGCCTTGTTCCCCCAGGACCTGTCGGTTGTCTACGTTTCGTTGGCAGAGAGAGCTTACCGACCAATGGCCGGTTATGTACGCCAAAAACACATGGCCCTGCTCGACCGTTGATAGTGTGAATTCGAACTTTGGCGTCCCAGCTTTTAAGAGAAAGGAGCCTACTGACGGCCACTTGCTAATGGGGCCATTAGATCAGACACTACACTATGTGCATGGAAAAACACATTTTTTTTGTTTAGGGGAAACAAAAAAAAAAAAAAAAAAAAAAAAGTGTTTACGTTTTAAAAGCTTGATTTTGAACAAAAAGTTAACGCGTTTGGTAAAACATTCCGAAAATAAAAAATGAACAAAACAACACGTTTGGCAAATTTTATTCTTTTTTTTATTTCTTTTAATTTTTTAATATTTTTATTTTATTTTTCATTTTTTCCTTTCTTTTTTATTTTTTCTTCTTTCGGCCGGCAGCCTCGCCCAGCCACGGCGAGGCTCGTCGAATCTGGGCAAGCTCGAGATCGCGCGGCCATGGCGAGGCTCGGCCTCGCCGGATATGGGCGAGCCCGAGCTTGCCCGAGCTCGCCCGACCAAGGCGAGGCTCGGCCTCACGTGCACGGCACGCCGAGGTCAAGCCTCGCCTTGGTCGGGCAAGCTCGGGCTCGCCCGGATCCGACGAGGCCGAGCCTCGCCGGGGGCCGGCGACGCTCCGGCGAGGTCGCCGGCCCTCGATGATCGGTCGCCGGCCATGGCCGAGGCCGGCGACCGGCGAAAGAAAAAAGAAGAAAAAAATAAGAAGAAAAGAGAAGCGTTTCTTTAAAATCGTTTCTGGAACAAGAAATAATTTTTTTTTGTTTCTCGTTTCTATTCTTTTTGTGTTAGGGAACAAAAAAAAAAAAAAACGTAAACGCAACCAAATGCGTTTTGTTCTTTTTTGTTCCCTAACAGAAAAACAAAAAAAGTGTTCGGAACACTTTTCTAAATGAAAACATGCAGGGCCTATAAGTGCATTTGATAACTTACCAAATAATAACTAATTTTATTTTTTTATTCTCAAAGAGAGATTTTGAACAAAAATTTATTTGGTAAATATTTATTCTCAGAAAGGAACAAATTTATTTTTGAAACAAAATCAAGAAAAAAAATTAATTTTTTGTTTTCGAGAATAGTTCTAGAGTCAAACTAACTCAATGACTAGTTGAGCGAGGTTCGGTGAACTTGCCGAGCCGAGCGAGACCCAATGAGCTCACTCGAGGCTTGCCTAGCTTGGCTAAGCTTTGGCCGCGCGAGACTTGACCTTACCCAAATCTGGCGAGGTCTAACCCCACTGCCAATTGGGCGAGCTCGACTAAGCCTCAATCAAGCTCGCCTAGTTGTTGGTGAGGAACAGCTAGGTGCGGCCTCATAGGGGCCGGTAACGCTCCGGCGAGGTCGCCAACCTTAGGAAGGCTAGTGACCGGCTAAAGCTTGAAGAAGAAGAGAAAGAAAAAAAAAAAAAAAAAAAAAAAGTAATAAAATTATTAAAAAATTAAAAGAAAATGATTTGAATTATAAATTTTGAAGACAGTGCCAAACACGATTCTATTTTGGGAATAAAAATTTTGGGCAATTTCCAAATGCCTCTAAATGCTTACAAATTTTTCTCGGGAATAAAATAAAAAAGAAAATCATTTCTAATCAGAAATTGTTCTCGATGACAAAATGATTACCAAACGCATCTCAGTAAATCTCAACCATGAACTTAAAACCCTATTTTTTTATTTTTATTTTTTAGAAAAAGGATATCGCCAAAGAGCATTAAGATATCTAGCTAAGAGTCATCAAGAGCCAACATTCTCGGAAAGAATAGAGAAAGTACAATAAATAATTCTAACTTATTGTATTTGTGCTAATTAGGTTCTTATTATTTCATTTGTACCAATTTGATCCTAATTTTTTTTTCACAATTGGTCAATTGAGTTCTTCAAATCAATTTTGATCGAAAATCGTTGACAGGGACACTGGTCATTCTACATGGCAAGACTAGCGTTGATGTAAACAAATTTTACATTTTTTTCAATTATATGTTTTCTTTCTTTTTTCCTATCAATTTAGTCGGTAAGCCCTCTCTAAATTTGGGCGAAGGCCGCCTCGCGGCCTCGAAGGCCTTGGGCAAGGCTATTGGAACCTTGCCAATTGCAGGAGACAGCCCTTGCCCAAATCTGGAGAGGATGTTCAAGCCAAAGTGAAAGGATAAAAAGAAAGAAAGAAAGAAATATTATTAAAAATTTCCATGTTAGCGCCAATTATACCATGTAGCATAACCAACGGCCAACATCCACATCAACTATTTCCAATCAAAATTGCCCGAGAGAATTTAATTAGCAAAAGGTGAAAAAAAAAAAAGGTTTAAGACTAAATTGACCTAATTGAAAAGTTTATAACTAAATTGGCATCAAACCATAAGTTTAAGACTTTTTCTTTTGAACTTTCCCCAAAAAACAGGAACAAAGACTGCTTTCGACTTCTATTTTCTTTTATCTTTTGGTTCATGAAATAGAAGTTTGTCAATAGAAATGGAAATTGTGAGTACGTTTGGTCGAGCAGCTTTCAAGATCGAGTTTATTGTGTCAATTACATTTTGCTCCTTAAATGTCTAATATATTGTGAATAATTCCCACCAAACATGTAAATTAATGAGAAAATCATCGAAGAAAAAATAATGAGGCCTCAAGCTTTCAAGAAGAAGTTCATGGTTTGCGCATAAACTTCACATAAACATTACGATGAAATACATGTGATTACGATGGATTAAAGAAGATTATCTTTCTAGAAGCCATAAACGCAACCTAATAGTGGCTGAAAAGTGTAATTTCCTAAATATCGATAGACATTGTGCAAAAAGAAAATCGGTATGTTGAACGTTACAAATTTTATCTATTTGTGGATTTGTGAAAGATACTACATTCTTATTTGGTGTCGCATTAAGATAATGTTCGACATTAATTTTCTTGTATCTAAATAAACCAATTTCATTGATCCAACCGAATGCATGTTTGCATTTCGATGAATTCATATAATTTCTTAAACACACACGTGTTTTAAATTCCATATATAATATGTCACGTTTTTTTTCTCTTGTCAAGTAATATCTCACGTTTTTCATCGTTTTCTACTCGTTGTTCCATTCTTTCGCCCTTTTACTTTCTTAGTTTTCCTTTTTGTCGTGTGGTTTCGAGATCTTTCTAGTCATTTTCCCAATTTAATAATGTTTGAGAGATAATTTTGAATTTTTTATAATGCCATTAGGTCATCATGTTGTCTCCTTTGTGCTTTTGACTCGATGAAGCTTTTCCTTCTTTTGTAATTAGGATCTGTCGAAGCATGCTCTTGTCAGCTTACGCTGATTCGGGGTCTCATAGCCTCCAACGGCTATACCTCGAGGAGAGTTGGCCTAGCAACCCACCGTCAGGGCCCCCACTTAAATCGCTAGCAACGCAAGGTTTCGAACCCTCGACCTCCATGCGCTGGAATGAGTGAATTTAACCAATTGTGCTGCCTTTTTTTTTTTTTTTTTTTTTTTTTTTTTTTTTTTTTTTTTTTTTTTTTTCGGTGCTGGAGGAACCGCTACTGTGGCCGACAGCCGTTCACGTAAACCCCAGTGTCGATAGCAGGGAAACCACCACCCCGGCGACACGCGTAAATCACCACACGGCATTTCGGCCCTCCTCGCCGCAGGGGCTTCGAACCTTGGCCTCCACCGGGGAGAGCAAAGGCTCTACCATCCACGCTGCAACGGCCGGTGGTATTGTGCTGCCCTTCTTTCATCTCTTCTAAAGAGATTAATGTTATTTAGGTAAAGAAATGATGACTAGGCAATCTCCAAATATGACATGGGAATAAGAAGTCATTCTAGTAAATAGTTTATGAAAAGATATAATTTGGGTATATTTATTAAAAACAAGATATATTTTGGAATTAAAGTCCCCAAAGTGGCTAGGCATTCTTAGATATAGATAGTTGGTCAATCCTTCAAACTACAACTACCAAAGCAATGATGACGAAAGTGGATTGTGATTTAAAATAATGCACAGCAATATTTACACCCAAAATGATTGGATTTACCTCTCTCCTACCTCGTCTCAAGTTGTGTACGATATAAAAATCCTTAAAATTCATCTCGATAGGTTCCGTGATTGATGTGATGACTCTTGATCATTTAACGCTTAAGGAGTAGTGTTCCTCTTGGATTGATATCAATGTCGATGGATATAAATTGTGCAGAAAAGAAGAAGATATTTCCGGATTTTGTGTGCTATGATGGTGCAACGAACTTAGCTTACACATAAAAAAAAAAAATCATGATTTGAAAGTTGATAATATAATTTAATAAAAAAAAAAAGATTTTTGAAATGTCTCACGCTATCGACAATCGAATCTCCCCCTTAAGACACAATCTGAGAGAAAAAGAAAGAATTCGATGTCCAACACGAAATTTGGATAACCCTTTGACCTTGTACTTGCAGGAAGTGGTCTAGCTCATCCGCAGAACGAGAGAGAGGCGGTGATCTCGTCGATGACAGGTTGTCCATTTACTAATAGGAATTCAAGTTGGGTAATTCCAAAAAGCTAAATAATCAAACGTAATAGGCATTTTAGTTGCCAAGCCAAATTGGAATTGAACTGCTTTCTGTCGGGTCATCGTCGTATTGCATGACGCAACAGGTGTTCAAAGGGATAGGTGCGGAATTGAAAAATCTGGTTGTGCCAAATGAATCTGGATCTAAATCGGGGAAAAGGCTATTAGGAGCCTCAATGAAAAGAATGTTACGTTCTTGAACTAACTAAAGAATAAGGGGGAAAGTACCAAAAGAGTTTCAAATCAATTACAATTGTCCAAATTCAATCCTAAACATTTTGTTTGAATCATACGCGAAATAAAAGGTAAAGACGAAAAAGAGAAAGTGAGACGCTAATTTTGTCCTAATTCGCCCTTAAATTAAGGCTACATCCAATAGAGCATTCCACTATAATTAGCACCTCCTACCTTTCTATTACGACTCTCAATTACAAGAGTAAGACCCCCGTATTATTCTATCAATGAGAAGTATGAATCACACCTAGCACCTTTCAATTATATTAATTTAATCATAGACATTTCAATTGTATCAATTTAGTCTTAAACTTTTTCAAATTTTACCAATTAAGTCCAACTGGCTAATTTTGGCTAGAAATCATTAATATAGATGTCAGCCATGCTACGCAGGATAACTAACGCTAATGTGGACATTTTAATAACATTTTAATAATAATTTTCTTTTTTTTTTTCCTTTTGTGGCCCTGGCAACCTACTTAAATGAAAAAATATATATAAAAAATATATTTTTTTAAATTATAAAAATTGTCGACGTTAGCGCCAACCGTGTCACGGAGGATGGCCGGTATCTACGTCAATAATTTCCAACTAAATTGGTCAAAATGATTCAATTGACAAATTGTAAAAATGTTTAAGATTAAATTGACAAAATCAAAATGTTTAAGGCTGAATTAGTACAATGCAATAAGTTTAAGACTTTGTTTGTACTTTTTTCGAAGAATAAGTCACCATAACACTTTAAACGTCAAAATTTAATTTGTCGATTCAACTTCCACCTTGGAGCAAAGGATTCAAATCCTTATCATAAGGTGTTCCTTTTCAAAATCCTTCCAAGATTCTAAATGGAGGTTGTAAGTTCAAATGTGTCAACTGGCGATGATCATAATGGCATTACTATGGTTCAACGGTATCTTAATCGGCGGTATGAAAAGAAGTATATTAGGTAACTGGATGTGTTTGGTAACGATTTTGTTCCTAGAAACAATTTCTAAGTATTCTAAACCGTTTGGTAACTGTCCAAAAATTTTGATTTTGGAATAGAATTGTGTTTGGTATCGTGCTCATTGATTATGTTCCAAATCAATTTCTTTTAATTTTTAAATAATTTTTTTTACTTTTTACTTTTTCCTTTCTTCCTATTCTTCTTCTTCTTCTTCTAGCCGACGACCTCATCGGAGCGTTGTCGGCCCTCGTCAGCCGAGCCTCACCAGCAAGAATCTGGGCAACGCCTAGCCACCGACGAGACTGGGTGAGCCTCACCGATGGCTGGGCTTGCCTCCGGCGAGCTCGCCGAACTGGTTGCCAGCAACCGACGGCAGCGGATGACAACCGTGGGATGGTGGTCGATGAAGAAGAGAAAAGGGAAGAAGAAGAGTTGGTTTTGATTTTTAGATTTGTTCCCGAAATAAGAATCAACCTTTTTTTTTATTTTTTATTCTTGATTATGTTCCAAATCTACTTTCGGGAACAAAAAAATAGAAATTTCTTCTCGAGAACAAAAATTTTACCAAATACGATTCTATTCCCAAACTATTTCGGAGAACAAAGAATCAGAATCAGAATCAGTCACTATTGGGATGGTTACCAAACAGGGCCTTAGCTATTTGCTAGGTTTGGAGGTTCCTTCAAATTTCTCTGGTAATTCTTTCTCAATCTAAAAATGTCATTGATTTTCTTTCTAGAGCAAAACTTATTGATAACAAGATCACTAAACTCTCATTAAGATTATGGTGGCAAAGATGGGACTCTTCATTTGAATTTTACACTCTATCAACAATTACTTAGCGGTCTTGTATACCTCACTGTTACTTGTCTTGACACACATTTTTAGTCATTTCGAGACCATGCCGTGTACAACTCACTTTGTTGTAGTTCTTCAACTACTTTGTTACGTCAACTACAAGCTACTACTCTTTTCTAGGTAACTCACTCATCTCATGATGTTGCGAAAAAAAGATTATCATCACTTGATCTAGTAGGGAATTAAAAGACCGTGTTCTTGCTGATGCAATATCGGATGTATTGTGGTTGCAATGATTCATAACGAGGCCTAAAATGCAAATCAAGGAAAGCCAAGACAAGATCTATGGAAGGTAGGTCATCCTCCACATGTGGCTCTTCCTAGCCTCAAGAAGGGCTTGCTTGTTAGCCACTAGATCTCTTTTCAAGTTTTGATTCGTACCTTAGAAAAATCTAATGCACATATTTCACAAGGTGACGAGTGCAAAGCATATTGTTAGGATTGATTACAATAAATGTAATTTTTTCTCAAAGAAATGATGGGATAACCATTTAGTGTGAACCGAAGTGCTATTCTATTCTAATAGTACATGATGCACATTAAAGTAAATCGTCATTTTTATAACATTACATACCTCGTGATACATGGGAATTTTGGATGATATCTCCAAACTCATTTGACTTCTTCCATATCACATTAAGTTACGTTACCTTGACTTTCGAAAGAAAATTAAAGATGCATCTAGGATATTCCCTATAAGTCAAATGATTCTCCATATTTTTCTTTTTCACACGCTATGGTTGCGTGTGCGCTCCATTGCTTGTTTCTTCAGAAGAAAGAAGTCAATTTCCAACGTGGGATTTCGACGATCTTTCCCTCCACTCTTCCCCTTCCGAGGAACGAGAGAGACGGCCAGTGACATCTGTACTGACGCATTGTGGATAAACTGAGGTGCGTGGGGCACGAAACGCCCGACCAAGTTGATGCGTCCAAGGATTCGAGTTTGGTTTTTCAGGGTGGTGGCACAGAATAGAGGACAGATGGAGCAAAAAACAGGGAAATGAATTTGAGTTCTGTGGAGTTGTCATCCTGTTACGTGACGCAAACTACAGTGCAAGGAGACTGGTGGTTTGACGACTCGAAAATTGGATGGTTTCGAACTCGTTCGCAGCTCCCCGGTGCCGTCGTGATTTTCGGCGCAAATTTTTGCAGCTCGGCGCTACTTTCCAATGATTTTCCGAACCATTTCCACCAGCACTTTGAAACTTGTTATCATTTACGATGCTCCCCTGCAATTCTTATTAAATTAAGGGCGCATTTGTTTTCGTGTTGCTCATAGAGAAAGAAAGAATGAAAAAAAAAGTATATTATTCACGAAAATGTTTAGACATGAATGTCTACCAATAATGAAACTTTTTTTTCATTGACTATGTTTCAAGTGATCATTTAAAAAGGAAGAATTACCTAAAAAGTCATAAACTTATTTGTAATTATGTCAATTCAGTCATATTTTTTTTTATCAATTCAATCGTAAACATTTTTTTATAATTGTGTTAATTTAGTGCATCTGACTAATTTTGACTGACTATTGCTAACATGGCCAGACATTGACCTGAATAATTTTTAATAATATTTATTTTTTATTAATTTTTTTCTTTTTCGTTTTCCTTTTTCTCTTCTACCTTCTTTTCCATTGACCCCTTGCCCAACAAACGAGACTAAAGTCGCCTTGTACACGGCCCCCAAGCTGGCTTGCCGACCACTGTGGAGGAAGAAAAGCAAAGAAGGAAGAAAAAAAAAAAGAAAAGGAAATTAATAAAATAATTTGAACAAATAAAATATATATTAAAAAATTGACCATGCCAACATTGGCCGGTTTCTAAAAAAAATTGAAGCCCCAAATATACTAGGCCCAACGCATGAGTGAGTGCACTCTTAAGATTCCCCAAGGAGGGGGGACCAATTGAGGTAAGCAAAACTTATCTAAATATCACCCAATCACTAAACAAAAATAATATATATATTATATGCTACATGATGCCGCACAAATTACAAATTGATGGTTGTAGGATTAAAATATGTTGTAGCCAAATTAACGGGAAAAATGATCGTTTTTTTTTTTAAGTAAAAGAATGGGGAAAGCAGCCGGCAAATTTTCTCCTCCGGGCATTATCGTAAAAAAAAAAAAAATGTATCATTATTCAAATGATAGAATAAACGGTTCCTCTATCTCGCGTAATAAGCGTCCTGTTTTTCCTTATATATTTTTGAATCAAAGTATTTTTACATGCAATGATTGATTTGGATATACTGAAATTGCTTCTTTGCCGTCCCTCGTTGAAAGCCCAAATCTTGTAGCAACAGCAAGTTTTTTTTTCTTTTTCTTTTTTCCGTGTTAATCAAGTACAGCACTTTCAATCGACCAAAAAAAAAAAAAAAGTACAGCACTTTCAGACTAAAAAAAAAAAAAAAAGTACAACACTTGCTTTCCTTTGTGGTTGGAAAATGCCCTAAAGACTTCCTTTCGAATCCCCTCTGTGACTGGCCCACTATCCATACGAAACTCTCTCCAAAAGCCCATCTACATTCTCATTTGGCGGGCTAGATGAGTCTAAAGCCTTCACTAATTTGCAAATGACCCATTCATTCTGTGCACGCCGAATGCATCATCAACCAAGCATTTATTATTAGCCCTTTTTAGAAAGAGAGTCATACGCACAGCACACTTTGCAAATGCTCTGCATTTTTCATGCAGGTCTCCTGTTTTAGTTCGCCACGCCAAGTACCCAAAAAAGAAAAAAAAAGATACTTGTGCTAACCGGTATTGAAAATTTTTCATTGGCAACGCAAAAAAGTTCAGATGGATTGTGTTTTTCATCACAAGGAAGCTCGTTTTAGATAAGGCATGTGTTGAAATTCATGAAAATGCCTCACAAAAGGATGTCCTCATTGGCATTAAAAATTTCCGGGGCAAGCAAAAAAGTTCAAATATACATTCAATGACCCTTCAGAGAGAATTTGATGTGGAGATAACTTGTAGCGAGATGTTGCCAACATTCAGTACTTTTTTAGTGTAAAATTGTCGGCATTCCCAATTAGGAGGGGAAGAGAAATATTCTTCCGACAACTTGGGAGTGTGAAGAGCCGGTCCCCGTAGCATTGTAACGAGTGAATCCAAACAGCCCGCCGTCATTGCAATGCAAACGGACAGGCGTTGGTAGACTTCACAGGGAGAAATCCCTTCCTGCTCTATTGTAATTTTTTTTTTTTTTTTTTAATTAGGAGGAAGCTGGTCTTAGGTAAGATATAAGTCAAAATTGGTAAAGGTGTCCCACAAAAGATCTTCCCCTAAGGGTTAGCACGGAGGATCAAATTCATGTAGTCACTGATTTTATATGTACGCAGATATTCCTTCACCAGTTCATCGCTAAGTTAATTAGCCAAACAAAGTAATAAAATAATTTATTTCTGCCATTTCTTTGGGCTTTTTTTTTTTTTTTTGTTACTTCAACTCACTTACAGATATATATATAGTATTTCTTAGCGGTCTGTATATTCTCATTAGGAAACTCCGTCAGTTTGGAAAGCTTCCAAAGTAAAGTTAGATCAATAATTGGTAAGTTACAATAATGATTTTTTTTTTAATTTATTACCGCAAATGAAAATTAACTTTTTCAAATGCATGCATTACCGATGATTTATTTTCATAGAATAAAAAAGGCAATTTCCCTCATCTTATTCTATCTTGCATGATATTCGACTAATTTCGGGTCCGCTTTTCTCTTTATAAAAGGCAGGTTAATTAAGTATTGGAGAAAATTCTAAATAATGGCTCAAAGTGTCATTATTTTTTCAAACAAAGATCTGAGTAGATCTTGTTTTAAATAAAGCTTGAGGTGCCCATATCAATCTCAAATAATACCGTAAAGTGATTATGATCTTTTCAAATAAGGACCTAGGCTCACCAACTTGCCAGCTAGGAAAAAATTCTAACTAATCAAGAATATTTTCATCAAAATTTAATTTAATAATTTAGGTTAAATTAAATTAAATTATAAATTTTAAAATTTTAAAATAAGAAGGGGAAAAAAAGAGAAAACACAAGCGAGAGGGCGGCCCCTCCCGCCTATGGAAGGTCATTGGTGCTTGGGAGAGGGTCGACGACCTTGGCTTCTTTTTTTTTTTTTAAATAAATTAAAAAAATGAAATTACCCTTCATATTTGGTGAGTTCGGGCATTTTTTTTAAAAATTGATATATGTATTTCGGACTCTTATTTGAGAAAATAAGATCACTTTAGCCTTTATTTGAAATAATTTTCATTTCATATCCTTATTTTAAAAAAATGAAAGACTTCAGACTCTTATTTAGAATTTTTCCTTAAGTATTAAGCTCAATTTTAGACTCCAATTATTATGAATGGGCTGAAGACTTAGAACCAGGGAGGACAAGTCAGTTTCCTGCAAGTATGCCTTTTTTTGGTGGGTGAACTTCCCATTCAAACCCTTTAGGGATAGGCTTTTAGTATAAAACTACTATACCCTTTAGTTTAGAACCTATGGACACTCAGATAGAACTAGGATAATAACATTTCTAACAATCCGAGCTGTATTTCTCATAAGATTCTACCAGGCTGGAGATGAAGTTTTAGAAAGTTATGGAGAGAATTTTTGAACTTGTATCGTTTGAAATAATTAGTCAATAATTTTTTCATTATCGACTACAAAACGTGTCTAAAATCGTGAATAGTGAAACTTTATATTTTTTATGCTCAATTGTGTAAGTTATATAAATAATTATTTTTAAGAAATATTTTCTAAATTATTTATACTTCACAAAATAAACTGGTCTATGGGTTAAAGCAAGTCTTCACTGGGGCAAAGCAAAACGGGTTAATTACCGGTTCGCCGCCAAAAACTGCAAGAAACCTCCCCCGAAATTCGGCAAAAATCTAAAAATTAATTTTAATATTTTTAGACCCAAAAAAAAGAATTTAATATTTTTAGACCCAAAAAAAGAATTTAATATTTTATTATTGAGATTTAAATAAATTAGCAACTTCGTCTTCTTCTTCCGATTCTGTTGCAGAGCCAACGAGGACGGAAGGAAGGAAGGAAGGAGGAGGAGGAGAAGACGACCGGTGATCTCATCGCCGGCCGGTCGACGGAGATCCGGCGATCGCCTTCGATTCGCCCCGATCGGGAGAGGGGAACCACGCGAGCGTGCGGCGGAGCGGGAAGCGGGCGCGCGAAGATGAGCCGGGACGACAAGAGCAGGGGCTTGATCGGCGGCGGCGGCGGCGACCCCCAGCACCAGAGCCCGAACTACTACGGAACGTTCCAAGGCGTGGCGAACTACTATAACCCTCCTCCTCCTCCTCCTCCGCGGCCGCAGCCGCAGCAGCTCCCGCAGCCGGTGATCGGATTCCCGCAGCCGGCTCCTCCTCCGGGTTCCCCCGGATATCCCCAGTGCTATCATTACGGTTATCAGACCGTCGGAGGTATTCATCTCGTCGTGCACGTGCTGATTCTCTTGGGGTTTTGAGTTTGATTTCGCGAATTCTTTTCGTGAGCGTGTTTGGAAATCGCCTTCAGGATGGAGATGGGATGTTGAATTCCGTTTGTTTTTGCTGATGTTCTGTATATTTTGGTAGAATTACGACGTCCTCCGGAGATTGCAGCTTCATCTTGGCATACATAGTGATTGTTAAAGCTAGAACATGATGATCTGTTCGTTTGCTTTTTTTTGAAGTATTGGTTCTTCAATCTATCTCTCAATCGTAAATTTCATATTTTTCATGTTAATTATTGGTGTGTCTGCGGTAAGAGTTAGTGGATCACTTGATATAATCGGCTTTGCTTCTTGATTGTATGATGCAGAAGATATGATAGACTTGATAGGTTCTGTTGCAATGATGGGAAAGACGTTGTTTTCCCGTGATTTTGATGACCGTTTAAAACACTTCGGTTGCTTACGATGTCTCTATATCTCATTGCGTGTTCTTGTTCTTTAAAGGTTATGCAGTCGTGGAGGGAACACCCATCAGAGAGCCGCGCTTACCTTGCTGTGGTATTGGCATTGGCTGGTTCTTGTAAGTTAATTTTGATGAGCCACCTCTTTCTAGTTGTGCAGTGCACCGCCTGAATTATCTGAGTGCGCAATTAAGGGTTAGCAGAAGTTTTAAGGGCATGCATTCTTTGTAACGCAGTACGAGGACAGGAACTAAGCTATCTTGACATCTTACATTCTCACAGTGTGCAAGATGAAATTCATCTATCGCTTGATTTATCTTATGATTTGTAAGTTGTGCATAAAGATTCATCGTTGTTGCATGCACAAATCATTTTGCTTTTGTTCAAACTTGGTATCCTTTCCATAAGCGTGCATTGCTTGAGAATTAGCCAATTGGATGGAAAGCAATTGTCTATATTACTGGTAAAAATCCTAGTATCTCCTCAGGCTGGGCAGAACTTCCTTAGAGAACAACCTTAAAATTGGTTTAACTGAGGACCTGCACCTATTGTTTTGTGTTTCAGACATCGTTTTGATTGATCTGTGGATCTTTTCTTCCAATACGTATTAATCAACATTAGGTAGCAGACAGTTAACAGCAACGGGGATTTTCTTTATGTGGTCAATTTTCCTCAACCAGCGTGTATCGTTGTTAGCTTAACATTACATTCTGCCTACGCAATCTGGGATGAATTGTACTACTAAAAGATATATATAGTTAGAGAGCGAGAGAGAGGGGGGCCAACTTTTAGTGTCATTATAGTTACAGAAAATAAGAATAATAAAAGGGAACTTGGGAATGATGGTCATTCTAGGAACCACAGCAGAATTTGCACAGCGAGATATCGAAAATTGAAATGCAACCAAACTTTTTGAAATGAAAAATTTGGAAGATATTTTGTATCTCTCATTCTGTTGGTAGCTTCAGACCAAATAATTTCTGAATTTTGTCACGTAGAGGTGGAGCAATCTTTTTCAAGGGCCTTGTAAGGAAGTAAATGAACAAGCAATTTATCTTCCAAAATGTTGGACTTAATTGTAAAATTTAGGGGTTACTTAAGGTTGGTAAGTGATGCTAATTACGTTATCTCATTTGCAAGGTTCTTGATTGGTTTCTTTCTCGGTGGCATCCCTTGGTACCTTGGGACTTTTCTCCTTATTTGTACTTGTCCAGATCGGCGAGAAAAGCCTGGATATGTTGCTTGTGCAATAGCTGTAAGTGTCTATTCTCCATCGTTATACTTTATCTTGCTTGAGAATGACATCCTTGTGTTAATAGATGAGTTACTACCAGATCTATTCACATTGACTTGCTGACAATAGTTCGGGAACTCAACTCAATTTTGGGCATAGCAACTTTGGAGAATGCTTAGAACTTTAAGAATTCTCTGATTGGACTTGCATCATGCCTTGATCTCATGCTTGGTGGCAGGAACACCAAAAAAAAATCTGTTTCCTTCACTTCCATACATAAGGTTACTTGACCAACATATAAACCTGTCTTGTTGCTTATTCCATGGAGCTTCTACCAGATTATTTTGCTCCTCGTGTTACTATTTCTAGGCACTTTAACTCAGTGAGAAACTGAGGAACTTGATTGTTCAAGCTGCATGGACTGATAATGACACCCAGTACTTGCCTTGCCAAGAAATATCAGTGTTGATAGTTATAAGTCCAAAAAATATATATCTCTACCCAATAGAGTTTACTTTTTGTAATCTAATTGTGCTGATGAATAGTTGGAGAAAATATTTATTCCTTTTGTAGACTATTCCTCATTGCAGTTCATGCTTGGCTTTCACTCGAGAAAAAAGTGATAGCATTTGCAAGTTGCAACTGTTGTTCATAAATTAGCTGGCCCATATAGAGCTTATTTCATTATTTACCTGTATCAGTGTGTAATTTCCATTTTTGTGATCACAAGTCTATTTCCCTTGCCGAGTGAGAAGTTCGTTAACACTAACATAGCTGTTCTTATTTTTGACATTTCAGTCTTTCCTTGCTGTTCTTGCTGTTACTGTGGGTGCAACAAGGGGGCCTCATAGGTGGTGGTAAGATCATACCACGGGACTCCACAATACTTGTACAGTGATGCTTCAACACTGCTGAAAAGTTTGCTGCTATTGTACTGTCATTTTATCTAAACATATTCTTCTAGTGTAAAGTAATTTTTAAGTTTGATGCAAGAGTAATAACAAAGGTTTCCGTTTTCTGGTGCTCTTTGTTTGGGTTAATTGCAAAAGCCAGGTAAGAAATTTTGCAATGATTCCACGGAGATCAGTAAATTTTTTATTTAGTCTCGTTCTGGTTTCATCTTCAAAAACTGCAGCAATCTAGTGTCTTGGGTTCATTTCAGTCTAAATTTCAATTTATTCGCAAATATAGCATGACATGCTAGCAATATCAAGCTTCACACGCTAAACGGAATGTTTAAATAGGTCTGGACATGAATGTTTGTAGCTGTGGCCAAAGAGTGGATTTAGTAATGGCGTAACAGGCTCAAGCTGAATCTATTGCAGTTGCGATTTTAATAGAGATTAACGGCAGCAGTATGACAAACATTAAGCGACCAAATTTGAGATATGGTGACCATAGCGAGAGCTTAATTCAGTGACCAATTTTCGATTAATCAGTGTTCTGGATGTGGACAGTGAATGATGAACGTATCTATTATTATTTTGGGTTGTTGGCTTAAGGTAAAGATTTTGTTGCTGTACTTCCGATTAACATGGTGGCTATGTTGGCGGCACATTAGTGCTATCATCAAATCAAATAGTTGAGGATGCAGACTAGAAGATTGGAAAGAAGAAGGCCAGAAATGGAGGCGGCGTCGGGGCCATTGCCAAGCCATTGACAAGGGCCGCTCGCACCAGGCATTGCCGCCACCCCCTTCTAATCATCCGTAGGAGGAGCACATAATCGAACCGATAAGAGGGTTTGACACATAATCCGGAAGGTTTGGATTAACCTAGCTGCTGTCTTCGTCATTTTTCCCTGAAAGCCGCGATGAGACTGTCTGAACATTGCCCAAGATTGAACGAGGTTTCCTAATTCTGGGCAGGGCGGCTGCGGTTGATTGTGTGTGTAATTGCATGAGAGAGAGAGAGAGAGAGAGAGAGGGGTTGGCGAGGCAATCGCAGCCCTTGCTGGCCTCACCGCCGAGTCACTAATCGGAGAGGGCCTTAGACCCTCGACATTGTACAGACTAATAAGTTCAAGAATCTTTTAGGGATATGTGCAAGACAAATCCTAAAACTTACGAGGAAAGTACAATTGAGTCCTAAAACTTACAAAGAGTGTAATTAAGTTCTAAAACTTGTTAAATTGGTTCAATTAAATCCTAAATTTAACACCGTCAAATTTACTAACGGAAAATGCCGACGTGGCGGCGACGTCATATTTTAAATGAATTTCTATTTTCCACGTGGCTTTTTAAAATTACTTTTTATTCAAAATTTTTAAAAATTAGATTTAAAAACTAAAAATGAAAAACTAAAATTTATTTAAAAAACAAAACTGTTAAAAAAAAAAAAAAAGAAAATGGCACCGGCGGGCATTTCTGCAGCTGCCGCCCATTGCTGGAGGGGCCGGCGACAGTCGCCAACCCTAGGCGAGACCGGGCGAGGACACCCAGATCTGGGCACGCCAGCCCTCACAAAGGGGCCAGCAACCCTCACCCTCCCTACGGGAGGCCTCGCCAACTCTCGCCCTCCCTGCGGGAGGCCTCGCCAACCCTCGCCTGGGGCGGCAATGTTGCCCAGACTGGGCATTTCGATTCAGCTCCGTTGCACTCCCAATATTGTGCCCCGACGCTGTCCAGATCTAAGTGAGTGGGTTTCGGAGGGCAAGGGTTCCGTCGTTATTGTTGCACCGGACTGCTGCTGAGCCATGCCGCCATAGCCTCGACGTTGTCCCCAGCAAACCAACTGTGACCCTTTGCAGTGTTGGGCTGCTATCGTTCCCCGACATCCTACCGCTAACCCCCCCGACGCCATTGCTGCATCGGACTACCGTCGTCGCCCAGCCGCCATCGATGACTCCACCCAATCCAGCGTTAGGGACGCCTAGATCTGGGCGAGCATCGCTGACCCCAGGCGAGGGCCAGCGAGACCTCGCCCAGGGTGGGCGACGGTTGCCGGGCCCTCGTGAGGGCTAGTGAGGCCTCCTGTAGGGAGGGCGATGGTCGTCGGCCCCCCGTGAGGGCTGGCATGCCCAGATTTGGGCGTCCTTGCTCGACCTGGAGGGGGTGGCTTGCCCTCGCCTGGGGCCGGCAATTGTTGCCGGCCACTCCGGTGTTGGGTGGCGTCGGAAGCACCACTAGTGCCTTTTTTTTTTTTTTTTTTTTTTTTGCACAATTTTGTTTTTTGAAATAAATTTAGCTTTTCCTATTATGTTTTTAAATCTAATTTAAACAAGAATAAAAATAATGTTAAAAGCCACGTGTATAATCAAAAATCATTTAAAATGTCATGTCAACGTTTTCCGTTACTAAGTTTGACGGTGTTAACTTTAGAACTCAATTGAACAAATTTGACAAATTTTAGGATTTGATTGCACTTTTTGTAAATTTTAGGACTCAATTACACTTTCCTTGTAAGTTTTAGGACTTGTGTTGCACATATCTCAATCTTTTATTCCATAATCCCTATCTATCTCTTAGGGGGAATTCAGAGGAGCTTGTAAAGCGAAAAACTGTTCATCTTCTCACTTGAAAAACTCGACTTGAAGTCACCAAAATCACTCAATTATGATAGGCTATTAGTAAGAGCAACGACATGTGACCGGCATGCCGTATTAGCATACCTAAGGACAAGAGAGGTTTTTACACCTTAATTATGGTTCATGGGTTAACAAAGAGTCCTATCATTGATCACATAAAAACAAATATTATTTGTACTATAGAAGTTCATATATAATTAGGAGTGAAATTAATCTCATATAATATTTTGTGCGCCAAAGTTCATAGGTGTCCATAAAAATATCAATCCGGTGCTCGTCGAGTTCTACCAAAGTATGGACCTATCTATTAAATTTCTCGCAAGAGTTAAGGTTCATATGGCCAAGAACAAGAAATTACCACAACGAAAACTAAAAAACAAATTAATCAATACTTGAAAGTGCTAAAAAGATATTTTCCACCAAGGTTTTATTAAGTACCAAGTAGTAAATAAAAAAATAAAAAAAATAAAAAACAAAAGAGAGATGGAGAGAAAACAAGCACTAGGGTTTGGGCCGTTCGCATCTCTTGTTTGTACCACGCTGACTATAAAAGCAACACAAAACCCTAGCTCGCCACTTCCAGCAACGAGGAGGGGAAAGCATAGATAGAGGGACCGTCGCGCCTCCGCAGATCTCCACCGTCTTCCTCCCTCTCGCCTCCGAAATGGTCACCTTCAGGGTCTGTACTCTCTCTCTCTCTCTCTCTCTCTACTTCGAAGCTTGCATCGATTGCCCAATTGGCGAAAATGCTCGGATCATCCGACGGCTTGGTCGCGCGCGCGTGTCTATCTAGCTTCTTGTGCCGTTTGATCCGTGCTCTGTCTGCCGTGTTCCTCGTCGTCGGATAGGGAGAATGATGATACCATAAAGTTGAGGTTTTGATGGCTGGTTGTCGTGGGAACATCTGATTGACTACGAAAACTGGGGTGCATTTCATGGATTTCTATTGATGCGTTGCTAGGGTTTAGGAAATTGGGTTTTGGGGATGGGGATAACGAAACCGTAAAGTTGAGGTTTTGATGGCTGGTTATTGTGGGAACATCGAGTCAACTGCGAGAAGTGGGGTGCATTTCATGGATTTCTGTTGATGTGTTGCCAGGGTATAGGAAATTGGGTTTTGGGGATGGGGAGAGCGAAACCATAAAGTTGAGGTTTTGATGGCTGGTTATTGTGGGAACATTGAATCAACTGCGAGAAGTGGGGTGCACTTCATGAATTTCTGTTGATGTGTTGCCAGGGTATAGGAAATTGGGTTTTGGGGATGGGGCGAATGAAACCATAAAGTTGAGGTTTTGATGGCTGGTTATTGGAACATTGAGTCAACTGCGAGAAGTGGGGTGCATTTCATGAATTTCTGTCGGTTTAGGAAATTGGGTTTTGGGGATCGTTTTTTTTTTTGGGTCCTGAGGGAATTTGTATGTTGCGTGTTGCAGTTTCACCAGTACCAGGTTGTGGGTAGAGCCCTGCCCACCGGGGCGGATGAGCACCCGAAGATCTATCGCATGAAGCTATGGGCCACCAATGAGGTCCGCGCCAAGTCCAAGTTCTGGTACGTGAGCAATGAGTTCTTTGGCTTTTGGGCACTGATCTAATGTGCATGATACCACAAAATATGAATGTCTTTGTTGAGAAATTTGCTTAAGTAGTGGGTTGATTGATGTGGGTTAGGTATTTCCTGAGGAAGCTGAAGAAGGTAAAGAAGAGCAATGGCCAGGTGCTTGCCATCAACGAGGTATGTTGCTCGTCGATTGATGTGGGATTGCTCTATGAATTGATTTGCCATGTTCTTATGATAATAGGAACTGCATGGTATTTGCTTGTGAGGTTCTGTTCTGATTTCTTAGGAATGTTTGCTTCCATATTTCTGAGTGATGCATTAGTCTGTAGACCAGAAGTTGAAGCTTGGTTTTCACCCCATTTTCCTTAATTGCTAAAATGATTTTTCTCAATATCATTTATGGTAGTCATCACTTGGAAGTCTTTTCAGACAGAAGGTGAACATTTCCCTCATAAATTATGTAGCTCTTAGATTGGGAACTGTCCTTGGGTATGTATTGTTAAGAATGAAGAGAAAGCTGGATGTTTTTATATCGATTTCCTTTCAACTATGGAATGTAACCATCTTGTAGTTCTGGGAAGTTCCATCTTTTTTGAATGTTTAAAAGTTGCATATGAACTAGGAGTTTCCAATTAGTAACCATGAACAGAAAATTTTTTCATTGGACTATAGTTAATTAAAGCTTATATCTTTCATCGATCCCTTCCTTTGCGATGGGTAACAACTTTTGTTTGACCATCAAATAGTCAGGATCTGATTTATATCTGTGAGATTTATTCTATTTTTAGGTGCTTTCCTTTCCAAACCTTTGTAAGAAAATTTCTTTGGGACTTGCATCCTGCAAATCTTCAGATAGGCTGGATTATGTTTTTTTTTTTTTGGTAAGAAGTAAGAATAATATAGCTAAAGAACCAAGGAGTTACAAAGAGGCAAAACAGACAAGCGACTCCAAAGATTATGTTATATGATATGCATTACCAATATCTGATACTGTACTTGTTCATTATATCTCTCCCTAGATGCATGATAGTCTCTTTATAAACAAATGCATGATGGACATGCAAAAGTAGGATGCTTGCCCCATTGGCAGCAACAGACCCTGGCAATTAGTTGCATCTCCTATATTGATTTTTAAATAGACACAAATATGCATAACTCTTTGACCGATGAACAGACAAGGTTATCCTTTGTTCTATGTTTTACACTTTCAATTACTTGTCTAACCTTGAGGAGTGATGCCATATGGTCTGAGGTGCCTAATTATATGTGAGGTAGCCTCTCTGTTTCCTTTAGCTTACTAGAGTCACTTGCAGATTTTTGAGAAGAACCCAACCAAGATCAATAACTATGGGATATGGCTCCGTTACCAAAGCCGAACTGGATACCACAACATGTACAAGGAATACAGAGATACCACACTGAATGGGGCTGTGGAGCAGATGTATACCGAGATGGCATCTCGTCACAGAGTCAGGTTCCCGTGTATCCAGATCATCAAGACAGCCACTGTTCCAGCGAAGCTTTGCAAGAGGGAGAGCACCAAGCAATTCCACAACTCGAAGATCAAGTTCCCGCTGGTATTCAAGAAGGTTAGACCACCAACCAGGAAGCTGAAAACCACCTACAAGGCATCAAGGCCCAATTTGTTTATGTAATCCCGGCATTTGTTGATCTGAGTTATAGGATCGTCAATAGTTTTGGTGACTAAGCAGCCCCTCATTTTCCTACGCTTTTTGTCCAAGAAGTTTGTCGTTTATCCTAGGACATCGAGCTCTTTGAAATTCCTATTTTTATTTCGACTTTTGGTGATCAACGACTTGCTTAATGTTGGCTTTTTCCATATTGTCGTTAGCTCACTTTACGCTTACCTGGATATCATGTGTGTGTTTCTTCACTATCCATGGTAGGTACTAGGTACTTAGTTCTTAGAACAATTGAAGCCCCACAAACAAGAAGATGATGGAATGCAAATGAAATCTTTTTTGTCTGAGATTTTCACACAATGAGATGACATTTAGTTCGTTGTCGACTACCTGTTGGTATCTGCCCACACGGGGAAAGTACTTGATCTAAAAGTTAAAGACAATGAGGCCTTACGTGTTATGCTCACTTTTTAAGTGCTATTTGGGGGTAACAAAAGTAATCTACTTTGGCCTTGTTCACTGGATGCACAAAGCAGTGAAAAATGAAATGTGAAATCAGACAGGGGAAAAGTACCAAAAAAGTCCTAAACCTTTGGTCTTTGTGTCAATTTAGTTCTAATTTTTTTTTTGTACCAATTTAGTCCTAAACCTTTGTATATTGTGTCAATTTAGTCCTTTTCGGCCAATTTTGGCCGGTTTTTTTCTGACCTGGGCCTTGGCCGACGTGGCTGACGATCGGCCCGATGTGGGACATATTTTAATAATATTTTAATATTTTCGAATTTTTTTTCTTTTTCTTAAATTTTTTTCTTTTTTCGTTTTCTTTTTTTCTTTTCTTTTTTTTTTTTTCTCCTCTTCTTCCTCTGGCCGTCGCTGGACCTCGGCGACCGGCCGAGGCGACCTCGGCCGGCCACCTTGCAGGCGAGGGTTGAGCCTCGCGTTGGGCGGCGAGGCTTGCCCTCGCCGGATCTAGCAAGCCTCACGCTGCGCGGCAGGCAGGACGGCGCGCCCCGACGTCGGGGAGGAACAACGGCAGCTTGCGTCGGGCTCCGAGCGTAAGAACGGCGGCAGATTTGTATCGGGGTAACGGCAGCTAGCCGAGCTCAAGACGATAGGGCTCGCGGCGGTTGACGGGGAGGCAACAGGTGAGGCCGCGGCAATAGCAGGAGGCGTCGGGCGGCGGAGGCCTCACGCGGCTAGGGTCTCCCTCTCTCTTCGGATCTGCCCTCCCCCAGGGCTTTTTTTCTCTCTCACAGTTCGGATCTCGCTCTCGGGCCTCCCACCTCGCCACATGGGCGAGGCTTGAGGCTCGACCCTCGCCCGCGAGGTGGCCGGCGAGGGCGGCCTCGCCCTAGCCGGCCGTTGCCTCTGGCCGGTCGCCGAGGTTCGGCGACCGGCTGGAGGAAGAAGAGGGGAAGAAAAGAAAAGATAAAAAGAAAAAGAAAAAAAAAATTTTAAAAAAGAAAAAAATTCAAAAATATTAAAATATTATTAAAATGTTGTCGGCCATGTCGGGTCACGGCGTCGGCTCGGCGTCGGCTTCAAGATCCAGTCAAAAAAATCCGACCAAAATTGATTGGAAAATGACCGACCTAAGACAACGTATAAAGGTTTATGACTAAATCAAAGAAAAAAAGGTTTAGGGACTAAATCGGCATAAAGACAAAAGGTTTATGACTTTTTTGGCACTTTTCCCAATTAGACAGTGTGGAGTGTGGAGTGTGGCTTGTCCATCGGTGGACTCAAAAAGTACTTACTGGACTAAGATGACTTGACAGACAGAAAACGAGAAAACGAGAAAAGCGTTGATCCTCCCAAAAGCCCAACGCTCTTTTGCTGGAGATCAAGCGTAAATGCTCAGAGCCACGTTGACAACGAGAAATTCTCTCGACTCGTTGATCAGGGACGAGAAAAATGTGGAAACCTTACGACAATAAAAAAACAAAGCGGATCTATCAAATTCTTGTCGTGAAGTTTAATATGGTTCGCTTGCTCCGAGAAATCAATCCTAGTATGTCTCTAACCTTGCTCATCGAGACGACCACAACTGTACTGGAACACAATTATAACACGAGAAATTTGGCCTTGAGGTAATAGCAAACTCTTTCAACGAAGTTCAGAGAAGCAACATTAAACAATGCCATGGAACGTTGTGCTAGAAGAAGATAGTCTACCTAATCTCATTCACGATTCTTTGAGCAATTGGCTTCTTGGGTTTTTGATCCCATACGTATCTTGTTGGGAATAATTTGCTCTAATACTGTGGCTGAGTTGAGTCGTCTGAGGTTTGGTACCCGAGAAGATCACTTGTGCATTTGATGAAGGTGGGTCATTCGATTGTTACAAGTCAAGCCCAACAGACCCTGATCACCCTTATGCTTCTTTCGTTTCACATTGTCGAACACACTCGACACAAATTGCGATCGACAAATAATTCACGTCCGAAGAGTAGGCAACTCGTCTGTCCGCTCCAGAGACTTCCTCGGGAATCGGGGGACTGTCCCAAATTTGCAACGGCTCCAGTGCCTCAACTTCTTGATATATCTCCTTCATAGCTCACCGATGCTTTAGGAATTTCTTTTCCTAATTTTGTATCCTCTAGATTTTAGGTTTTTCTTGATCTCAATTTTTAGTAAAAGATGCTAAATGGAAAGGCACCTACTCCTAGAAGTAGCTATTATGAACATCGAATAGCACAACGCATTCATATTTCCTCCATAGCATATTCAGACAACCCAACCAAATCTGTAGGCGACAGAAAGGACAAGATCTGATGATCCAATCTGAACATGCAAAATTAATATCACAACCATCAAGCAACTTAAAGACATCACCATGAAAATCAGATAAGAAATTATTGGTCTCGCTGCAATACTTTCTTGGCATTAAAGTTCAGTAATCAGATTGTGCAATTTTCCTTTCTAAATAAATTGAAACAACACCAGCTCAAAGAATTTCACATTATCAGTGCACCAATGTTCCGCAGGGGGAAGATAACGGGCTTGAATGCAAACAGGTGTGCCCTAAGAGCAACCACTCTCTAAGCTTGGTCCAAACTTGCTTAGAAGTGATGCTAAGATTGGAGATACTTTTCTCAGCCAAAAAATTGAAGATCTTTTACTTACCAGTGACACATCTCATCCCACACGAGCAAGAACACACACTTCTACCGAAACAGAGTTCTTCCACAGATAGAGAACTTTTGCAAAGATACCCTTCCATGACCACAACAGTATACGATACGTAACAACTGCAAAATCATAACTCATAACTTAATACATAACCTAGAGCATCTCCTCTGCCATAAGATGACCCAAAATTGAACAAAATCTCTTGCAACTATTAAATAGCTTCTTTTTAAATATAGAAATGACATAAAAAGTTCGTCCACTAGTTGGCAGACACTAAATTTTGAATAATTGCGAATGACATACAGGGCATCAGGCAAATCTAAACTATTAGCAGATAAGGCAGCTCTCAATGAGAAATTAATTCCGAGATCTCCCATGAATGAGTTGAATCTTCAGGTTACCCATAACATTAATCCAACATAATCAAGGCTTGAATGCTGAGAAGGCCACCACAGAGTTGTGTCCTCCAAATCCGAACGAGTTTGATATGGCTGCAACGACAAACACACAATTAACCTCAGATGTACTGTTCAGAATGATGTCCCTATGATAACAACCCTATCAGGGGGAATTACTAACCAACATTCACTTCATGCTGCTGCTTGTTGTTTGCGACAGTGTCAAAATCCACAGAGGGCTCAGGATTCTGAAATTGATAAAATTGAATGTCACAGACACATAAATCAAAGCAGACAAATTGTCTACAAAAGCAAAGTTCTTCTACAAGACAGACAAGTAGCAACTTGTAAGCATGAGATAGGAAGGGAAAGACTATCAACAAAGAAATTGACTGATTGACTATTAATGTTATGGTTCTCATTTGTCATCTGCTTCCTTTGTAATATCTCGTCCACAAAAAGAATATACTTTGCTTAAATGTCTTTAGTCTGCAATAATATTTCTTTGCAACAATAATAGTCACTTGAGGCTTCTTTTTGGAATACCTCGTCCTTTGAAGTACTGCACAAAGATGATTCTGTAACTTTCTTGTGTTAAAAGTTGGTAGTTTTGATTACATGCTAGTTTGTAGATTATAACTTCACACAACTTGCCAAACATATTTATGTTCATTACGAGGTGAATTCTATTGGTCTTTTCGTTAAAACAACATTCATCATTTCAGAGCTGACAGCTATTTAGAAATGAGCATCAAGTAGAAGTACATACAAATTGGTTAATAGAGGGATGAAGCCACCCTGTTGTGATTGCTTTCACTGTGGCAATAGCTTCCAAACCTCCAGCAGCACCAAGACAGTGTCCAATCATAGACTGAAACAGTATAATTTTGTTGAAACACGTCAATCAGGGATAAAAATAAAAAAAAATAATATAAAAAAGGGTGGAGAGAGAGAGAGAGAGAGAGAGAGATTACCTTGGTTGCGTTTATTTTGATCTCTGACGTATTTTTGAACACCTTTTTTATGGCATTAATCTCGGCCAGGTCCCCAGCAAGAGTTGAGGTTGCATGTGCATTTATGTAGTTAACCTGGACAGTTAAAGAAGTTGTACAATCAAGTTATCTCTGGCACCAAGTAGCTTTTAAATGCTCAATTTCCAAAGGCAGGCATGCCCTCAGATAACAACAGGCAACCATCAGATTCTGCAAATCTAGGGCTATATATGCCCATAACAAAGATGTTTTAGAAACTACAGGGGTTCCTTAAACTAAAACATAAGGCATCCCCCTTTCGAAGATCAGCTCACAATATGACAGCTTTTTGTTTAGAGCCATCAGCCCTTACATCTAAATTGCCTCATGAGTGATTATAGAGCAGCATTATTCCTAGTAAACATAGTGACATCACTTGAGCAGCTATCAGGAAATAATCAACAGAATGCGCAAGCCATATTCATCACTTAAAATGAATTCAGTCAACACATTTAGAGCTTATCTTTCTCCATACCCACACTGTCAAGGTAGACAACAAAGTCTCATCACAAACACACACACACACACACACACACACACACACACACACACTCACTCACTCTACAGGTAAATACTCACAAAACTTAGTGTTTTTAAGTATTAACTGCTTTCAACAAAACTTTCAGTGTCTTCATGATTTAACAGCATTATAGTACTAATGATCTCCTAATGCCTTCAAATTTTAGCTCTGAATTTCAGTTCATTTGAATTGTTGTACTTTTCTAGTATACTTGTTTGGCTGATAGGATACAAGTCCTCCGGAAGCATATTTTATCTGTAGCACTTAAAAGCTTGTCATATAATTTGGCTTAGAATTCCAATCGAGTGATGCCTAAATTACATAACCAAAGAAAATTTCTTGCTTCTATTAATGGCAACTCAGGCACAAAAGAAATACTCTCACAACGTTTTGGAAGGGCCACTTGTTATGTTGTCAATTTAGACTTGCCACAATCAGCTATTGGCAGATTCATCAACCAAAAGGGCTGCAAAGACCTATTTCTTTTCAAAGGTGAGGAAAGATAGCCATATCAAATTCTTGGATTGACATTAGCAATACCTTCTCAAGCATGTGAAGTGCATACTGCCGCTTTTTGGGGAGCACATTTTGAGATATGTTTTTTAGATTGCTTTCAAAGAAGTGAGGAGAGACAGTGTGTGCTCCACACGGTTGTTACAAAGACCTACATCTTTGCCCATCAAATATGATGCTTTTTGAACTAGGATTGAACTAAGAACTAGATGGTTTAAAAAAACTGGAAAGGCCCAAAAAATGTGGGTAAATGCTTTTGAATAAAGATCTTGAATACTTCAGTATCAAGGTTGAAGATACTACAACATATCATGTTGCCAACCCCTTTTAGTTGGAAAAGGGCTTGGTCATTATTTGTTGTTCATTTGGCAAGTGCAAAGGCATACTTTATGCGAAATGTAAGGAACCAAGTAAATATGAAGATTATAATGCTAAAACTTATAAGGAAAACAAGCAATTTTTTCAATTGTGGAAGAATGTGTGACGAAACAGTAAAATTCCTCAGTCAATTCGTAATACCCTCAAAATCAAGGATGTATAACAAAACTAACAATATATGGAAAAGAGATTCAATTGCAAAAGTCCACAATGGCGAGCACAACATAAAGGCTGAAGGAAAGTAATACTATGATAAAAATTTTATGAAAGGAAGCACGGACTACCTCCTCTGGTGACACCCCCGCATCTTCAAGGCTCCTCTCAATGCAAGAAGAAACACCAAGTCCATCAGCCCTTGGATCAGTCATGTGATAAGCATCACAGTTAACTGCACCTCCCAAATACTCAGCAATAATTGGTGCACCTCTTTTCATTGCGTGCTCCAAGCTCTCCAATACCTGGACAGGGAATTAAAGTCTTGACAAACAAGTCCGGGAAAAGTATTTGCTTTGGACATGGTCTGATACCAATAGTGAAAGCTGATACAGTTGACATGCACACAAACATAAAAGTGCGCGCATGAGAGAGAGAGAGATGAAACAAGGAATCCTAATGCACAGTGAAAACCAAATGAACACAGGGATTCCTAAGAAAATTAAATGGGGCAAATCACCAATAAAATATTCCTCCCATATGGACGCCATACAAGTGCTTTTATTGTAAAACAAAAAGGAAAAGACATATACGAAGAAAAGGAGACGAAAACACATGCATGTCGTGATGCTTCTCTGAAACTAAAAAGTAAATGATCTAGCAATTCAATAATCAATTATCCCACACCATATTTAGACAGCATTTAATTCTAACAATAAGCACTTTTAGTAGTAGTTCGTGTCTTTTTGCAGATTGCTACGATACAAACTGAAGTGCTTTTCATTAAGGAGGAAAAGACACTCAAAGCAGTATAGACAATATGGAAAATTAAAGTATATACTAAAGCTTACCAAAACTCCTGCTCCTTCACCCATGACAAAACCATCGCGATCTTTATCCCAAGGCCTTGATGCAGTTTGTGGATCATCATTTCTCTGAGACAAGGCTCTGCATGCAACGAAACCACCCAAGCCAATGGGAATAATGGCAGCTTCAGTTCCACCAGCAATCATCAGATCAGCCTCACCCCGACGGATGTGATTGGCAGCAGCATAAAAGCAATAGTTGGAAGTGGCACATGCAGTTGAGATGGAATAATTTGGACCCATGAAACCAAGTTCAATGGCAATTAAGGCAGATCCCATATTCGTTATGGCATAAGGAATAAAGAAGGGGGTTATCTTCCTGTGACCTTTCTCAATTAGATTCTGTACTCCATCGGAGAACACAGTCAAACCACCCATACCCGTCCCTACAAGTACACCAGCTCGCTCCTTTTCGATCTGCAAAGAATAATGTCAGCAGTTTAGTGATTTTGTCATTTAAAAAGAATACTGCCCATTAAGAACAAGGCACTATTCCTGGACACAGGCTTAACATTGCAACATCAGAATTACTGCCTCCAAAGCCAAGAAAAGCTACTTAGGAGGAAATGCAACAAGTAAAATCGCTGTAATCTGCACATCGAACTTGAAATAGTCCCATTCTTTCATTCTCTAGGGCCAAAAACCAAGTCATTCAACAGAAATAGTGGGTTTGGCGAATTTATCTCCTACAACATAAAGACTATGAGAGAAGTACAAGAAAATGTTTAGGCCATTCCCTCAGACATCCATGCTCATCTCTCTTTGCCTTCATAACTACTTGAAACAGAGGGCTTTGTTTAGGAGGCTAATGAGTGAAAAATAAGAGAAATACCTGAAAGATCAAATTTCCCCTCCTTTCCCTCTCCAAAAATTTAATATTATTCTATATTTTCCACACCAATTTCCATTCCCCTCATTTTCCCTCGCTTCCCAAACACAGCAGAGGAGAAATCCAAATAGCAGAAACTGCAGGTCTAGTGCGATACCAATAAAATGAATTTCTATTCTTAACAATTGCATTCAATAAACAGTGGTTCATCAAATCAATGTATGCGAGTATGTGAGATCATATTTATACTTCATAGGCATCATTTTCAGCAGAGGAAGTGTACATCAGAGGATGCAAAGGATTTGACGTTGTTGTTCTAACATTGCAATTGATGCATTGGTTTTTGCAAAACACAAGGCAGACAAATGTGTGTTAATGAATAAACCAGAAGAGCTGGGCTACAAGTTAGACATGAAACAGTCAAGGAACTTGAGCATTAAGTGAAACACAATTGATGCTGTTACAAACATTGTAAAAAAGGAAGACAAAATAAATGACAGGAAATGACTTTTGAATCTGAACCAGGAAAAATTCATAACCTAAGGGAAGGCAAAAGAATTCATGTTATAAAGAGGTTTTCCGAAGGAAAAACAAGGTTGAACAGTTGGTATAAACTGAGACAAACTGTTCTTCCTAGAAAGGAACAAGGGAAAAAGTTGTCCCTGGTATCTAGGTGCAAATTAGCAATGAGACAGAGCAGACCCCAAAGTCTCAAACTTCCATTCTAAAAGTCACTTACAATGCTTGATCAACTTTTAAAGCACTATGATTGCAATGCCAGCAAACGTGGTACACCCTTGTCTACAAATTTACTACCAGTATCCATTTACTCATCAGAGAACTCACTCGATCTTCCAGGAGTTAGCTCAACTAGGAAGACAATGAAAAATGAAACAGTAAATAAACGATCTCTACATCAGAACAGGACACAAAGAACATCCAATTAACTTCCACCATGCCAACTTAAGAAATGGGTAACTACAGATTACCGTTGGCTTGACATTCATTCATTACGCACTGAGCTCAAAGCTAAAAACAAAGGACGCTGCTTCATTAAAACATTGAGCAATCTGATACCATTCAGATCCAATATCAATGATGCCGCGCAGATTAAAAGATGATCCCACCATGCAATTACAGCAGAGAAAACGAAATCAAAAGCCCAGAGCCACAAAACCTTGGAGAGCCTGTCGCTGCCGAGATCAGCATGCTCGAGCGCCTTCTTGCCGGCGACAATGCAGTAGCGCAAGCAATCGTCGAGCCGCCGGTCGTTCTTCCCGTCGATGTACCCCTGCGACGAGAACCCGCGGATCTGCCCGGCGAAGCGGGTGGGGAACTTGGAGGCGTCGAAGCGGTCGATCGGGCCGATCCCGCTCTCCCCGGCGAGCAGCTTCTCGTAGTAGGCGTCGACGTCGTTGCCGAAGACGGAGACGAGCCCCGTCCCGGTGACGACGACCCGCTTCCTGGGGTCCGTCTCCCGCTTCGGCGCGGACACGCCGGCGGCTGCGGCGGCCCGGACGACGGCCGGGACGGCGACGGCGACGCGCCCGTGGGGCGGGCGGCGGCGGCGGGGGGCGGCGCGGAGCCGGTCGAGGGGGGAGGCGCGGAGGGACGGGGAGTGGAGGGACTGCATGGCGGAGAGAGAGAGAGAGAGAGAATGGCGGTGGCGATGATAACGAGGAGGGAGAGGAGGGAGGGAGGGACGAGAGGGAGAAGAGGGAGAACGAGGATTTATGAAACAGCGGGTGCTTGTACCAGGGTCCTGTCTTAAGTTGTTGTGGACATGAGATTGAGAGAGAGAGAGAGAGAGAGAGAGAGAGATTTAGGAAGGTGATGTTGCTCATGGCGTTGGACCAACCTTTGCCGGTGGGACATGTTTGTTTAGTCTTTGTGTGCATTGAATAGACGGCATGGCTCGACTCGAAAGTAGACTTGATCGATGGGTGGGTCGATAGACATGGCGGGCCGAGAGCGAGCCGAGCTGAGCCGAGCTCGATGGAGATAGTTAAGCCGGACGAGTAGCTCAGTCGATGATCGGTCATTAAATCCAGTACCTGCGCTCAAGCAGATCCGAACTGTTGTATTTGATGAGATCCACGATTTTTCAATGGTTTATATTCAGTTCGGTACGTATACTCAATTCATGCAATGACTTCTTCTAATCAAGATTGTTCATGTATGACCTCAAGAGAAAGTAAAATATCCACTTTATGTTGTTTTAACTTCGAGGAAGCCTTGTTCTATAGGGCACTTTCAATTTAGGTCCGGTTCCTTGAAAGTGAGAGGAGTTGTTGGAAGAAGGGTGGTCCAAGTGCAAAAAAAGTCATGAGTTTCCACTAAAAATCCTAAATTTTTCATGGGCATCAATGCCTCAAGGTTTTTTTTCACCCGATCGATACCCTAAACTTATATCGATGACCCAAAAGCAACTTCCGTCCATGATGAGCGTTTGACGTGGGACCGTGTTGGACAATGTCATGTAGGATCTGGAAAGGTTATTGTGGGCGGACTATACATAGAAGGTAGGGTTGGGTTATTGGTATAAATTTGGGGTATTGGTGCAAAGGGAAAAAAATTGGACTACCGGTGTTCTCCTCATAGATAAATTTTAAATTTTTTTTTGGTGGGATTGAACCAACAATTATGTCGTTCCCAAGACAATAGACTATTTGTATGATTGCGGTAGATATGGTAGATTTTGACTTGATCCTTACGGGATTTCAATAAATTGGAGGGCCGTTGAGAATCTAGTAAACTAAGATGGCTTGCTTGGGGAGTTTGATTGATCATCCTCTTCCTGGGATGTTTTCCCTAAAATGGTGCCTCTGCCTTTCCCTCTTTTTTTGGACCACCGATTATGTTCATTTTCAATGGCGATGCTTGCAAGCCTAATCTAATGTCCTTGACTAATAAAAAAGAATTTGGAGTGGCATATCCTAATGACTTGATTTTTTTTTTCTTCTTTTATTGATTTCGGAATAGATGGACAAGAATTTGGAATCTACCTCGTCACAAACAATTCTAATTGTTAGTTCTGAAAATCAAATCAGGTTCCTTAGGAATCTGCCTGAAATTGAAGCGATTGATTTAGGGTTGACTCCCAAACTAGATCAATCTTTAAGCAATATAACTATAGTTTTAATAAAATATACTATGTGTATAATGTGTGGCATAATTGATTTGAAACTTATTTCTAATATATCTTTTATTTTATTTTTTTAAAACAAAGCACAAAGAAAAAGCCAAAAGCCAGTTCAAAGTCAAAATGAAACAAAAAAAATTGAATCAATCAAGCTAATAACCCAATTTTTATTTTTATTTTTAAACCGAAGAACCTACCTAATTCCAATGAGCCAGCCTAGAACTGATTAGTTAAGGCTGATTTAGTTTGGTTCTAGAGGTGACCGGTTGCTCACCCCTGATTTCAAACATGACTCTAATCCCACATCATCTAAACATGGGCTATTGTTTTAATTACATTGTGTAAACTTGATAAGTTTTAGAACTTAATTATACTTTTAAAAATTTTAAGACTCAACTATACTTTTATAATAAGTTTTAGGAATTGATTGCACTTTTTAAAAATTTTAGAACTCAATTGCATTTTCATGACAAATTTTATGAATTTCCGTACACTTATCCTAATAAGAAAATAAACAAATAATTATCAAACTGAAAGTAGAAACAAAAGGAACTTTGGTAAGCGTCTTTCATGATTTTTATGTTAAAAAAGTACTTTTTTTAAAAAAATTTCCATGGAGAATATCCAATTTAGTTATTGTTTCGCTAATTTTGGATCCCATAATGAAATATCTTTCATTAAGTGTTATATTTTGGTTTTTTTATTTAAAGAGACTTAAGTTCTGTGTTAGCTTTGGACAGAGAGTGTCAAATGCGAACAAGACCATGCATCTTATAATCCCAAATACAAAGAAGTCGCTGACTTAACACGAGCTTAATATTAATGATAATTAATGTCGAATCCTAATGAGTGACATCATCTAAACTCACTTTAACATAATAATAAAAGCCCATTAAAATTAAAACAATTTATACAATATTGAGGGTGCTTCAACAACACTATATATTAACAAGATGCTTAGAAAGCACTACTTTCTACTTAGTCTAAGGACACAATATCAAAATCTAATCAATGGCATTGGACAATGAGGATGATGCTTAGTAAACAATGATCTTAAATGGATATGAGGATATAATGTCATAATCTAATTGACAATGATGGACCATGATAACAACACCTAGTATACACTACTCTTACATGCGTATGAGAACACAACGTCGGAATATAACAACAACACTGGACAGAGGCAACACCTAATGAACACTATTCGTATATGAGGATGATGACACAACATCATAATCTAGTAATGGGTTAGCACTAGAATCTAATCGAAAGCACTACCCAAGATATAAATACTCACCGGAATTGAATCTACGATGGGAATCTTAAATTACAACTAGGCTAAACTAAGTAAGGATAAAGGCAAGATAAAATAATTTTGTGTATTGTTTGGGGGGCTTATCAAATTGCTTGCGGTATTTATAAGCCAATTTGGTAACCGTCAATGATCAGTTACCTCCTCCTCAAGAGTCGCTCCAGGTTCCATGTTGAAGCACTTTATCCATATTTAATCTGACTTGTTCGACAACATTTTTGCTACTTGTTCAGCAAGTATTAACCACTCCCCTTGCGTTTGGCACCCTTTTAATTGTTTCTGCCTATTTCCACTATCAATGTTATGTCTTCATCAATGATCCTCGACTTTGATAGATGGCAACCGGTTGCTTCATCATGGAATTATATGTTTTTGTATGTCTGTTGAAATTCAGCCCAAGGTTTTTCAAAGTTCTTAATTATCCTTTCTTTTATGACCATTTATGGGCTAGGCCAATGTAGATTATAACCCATATACAATCATGGCGGCGATTTTAGAATTTTCTGTCCCTCATGACCAACATGTGCTTGTAGGAGTATTTTTAGGTGTCAACATATGCCTTCTTTTAAAAGAAGTAAATTAAGAATTTATTTCTTTTAAAATAAGTACCTCGTTCTATGTGCAATCTGCTACAAATGATCATTATACCTTTTTATTCTTTGACATATCCGCAACCGATATGAATCAATGGCTCCCATTACATCTTGACACGTTACTTTTGCTTTTGGCAGATATCCTTAATTTTTGAATCATCGTCTCCTATTCCAAATAAAAGAATACGCTTCATCGTCTCTTTCGTACCTTTGTCTTCTTTTTTAAACCCTAAACCCTTCATACTTTGCTTGTAAGCTTTCCATGGCTGCCGAAACTCCCAAATTCAAACCCGAATCCTATATTTCAAATTCGATCATCTTCTTCACATCGAGAAAGGCCGTTATTGTCAATTTCGATTCTTGAGTGTTGTAAAAGAGCATAAGGAAGCATTGCTCCTTGAGCTTACCCTCTTGGATCACAACCATATTCCACTGCCTCTCAAGCTTTGCTTTCCAACTAGGAGGAATGAGAAGCTCCCAATACAATATCCCTCCATCAAAGATATTTGGACATCTGTCGCTACTAAGTTTCGAAGCTTCCCCTTATTCGAAGAGAATCTCCACACCTGGTATCTGAGGTTACAAGATGAATTGTCGACCCAGCTAACATGGATGAATGCGTGTATCGAGATGGTACTAAAGGTTAGCATGTTGGCTCATCATCTATATAGAGACTTAGTCGTTGTCAGCTTTTGGTCCCCATCGACCAATTGTTTCTTTTTCTCTTGGGGACCCATGTCTTGGACCCTTTTAGATATATTCACTATCTCTAGGTTTGTTCTAGATGGTATTAGATGAAACCAAAACCCTAGAGGACTTCTCTATTCCCAGTGATGTCCTTGCTTATGGGACTTTTTCTTATGAGTACTATATAACCTCGGGTCTTGTTCGCTTCAAAGAATAGATTGCTTTTCTACTTATTAGTTGTCGAAATATGTATTATTTAATTTGGCCCTCAAAGTTTCAAAGGATTTCTTTAGATTTGTTGCCAATTTTGTGAAAGGAAAGAAAGTAGCTCTTGGTCCACTTGTCTTAGTTGTTTTATGTAAGAGTCTTACAGATGCTGCCCTTTCGATGATGTTGAAACAAACCGGATTTCTATTTGGTTAATTCTAGATTTTACAAGCATGGATGGCTCTTTAAATTTCCTTTCTTGTTCAGCAAAATCCCTCGTGCTTCTCCATTCAATCCATCATCAAAATCCGAATAGCCAAAACCTCAAAGTCTAGTTTGTCGACTACTTACCTTATCTCCTAGGAAGGTTCCTGATAACACACTTCCTCTTTTGTTTACTTCCTCTAGGAGATGTTAAATTTTGGCCATGCTCATGTTGAACTCTTCATTCATGAAACTCCCGAATTCTATTACCCTTTCTATGCGGAGACTTAGCACTTTGATACATTCTAATTATGTGTACTTCAATTGATCTTCCAATATGGCTTGGTAACAAGGGAAAATTCTACCATGGGTTTGAAGCATATTCGCCACAATACTGTGCCAGACAATTTGGTCTCTACTAGGGTATGCCAATGCAAATTGCCTATTCCATGGAGTATCCTTTGATGAACATAAAGAGGTACAACTTCCAAAAAATGAGCCATTTGTCTATTGTTCTCGAATAATTGTGATAATGTGAGGCCAATTTTCTCCAGATTTTGAAGTTTTTTTTTTTTTTTCCAATTTTTCCAGGAGTTATAGCGAAATATACTAGCCGGTGGATCTCTTTCACATTTGAGAGCCCATATGAGGAAGCCATCAAGATTATTTTCAATCACATAAAGCAATGCCGTCCCCTATTGACTGAAGCAACTAAGAAAGGCGAAAAAATACTAGAATATCCTCTCGAACTTGATCCTCCAATTGTGTCAACAACACTCAGGATTGGGACTTCAGAAGAGACATGCTCATTTACCAATTTTGTCACAACAAGAGGATCTAGAACAGGAAAATCCAGGAGAGAATCCAAAATTAGAGCAAGAAGTTCTAGAAGAAGAAGAAGAAGAAGAAGAAGAAGAGGAAGACTCTAGAGAAAAGTTAATCAGGTGTTGGCCTAGAGCTGTTAAAGGTGTATTCCGTTGATCTCCTCTTGCTTGTTGCACTGGTGCTAAGTCTTCTTCCTTTGTTGTCTAGATACATTTAATTCTTCATTGCACATTGAACATGAAGACATGCTTGGCGTTGTAATGTATCATCTCAAGCGAAAGAACGATGTTTTTCCCCCTTCGATGAGGAAACAACCTTGACTAACTACTGAAGATTTGGCCTTAGTTTTAGTCAACGATAATCCCGTGTCTCCCAATGAACAAGATAACTTCGACAATCCACTCAAGGCCACAATGAAAGATTTTCAGGGTACAAAGGCTCATCTTTTGACTCTTGAGAATGTTGGAGTTGTGCTTATCCCTAGCAATTCATGGTAAGTGTTTTCTCTTTTTAGCATGTCCTTATCTGTTTATTCTGCTTTTAGATATTGACATTATTTCGAAATGACAGCTATTGATGCACCCACCAATACCAAGGACTTACTCCAGCATACTTTTGCTCAGCTTTTGATTGAAGACATTGTTATGCAACCTGGCGTTATGTTTAGTAAATGGTTTGACTCTGATGTTAAATTTTCTAAATATGATAGTGCCTACCTTATAGTCTCAACCAACCATTGCATCTTTAATAGTTCGTGTCACTCTACCACAAGGTCTTCCTTCTATTCCCGTTGAGTCATCCATCCACAAGGAGGATAGGACTTCTCCAACCATTTTGGCTAGCGCTATCAGTGCTCTGGACAAAGCTGTTCATGTGCTAGCTGCTAATGATTTGAACCCAGGAGTTTCCTTAGAAAGAGTCAAACTTGATAATATGATGGACATGCTAGCACAATTTCTGTTTCTCTCAAGTGGTGGTATATCTACGATAATGAACAACCAGCCTACCCTATCTTAGCCTAAGTCGTTGATGGGTGAATTGAACGAGGATGATATTGGGGGATAAGTACACTAATGGTGCCATAAGTTGTGTACGGCGCTCACTTTGGTGCCAAAAGTTTCCGTCGGATCACTTAAGTGCCAAAAAATTTGAAAAACGCTCACTTTGGTGCCAACGCCGATCTGATCGGCCGGAAATCCGACGTAGCCTTTTTTATTTATTAATTTCTTATACCGATGTGGCTCGCCGGAGAGTCCAGTTAATGTGTAAACCACCAAACGACGTCGTTTGGCGTCTTAAACCCCAAGTCGAAACCCTAAATCCCCAAATCGAGAGAGAGAGAGAGAGAGAGAGAGAGAGAGAGAGAGAGAGAGGCCATGGCGGCGTTGGCTTCTTCCCCGAAGAACAACACCAGCAGAGAGAGAGAGAAGCCATGGCGGCATCGTCTTCTTCCTCGAAGAACAACACCAGCAGAGAGAGAGAGAGAAGCCATGGTGGTGTTGTCTTCTTCCCCGAAGAACAACACTAGCACAGAGAGAGAGAGAAGCCATGGTGGCGGCGTCTTCTTCCCTGAAGAACAACACCAGCACCAGCCACTCTCTGAATAGAGCCCAATCCACCATCTCCATCTGCGCCCTCCTTGTTTCCCTCGCACTCCTCGTCTTCTCTCTCTCTCTCTGCACCTTCAACCCCCCTTCTTCCTCCTCTTCCTTCGCCCTCGCCTCCTATCTTCCCATCACTTCTTGGCCGGCCGAGCGATGGTGGCCGAGCACGGTGGCCGAGCGATGGTGGCCGAGCACGGTGGCCGAGCACGGTGGCCAAGCGACAGTGGCCGAGCAAGCTAGGTCAGCGAGGATGAACATAAAAAAAACCCCTAATTTCAATCACAAATGAGCTATACAGCGTCGTTTTTCCTAAGCCATCCACATAGGATGGCAAAATGACGTCGTTTTCTTAAGTAGGACAGAAAATGACGTCGTTTGAAGGGTTTATCGAATTTTTTTTTAAAATATAAAGCCACGTAATCATTTTGGCCGGAATTTCTCGCCGGTGGCACTAAAATGATCGTTTTTTTCTCCGATTTGGCACTTACGTGATCCGGCGGAAACTTTTGGCACCAAAGTGAGCGCCGTGCACAACTTATGGCACCATTAGTGTACTTATCCTTGATATTGGTGATCTTCTACCTCCAAACCTTAAGTTTGGGCTCAAGGATTTCTACAATAGGTTTTCATATATTTTTTTATACTTATCGTCAGAACTATACTCGGTTGACAGCATTAATATCCCTAAAGAGACCTCTTTTGCGCCAAGTAATCAAGTGAAAGAGATAGAATAGCAAGTAAAAGGAGATCACTAATTTTTGCATGCTACCATGAATGATATTATTGACCTTGAAAGGGAGGAGTACACTCACGAGAAATAGAATGCAGCGATTGAAAGGAGATTGGAGGAAGTTTGCCAGAAACTAGAAACCAAGTTTAACAATAGATCTTAGAGTGAAGATCGACTACACAAATCTGTAGCTATCCTCAAGGGGATAAAGAAAGAAGATTATGCTCGTCGAAAGCAATTAAATTTAGAACGCCATCATGTTACAAATGAATATCTAAATCAGAACCTTGGTTTCGACCAACTCATGTGTAATCGTTAGCAAGATGTAAAATCTTTCTTGTACCTAAAGTCTTTAGAATAAAATCATTTGACTGACATTAGAAATTTTACTTTGCGATGCCTTCATTCTCAACTTCCTCCATTGCACGCCAAACAAAATAATACCAAGATCTTCAAATGTCATGAACTCATGCACGTCCTTCAAACGTAGGATAATGGGCTAAGTTGGTTACTCTGGAAGCCTATTTATACCCAGTGGTTCCATTCTTTCATCAACACTTCTGCTCTCACACAATGGTGGGCTCTCTCAAAATTCCATAGATGTTGAGGCGACCTCACATTTATTATACTTAGATGCACTTCATGTCCATGAGGAAAGAGGGCTCTCCTTGATATTTATGGACCAAAGTACTATGACTGATTATATTACCTTGGGTCTTCATCTTAAGCTCTTGCCTCCTCCGTCTCTCCTTACAGAATGCTTTCCTCACCATTTTGAAGAAATTCTGCCGATACACTAGTCTTCAATATGTGCTTTTGCTTAATCAAAACCCAATAATTACTTTTGCTTAGTCAACCCCCAATAATCGCTTTTGCTCCTATCCTCTTTTTGACAATCAATTTTTCAACTGGTAAAAATGCTAAAAAAGTAAGTCTTAAGCATGTGGAATGATGCCAAGATCGAAGAATGTTTGAAGTTCTATTGTATGTTTATTGACCCTCTGGAGTATGAGCTGATTGGTAGCCTCTACTATTTCTAGTCACCTCTGACTAAATGTTTTTTCCTTCCAACTGGTCCAGTGACCATCACTTTGCTAGATATATAACATTTGACTAGCCTGTCTCCCTTCGTGGAATTCCATGGTCAACATATAAGCACTTGTCCGTTCTTCGATAAGATTTCTCATCTAGATTTTTCTTATGATGAGTTTTTGGATAGATTCATCAAGACTAGTGAACCAATCTTTGCTGATGAGCATGTTGCTTTTTTGTTATGTTGGCATTGTCAATATATCTTATGTTATCTTTTGCTAACCATTTCCCATGAATTCATTGATATGGCTTATGCATTGTCGAAAGGCATCGACATTGGATTAGGTCGTTTGGCTCTTGCAACATTATATCAAGACCTCATGGATGCACAAACTTCACTATCTAAAGGTCATTTCAAAACCTTCCTTAGTCCTTTATGGATTTTGCATGGCTGGCTGCGTTTTTACTTTTCCCAATTATTTCATTAAAAAAAAAAAAAAAAAAAAAAAGCCAGACTCCAATCCATTGGTTTGAAGCACATAAATCGTCTGTCAAAAGCGAATTCAAGCTTTGGAAATTCTGTTGAGCACTTCGTTCACTATCCAATGGCTTCTCCTCATTTGAATGCTTACTCAATACATTATTGTCTCTAAGTAACTTTGATTTCTACAAGCTAGGGATTGATGATAAAGCTTATAGGCCTTTGACTACGCAATTTGGTGTATGCTTATTATGGTCAAGCATTCTAGCTCCTTCTGACCTTATACTAAACTTCTCTTATGAAGGGCGATTTTCCTTGGGTTTTGAGACATACAACCTACACTATTTTGCATGATAATTTGGATTGATCCATGGCATACCCATGCCAATAGTGTATTTGATGAATTTTCCTTTCTCCAAATCTTGCCTTTGCTAAGTGCAAGATAGAGCTGATATCATTTGTCATAATGAAGTTACTCATAATGTCCTTGGCCATTTCCATTTTGTCGGCTTTTCGAGTTATCCTCGTAGCTCTACATTCTTCAATGAGTGATAGAATGAGTATTGACTCCAACTATTCCCTTGCTATACTGATGGGGTCTTTTTCAAAATCACCCAATTTTCTTCGGCTTTGTTGCATTCATTCAAAAGATCTTCAAGATTACTTGAGCATCAAGCCCTAAGCAATTATGGCCATTCAACCAATGAAGGTAATCTCTTTGTTTTTACTCATTTTCATTTGTTTATCTTTTAAGCCACCTGTTCAATGCATAAAATTCTTCCTCATCCAATGGGTAAACTATAGGAACCTTTGATGAGCTTATGTCTGATTTATCTCTCTATCCAGCCGATGTTAACCATATCAATATGGTTCAAATTTCAAGAGGTGCCAGTGATTGTGTCTCACCATCTCTCTTCTTACCTAATGAGCCGATTCCATCTAAGGATTGTAATTCTGCTCAAATCAAATGGACATGACTCCATGACTTATTGAAGAAGGGTTAGACACTATATGTAATGATATAGCTATTGAGTGTGAGATCAAGATCCTTCTTGCTATCCTAGTGAACCTACCTTATCCTTTGCAATGTTGAGCACTTGAGTTTAATGTCAATGGATTTTCTCTTTCTTTTGGCTCCACTTTAGAGTCGTACAGGGCCCAACTAAAGCATAAAGAGGATATAGACAAGCTAGAGGAGAGCGTATGTTTCAAAAGGGAAGAACCATCTTGACAGCGCACCACTTTCAACATCTTGAAGGTGAATGATCATGCTACTTTATAGGCATTATTGATTCAATCAAGATTGATCATTGACCTGAAGGCAACCTATGTTTCCTTGGAGCTTAAACTGTCGGAGCTTGGGAATAAAAGGGACGAGTATTTTGGAGCCAATTGTAATAGCAAAATGTAGCTCTATAGTTTTATGCTAGAGATCAGGCAACACTTAATGTAATTCTGCATATGTTCCCGTCCATATTCATGGCTTTATGAACTTTATGTTTTAGCTCTATCTTGTAAATAGAATTTCCCATTTTGACACCTGCTCATTGTATCTTTTTCTTTGTCCATTTGCTCCTTATTATCACGATTTTAGTATCTTCGGCGCTGCTCAACTTTTCATAACATCCCCGACACCTTGTCACTGTTGTTCAAGTACTTACATCCTTATTCTTCATCATGAACCAAGATTCACGTGAATCACTTGTAGTCAACTGTCTCCATTGCATTTAATGACCAATGACTCCTCATTCATTTTAATTCTTCAATAATTATAGCACTTCAATGGACAAACGCCATCCATAATGGCTAACCATCATGTCATTTCGATTTCCAATATAATTTTAGTTTCATGCATCATATCAATCCATTATCCCATGATGCACGAATCCCTACTGTCTTGGCTATCCTACAGTTACGCACATTCATCCTTGATTACACTGGTTTGTGAAGGGTCGAGGCTATTCAACTTCCAAACTTAGTCTATAAATAGTATGGTCCATAGTAATCGGACTCCCATCCACCATCTCAGCCTTTGGATTTTCTGCAACCTTACCAAGTTGAAATTGCGCAAAAATCTTCTTCTTCTTTCTCTTCTTCTCCCTACTACAACTGCCACTTCATCGCCTTGTGGAAGGAACTACTATCCTATCTTAGCCTCACATATAACCTACTGACATTCAAGCTTGGCGCCCTTGAGAGGCTAAAGAGTCTCTTGACCCATGCTGCACTTGGGAACCTCCTTGAGGGTGACTCTTTTGTTGCCGACTATGACGAATTCATGGTAACTTTTAACCATGGTGTTGAGAGTTTCAATCCAACCTAGGGGACATCATTCCCTTCAATGTCGTAGAGCATGAGTACTAGAGCAAGAAGGAAGAGATCGAAAATGCCGACGTGGTTTCACAAAGTGTTATAGTTTGGTTTTTTTATTTAAGGAGACTCAAGTTTTATGTTAGTTTTAGACAAAGATGGTTAAATGCAAATGAGATTATACACCTTATAATCTCGAATTCAAAGAATTTGCTAACTTAACACGAGATTAATATCAATGATAATTTATTTCAAAACCTAATCAGTGACATCATATAAACTCACTTTAACATAATAATAAAAGCCCATTAAAATTAAAGTAGTTTATACAATATTGAAAGTGCTTCGACTACGCTAGACATTAACAAGATTCTTAAAAAGCATTGCTTTCTACTAGTTCGAGGACACAATGTCAGAATCAAATCAATGACCCTGGACAATGAGGACCATGCTTAGTAAACAGTGATCCTAGATGGATATGAGGACATAATGTTGGAATCTAATCAACGACGTTGGACAAATGTAACACCTAATGAACATTGTTTCTAGATGAGGATGAGGACATAACGTCAGAATTTAATTAACGACTCTAGATAATGAGTTAGCACTAGAATCTAATCAACAGCTTTGTTGAAATTGAATCTACAACGGGAATCTTATGCCATAGCTAGGCTAAACTAAGTAAGGATAAATGCAAGATAAAGTAACTTTTTGTATTGTTCGGGGAGGGCTATTTGTCATATTGCTTGCGATATTTGTAGGCTAATTTGGTAACCGTCAATGGTTGGTTACCTTCTCCTCAAGAGTTGCTCCGCGTTCTATGTTGAACCGCCTTATTTATATTTAGTTTCTAACCTGTTCGATTCTCGTGGCTTGTTCAACAAGTATTAACCGTTTTCCTTGAGTTTGCCGCCCTTTTAACTGCTCCTGCCTATTTCCACCGTGAATGTCGTATCTTCATCAGTGATCCCTTGGTTTCAACACGTGGCAACCAACTGCTTCATCATGGTATTATATGCCTTTGTATGTCTATTGAAATTCAACACGAGGTTTCTCAAAGTCCGGAATTATCCCTTCTTTTATGACCACTTATGAGCTAGGTCGATATAGATTATGGCCCATATATGATCATGGTGGTGATTTTAAAATTTTCTATCCCTCATGACCAGCATGTGCTTGTAGGGGGGTATCTTTGGATATCAACAGTTACTAAATTTACTCTTGAGAAAACAAAATATAATAATTACTTTTTTCCATAGAAAAATTTAAAATGAAAACTACAAGCAATTTTAGCTTACGTAGTAAAACTATCTATTAAATCGGTTAGATGAATATAAAATAATTGGGACTAGAGTTTTAACATGATCCATCGTCCCATCAGTTGACCAAATAAAAATATCTAAATGATGTATCTAAAAACATCATAGTTGGAGTATAATTTTGGATGGAGTTAATCTCAAGTAGTTCTATCCTGTGATGTATGCAAAGTAACTTATGATGTATTTATAGTAGTCACACTTCAATTCCCATTTTTCTACATAGAAAAATTTGCACATATTATGAGGAGAGGTGCTGATACTATCAATCAATGAAAATTTTTTAGTTGTGAACATCCCTTCTTTTTGTTTCCTTTTATGTTAAGTTATCCAAATAAAAGATAAGTTTTTAATAATCCAGGGGAACCGACGAAGAATCTTCATAGAAATCTCTCTTTTAGACCCGAATCAATTGTACCAACCTTGAATTTTTTTTTAAAAAAAATATTTTTCTAGCACTAAATGTTTTATATTTTTTTTCTGAAATTGTGAAATATTCACTATGAGACAGAGTAAATTTTAATCACTAAAAGTACAAGTAGACAAGCTCCACGTATGTAGCTTGGCGTTTCATTTTGTCTTTAGGGTTTAATGTTAAATGAATGACAAAATTCCATGTTTTTTAAAACAGTGAATATTAGCATTTAAAATTAACTCCAAGTGCTTTTCACATTTATTATTGTTTTAATGTATGCATTTAATTTGGTAGAAAATACAAATGCTGCTTATTGGGTAGTTTAGCTAAAAACAAAAAGCTAAAGGCGCGTTTGGTAACAATTCGGTTCAGAAATGCATTCGACCAGAAATGATTATTTTTTATTCATTTGTTTTCAGAACAATTTCTAAGCATTTTAAGCCATTTGAGAATCGTCCAAAATTTCGATTACGGGAATAGAATTGCATTTGGTACCGTGCTAATTGATTCTATTCTAAATTCAATTTCTTTTAATTTTTAAATATTTTTTTTCTTTTTTTCCTTTCTCTCTCATAATCTTCTTCTTTCGGTAGCGTCGTCGGGCCCGGGCGACCGGCTAGACGAGGGCCGGCGACCTCATCGGAGCGTTGCCGGCCCGGCGAGGCCAGCCATTGTCGACCGAGCCTCACCGGCACTGGGTAGGGCTCGCCTCGCCGGTGGCTAGGCCGGCCTCACCGGGGCTAGGCGAGCCTCGTCGGGGCTGGGTGAGGCCCCTCTAGCCACCAGCAAGGCTCGCCCGGCCCGCCGAGCCTCGCCAGTGGCCAGGACGGCCTCGCCGGGGTTGGGCGAGCCTCGCCCGGCCACCGACGGGGCAAGGCGAGCCTTGCCGGGGCAAGGCGAGCCTTGCGTGGCTAGGCGGTGCTCGCCCAGCCCTCCAGTGAGCTTGCAAGTGGCCAGGTAGGCCTCCAGCAAGCTTGCCAGTTGCTAGGCTTGCCTCTGGCAAACTCGTCGGTGGTTGGGTTTGCTTTCGACGAGCTCATCGGACCGGTTGCCAGCGATCGACGGCGACGACGGCGTACGGCGGCGGATGACGACGATTGACGGTGGATGGCGGCGACCGGTGGAGACGGCAGCAAGCGGCGGCGGATGGCAACCGCGGGATGGCGGTCAATGAAGAAGAAGAAAAAAGAAGAAGAAGAATTGGTTTTGATTATTAGATTTGTTTCAGGAACAAGAATCAACTTTTTTTTATTGCATCAGCTTGGGAGGTGCTTAGAACCAAGAAAAACCAGGTGACCTGGGCTCAATTCATCTAAAGCAACGATATGGCGCCTAGATTTCAATTCAACCTTTGGCTAATTACCTGGAATTGCCTACCCACCCAGGTTTTTCTCCTATCTTATGGTAGAATTTAACCATGAAGTGTGTTCCTTTTGCAATACAAAAACATCAAAACAAACCACAGAGTGATAACTCGAGAGAAAAAAATTCCACAAGGATATCAAATGTTACTCATGTAGGAAAAAGGGACATTTCTCAAGCTATTGTAGAGTTAATAAAAGATTAAATGAACTCTCCATGAATGATAATATTCTATACCAATTAAATGATATCATGGCTTTGCAACAAATAATGATATTTCTTCAGATGAATTTCTTGAAGAAAATGGTTTTCAAATAAATGAAATAAAAAACTCTTCAAAATTAGATTTCGAAGAACTCTCCTCTAATAAGCCAATCCCCGAAATAAATATATTAACAAAAGAAGAAAATTTTCTTTTTAGCACTACTAATAAGATAACTGACCTAGATGCTAACCGAGAATATTTTGATTAACTTCAATCTTTGGTAAATATTAGTTCTAAACCTAATATGTCTTATAACCTTAAAGATATCCGAAAACCTAATCAAGACCTATAAATATTAGGGATCTTCAAAACCAGATAAAACAACAAAAATTAGAAATACAAGTACTAAAAGCTATTCAAATGGAAATGTAAAATGAAATTTCAAATATCAAAAGTTTATCAAAAAAGGGAAAGAAAAGGAAAAACAACATGATAGCTCATGTACTTCTGATCCAAATTTCTTAACGTTACCAATAGAAATGACTCCTCAAAAATGGAAAATAAACACAACAATAAAAATCATACACACACACCTTACCACAAAAAAAAAAAAAAAAAAAAATCACACACACACACCATTAAGAAAGACTTTATATCCATAAATAACTCTAGGAACACATATAAATGCTTTTTGGTAAGTTACATGTCACAGTGACTACAAACGCCCAATTCTTCTTAAAAATTTTATAAGCATTTGAATTTCGACTCATTTATTTATGCAAATTCCATATGACTAGCCTATTTTGGTGCTTCAAGTAAGAAAAATCGTGACTATTTTGTATATTCATTATGTTTGGAGCGTGGACATATGCCTAGCAATTATGGGATATTTGTAAATGTGAATTTTACTAAAAAGTGAAAGGAAATTTGCCCCTTGGTTTCTTTCACATACATATATTGTGTTGAAACCTAAAAGTTCATTCGAAAATGGTATATTTAGCCAGTATATTTTCCTCACATATTGATGTTTGAAACTAAGCTTTTGTCCCAATAAAAATTCGGAATGAATCCCACCACACTTTCATACCAAAAATAAAAAATAAAAATAAAAACCTTAAAAACATATGTAAATGGAAAAAATTTTGAGAAATTTTTTTCCAATAAAAGAGTCACTTCAATAAGAGAATCACATAAAATGACTGGGAAATCCATTATTCATTCATTTTCTACATATTTACGCGCAACAGCCCCTTTTTGCCCTCTCGCCTCTTAGTTGTGCATGATTTGAGTAATTAAATTAATTATAAGGATAATATATTTGCAAATTCACTGTCATGGACAATAGATTCTACTTTATGGCATGGTCGTATTATGACGTCATTAATGAGTGAAAGAAAACTATAATCTTAGACCAATTTTAATTTCATGTCGAAATCTGAATAATCATTAGGAAACGTTTCATCTAGTGTAAACACATTATTTGGCTGGAGACCGTTGGCTCTCTAATTTTGAACATTTTTGTTTACTTTTAGTAAAAATATCGATTTTTAAAAATATATAAAGATAATGGACCCAAATATAGAAAAAAATAAGTACGGAGGACCAGCAGAAAGATCCTTATTATTTCTAATATAATAATATATCTTAGAAAACCATCCCCATTATTTGTACAAACACACAAGCAAAGAAGCTAATCCACGTTCTAACCATCCCCATTATTTGTAACAAACACAGAAGCAAAGAAGCTAATCCACTTTCACGTTCATTTATAATTCCCCAAACTAGATCATATGTCAACTAAAGTTGACTTGAAATGGAAAAGAAACCACGTCATCTCCAATCACAATGGAGTGACCGCCAGATGGCAAGATGTGATTCGCGGCGGAGTCGACTATTTCCAAGCCCTGACAAACGTTGATCTTGAAATGAACCTTTTGGCTACTTTGTTCACGAATGAAAACCCTCTTGAACCCAATCAATTGCTTTATGTGCGTGCCCAAAATCCCATGGGGAGGCTTCGAGTACACCAAGATGACGTCGCTCCCGTCCCTGTGCCCAGTGTTCGTCACTTCGACTACGAAATCGATGTCATGCCCGCAGTTCAAGTCGTCGATGGACATCGCGGGGCATGGCAGCATCTTGGTGTTGTCGCTGTAGCTGAGGTTGCGGCAGTAGTCGAGGTTCTCCACCTTGAGGTCGACAAATCGATTTGCAGGGGACAACGAGTAATTGAACCATGTGTAGCTCAAGCCGTAGCCGAAGGGATACACGACGGAGCCATTGAAGAACTTGTAAGTGCGTCCAGGGTAGCCCAAGGAGGGGACCGGCCTCAGTGGCATCGATGTCATGGGCAGCATATCCACGTAGTTCGCCTTGTGCCATGTTAGAGGTAGCCTTCCACCTAGTAAATAAATCAACGTAACTCACAATGCTATGGTTGCTCATTTTGAAAATCATTGTATGACATACAAAGAGTTTGTTTAAACTTAAGAGAAAATTACCTTTCTTTTCTAGCTTTCCATAAAAAATATATGAAATTATTCACTTTCAACATATCGGGATAGATTCATATGTTTTGAATTTAAGATACGTTAATATATATATGCATTGCCAGATTTTAGATTTAGTAAAAAGTATAATTCAAAATATATAAACTTTGATATGGTAGCATTATGAACAAACAAGAAAAGAAAAGAAAAGAAAATAAAGGAAAAGATATGGTAGAACAATTTCCTATTTACCGGGATTATAGTGGCCGAAGACAACATCCGCGATAGCTCGGCCCCCTTCCTCTCCGGGATATCCAGCCCACAAGATGCCGCCAATATTCGGATTCTCCTTCGCAAACGAGATATCGACGCCGCCGGCCGATAGAATCACGAGGACGACGGGGCCTTTGGCGACCTCCGCGACTTGATTGATGAGCTGAGTCTGGTACCCGGGAAGGACGAGGTCGGTCCGGTCCAAACCCTCGGCCTCCACCGACAAGTCCAGTCCCGCCAAGATTACCGTCGCATCCGCGCGCTTGGCGGCTTCCTTGGCCGGGAAAATGAAGCTCTCGTTCTTGCAAGCGATGTCCGCGCACCCCGCCTCGTACGTCACCACCCCATACCCGGAGAAGCCGTCGATGGGCGCGGTGAATCGGCACGGGACACCTGAATTTCAGTTATAAAGATCACAAAGAGATCAAAACTATTGCCCCGATGATAGCAGCACATGAACTCATAAACTCGGGTCATGTACCGGCATAGTTCCCGATCATCACCTTGGTGGCGTTGGCGTGAGGGCCGACGACGGCTATGTTTCGGGCTTGGTAAGGGCTGAGAGGGAGCGTCTGGTTATTTTTCAAGAGAACAATTCCTTCCTTAGCTGCCCGAGCGGCTAGGTCAAGGTTCGCCTTGGTGCAAATATCGTCCTTGCCAAGAGATTTGAACTCGAGACTTCCATCAAAGAACCCCAGCCTCATGAGCACGACGTAGAGATACTTCAACGATGTATCGATTTCTCTCTCCCTCACCTTCCCTGCTGCCACCGCGCCGGCCGTGAAATTCGTGTAGTAAACTCCACAGTCCAAGTCCAAACCTGTTATAGCAACCACAAAAAAGGGGAAAAATGCATATTTTTTCCATAATAAATTAAACAAATAATCAAGTGAATCAATAAATTGGAAAAGAAAAAAAGGAAGGTTTTAGCCAGAACTATTAGTGTAGTGAACTCCACAATCCAAGTCCAAACATATTATAGTAAAAATGAAAATAAAAATGCAGGTACACCATTATAATAAATTAAGCAAATTATCGAAACAAATAATCAAATAAATCGATAAATTGGGAAAAAAATAAGGGGGTTTAGCCAAAACTATTTAGTGCAGTAAAACTTCACAATCCAAGTCTAAATCTATTATAGTAAAAAAAAAAAAAATTAAAAAAAAGTGCACATGCACCACCATAATAACAGAAATAATTAAATGAATCGATAAATTAAAAAATAAATAAATAAGGGGTTTAGCCAAAAATTAGCCTGCTTTAAGCGTTCGTGCCACGGCGTCCTCGTTTGTGTCGTTGAGGAACTTGTGGTCATCCACCATGACTTCAATAGAGTCGCAATCGGCGACTATATACCTGAATCATTTTATAAAAAAATTAAAAAAAAATAGTAAATAAATCTTCGATGAACAAAATGAAAAATTAGGAAAAGGGTCGAGGCTGTTTTCTAATTTTTCGATCTATTATATATACCCGTGAAGATCCCACTCCCCTCTGATCGTGTCCTTCAAGAGGTTCGGATCGGCACACGTCGGAATTCCGTCCACCCGGTTGTACGAGCACATGACGCTGCTAACGTCGCCCTCCTTCACGCACATCTCGAACGGCCGGAGGAACGTCTCCTCCATGTCTTGCTGGCGCACCTGAAAGAAGCAGCCACGAAACGTAAGATCTTCGGCTTTGCCATGTCAATGCGGAAGAGGGAAAGGCAGGTTTTTCTTTCGTGCCGATGATTACCCTCGCGTCGAAATGGTAGCCAGTTGTCGACGTCGTACGCGGCGTAGTGCTTGCAGCACGAGGAGACCTTGAGGGGCCTCTGGTTCGGGTCGGCCGTGCGGTGGTGGTCGGCTCCCTCCACGTCTTGCAGGCCCCTGACGTAGTTGACGGCGTACCTCCCGACCACGAAAGGGTCCTCCCCAGGGGTCTCCAGCGCTCGCCCCCACCGGGGGTCTCGTGCGACGTTGATGGTCGGGCTCCAGAACGTCAGTCCGGCCCGTCCGAGGTTGTACATCGCTCTCGCTTCCGTCGAAACAGCCTGTGTTTTAACGTTACAGGCGCAATGGATGTTTTTTTTAGCCTCTAATGTCGATGGTTGATTGAATTTTGAGTACGTCTATCTAGACTCATGCGCATATATATGGTAATTATGCGGGGGGAACTTTCCGCTCACCTGGCCGATGCTTTTCCAAAGAGACTCGTTGAAGGCGGCGGCCATGAGGATGACAGTGGGGAAGCTCGTCGCGCCCGGGACGACGTCGTCGAAGAAGGTCCTATTAGCTGGGTTCACTCCTATGTGGAGGAAGCCCAATGAGTTCTGTAGCCTAAAAGGGCTTGAGCCCATATAATAAGTTATATGAGGAAATATGGTTTCTCACTATCTATATAAAAAAGAGGTAGCGCGAAAAGGAAATAAGAACAAAGAGAAAAAAAGAAACGAGAAAATGCGGGGTTTGGGGCGAATATCCGATTTACATCAAGTTCGGCGTTGGAGGTCGATTCGTGGTCCGATTGAGCTGAAATTTTGTCAGCATGTTCGTGGCGCAATTTTATCGAATCTGAACAGTTTGATTTTCGTTTGAAGCTCCCTACATCAGGTTTTTCGTGGATTGATCAAAACCTGCGTTTTTGGTCAGATTTATCCTTGATCTCTTGTGAAATTCATGTGTATTGCCAAGAATTATATTCTTGAGGTGTTTGCTGCTATGTACCTCTAGTATTTGCTAGAGAAGAACAATTTTATTGATAGTGAAGATTTTCAGGTGAACTCCAATCCCGTGGTTTTTTATCTCCTCACATTGAGGAGGTTTTCCACGTAAAAATCGTCTTGTGTTCGCGTGCTTGGTATTTATTTTACTCTACTATATCGATTCCTATTAGGTTTACACAAGAGGGGAGATTATTTTATTCCGCTGCGTTGATTCGATATTGTTCAAATTATTACCGTTCTCCCATCAGAGTGGTATCAGAGCATCAGGTTATTGCTTGATTTTTCTGCCTTGTGTTAAACAGTGGAAACGAATATGAGTAGAATGGTTACACCGAATGGTTCAAATTATCATATCGGAAAGGGAAGATAGAAGATCTTTTATATGTGAAAGATTTTTATTTGCCTGTATTTGCTGAGGAGAAACCAGAGAATAAAACTGATGTTGAATGGTCTATATTTCATCGTCAAGTGTGTGGTTATATGAGGCAGTGGGTAGATGATAATATTTTGAACCATATTATTGAGGAAACACATGCACGCAGTTTATGGGATAAGCTCGAACAGTTATATGCTCGAAAGACTGGGAATAATAAGTTATTTTTTATAAAACAGATGATGGCTCTGAGATATCATGATGGTACTCGTTTGATCGATCATTTAAATTCTTTTCAAGGAATTATAAATCAGTTGGCTGCGATGGGAATCAAGTTTGATGATGAGATACAAGCATTATGGTTGCTTGGTACTTTGCCGGACTCATGGGAGACGTTTCGAACATCTTTGTCTAACTCGCCCGGATGGTACGATTACCATGGATTTAGCCAAGAGTAGTATTTTGAATGAAGAGATGAGAAGGAAGACGCAGGGATCATCCTCTTCACATTCTGATGCCTTGGTTGTTGAGAAAAGGGGGAGAAGTGAGTCTCGAGGTCCGAGAAATAGAGATAAAAGTCGAGACAAAAGCAAAGGTAAGTATAATAAATTTGCTAATGTTGAGTGCCATTATTGCCATCAGAAGGGACATATTCAGAGGTTTTGTCGCCAGTTAAAAATGGACAAACAAAAGGAGAAAGGTAAAGAGAAGAAAAGTGATGATGATAGTGATGACAATCGTGTTGCTGCACTTAAAAGAAGATTTTCTCACTATTTTTTATAGTGATGTGGTGAATTTTGTTTCTCATGAGACCAGTTGGGTAATTGATAGTGGTGCATCCGTTCATGCTACGTCTCGTAGAGATTTCTTTATATCATACAGGTCAGGTGACTTCGGATCTGTGAAGATGGGAAACAATGGACTAGCTCAAGCTATAGGCATCGGTGATGTGTGCCTAGAAACCAGCAATGGCACAAGGTTAGTATTGAATAATGTTAAACATATACCTGATATCCGCTTGAATTTGATTTCTATAGGCAAGTTGGATGATGAAGGGTATTGCAGCACCTTCAGTAATGGTCAATGGAAACTTACCAAAGGTTCTCTTGTTGTGGCTAGAGGTGAAAAATATTCTTCGTTATACATTATGCGGGCAAAGTTGTCTACGAGACAAAATTAATGCAAGTAGATAGCGAAGATGCAGCTGAGTTATGGCATAAGAGGCTCAGTCACATCAGTGAGAAGGGTTTGTCAATATTGGCTAAGAAGAAGCTCCTTTCAGGATTGAAAAGTTCAGCGCTAAAGAAGTGTGCTAATTGTTTAGCAGGAAAACATAACAGAGTTGCATTTAAAAGCACCCCTCCTTCAAGAAAGTCAGGTATATTGGATTTAGTGCATTCTGATGTTTGCGGTCCTATGAAAACAAAATCACTTGGTGGCTCTCTTTATTTTGTTACTTTTATAGATGATTTTTCAAGGAAAATTTGGATTTATACCTTGAAAACTAAAAATCAAGTGTTAGATGCTTTTAAGCAATTTCAGGCTTCAGTTGAGAGACAGATTGGAAAGAAATTGAAATGCATCAGAATTGATAACGGGGGAGAGTATATTGGACCTTTTGATGAATACTGCAGACAACAAGGTATTCGACATCAAAAGACACCTCCCAAGACGCCTCAGTTAAATGGCTTAGCCGAGAGAATGAACGAGTAACACTTTGGTTGAAAGGGTAAGATGCTTACTTTCACAGTCAAAGCTACTGGATCCTTTTGGGGTGAGGCTTTAAGTACAGTTGTGCATATATTAAATCTTACTCCATGCGTTCCTTTAGAGTTTGATGTTCCTAATAGAGTTTGGACAGGCAAAGAAGTTTCTTATGATTATTTGCGTGTATTTGGGTGCAAAGCATTTGTGCATGTTCCCAAAGATGAGAGGTCTAAACTTGATGTGAAAACACGACAGTGCATATTTATTGGTTATGGAGGATATGCTTGGCTACAAATTTTATGATCCAATTGAAAAGAAAATTGTAAGAAATAGAGACGTTGTGTTTATGGAAGATCAAACAATAGAGGATATTGAGAAATCAAAGATGATTTCAGCACCACAGGTTAGTGATAATCTGGTTGATTTAGATCCAGTTCCTCTTACAAATATCCCTACACAAGTTGATGAAGAGCAGCAGGAAGTCAATGTTCCAAATAATGCACATGTTCCTGAACATGTTGAGATAGATAATACTATTCCTGAACCAGAGGCTCAATTAGATGTTCCACTGGATGTTCCAGTCCGGAGATCCATTAGAGACCGACGACCTTCCACTAGGTATTCTGAAGATGAGTATGTATTATTGACTGATGCAGGTGAACCAGAGTGCTATGTAGAAGCAATAGAAGATGAGTACAAAAGCAATTGGTTCGATGCTATGCAAGATGAGATGCAGTCACTTTATGATAATCATACTTTTGAGTTGGTGAAGTTACCTAAAGGTAAAAGAGCTTTGAAGAACAAGTGGGTATATAGGTTGAAGCAAGATGAACATACTTTACAACCACGGTACAAAGCTAGATTGGTTGTTAAGGGATTCGGTCAAAAAAAGGGTATTGATTTTGATGATATATTTTCTCCGGTAGTAAAAATGTCTTCTATCCGTGTGGTACTAGGCTTGGCAGCTAGCCTAGATTTAGAAATTGAGCAAATGGATGTTAAAATAGCCTTCCTACATGGTGACTTGGAGGAAGAGATATACATGGAACAACCCGAGGGTTTCAAAGCGAAAGGGAAAGAGGATTATGTGTGCAAATTGAAGAAAAGTCTCTATGGCCTAAAACAAGCACCGAGACAAAGTGGTATAAGAAATTTGCGTCGTTATGATAGAACAGGGCTATAAGAAGACTTCCTCGGATAAGCGTGTGTTTGTCCAAAAATTTTCTGATGGTGACTTTATTATTCTCTTGCTTTATGTTGATGATATGCCGATTGTTGGCGGGAATGCTTCAAGAATTGAGTTATTGAAGAAACAGTTGAGCAAGTCTTTTGCCATGAAAGACTTGGGCTCGGCAAAGCAGATTCTTGGCATTAGAATTACCCGAGACAGAGATGCTAAGAAGTTATTTTTATCGCAAGAGAAATATATCGAGAAGATCCTTCGAAATTTTACATGAACAAGGCTAAAGTGGTTAGTACTCCTCTTGCTACCCACTTTAAGTTAAATATGATGCAAAGTCCTACAAGCGATAAAGAAAAGAAAGATATGGAAAGTGTTCCATATGCTTCAGCTGTAGGAAGCTTAATGTATGCGATGGTATGTACACGCCCAGACTTGGCACATGCAGTTGGCGTTGTTAGTCGCTATTTGTCAAATCCAGGCAGAGAGCACTGGAATGCAGTGAAGTGGATTATGAGGCATCTTCGGGGAACTTCAAATTTGAAACTCAGTTTCGGGACCGGGAAACTTGAGTTAGTTGGATACACAGATTCCGACTTGGTAGGAGATATTGATACTCGTAAATCTACTTCTGGTTATTTGATTTCTTTTGCGGGTGGAGCCGTGTCATGGAAGTCAAGATTGCGAAGTGTGTTGCACTTTCTACAACCGAAGCTGAATTTATTGCGGTGGATGAAGCTAGTAAAGAGATGCTATGGATGAAGAAGTTCTTAGAAGAACTTGGGTTCAAGCAAAAGAGGTATGTGCTATTTTGTGATAATCAAAGCGCAATTCATCTTGGTAAGAATTCATCTTTTCATTCTAGATCGAAACATATTGATGTTAGATATCATTGGATAAGGGATGTTCTAGATGAAAAGTTATTGGAACTTGAGAAAATTCATACGGATCATAATGGCTCCGATATGATGACGAAGACTCTACCAAGAGAGAAGCTTGAACATTGCCGTTTGATAGCAAGGATGGTGAATCCCTCCACATTGTCGTGAGGGGGAGATTTGTTAGCTGGGTTCACTCCTATGTGGAGGAAGCCCAATGAGCTGCAAGCCTAAAAAGGGCTTGAGCCCATTTCTCACTATCTATATAAAAATAGGTAGCAGCAGAAAAGGAAATAGTAACAAGAGAAAAAGAGAAAGCAGAAAATCTGGGGTTTGGGGCAATATCTGATTTACATCAAGCTGGAGTTGGAGGTCGATTCGTGGTCCGATTGAGCTGAAATTTTGTCAGCATGTTCGTGGCGCAATTTTATCGAATCTGAACGGTTTGATTTTCGTTTGAAGCTCCATACATCAGGTTTTTCATGGATTGATCAAAACCTGCGTTTTTGGTCAGATTTATCCTTGATCTCTTGTGAAGTTCATGTGTATTGCCAAGAATTATATTCTTGAGGTGTTTGCTGCTATGTACCTCTAGTATTTGCTAGAGAAGAACAATTTTATTGATAGTGAAGATTTTCGGGTGGACTCCGGTCCGTGGTTTTTTATCTCCTCACATTGAGGAGGTTTTCCACGTAAAAATCGTCTTGTGTTCGCGTGCTTGGTATTTATTTTACTCTACTATATCGATTCCTATTAGGTTTACACAAGAGGGGAGATTATTTTATTCCGCTGCGTTGATTCGATATTGTTCGAATTATTACCGTTCTCCCATCAGGTCCCGGGGCCCACGTTGGAGACGCCATGGAGCGCCTCGGACCACCACTCGTACTTGGGAAGCCCTAGCCTCGGGACGCCGTAGGCGCTGTTGTTGAGCTGCCGGACCTTCTCATCGAGGACCATCCGCTTCACCAGATCCTTGGCTCGCTCCTCGTAGGTCAGCGAGGCATTAGGTCAGCGAGGCATCGCAGAACAAGAAAGCCGACATGTTGAGGCCGAGGCTTGCATACCGCGAGGCGTCACAAACATAAGTGTAATTCTTAGTACTTGAAGAAGAGGAAGATGAAGAAGATGATGATGATGAATGATCAAGCTTAAATTTAGCAGGCTTTGCTATTGTCGCTGTGCAAAGAGTGAGAAAGATGAAGGTGATTGTGGTGAATTGAGGCATTTATGAGTTCTTCTCGTACAAAAGTAGCTCGGAGAGATCGAACTTTTGACCAATGGAGAGCCGAATTGGAGATGAACCTAATTAGAAGAGAAGGCAACTGTATAGTTTCTTGTAAAATGAGGTATTTATATGCTTTAAAGGATGGGTACATAACAATAAATACGGAGAACTGAGTCATATATAGTAAATATCCTACTTATCTCTTACGAAAAGAATGGGGATCTTAATGAGTTCAATGAATTTGTCATTTGATTTTGCTGCCAAAAAAAGTCATATATAAATGGAATATAGGCTAGATAAAATTATCGCATGGGAGAGGTGAGATAAAAGTGGATAAAATTTTTAATATCAATAATAGGAAAATAGCTGTTCTCAAATAACAAACTTCTTAAATTAACAAATTTAAAATTATATTTAAAAATAAATAATATTTGATTCTAATATAAGAAATTTATAATAACAAAAAATAGAAATTTATTTTTTTCAATTTAATCCTTTTGTATTTATATATTTGAATTTAATTTTATCTTATAATATAAATTCAATATATAAATATATTATTACATATTTTAGGTATATTAGCACAGTTTTCTATTCAATAAAATTTTATTAGAGAATGATAAAAGGGTAAGAAAGAAATCAAATATAAATTAATTAAAAATAGAGGAAAATAAAATAAAAAGCAAATAAAAATAAAGTAGGCAAGAATGTCGTGAGAAATTTCTATCATTTCTGTTGTAAATTTTTTGTTTCATTTATATTGATATGTTATTTATATCAAACAATATATATCATATGATGTCAATATATTCGACTTTATTGTTTTACTCAACAAATGAGAGATGAGATATAGCAAAATCCCCTAGATTTCCTATCGTATCTTATCCAATAATATCTTACTTAAAAATCTAGATGACCAAGTAGCCCTAGTGTTTTGCTAGCAATAAGGTAATCTTAGGAGGTAATTTAATCAAAGGTCGTTCATTTTGTTCATTGTCTACAATTTTTTCTGCATTGTTCATTGTGTCTAGACCCAAAGACCCCACTATACCTCGATTGTCGATTTTGAGGGGAGAATGGGATAGCATTAGCCCAACCCTGACGTTTGCATTATGACCACAGCTTAGGCTTCATTTGTTTCACGAAAAATAATTGAAAAATATTTTCCTTAAAAATGATTGGTTGTATCATTTTACAAAAATGAATGAACAAAATATTTTTTCATTATCCACAAAAATATTTAGACGTAAATTGTTATCAATAATAAAAATATTTTCAATTGACTAATTATTTTAAGCGATATAAGTGATCATTTTTAGAAAAATAATTTTTAAATTGTATATTTTCCAAGAAACAAGTAGAACTTCAATTTTAGGGTTGGTACTCAATTTTTGGAAGCAAGACCCAGTTGGTAAAGGTAACAAGGTAGGTTACAATATTAATTATAGAAAAATATACTCAGTGAGCAAAAAAATTCATAAGACAACTAGACTATTAATTATAGTTGCAATTACTATTGTAATTTCAATAACTTTAAAAACCTGTTTTTGCCCTGATGATTAACATCATCAATTTACTAGAAATACTTCTCAAGTCTCGTTGACAATTTACACAACTCTAACTAAAATTCGAAAAAATAATTTGGAAGAAAAACAAACTTAACATAATAATTTTCATAAATTTTTAAACCAATTTGCAAGTCCTTTTTACAAAAATCTATCTATAATTTGAAATTAATTTGGAAGAAAATAATAAATCAATCTTAGCAAAAGTAATTTTTACAGTTACTTGTTAATTAATTAATCGCTTGTTTTTCCTAAGCAACTTAAGTATGAAATAACATTTGCTAAAAGTAAATTATAAGCCTATAGAAATAGACTTAGTATTAAGACTCCGTTTGTTTCAAGAAAAATGAATGATTTGAAAAATAATTTCATAAAAGCAGTCGCTTGTATCGCTTGAAATGTTTAGTTAATAAATCGACAATAATTTATGCCTAAACATTTTTGTAAATGATGAAATTTTTTTAGTTCATTTTTGTAAACGATAGAAATAATCGTTTTAAAAAAAATATTATTCAAAATACTCATTTTTTGTGGAGTTAGTTATATATGAAATGAAATACATTTATAGTGATAGTTAAGATAGAGATTTCTCACAACTTGGATTTGAACTTGCCTAATGGAGAGCAGAATTGGAGATGAGACTAATTTTTTTTTTTTTTTTTTTTTTTGTTCGGAAGAGATGAACCTAATTAGAACAGATAAAATATATCCGGAAGAGAAGAAAATTATATAATTTCTCCCAACATGAGGTATTGTAGGCATAGTATACAATGTACATTATCCATTACAATCAATCAGATCGATTGTACAATAATGAAATTAGAAATACGGAAAATCAAGTCAGATAGGGAAAATATCCTAATCATTTTTAACGAAAACTGACTGGAATCTAAATAAGTTAGATGGATTTGTCATGACTTGATTTGGCTAGATTTGACAACAAAAAAGTGAATCAATGGAGATAAGATCACATTCTCACGTAAATAGAGGTACTTTGTAATTGAACCTGTACACTAATAATGTTGAGAGCTAGGTGAGTTACGATGAGAGGATCTTATAGCTAATGATCAGTGATTTATTAAACACATTATCACTAGAAGTTGGAACAAGCACAAAGTTTTGCATATTTACCACCTAAATAGTTAATTTTGTGTTTTACATTCGATTTTAGAAGATTTTACAAATCGTATTGTTCCGCTCATGCTATACGATGATTAAGAGATTCACAAATTGGATTTCATGATGTGATTCTAGTATTTTGTTAGCGATAAGGTAATCTCAAAAGATAGCTTAATCAAATATCATTCGTCTCATTACTCTTGCTTAATTTGTTTCTCTTTTGTTCATTGTCTGCACATTTGCTTGTATTGTTCGCCAACCGGCGGCGACGACGGCAGGCAGCGGCAGACGGCAACCATGGGATGGCGGTCGATGAAGAAGAAGAATTGGTTTTGATTCTTAGATTTATTCTCGGAACAAGAATAAACTTTTTTTTTATTGCATCAGCTTGGGAGATGCTTAGAACCAAGAAAAATCAGGTGCCCTGGGCTCAATTCATCTGGAACAACGACATGGCACCTAGATTTCAATTGAACCTTTGGCTAATTATCAAGAATCGCCTACCCACCCAAGTTTTTCTCCTATCTTATGGTAGAATTAACCATGAAGTGTGTGCCTTTTGCAATACTACTCTGGATTTGATTGATCATCTTTTTTTTTAGTGTCATGTGCCTGCGACTCTTGCTTTTTTCTAGGCAGGGAGATGTAATCTTCCTTGGCGCAATAGACCTTGGGCAGAAAATATCAGTTGGGCCTTGAGATTTCTCTATGGCAAGGATTTCTTCCATTCCATTGCCCGTTATTCTTTTGGAGCTTTATGTCACTTAATTTGGAACAAAATGAATGCTATTATCTTTCGAGGTGAAGCGCTATAGGTTGTTGCTATGAAGGATCATCTCATTAAGGTTGTCAAGGATAAAGTGTTAACTTACAACAAGGTTCCAGACTCTCCCAGGAACAAAAGGCTTCAAAGAGCTTGGGGTATTGACCCTCTTAATTTTGACGAAAGCACTGTTATTCTTAATTAGCTAGAGTGCGTGTGCTTCTTATGTCGTGTTGCTTTGTGCCTCGGCTTGTTGCTTTGTTGTTGTTAGCTTCCTTGTTGTTGATTTTCTTTTGTGCTGGCTCCCTTCCACTCATTCTACTTGTTTGCATCATGAGTGAAAGTTCTTGGTGCCGGTTTGTGTATATTGGCTTTTCCCTTTCTATATATTATTTCCTTTTACCAAAAATAAAAAACTTTTTTTTGATTCTTAATTCTATTCCAAATTTACTTCCGGGAACAAAAAAATAGAAATTTATTCCCGGGAACAAAAATTTTATCAAACGCGATTTTGTTCCTAAGCTGATCCCGAGAACAAAAAATCAGAATCAAGCACTGTTTGAATGGTTACCAAACAATGCCTAAACCACACAGCTAACAAGTCGTTCCAAATACTCACCAAACTTTTCCCATTTTGAACCGATGATTTACTACCAGCTAATGTGAACTGTTTAGTATGACTTTCCCGTAACAGCTCGTGAAAATGAGGATTATAATTTTAAAAGCCATCTGGTCTCGCAAACATGTTATCGGTTGTAGCACCTCTAAGGCTATTAATAACTTATGGAAACGGTTGGAAAGTCGCATCACTCAGTTTGAAGTACTGCAATTTTAGAAAAATAAGAGCTTTTGCAACATGTTCCATTAAGTCCCAAGACCTTTTATTTTCCATCGGCGTCCCTAAACTATATACTTTTTTTTTTATTGGAGCTGGTTCTTCTAAGGAAACATAAGGTTGACATGACAATTAAGTCACTGATAAATGCCAAAATGGCATCATGCGTAGCTTTGAAAAGAATTTGAAAATAAGGAAAAAAAAAAAAGCAAGGAAATTCGAAGAAAAGGAAAGCAAAATCGTCATTAGTGAAATGGGAGACAAGGAAGGGGATGGAGGCAAATATGAACCGGGGGCAAAGGTGAAGCATCATCGAGGTTGCGGAACCCTAGATCCCTTCTAGACTCAACTGAGGTTCCACTAATTTTGGCAACTCTCTCTCTCTCTCTCTCTCTCTAGTCTCTAGAGGCCGGCGAGCACTAGACGACCCTTGTCATGCCTCAGTGATATGGCCATCGTTGCCCAACCAACCAGCTTGCTCTCCTTCCCTATGCATGAATATATGTTAGGGTTTTTATATTTTCTTTTTAGCTTTTAATTTTTTTCTCATTCATGTCAACACTAAGTGTAAAAAAAAAAAAACGGTATCTCTATTCCCTTTGCATAGTTTATAATCATTGACATGATGCTAATCGGCAATGCCACGTCAGCATTGTATTAACATATTTAACAAAAGGACCAATTTAAATGAAAAAATATAATGTAGAATTCAAGGACCGAATGGCACATAAAAAAGTTCAAAAAGTTAATTGAACGTTTTGCAAAAGTTCAGGAACCATCGCTGTGTTTATTTGTTTTAATTTGTAATTATAAGTACGAGAAAAATAAAAGATTTTATTTTACTGGTAGAAAAACTATGCAGCTTCCACGTTGTCAAAAACAGCCCCCATGGCATTCCAGATATCTCGACTGCAGAATCATAACCATTTCCTCCAATTTTTACACATGACAATTAATTTGACCTGGAATCAACTTTTATTCAACCTCTCTCTCGAGAGAGAGATCAGAATATATATGATGAACATTTCTGGTAGACGACTCTAACATGGATTGGTAGATCCATTGCCATAAGTTACAAGAATAGATGAAACGGGGAGATCAGGAGAAGAAACGAAGAAATAAATGAATGAAACGAAATGAATGACTTTAGCACTTGTCTTATTTGTGCCAACATAACATCATCACGAAACATCTCCTAGCAATTGATAGTGATTTTACAAAATTTCATATGATATCATAGTTAAAATATCTTGTGTTTGAATCTTCCGGACCTTTATTTCTCCTATTTGGTTTTAAAAAAATTTGGCACTCGAATTTTCAGTGAAAAATAATTATGGCACTTAAATAAGTGTCATATAAAAGTTATGATACTCGTGTTATATGCTAGAATGGCATCCTAGGTGGCTTTTAATTTTTTTTAAAAAAAATAATATAGATTTTGGAAATAAGGGGAAAAAAAAGCAAAGCAAAAAAAGTCAACCTAAGAAAATTCGAAGAAAAGGAAAGCAGAATCATCACTCGTGAGATGACCCAGTTCCTCAAAAAAAAAAAAAAAAAAAAAAAAAAAAAGCTGTATTAGGTCTAATCTCAATCCTAGCTTGGACTTTTTTTCTCAGAAAAAACTCCAAAATTTAAGTCCAATCCTAAACCTTTTTTGTCTCAGAAAAAACCTCAAATTTTAGGTCTAGTCCCAAATTTTATTTTATCTAAAAAAAATCACTAACTTTCAATCTATTATCAAATCTATCCTTGTAATCCAGTTGCAATTTAACGAGACATTTCCACAATTTATAACAAATTCACAGTAGTAATGTGAATGAAAAATTATCTCCAAAAGTAAAACCGTTCTAGGATATGAAAATTAGAGACGAGTAACATCAATTTTCGAACAAAGAGCTAATGGAAGCAAATTTGAGACTAGAATAAAATTTTATGATTTTTCTTCTAAACAAAAAAAAAAAAAAAAAAGTTCTGCATATATTGGGACTGAATTTAAAGTTTGGGATTTTTTTATAGATAAAAAAAAGAAAAAGCTTTGGATAGTGTTAGAATTCAAGTCAGCGGAAGACGACTTACCTGATTCCAATGCACAAACAGCAATTAGCCCCGGAACAAACGTTGAATTGCCAATGAATCACGAACAAAAACTATCTCACGTCGGTCTGGATACAATCACGAGGAAAGCACCCGATTTCCACGGCATAAATGCAAATCATTCTCGTAAAAGTGGAATGGAATGCCTTCGATTTCTTTGATGAAAGGGGAGAGAAAATGAAGAAAATGTTCTGAACGTACGTTTGTCCAACCACTCCAACGGTTGTCTTCAGGGGTCTTTTATATGACCCCATCACACCCCTTCATCGTAACATATCAAGTCCAAATGGTACGGTCCAATCGCACCCCATCATGGACGTACTAGCTAAAGTACAACATCTCCCACTCGGACATGATGGGCTTGATAGCGCTCTATCAAGAATATAAGACATTCAATATTCATCAACTTTTACAAAACAATTCATACTGGCAAATAAGCCGTGCGACCAATGAGTACACATGCACTTAGGAGCTCAAATTATGCATCTATTAGGGATGACATAATGGCTACAGCCCTGAAAAGAAATAAACAATGAATGTCTCATAGTGCCCTAGACATATTTTGTTACATCAGTCTAAAGTATACCTATCCCTTAAAGGTTATACTTGACTATTCTCAAAAACACAATGTATTTACAATTATATCCGCAACCACAAAGGGCGATATAATTGGTCGACTAGTAAATATATGTGATAGATGTAAAACAACAATAGTCTTCATTCGCACTCATGTCTCTCTCAATTTCAGAATAACTGCTTTCCTAGACATGTCCCATAGACCATATCTATTCATGACCGCCCGTAACATGCTAAAGTAGCAACATTGATCTTTCACTTCGAGAATATAGTCAGAAATAACATAAGGCACAAAATTGAGGTAAAATACAAATTACCTCAAGGGCTCACACGATGAGTAAATAGGGATAATTTTACTCATCTTCCCTTATTGGTCGTACAATGCACATGTAGTATGAATTACATGCTATAGTAGATTACTCTTTCTATAAGAGCGTATGTCATTTATCAAATATATCCACCAAACAGATCTTAGCCTAAACATAGTCACGTGCTTCTCACGTATTCATGTTTAGTCCAAGTGCTATATCAGCTCGTTTTCTATAGCACCCAATTAAGTACTCGCATCCGGCATCTTTCAGGTATACATGATTGTGGAACTATCATGTTCGGTCTTATTATAAACAAATCAGATCTTAGCCTAAACATAGTCACGTGCTTCTCACGTACTCATGTTTAGTCCGAGTGCTATATCAGCTCGCTTTCTATAGCACCCAATTAAGTACTCGCATCTGGCATCTTTCAGGTATACATGATTGTGGGACTATCATGTTCGGTCTTATTATAAACAAATCACAGACCTCATCTTGACTCTAATCAAGGCGACATATTTTATGTACCAAACTTGCTCTTCAGCATTTATTTATACATAACGTCTCATCTCAACATGCTAACTACAGCACTTGAGGCGATTGTTCGTGTGAGTGAGCCAATCATTGCTTGCTGATATACTTTTCAATAATATATGTGTGTTTGTGCTAGTCTCATAGTGGATTTGTACTTATTGATAAAACATCAAATCACTAATAAACAAACAAATACAATACATCTGTCCACAAATACATAAACCAATGATCCTCTACAATAACATATATCACATTCTACGCAATCCTAGTGACATCCTATGGGTCAAGAATATGTCTCTAGGAATAGCCTTCGTAAATGGATCAGCAACCATTCTATTGGTTGAAATGTATTGCAAGATCACTTCTTTCTGCGCTATAATATCTTTGATAAAGTTATTATTTATGTCAATGTGCTTTGTCCTTCTATGATACTTGGGATCTTTTACATAGGCAATGCCTGCTTGACTATCTCAATAAACTGTCACCGGTCTTGGAACTTCAGTGACAGTGGCTAAATTCTCCAAGAAACGTTTTAGCCATACTGCTTTTTGCACTGCGGCAGAACATGCAATAAATTCTGCTTCCATCGTAGACAAGGCCGTGCATGTCTGTTTCTTGCTATTCCAAGAAATCGCACCTCCATTGAGTAAGAACGTATATCCAGAAGTCGATTTACGCTCATCCAAGTCTCCACCCCAATCGGCATATGAATAACCCAATGGGCGTAAATCATTCCCTTGGTAACAAAGTTGATAATTCATGGTATCCTTCAAGTATCTCAAGATCCTCTTCACTGCTTTCCAGTGTGCTTGAACGAGATTTGATTGATATCGGCTCACCAATCATACGGCATAACATATGTCGGGTTGAGTACACATCATAGCATACATCAAACTTTCGATCGCACTAGCGTAAGAAACAGTTTCCATCACTTTAATTTCTTCTGGAGTCTTAGGACACATCTTAGTACTTAGGCCTTCACCTTGTATGATAGGGGTATCAATGGGATTACAATGCTGCATATTGAAACGCTCAAGAATCTTCATAATATAAGACTCTTGTGATAAAGTAAGGAGTTTCCTTGATCGATCTCTTTCAATCTTAACTCCTAATATATATGCAGCTTCTCCCATGTCCTTCATCTCAAAATTAGAGGACAACCATTCTTTTATGGTAATAACCAAAATCTTGTCATTTCCAGCCAACAAAATATCGTCCACATAAAGTGATAAAATCACAAATTTACCTTTGGATCGCTTGACATATACACAGTGATCTTCTTTGATCATCATGAAACAAAAAGTTATTATTGCTCGATGAAAGCGAAGATACCACTGTCTAGATGATTGCTTAAGGCCATATATTGAGCGATGAAATTTGCAAACTTTATATTCTTGACCTTTAGCTATTAAACCTATTGGTTGTTTCATATTAATTTCCTCATCTAGTTCTCCATTGAGAAATGCCATCTTTACATCCATTTGATGTAATTCAATGTCCAATTGTGCAACGATGGCTAGAATAAGGCGTATTGAGACAAACCTTACAACTGGTGAAAAAGTTTCCTCATAGTCTATACCCTCTTGTTGAGTATAACATTTTGCCACAAGAAGAGCCTTATACTTTTCAATGGATCCATCGGCCCTTCACTTAATCTTAAAGACCCATTTGCTTCCAATGGTCTTACGATTGGGTGGTAGATCAATCAAGTCCCAGACATGGTTTGCCCTCATAGACTCTATCTCATCTTCCAAAGCTTTTCTCCATTCTTCCTTATCAGAGGATGAAAGAGCCTCTTGAGCAGCCTTAGGCTCGGTACCGTCTTTTTGAGCAATCATAAATGCTTCCCTTTCGATCTCAAAATGACGATGATGAATACTTTTACGATTACTTTTACGCAATTGAATTTATCTTGAATTCAATTCATCAGACGATGCAACACTTCCACTTGGTCTTGTGTGTTGAGGTAAATCTTCATTTTCCTCTACAACATCAGTGGGTGTGTTATCATGATCTTCCATCTCATATAATTGAAAGTTCTTATCAATCTCACCTCTACTAGGAAAATCGTTCTCCAAGAACGTGACATCTCGTGACTCCATTTCGGTCACACTTCCATCAACTTGTTCACTTATGAACACGTACATTTTGAAGTGTTCGGAATATCTTATAATGATAGATTTCTTCCCTCTAGGACCTAATTTGCCATGTTTATGGGAAGAATCATGAACATAAGCTGCACACCTCCATGGACGTAAACTACTCAAGTCTGGTTTCCTACCAGTCTATAATTCAATAAGGGGTGGAAGTGACCGATTTTGAGGGCACTCAGTTAAGTATATAGGCAGCAGTTAATAACGCATCTCCCCAATAGGAGATAGATAAATTTGCTTGCACTATCATAGACCTAACAATTTTTAATAAGGTTCTATTCCTTCTCTCAGCTACCCCATTTTGTTGTGGAGTACTAGAAATAGTCAATTGTCGTACAATTCATTTTCATCACAAAGAGCCTTGAATTGCTCCGATAGATACTCATGTCCACGATCGGTTCTCAATGCCTTTATTGTTTTGTTCAATTAATTATCTACCATTACTATATATCGTCTAAAGCAGTCTAATGCTTCTGACTTATGGGAGATCAGAAAGACATAACCGAAATGTGTGAAGCCATCTATAAAAGTGATGAAATATGAGGCTCCATGCCTCATCCTCACATTCAAATGACCACAAATGTCAGAATGTATGAGATGCAATGGAAATTCAACTCTAGTCCTTTTACCGAATGGTTTTCTAGTTGTTTTTCCTGCTAGATAATGTTCACATACGGATAGCCTAACATTAGTGAGTGACCCTAAAAGGCATTCTCTAGCTAATATTTGCATTCTTTGCAATCCAATGTGACCTAATCTAGCATGCCAAGTACTTGCATCAATCTCAACGTTATTAGAAGATGCAATTAAAGAAAAACAACCATCAACATTAACATTGTACTGATCATAGTCAATGTCTAACACCATAAAAACCATTCGATACATGACCTGAACAATAATAAACTGTTTCATACAAAATGTCAACACAATCACCATGGAAATTCAATACATAACCTAAGCTAAGAAGAACAATTATGGAGACCAAGTTTCGTCGAATATCTTGAGCATAAAGGATATCATGCAGGAATAGGTTTCGACCACCACGTAAGATTAATTTACATGTGCCGATACCCTTCACTTCAACTCTTAAGTTATTCCCAACATATATCCATCTTCTTCCAGGCGGTATCCGACGATACTCCACAAATGCTTCTCGGTCTCTAGCTACATGGTCTATTGCTCCTGAGTCTACAGTCCACATTGGATGAGATTCAGTAAGCATTACAGTACTAGAAACAAAAGCATTAGTCAAAGTAATGGAGTAATATGGTACATTTTTCGGCTTAGTGCATTCACGAGCAAAGTGACCCATCTTGCCACAATAGTGGCACTCCATCTTGGTCTTGTCCTTCTTCCCACCACGCTTCTTGCGTCGGAAGATCTTAGCCCTCTTAGGTGCCTGATCAGTCATCTTCCCTTTGTTATTAAATTGAGAATTCCTTTTACGCTTGAAGCCCGAAGCCTTGCGCGAACTCGATTCAGCAACATAAGCATGGGTAGAAGATCTCACAGCCTCTAGGTGCTCATCCTCTAATTCCAAGTGACGCGCAATATCATCAAAAGTGACAATATTCTCATTATGCGTCATATTGATCTTCATATGCTCCCAATTGTCAAGAAGAGACCTTATAACAGCTTGGACTTGCTATTCATCAGTAAGGGAGTGACCTGCTGATTTTAGCTCACGAATCATGTTTGACATCTCTCGAAGATGCTGCCTCATCGTTACATTTGGGTGCTTTCGAAATGTGTCAAACTTGATGGTGAGTCTCCTTAACTTAGTGGCAGATGTACCCCCAAACTTATCTTTCAAGGCAACCCACATAGTTTGAACTTTATCATAACTCTCAAACTCACACATGAGATCATCTTGCATACAGCTCAGCAACGTGATGCGAGTAATGCTATTTTTCTTTTTCCAAACTTGATAAACTTCTAGATCTCTCATGTGTTGAGCTGAAGTTTCATGCTCAAGTTCATCAATGGTATGGTTGAGGGTTTCCAAAATCTCTTGCTCCTCAAGGATGTACTGAACCTTTCGGTGCAAAATATTATAATTGTCACCGTTCAGCTTCTCACCCTTATTGAGGTCAGCCACAATGGTCTTGGATGCCGATGCCATAATCAATTGTTATAATACATTGACATAATAAACGCAGAATCAATACTAACACACTTTACGGAGTAACACACATATTTAATTTACAACAAAGATAAACTAAATTAATAATAATTCAACAAAAGATAAAAGCAAAAGTTCACTATGTTCCCAATTAACTTCTATGTACAATTGTTCTATTATCATTAATTTGTTTAATTTGCGCAAATCTTAAGTTTTAGATGAGAACTATTTCAAATTCTACTAACTTACGAACTCCCACTAGGAAAAATAATTAGATGGCCTTATGTAATTTCTACATTTTTCCTTAACACAAAAACATAGCATGATAATAACTAACGTATAAACAACAATCATGCTTCAACTATAATCAAAATTGCAATTCAAGATGTAATGGATTTCCTACCATTGTTCTAATTTTCTAACAACTAGAAAATTGCTAGTATATTAAAATATATACATCATATCATTGAACCAAATTCTACATAGCATATATAACATCATTTGCACACAAGTTAGCTACTGTATTTCCTAAATCACAAGAAAATACAAGCTACAAATGAATAAATTGCATTAAACCCGAAAAATACGCGTACATAGGGTTTTCTACGAATTTTCATACATTTATAAAATTTAAAATTAAAAAATAATTATACCACAGTGTAGAACACATCCATACGAACCCAACGCCTCCGACCACACTTCAATCAGAGATTGCACGCGCCCCCACGCGCCGCCTGAATGTGCAGCGCGTGTGGCGCAGCGCCAGCGAGCCAAACGGCTCCTGGCCAGTCCGACCGGTCCGACCGGTGATTGGTCTGACCGATTTGACCACCAGACCGATTGACTAGTCCGACCGTTAACCGGTCAACGGTCGGGTCAAGTCACCCGGGTCAAATCTCGGGTCGGTCGCTGGCCGTTGACCGACTGGCCAACTGTCGCTGGTGTGACGTCATCGATGACGTCATCCTAGCGGTTACTTACCGTTTGATAATGTCATGGATGACGTCATTTGTGACGTCAGCACGCTTCGCTTCGCCGACACGCGCGTGACGCTCACACGTCGGTTCACCGACACAGCGCGTGACGTCACACGCCGGTTCGCTAGCGTCCCCAGCGCGTTCGGTGCGTGGATCCCACGCGCGGCGGCTTCTGGCCACGCGTGTGGGCGCGTCCAGCATCCTCCGGCGGCGGTTGACCCATTGCCAGACTCATCTCGACAAGCTCTTTCATCCTGTATATTGAAAAATTGATTTGGCTGAAAAAAATAATTTGGAAAACGACTAAAACCTCACGGATGCATGCGACCTTGAACTTGTTCTTCGCTTCGGTTCGAATTCGAGTTTTCAGATTGTAATTCCGACCAAAAAACATTAAAAACAGTGTAGAATACAATCTCTTGATCTCAATATCAAATGGTAAATAAGAAAACTCGATGAAAAACAAGGCAAAAATCACGACCTAGCTTTGATACCAATGTTGGAATTCAAGTCGGCGGAAGACGACTTATCTGATTCCGATGCGCAAACAGCAATTAGCCCCGGAACGAACGTTGAATTGCTGATGAATCACGAACAAAAATTATCTCACGTCGGTCTGGATGCAATCACGAGGAAAGCACGCGATTTCCACAGCGTAAATGCAAATCGTTCTTGTAAAAGTGAAATGGAATGCCTTCGATTTCTTTGATGAAAGGGGAGAGAAAATGAAGAAAATGTTCTGAACGTACGTTTGTCTAACCACTCCAACAGTTGTCTTCAGGGGTCTTTTATATGACCCCATCACATACCATCATCGTAACATATTAAGTCCAAATGGTGCGATCCAATCACACCCCATCATAGACGTACTAGCTAAAGTTCAACAGATAGAATTAGAATTAGATCTAAAATTGAATTTTTTTTTTCCAAGGAATTAGGCAGTAGTGAAATGGGGGAGAGGTAGGGAGATGAAGGCAACTATGAACCAGGGCAGAGGTGAAGCATCATTGGGATTACGTGACCCGAAACCCATTCTCAACTTGACTGTGGTTCCACCAACCTTGGCAGCACCACCATTTTTCTCTCTCTATGTGCTCAAATCAGAGTTATGAACGCACACAATAATCTTTAGAGGCCGGCAAACGTTAGATCACCCTTGCCGTGCCTCGATGATATGGCCATTGTTGCTTAACCAACCAACTAGCCCTCCTTCCTTGTGCATGAATATACGTTAGGGTTTTTGGACTTGAACAAGTCCTTAAACTGTTCCGTTTATCGAAGTCAATCCCAAACGTAAAAATGAGATAATGATAAACCTCTGGGGGAAAAATTAGCCAGAAACGGATAATTCCCCCAAGCCTAATCCTCGCGATGAGGCCATCCGGCATGCCGTCAACATGATGTAGGATTTTTATATTTTATTTTATACTTTTTCTTAGTCATGTCAACGCTAAGCAAAAAATGTATATTCATTGTCTTGCTTAGTTAGTTATCATTGATGTGATGTGGACCTAGAATGTCATGTCAACATTGTGTTAATGTTTTTAATAGAAACACCAAGTTAAACCAAAAATATAATGTATAATTCAATAATCCAATAGCACAAAAAAGTAATTTAGGGGCTGCATGTTTTTATTCTTTTTTTCTGTTCAAGAACATAAATTTTGTTTTTTTTGTTCGGGAACAAAAAAAAAGAATAGAAACGCATTTGTTTGCGTTTTTGTTCAAAATCAGATTTTTGTTAGAATATAAAAAGAAAGAAATGAGAAAAAAAAAAAATTGTTTCTTGCTCCAAAACACTTTTTTCTTCTTTTCTTATTCTTTCTTCTCTCTCCTCTTTTCTTCTTCTTTCTTCTTCTTTTCTTCTTTAGCCGGTCGCCAAACTTACCAAACTTGTTTCTATTCATTTTTTATTCTTGGAACAAGTTTACCAAACGCATCTTTCTGGTCAAAAATTGTTTTAATGAAATATTTTTTCTATTTATGTTCCCCGAACAGTTTTGAATGTAAACGTTACCAAACGCGCCCTTAAAGTCTTGGTTGAATATTTTGCAAAAATTTAGAGCCATCGCTGCATTTATTTATTTTCATTTATAATTATTCTCTATGTGCTTAGATCAGAGTTATGAAGGCATACAATGATCTTTAGAGGCCGGCAAACACTATAGTCACTAGACCACCCTCGTTGTGCCTCGGTGATAGGGCCATCGTTGCTTAACCAAACAGCAAGCCCTCCTTCCCTATGCATGAATTTATGTTAGGGTTTTTATATTTTCTTTTGTATTTTTTTCTTATTCATGTCAACACTAAGTAAAAAATGTATATTCATAATCTTGTTTAGTTTAATCATTATTGATGTGATGTGGACTTAGAATAGAAAGACCAATTCAAACAAAAAATATAATGATAACCCAATGGCAAAAAAAGAAGTTCAAAGCCTTAATTGAATATTTTACAAAAGTTTAGAACACCCTACATTTATTTGTTTTCATTTATAAGATTCTCTATGTGCTCAGATCAGAGTTATAAAGGCACACGACAATCCTTAGAGGCCGGCAAACATCAAACCACCCTTGTTGTGCCTCGATAATATGGCCATTGTTGCTTAACCAACTAGCTAGCCCTCCTTCCCTACACACACACACACACACACACACACACACACACACACACATATATATATATATATATATATATTTTCTTATTCATGTCAACACTAAGTAAAAAATGGATATTCATTGTCTTGTTTAGTTTAATCAGTATTGATGTGATGTGGGCTTAGAATAGAAAGACCAATTTAAACAAAAAATATAATGTATACTTCAATAAAACAATGGCGAAAAAGAAGTTCAAAGCCTTAATTGAATATTTTACAAAAGTTTAGAACACCCTGTGTCCATTTGTTTTCATTTATAATTATTCTCTATGTGCTCATATTAGAGTTATGAAGGCACACTACGATCTTTAGTGGCCGGCAAACACAAGACCACTCTTGGTGTGCCTCGGTGATATGGCCATTGTTGCTTAACCAATCAGCTAACCCTCCTTCCCTGTGCATAAATATATTTTATATTTTCTTTTATATTTTTTTCTTATTAATGTCAACACTAATAAAAAATGTTTATTCATCATCTTGCTTAGTTTAGTTATCATTGGTGCGATGTGGACCTCGAATGTCACATTAGCATTGTATTAACGTATTTAATAGAAAGACCAATTTAAACAAAAAATATAATGTATAATTCAATAACCCGATGGCATAAAAAAATTAAAGTCCTAATTGAATATTTTGTAAAAGTTTAGAACACTTGGCAAGGCCCCCTTTTGTAAGGGTTAGGTTAGTCAATCCGGCCCGAGATGCATTCGTTGACAAACGGGTCATGTGGCTTAGACATAGGCCATGTTTGGTTCAACATTTGAAATGGGCTTTGGGGCTCTAAAGGGGTTTGACCAAATGCAAGTGGTGTTTGGTTCAATTTTGTGAGGACTTTGAGAATATGCAATTGCATCTTAAAAGGGCTTCAAAGGTCTTTAGGGGAATGGAGGGGTAGAGGTCCATTGGCAACTTGCATTTTCGGAATGCAAGTTCATCATTGTTCATCTTCTTTGGTGGAGAAGCCAATCAGAGGCCAATAATCGCTGGCCAAGGGGTCGCGCGCGCCGGCAACGCACCAGCGACTGCCACCTAAGGGTCGCTTGAACCTGGCGACTGTCGCTAGACCTCAAGCAACGCCTGGGTCGTGCGACCCAAGCAACTAGTAGCCAAAATCGCGCGACCCCAGGCGATGCTGGTGGCCTAAATAGCGCGACCCAAGCGATCGTCGCTGGGGTCGATCGGCCAGCGGCCGTCTGGGGGCCAGATCCGACCATCCATAAATACAAATATTTATTTTGTTTTTTTTAATTTAATAAAAACTTTTTACAAATGTAAATTTAACCAAACGATATTTGCATTTCGGAAAACCCCATTCACCCTAAGGTATTTGAATGCATTCCCCAAAAACCGAACCAAACGGGCCCATAGTGGATTGGAAGACAACAACATTCCCACTTTTATTATCACTAGGGGCAATTACCATGTTATTAACCAATTGAAATTTTAATACAATCTTTCCTAATCCCGCAGGAGGGGGAGACCTAGTATTATATTAGCATCTCTTTGGGTTCTTTGATCATCCAGAGGTTAGAATTTTTATCCAAGATGTGCCGTGGGCATCCGACTCTTTTATCTCTTGTAGACCTTCCTTTTAAGGACCGAGGGAATGAAAGTGGAACCCTTCCTTAAAGAAAGATAGGAGAAAAGCCTCAACAGACAAGTCCTTGGATGACTATGTCTAGAAAGAATGGGCGTCACCCTCCAAGTAGCTAGCAGGCTTAGTAGAGAAAGGAATTTTTTATGTTGTAAGTAAATACAAAATATCTTTTCTAAGGCCAAGTTTTTTTTATAGAAAGTTTCTCATTGGATAAGATAGATTAATTCTGTATTTCCCTCAAAAACGATTTTCTACATCATCGCCCGGCCCGATGAGGTCCAATCAAATCAGATCTATCGAACGAAGAGAAGTGATAGGAAGAGAAGACTTGTGGTAGGAGATCTCTATTCATTACACCTCCTTGACTAGTAAGGGGAAAAGGGAAGTGCGCTTGGGGAATTTCCCCTCCCCCTAACTTTATTTGGGTTGGCCAGAGTGATGAGCGCATAGTTTAGTAAGAACAGTTGCTTTCCCGAGCCTAGCGAACTACCATTTTTTTCTTATCGTGATTTATATAACCTAGTTCATCCTGTTATAAACTACATATGTGGTTCGCTTTCCCTTCCTTTGGAGTTGGGGTTCCAAATCTTTTCAATTTGATTCTTAATATAGTGAAATTAGGGCTTTAGCCTTTTCTCGATTTCGAATTGAATGTAGCCTTCACACAAAGGCGAGGCCTGCCCATGGACGATAGAAGGAAGACTATGGGTTATAAAAAAAACCACCACCTTGGCCTCTGCCTGGCAATCCTAGGAAAAAACCAAGACATACCAAGGGTTCGTCAACTCAGGACTGTAACTAATCTTCTTTCTATCCTCGTGTGTGATCGGATATTGAGGTTATTCATCTTCGAGACTCAAGCCTGTGATGAACAAAAGGCAGTGTCTGAACATGAACAATTTGAGATTGCCTCATCCTCCGTGGTTGTCTGCATGTTTCACTACCTTCCCCAGGTTGATTAGTCCTCTATTCGGCTTTTGAGCAATCAATATGTATGAATTTGTAAGGTTGGATTGAGAATGCTCTGCCCAAAAGAGCTTAGCCGTGTGCATAATAACGAGGGGCCAAGCTACATAATCAGGAGGGTTTGGCCATTCGCTTCGATGGAGGGATAGGTGCCCGCCAAAGTGTGCTTCATTGAGAAGGGGATATGGAGCCTTTCTGGGGAATTTTCCCCCTAACTTTATTCGGGTTGGCCAGAGAGATGAACGCATAGTTTAGTAAGAGTAGTTACTTTCCTTAGAGCACTCCCTTATCCATTTCTAGGCTACAAAAAGGGGATCAGGTCTTGTCTTCCCTCTTCCCCTTAGCTAGTTAAAAGGAAAGGTTCCCTTTTTATATTCATTTAGATACGCAATAAATCTAACAATTATTATTTATACTTGTACTTGTTGGAGCTGCTGAGCATAACGAATCGAAGCCGAAGACGGATCAAGGTAGCTTGCCTGCCAAGCCGATAGGCGACGGGACGAAGGATGGAGCGTGCAAAGTCGATCGTGCACCTGTCGTGTGACTCATTTGCTAGCGTGCGGATAGATAGGGCGGGCGAAGCGCGAAGGGGATGGATGTCTGAGCGGTTGAAAGAGTTGGCCAACCTATAGCAACCTAATAAATAGGCAAATTTGTGGGTTCGATTCCTGTTGGATGCACTTAGAACATTTTAGTTCAATCTTAATGCAGGCATGATGTATTGTTGAATCAGTCTTTTTCCCCACATCATGTATAAGGGGAAAGGGTATCGGATTCCTCGATTTTGAATCAGGTTTCCGCCTTTATGAACTTAGCCATTCTGGGCTCTCCCTTCACCACCCCCATGGGGATGGTCTACAAGGTCGAGAGGACTGTAGATGAACAACAATGTCTGAAACGCCAAGAAGAGCTTTGATGATCTGGGTTTATTTTGTTTTCATTCATAATTATAACTATGAGAAAAATAAAATATTTTGTTTCACTGGTAGCAAAAACTATATAATGAAAAATGAAAATGTTTGTTCATGTAGTGCCATTTAGATACATTTATTTTTGTTTCATTTACAAATAACATCATCATATAATCCGTTTTAACTATATTTAAACACTTCTTATATTTTTACACCTAATAGTAACACTATCATTTTCATCGAACAATTTTGTCATGTCTAACTATTAGTCATACATCTCTTTATTTGCTCGGTAATACGCTGCACTCATAAACTATGTAGTTAATATATAAATCAACTAATTAAAATAAACAAAAAAAAAACACATTTTTATATCTTATATATATATATGGTATGAATGCCTAATACAGTCTTCATCATGTATATATATCTTTAGGACAATATAAGAAGGGGGGGAAATTCCAAATAAGAGCTCAAAGGGCCTCATTTTCTCAAATAATGGCTCGAACTGGACTTTGTGTCAAATAAAAGTCTGAAGTGGCTATGATTGTTATAAATAAGGGCCTAAAATGGCCATGGTCATTTCAAACTAAAGTTTGACCTCATTGGTTGGTTAAATATTCCGATCAGTTAAGGACATTTTTCCTTTTCTCACTTTTAATTTTTTTAGCAAGAGCTAGTGGCTACTAGTGAGGGTCGTTGGTAAGGGTCAGGGCTCCACTAGCCTCGCCGGTTGTTGGTAAGGGCACGTGAGGGCTTGCTAGCCCTCATTGATTGCGAGCTAGGTCGACCCTTGCCTAAGGCCTGCAAGGGCTCAACAATCCTCACATAGATCTAGAGAGGGGCGATCTCATTGATGGACGTGAAGGCAACCTCCTTTAGGGCGAAGGTCGCCTCACCTAAGCGAGGATGCCCCTCACAAGCAGCTGATGAGGGTCACCAAGCCCTTGTCGATCGTGGGCGAGGGCCTGTAGGCCTTACCAACCCTTACTAGCGGACAGCAAAGGTGACTTTGGCCCAGCCCTTTCTAGCATCCCTAGTGGCTGGCCACTAGCAAAGAAGAAAGCAACCAGAAAAAGTAAAAAAAGAATTCAAAAAAATTAAATGACTGAAATGTCCTTGATCAACCGAAAAGTGAGGTCTTTTTTTTAAAACACACATGATCGCTTCAAGTTCTTATTTGAGATAAGATTTGTTTTAGATAATTATTTGAGAAAATAATAACATTTTATGTCTTTGAAATAAGATTCAATTTAAGCCATTATTTGAAAAAAAAAATGAAAGCACTTTAGGTCGATATTTGAAATTTTTCCTAAAAAGAGATAAAATTACATGGAGTAATATTGAAATTAGTACAACCCATATCAAAATCTATGGGACCTCCGTATCCTATTTCTTCGATTTCCATAATTCTATAACTCACGAGATAAATTTCTAATTAAACAAGTAAAATTTCGGATAAAATTTCGGCATAACTTTTTCGCCCGACGTTAAAAATAACTTTTTGAGGAATCTTGATCGATTTCATTTTCAGAATTTACTTTTTGGAATAGCCAGTCTTTATTTAGTAGCCACCCGAATAGCGATTTAGGCTGGAAAATCGACTCGCTTCTTCTTCTCCAATTTCCATTGAACCAGAGTTCGCGTCGCTTCCGCTGCAATGCCCAAGAAGAAACCTTCCAAGTCCGAGAAATCGGTCCCTTCTTCTCCGCCCGTCAGCGCAGCCCCGACCGAGTAATCGACACGCCTCTCCCTTCTGCTCTCAAATTTCGCTTTTTTTTTTTTTTTTTTTTTTTATCGATTCTTGAAACGACCCACTTGAGAAAAATCGAAATTTGACCCCCGAGAGTGAGTTCTGCGGAGTGTTCTGATGGCGGGTCTTGTGAAAATGGGCAGGAGAAGCGGGATGGTGTTGAGGGTCAAGTCGAGCGAGAAGATGAAGCGGCTGGCGCTGATGAGCAGGGAGAGCGAGGAGGAGTGGAGGCCCAAGTCGGGGAGGAGCGTCAAGACGGCGGCGAGAGGGAAGAAGAATGTCAAGCTCGACGCGAAGATGCCCAAGAAGCCGCCCACCGCTTTTTTCTACTTCTTGTGAGTTTCGCGGCTCGTTTCTATCGGTTTAATGAATGGGTGGTGTTGCCAGACCAATTTGGTCGCGCCAAGCGTCTTGGCTTGTTCAAGAATTCCGGTCGCAGAGCGGTAGAACCTTTTTTGGCGTGCAATTACTTGCGGTATGTGGTTGTGGTGGAAGAGAGAAGATGAAGGGCATTAGACAGGGAGGAGCTAGATGTGTCTGAAATATCAAAAAACCTTTTCCTGATAAATTTCAATAGGTCGCTAGTACTTGCGGTCGTATCATGTACAGATTTTTCTTGCTTTTCTTTTTGTCCCTTTGAAGTTGAGGACTGTCCGAATTGCTAGATAGCTTTATCTCCTGGGCGCACTATGCCTCCATCCAGCTGATCGATGTCATCTGATCGAGTGATTAGTTAGTAGTTAGAAGGCCTCTAGCTCTCCGTACTAAATTCTGTTAGAAAGAAATTTTACTTTTTTTCTTATGGTGCTCTTTGCTGCAGCAGAAATGCACTTGCGAGTTTTGACTGCTTGCAGGTACATCATAGCAAGTGAACAACATATCTGCCGTCACCTAAAATAGTTTTCTTGAATTTTCGTTGACCTATATCCTTTGCTGTCTCAAGCATCTTTTTCTTGCATTTAAGAGCAAGAATGCTTGACATATAGTACTCAAGGGTGGCCCAGTGACTGCCACAATCTTGAGAACATTTGAAAATATGTATTCTGCGGATATCTTGGTTGTTCTGAACTGCTGAATCAATGCAAATGGTGCTTCAAGTGGGTCTGGTGACATTTCTTTACTTATATGTATCGCATACCTCGTCAGACTAAATATCAATTTTTGAAGCTATGCATTGGGGGGGGATGGTTATGTACACTGTTCTAGAGATTAAGACTTGAGAGTCAAGTCCCCTCCTTGGGTGGTGTAATTGACTCGTCACTCTCATTAGGGGCTTTTAAAATGTGGATCGGTCTAGTGAAATAAGTCGGTCCATTTATTTGGTGGTACTATGATTAACAAATGAAACAAATTGTGATTTGTGAATGAAGTAGATCACTGGTCTACTAAATTCAGCTGGTCCATTTTTGTCACCATTGGTGGTTGTGGCAAATGATCTGGATATCCTAGAGTCAAATAGATGGACAATCTGATTGTAATTTTTCTTTTTCACTTTTTGGTTCAGCTAGACAATGGCTCAGTCTTTTTCATCGAAATCACTTTTTCCCACCCCTTTTTAATCTGAGGTTCGAATGGTGACCCATCTTTCTCCAAAGAAGGAGATGTCACTTTGTCAAATGCCTCTTTAGCCTGGAGGTGCATTGTAGAGTGTCCTTTTTGCTATTCTTGTTATTTAACATTCCTAGGATCTAGATAACAAGGGGTGAGCGCTCTACAGGAGGGTAGCAATACTTTTCATGTCAATAATTCTATATGTTTAATGTCATTATGAAAGTAGCTTAAAGGTGTTTCCAGTATGATGGGCTTTTTATAATAAATGGGGGAATTGCGTCGATTTTGTGTTTGCCTTGCGTCAGATTCAACTTTCATTTACTTAATTTTTCTCGTGTCTTGTAATGTTTGAGTCATGTATCCATGTTGTTTAAAATTGGCCCCCACAAGGTGTTTGATGTTTGGGGACTCAATGTTTAAGTTTAATCTCGAGGAAAAGATTGTTGGGCCTTCAGTTATCTTCATAATGCACTATTCTTGGTAAAACACAAATAATTCATTAAAAGAAATCACAAATATAATTTTATAGCAGAAGTTATTTGGAAGCTCCCCATGGAACTAAATATGTTATTCCAGATGTCTCAGTCACACCCTTGTTTGAAGACAGGGCAAAAGAGTCCCATACATAATTGAGGAGCACTCAAGGGAATACATATGATGCCAATGTAATTAAGAGGACAATCTCCATTGTTCTTGGCTAGAATCTTAGACAGTGGTGGGGTAATCTGTAGATTGTGGTATGGATTTTAATTCAATGAGCATTCTTAGTTTGGAAGGCTCTCTCCTGCAAATATAGATGATGTTGTACAGCCTAACTTTGCAAAGTTTCTTACAAGTAGGGAGAGTAAGAGGAAGGTGGTCGGGCTAAAGAGATGGGTAGGGGGTGTTCTGCCTTCAAACCCAGTTGATGTACTATTATGAAGATCTGACTCCAGCTTATTTTCTTCACCAAACTGAAAACTAACTTCAATTGAATAGTAACTCTTTGACCTTGTAAAACTATCTGTTTTCATGTTTGATACTGACATAACTGTCTTAATAATGGGATCGGGTAGATCGTTGAATACTTCTTATAGTTGGAGTCATTGAGTTTCCAGCCTACCTCAACAAAGTTCCACTAATGCGAAATCTTATCTGTCCATATAATTTGCTACTTTTGTCATGATATCATCTTATGAGTCCTATTTATTTTCCGGTTTTTAATTCTGAGTATTGTTTGGAAGTTATTTTCTCTGCATTAGCTTGGAAACAACCACTAAATACCCTGACTTGAGCATCTTAATCAGAGTTTTACTTCTGCTTTCTGTGTTTTTTATGACCATCATACTCTTAAGAGATCATTACATCGTACTCCTTTTACAATGAAATCTTTTGACGCGATCTGTTATTTGCATTTCAAGGGAGGATTTTAGAAAGGATTATCAAGAGCAGAACCCAGATGTCAAATCAATGCGGGATGTATGTTCATGACATGTGCTTTGTATTTTTCAGTGGCTTGGTAGTTGAATCCTTTGCATATGTTGCTACCAATATGTTTTGGCAATTTTCCCTGTACATTCATGCTATGATTTGTTTCTTTCCTGTAGATTGGTAAGGCTTGTGGTGAGAAGTGGAAGACAATGACTTATGAGGTTTGTGATATTTTCCCCTTTAAGTTCACCAGGCTTGTCTTAAATGGTTCATAATCTGGATTCTACTTTATTGCTGTAATCGCCTTGATAATGTGATTTATGGAGGAGTATATTCCGACACATAGCGATGTTTAGAGAAATAAAACTGATATGAGGTCAGTTGATGTAATGTCTAGTCCAGTTCTAGGTCCATCTTCCCACTGCTGCCTGTGAGTTGTGGAAAGAGGCCGTAGCAGGTTGCTGGCTAGTCTGGAGACCAGGCCAATGCCATTTTCAAAGGGAAAAAAAAAAAAATCAAAGAAAACTCAAGACTGGGCAGGACAAACCCTGGTTGTTGACTTTGTTTTTATTGCCGCAGCTCACAGCAGTTTCTTGCTACCTGGAGAAGAAAGAGCAGTGGCAGGTTGCAGTCAATATTGGCATCTTGTCTACTGCATTACCACCACAGAAGAAATACAGAAAAATGAAATTTAAGAGAAGTGCTGTGGTTATGAAGTGACAATTTAAAAAAGGAGGAAGTTTGAATACCTGATTCTTGAGGCTTCGGTCTAGATCTAGAACTGGCTATCTCTAACTTACGAGGGAGGGAGGGGGGAGGGAGGGCTGATGTCAAAAAGGTGGTCACGAGTACAGTGAGACTGGTGATGGCTGGTGAGACTACTTTTCTTAGTTAAACCGTTTGAGGGGCCGGGTTGGAATTTCTTTATGCCCAATCTACTACCAGGCTCATAAGGGGTCATTGAGTACTTGTAGGTCCTACATGGCGCTCTGAGAAAATATGCCTTTTCTTCAGGAAATGTTTTGAGGTCATCTTATGTTGATTGAAAAGTTTAGAATTAGGGTCTCTTTGAATTTTTTTATCATGATCAGACATTTGAGTTATTTATTTCTATTGATCGCTTTTGCTATTCTGATTGCATTTTAGGATTTTTTATTGATTAGAGTTTGTAAAATGCAAATCCACCTGGATGATCATTTTTGTTGCAAACCGATGAGGACTATTGTTGACAATGTTTATTGTGATTGGTTTGTATCTTATATTTCTTTTTTGAAATGGGTGTTTTGGTTTTCACCCTAACTGCATAATGTGGGGTAGTATATGGGGTGCTTTAGGGGGACGTAAAGATGAAATAGTCAAGTATAATCTAGACTACAGCTTTTTGTTGGCACTGCTTGGTGTTGGGAAGGAAAATTTTGGGTACCAACTGGTGTTCAAGATATCTTTCATCTTCCTGTGACACTCAACATCGTTTTGAGGGTTTTGAGGGAGATCTCTGATAATTTTCATGTAGCAGATATTTTGACCCTATAAGAGTTGAGTAATGTTTGCTTCAGGATGATGATATTTTTTGGAGCTGCACTGCCATATTTAGATGACAGTTATGGTCTTTCATTGACTGTCTCTACTGGACTTGCCTGAGCGTCTTGTCTCCTCTTTCTCTCCCTCCATCATTTGCTCAAACTTAGTTGTCTTCTCTCTGTTTCGGTAGTTTAGTCGTCTTTAGGTTCTCCTTTATTTGGTTCTCTTCTCCAGGTTGCTTCAACAAAACTTAAAGTACTATCAGATCAAGTACTCTGTTCTGTTTTTTCCCTTTGCCCTTAACCCCTATAGTCAGGATGTGCCCCATGCTATTCAATAAGGGACATCCCTTAAAAGAGCAAAATATTTACCAAATTACAGCATACCATTGTTTGAGAATATTGTAATTCAAGGTTTATCATTTCCTTTTGGTCTTACTCTGTTCATTGATCATGATGATGTGATAATATTTCGCTCGGTCAATACAAATAAAGCCAAAATGTAATGGGGTGAAAACAAAAGCAAGAACAAGAATATAGTCACATATTGGTTGATCACTCAGGCAAGTTATGGATAAAAATATGCCAATTATGGTGCTGTTTCCATTGAAAAAGATGGTTTCCTGGTTTGGTGGCGGAACTAAAAGTGAAGTCTGAATGTTTTAATAGACAACATTTGCATACGACTTTGTACATTTCTATGTAGAGAAAATGAAGTCGGATGTGAATTATGTTCATGGAATTTGCCGATTATGGCCTGAACATCTGAAGTTATCATGCTTGGTTCTTGTAGAGGGACCCCTATAACATATTTTAGCATCTTGTGATGGCAAGATGAGCCTGTCGTGATTTTATCTGTTGTGTGGTTAATGATTAGTTATGAGCACTTTTTCGCCCATTGACTGGTGATGCTGGGCTGGCACTTTGGCCAATCGCCTTATGATGTATAACTGCTTTTATTTTTTGCCGATGCATTTACGTCTCACTTGTTTGCCCTTTCCAAGTCAATGATTCAGAACCCCATCTTGTGGCATGAATCTATCTTTTTGGAACCCAGAGTTTCTTATGGATTGTTATTGCCTTTGATAGGAAAAGGTTCAGTATTATGACATAGCCACTGAGAAAAGGAGAGAATTTGACAAGGCCATGGCAGAGTACGTCAAAAGGAAGGTACAGTTTGTTTCATTTGTGTATGCTAGTCATATATTGCGGTTTTATCGACAAGTTTTTCTCAGAAGAGACTCTGAATTTCAGGAAAGCGGTGAAGATGAGGAAACAGAGGATGACTCCAACTTTGAATAGGGACACTATTGCATGATATCAAGTGATTAATCTGCCTATTGTATATGATTAGTAATTTTAGTAGCTCTTCGATTCGAATATCCTCATCTCACAATTTGTGTAAATTAGTGCTTGGAAGTTGGAGTAAATTGCAGGTTCAGATCCTCATGCTCATGTGTAGGAAAAGTAAATTTCTCAACAATGCTTCAGCGTCAATTTCTGGCCCCTATTTTGTCAAGTCTGATGTAGTCTTGCCCAATTTGGTGTAACTTCTCCTTCTATCGATCATTAACGAACGCAATACCCTGCGCATTATATGCATCTTGAGCTGAGACACTTTCGGGTGTTCTCTGATGTTAGTTTGTACAATTTGCTGAGAACTGAATGAACTAAAATAAATGTGTGGGAGGCTGCAAACATGCTTGTTTTCAGTTGGGTTGGCGAGCTTTTCAGAAGTGTAGCCGCGATGCAGATTAAGTACAGTTACAAAAGTACAGCCAGAGTGCCGCATTACACCCTAAAATAGAAGAATGTTCCATTGAAGCCCAGAATTTAGAAAATGAGGAATTCGATTGTGAATGTAGGAATGGCTCTTGAGATGTTTCCCTTTTGTTAGTTGTCCTTTGAGCTACTATTCTGGACACAAGTAGGTCCGTAAAAGGACCAAGAGAGAAGAAATGGAGCGAAGAACCCCTGAGGGCTGGGACTTCTGAATGTCACCTCTTGTGTTCCCACCCGATTGGAAAGTAAAAAAATTAGCCCGGGATTGGGGGGTGCGATGTGCCGGCACAGGTATGTTAAAATAAAGAACGCATTTAAGTTGGACTTCGGGTTTTTGGATTACTGTTGTAGGCCCCTGTTGGATCATCTTGTATCAATTGCTCTTATTGTATATCAGCCCTTTGGCGACCCCTTGAAAGGTTGGTGAATTAGTAGATATGGCATTGAATTAATTTTCTTGATCTGATCTTGGCTTTTTCTTTTGATTCTCTGTATGACTTCGTGGTGGTAATTCTCTCGATATTAGTAGCCACTTTGCTCCATACTCATAGTAGTTCTCATTGTTTTGGAGACGACAAAACAATCCAGCATGCAAGTTCGGGGATTCATCGATACGCATTCGATATGAGACTATACTAACCACGAAAGATGAAAGCCGCCGAATCAAACATAAGTTTTTTTATGCTTATTACTGTGAATGAGGCTCTATTAGTTCATGTAACTCAATTTTTGGTTCATCTTGTGCAAGAGCTATAACAGGAGCACAACTGCACCAGAACGAGGTTTACCGTCTTGATCCTCGCCATATGACATAATCGTATAAAGCTCATTACAAATTCAACGATCTCTCTTTCCGTACATCGAGTTGGCTTGGCAATTTTAACGAATCTGCGATGTTCTTGACTTCAGCTATCATCGCGACCACATCATTGAGCTTGTTGATTGCTGATCCAACACCCTGCAATTTTTCAAATGACTTTAAAATATGAGCATACTGACTCTTAGGACTTGAGAAAACAAAGGCATACTCTGTTTATTTCAGCAATTACAGAAAACATTTACGGGGAAAATAAAGTCAAAGCATCTCAGGGAGTCATTAGTTAAAAAGTGGAATGAGAGTAGAGATTGGCATACCACTCCTGCAGCACCGGCAGTGATGGCCATGGGAGCCGTAACCGCGCTGAGACCTGACGAACACATCACGGGAATCTTGACAGCTCTTGAGATAGAATATGCTGAAGCTAATGTGGGCGCCGCCTAAAATTATGATACAACAGAAAGCAGATTTAATATCTCATGGCGTGAAGCCGTGAAACCAAAATTAAACAGACCATCACCCAAACTTCCAACGAATTGGGATCTACTTATCAAACATGCTATTGAAGGCGTTGACACATGAGAATGGTTAATGCTTCTGAAATTTACCTTCTCAATCAAGCCAAGAACTCCGGATACAGAAGGATTAGAACATTTCCCTCCTTCTGTTTGGATTATGTCAGCACCTTCTTGTTCCAGCAACTCAGCAAGCTTCACCTGTTTGGTTTGTTCGAAATTGTTACCTACTCGACATCATGGACCAACATGAATTTCCAATCCGAAGAAACAAAAGGGATGCTTATAAAACCTGATCGGGTAGGCCTAGTGTGTGAGGCACGGTCACAGACAAGGGCACAGAAGGAAGGATCCTCCTAGTCTCTTTAGTTAAATTTAGAATCTGCAAAGAACATTCAACTAAATAAGACAAAATCAAAATGAACTTTTCGAAAATTTTTCTCTGCCTCTGTAAAAACTGTCACTTATTCCTGGGGCTAAAAATAAGATAATCTTTGATGGAATAGAAAAACCACAGTGCAAGTGTTTTTAATTTCCTATTTTCACTCTTTTATAAGAAAAGAGGATGATGGATCGCCGCATAATTTTTATTGTTCCTCCGTTATGTGAAAATGCACATCATGGACATCATTATTGCTGTGCTGAGGCCCTTTTTTCCCCCTAGATTTGCAAAATTGTCAGCTCCCAGCTAAATGATTTTAAGCTATCTTTGGTCAGAAATGTTTCATAAATCATTTACTCAAGAGAGGACCACATAATTAAGAACTGAGAAGAAGAATGCAGCATTACTAGCTCAACTACCTGATCTGGAGAGAAAACCACGCCCGTCTCGTAGAAGGAATCGTAGTTTCCAATTTCGACCTGCATAACAAAGAAACAATTTCTCATTCTAAGTGAATATCTCATCCGCATGGAACTTATTGCTCTTTTGTTCCTTAATTGAGTAGTAGGAGCTGGAAGATCAAGAATGGATAAGTCAAACCATAAGTGCTCCTGCTTCAACTGCAGCCACAAATGCTGCTGGATCCACTGAAGAAACACAGACCTGAAAGAGGAGATCCAGTTAAATAAGAATTTTTTTCCTAAACACTCAATTTCAAATGAGCTCTTGGAAAATTGCTTGCATCCGAATATGGTTCAGCGATGAACTTGGCTCCATGGACAAAGTTCAAAATTTAGTCTGGTGATGAACATTACTGTAGTTGATACTAAACATTGAGGTATTGTTTCTTTCAAATGCTACTCTCAAATCTTATCATTATTCATCACTAGATGATTGTACTATCATCTTTTAGAATATCAAGATATAGAAATATGAACATGAACATGGCTCATCTCGAGAAGCAAAATTGGAAGAAGATGCCAAAGAACTTTGAACAAGAATGCTCACCGGAAGAGAAGTCAAGGCAATGGCTAGCCTCACTAGCTCTGGATCACAAGCTATGTCAACATGAGTCGCTCCTCCCTGCATTATAGGTTGGACATGGTGAGCAGTTGGAAGAAATACATTCATTTGACAGTAGAATGGCCTCTTAGCCAATATGAATACGCAAAATGCACAAGCCTGTGAAAACTAGATTTGCTAGTTATAAACGAAAGGTTTCATTTCTTTTTCCCAAGCAGCAGAAAAAACATTGGATAGGCTAATTGTGTGAATGACTGTTACACAGGTAACAAAACCAATTGAACCTGACATTTGCATATGGATTAAGTCTACTATCCAACCAACTCTATCGAGTGCAAAACCATCCCATCTTTACGCCGCTCTCTCGGGATTGGCTTGTGTCATATTTGTCGCATGAAATATTTCATGAATTTTGGGTATACCAGCCTCAAGTGGGATTTCTCTTGTCATAAAAGAAATTAATTTGCTTTGTTTAGGAAATATAGGTTTCCTTGATGCCTGTAACATCTAGAACAAAAGCTCCCTGACATGGGAATGGTTTGTCAATTTGGCTACAACACTTTCTGCAACCAATAACACCCTCCTCATAAAAATAGGGAGGCATTCACAATGACTAAAACTAACGGAGAAAATTTTGAACTTGAATTAATCAAAGGGAAATGCAGCTGAAGCAATTTTCCTGCCTACTCACTCCAGTGACCAACATGATGAAAACAGCCCAAACAACGAAATTTCTCAATGCCGGGGACTCATGTCTTCTCCCTAAAAGATTGGCGTGGTGGCACGTGAGCGAACCAGAGGCCATAGTGCAGATTGAAGAAACCACAACCAACCTTATCAGCAGCAGTAACCACCGAAGACACGTTCTCCCTGTCAAAATTCTGCAAACCTGAAATGATCTGCAACAAAACCATCAACCAATTGTCCACGCCTAATAAAACAAACCCAAGAGAAAGTCATATTCGTAGCTAAAGATGCAAGCGAGTGTTTCTCCTATCACCACCTTAAGGGCCCTTCTCTCATGGAAACCCTTCAAGGCTAACTCTCTGGAAGTCGACAGGACTGCCCTGGTTGTCAGAGAAGCTCTCCTTCTGGACTGCGACCATGGTTTTGAGGAAAACGCCGAACCCAGAAGAGGGTTCTGGTTTGGCTTCAGGAGAGATTGAGATGGAGAAGACATCGGCATGCGGACTGAGGAGTACATCTGCTTTTCCGTTCCAGTCTCCTTGCCTCTCACTGTGCAATGGGTACTCAAATGGAGGGTTTTGGATAAGGAGGGTTATAGGCGGTGGCAGCTAGCTAGCTTTGCATCATCAGTTTCCTAGAAAAGCGTCTCTAGATATTTCGGCTCCGGTCCATCATCACTTCCATCCTTAATTTGCGGTTTGTACTTTTCGCAGATCTTTGTTTCCCTTTCTTCGGGAATAATAAGGTTACAACAAAGTAAAAAATTTACTTGAATTGAACAGACATTCCTGCCCTCTCCTAGGCATATATGCTCCTCGAGTGAAGAAGCAAACGTCTCCCCCTGCGGAGCATTTTCCTGGACTTAATACAATTCTTCGTCGAATGTGGACGAAGTTTTTCTCCCAAACTCTTTAATTTCTCACTTTTTAATGTGGTCTTAATTTTGACCCAAAACGTTTTGTATTACTTATAAAAATATATTAACGAAAAATGATTCATCGTCACCAAAAATGTTTAGACATAAATTATTATTGATAATTAAAATATTTTTCATTAATTAATTATTTCAAACAATCAATTTTTGAAAAGTGTTTTCCATATCCTTTATTTTTCGCCAAACAAATGAAGCCCAAGTTCATTATCACTCTTCTGATGTTGTTTTATAAGGTTTTCGGATCCTATGATTCAAGGTATGCATCAATCCTGCTAGAACATATGCTTACCTTGAATATGTCCAAGTAAATTTTGAAGGAAAATCCCCTCATATACATTGAACTTTTCCTCGATAGAAATCAATATCCAAGACTCTTTTTTTTTTCATCTTACCAAATACTACCGATTCAAAAATACCTCTTATGACGGTTCTAATCACAATGATGATTAAAAAATTGACATTATAGCATGGGTGGACAACACCACGTGGGATATCAAATGCCCATTAGGGACGAGACACTCTTGGTCGCTCTACAAGCCTTGGATATTGGTGAAGCAAAAAAAAAGTTTGAGGTATTAGTGTTTCACGCAACAAAACTTAGGCTTTTTTATGGGATTAACCCAATCTTAAATGGGTCGATCTGGTACGGGCCAATGCGGGGATTGTCGTTTTTGGCACTATAGTCCATAGCAGTCCCCGCTAGCCCAACCTATTTGTGGAGCAAGCTGCACTTGGGAATTACACCTATGCTTCGAGTCATGCTATGCTAGAGTGTACCGTTTTTTTTTTTCCTTATGGCCAACGGGTACTAACGGATTGTGTGGTGGTCAGGTTGGCCCGACCCACTTCACATTGCTACGTAAGACTGCTCTTCAAACAAATTTAAAGAGCCATCTCCTCAATTTTTACTACTTGTAACCACAATTTTAACTCAAGATCTATCAGACAATACTTTTTCATTTTAATTACAAATAGGTTATATAGAAAGTCTTTCCATCTGACGTGACACAAAATCCACAATGACATTAATAGGGACTTCTCATCAGCTGGGGAGACGGCTCCTACGAGGGTTCACCTCAACTCTTACAATGTATACTAACTAAATGCAAAAACAAAGGATAATCATTGAAGTTGAAAGAGCCCAACACGCAATCCAAGTGTGTAATGATTATATAGAACTTTTATCTTGCAGAAGTCGCTCATTACAATTGATTCCTGACATAGAATTTTTTTCTATTAGAATTTCAAACTGAAATTTGCACAAAACGACTTCATAAGGACCGTACGCTTTAAAATTGCCAAAAACGAAGTATAAGAAACAAAACGTGAAGTATGGCAAACTAACAAATACCAAAATTATATGTCACCCTGATTAAAGTCGAGGTTGCTTGATTGCATAACCCATCAATTAAGGGATGGTCCGGAGACAATTGCCTACCAATCGATTTAGGCAAAAGTATGGTTCTTGCTAAATGGCTGAACATATCACATGGGGAAGTTGAACCGCCAATAGAATAATGCTGATCGCCGACTAAACCGTTAGAATAATTTTAAGACAAGTTGACTTTTTTCTTTTACCAAACTGTAATATGACTTTGATCGACCTTTAGGAATGGCTGCTCTGAATTTCACGGTTCCTCTAATTTTACTAAGGTTAATATCATGGAAAACCTTAATTGTATTTATGACAAATTTATCTTAAATTAATTTTTTGACTGCCAAATTGGTTTATTTGTGATAAATTTAACCCCTATTAGTTTTCGTTAAACTTTATTGTCAAATTAATAAATTTGATGACACGTGATAATTGTGGTTTTTTGTGATATTGACCCAAATTAAAATCAACGGAGAGTAAATCAGTCATAAATATACAAATTTATGATTTTTAATAATAAAAAAATATTTTGATGTAAATTTGTTATAAATATGTTGATTTGATGATTTTTATGGTTAAAAAATTAATTTATGATAAATTTATTATATATTTACTAATTTTAGACTTTTCGTGATATTATTTTTTTTATGAAGACGTTTAATTATATTTTAAATGTATTTTACGATATTACAAGGCGAAAAGTGAAAGATTTGATCCCTTAAAAATTCCTTTTTTTTTACTCTTGAAACACGCAAAGGAGGAATCTTTTAGATTCTCTGACCAATGATGATGACGCATGTCTTTTGTTTTCTCTCTTTTCTTTTTTCATCATAGGAAGGAGCCATTGTCTTTCGTCTGTCGTCTTTATTGTCTGGCTTTTTCCCTTCCTTTGTTTGCTTTTGTTCGGTTTGTGCCGTCCCTATTTTATTTATTTAGTTATTTATCTTTTAGGGCTACGAAGTCATGAGGCCCCCTATTAATAATCACATTGTTTTGGTCCGTTGACTACAAATTGCAATAGACCTACACCATATACATATATATGTATATGTCCATTGACCGTAAAGATTTTGAGGGTGTTTCAATAAATTTTTGAAATTGAATTCCAATTCCTCAACAACGAAGGATTAAAATAGATAAATATTGTCCATTGACCGTAAAGTTTTTTAATTTCTTGTAATGTTTATGATATTTTATATAGAAATTGCAATAAAGGGGTAAACCCTTACTATCTGTTATTGATTTAATGATCCGTCATTCAATGGACTATAGAATTGCGCAAAAGGAAAATGCAATCAACGCCGATATACTTGGTGAAAAAAAAAAAAAAAAACAGCTTTGTTATGCCTCTAATGTGGTGACTTGTGAATTTATAATTAATGGGCAACTAGGAATATTAACCTAAAGCATACATGAGACACGGTCGTGCGGTGATCTTGAAGATCTAAGCACATACAAAATCAAGCATGGTAATTTCAAGTGTTTTAATAACGGATATATCATGTGACTTTGATAACTCACGAGACAAGGTAATCAAAAAGTGGATTTCTTAAAGTTCTATAATAAGAGTTGAGTGTTACCTCTTTTGGAATTTTAAATTGGGTTTAGTTAACTTATACCCTATGCTCTAGTGAATTCTACTAAAAATGAAAACGACATGTTTCGAGACATTTACACAATGGAAGAATTACATACTTTAAGAAAGTCACTTTTCTAAATAATAAATTTTAGAATTTTCAAAGTACACTTAATACACATTTAACAGGTGCTCAAGCAAAATTTCTTGATATTCTCATTCTAAACCAAATGGTAGATAACGATGAGTATTCTGATGGCGATGTTTTGCGCATACAACGAATGAAATAGAAGACTCCACATCCCGTCCTCTCTTTTAAAATGGAATACCCGATCAAAAAGTGAATGACGACACTCATCGTGACTCAAAATTTACAATTGAATGGGATGACAGTAACTCAAATTACATTTATAAAATGGAAGAATTACATACTTTAAGAAAGTCACTTTTCTAAATAGGAAATTTTAAAATTTTCAAAGTACACTTAATACACATTTAATAGGTGCTCAAGCAACATTTCTTGATATTCTCCTTCTAAACCAAATAGTAGATAGCGATGAGTATTCCGATGGCGATGTTTTGCGTATATAACAAATGAAATAGAAGACTCAACATCTCATCCTCTCTTTTAAAATGGAATACCCGATCAAAAAGTGAATGACGACACTCATCGTGACTCAAAATTTACAATTGAATGGGATGACAGTAACTCAAATTACATTTACAAAATGGAAGATTTAAATACTTTATGAAAGTCACTTTTCTAAATAGGAAATTTTAAAATTTTCAGAGTACACTTAATACACATTTAACAGGTGCTCAAGCAACAATTCTTGATATTATTCTCCTTTTAAACCAAATGGTAGATAGCGATGAGTATTTCGATGGTGATGTTTTGCGTATACAACGGATGAAATAGAAGACTCCACATCTCGTCCTCTCTTTTAAAATGGAATACCCAATCAAAAAGTGAAAGACGACACTCATTATGAATCGAATGGGACGACAGTAACTCAAATTACCATTTCATACTCAAACAAAGCCCTAATTATATATACGAGATTCTCTGGACTTGCCGTACACATCTAGCATTACGAGATGGGGGACAAATAAAACGAGAAAAACAATTAAGACATATTTCGAGACCGTGGCCATGGGGGAGATGCACCCTCCCTCGGATGCTACGGTTAGGTCCCAAATTCCAACTTGTACTTTGACCTTGTCAGGAAAAAAATTTGGTCAAGCTCGAGAAGCTCAGACAACACATTCTCCGCCACAAAGACGACGCCGTCGGGGCCCGCACAGAGAGTGCGGTTTACTTTCCCTAATCCCGTCATTAATTACGGATCATGTCGCTAAAACCCCCCAAAGGGTCGGTTGAATAGCCTATGAAATCGATGGATTAAGGCGAGTTTAACGAAAGATCACCGGAAGTTGAACACGACCCTCGATTTAAAATCGCATGAATTTGACGAATTCGAACTCGACTCGCCATGAAAACCTAAAGATGATGGTCATTCGAAAACTCAGTGATCGGCAAGGTAAACTGGTCACGGAAAGAGACAGCTTGAGAGAGAAAGAGAGAGAGAGAGAGAGAGAGTCAGCGATTTGAAGCTCTTGAAAAGCTATTCCTATTCACAATTTTGCCGGCGATTACAACCCCCGATCCACCATCGCGCAGATCGCATTCATAGACACGACACCAGATTCCAATCTTCCATAAGCCGACCATCTCTGTTTCCCTCTGTTTCTCTCTCTGTGCAAATAGGAAGTTCTAATGGAGATAAAAAAGGAGCAATACATGAACTTTACACACAACAAGAACACCCCCCACTTCCCCAAAAAGGATTCGAAACGGGAGAAGAGAGAGAGAGAGAGAGAGAGAGTCGAGAAACTGACGTCGACGGAAAATGGCTGTTGCGGGGGGCGGGGATCTAAAAGTGGCAGCCGCAGAAGACGTAGAAGAAGCAGAGGGAGGAGACGAGGACGACGGCCTCCAGGATGGACACGAGCTTGAACACGACGTCGTCGAAGAAGGAGAGCTGGATGTTGACCCGCTTCCACCGGAAGGCGCTCCCCAGGAACTTCACCCTCGCCCACCACGACGCCGCCCGCTCCCTCCGCGCCGCCCTGCCCCCCCTCGGCGACCACAGCATCCACCTCCTCTTCCTCCTCCGCCCTGCCACCGCCCCCGCCCCCGCCCCCGGCCCCGGCCCCGCCGCCGCCACCGTCGCCCCCGACGCCGCCGACGTCTCGATCTCCGACTCCGCCACCGCCGCGGCCGCCTCCTCTTCCCTCATTCCGCCTCGAATTGCTCCCGAACCACGGCACTCCGGCACCAGCAGCGAAATGGGTTTCTGAGTTTCTCTCTTCTCGCTTCTCGCGCCCCCTCACTCCCTCTCTCCCTCTCTCTCTATCTCCTTGGCGGTTCGCTTTCTCTCTCTACTGGTTCGGTTAGAGAGAGGGCAGTTATATGGGGGGAGGAGGACGGAGAATATTATCAGTTCTTTCGGTTTTTTTATTTTTATTTTAATTTATTTCGTTGCTTTTGCTTACAGAGCACGGATCGATTCGATTTGGACGGATCCGCGTGGGGGTGAAGGGGCGGAGGGGCCGCGCGGAGATTCCGAGGACCGAGCGGGGGTATTAGGGTAACTTCGCAAGGGGGTTTTTTTTCAGGGAGAAAGAAACTCGCAAGCCACAACCGCGTCGTGATTGGGTCAAGGAAGGGTGGTGTTACGTGGGGACGTGGACGTGTGAGCTGTCTCCGGGGGAGCGTCCTGGTCTTCGCCCTCTCTCTCTCTCTCTCTCTCTCTCTAGAAAGAGATGGAAAATTATTTTTTTGTTTTTGGGTCGAAGGAACGAGAAAAATGTTGAATTATAAAAAAGAATTTTTGAATAAAGTAACTCAAGCCCTTCAAATTAAGAGGGAAGAAAAAGCAAAGGGACAAAAGCTCAATTTTCTTTTTTTTTTTTAAAGGTTAATACTCGAAAAATCACAAACTAATGCACTATTTTTTTAATTATAAAAACCCTCAAACTGGTACATGATAAGTTTACCCCGACTGACCATAAAAAATCCTAAACTTGTCAAATTTACCCTAAACTAATTTATTCGACTGCCAAAAATTCTAAACTGGTACATTTGTAACAAATATATCCCATGTTAAATTAAATTAATACCACAAAAAATCATGTTTGACAAACGGAGAGTAAAATTCCAAATTGGTATACCAGTCAACTATCACGTGTCATTTAATTTAATAATTTGACAGTAAAATTTAATGAAAATTAACATAGGGTAAGTTTGTCACAAGTGTACCGATTTGAAGTAAATTTGTCAAAAGCATATCAATTTAGGATTTTTTGTGGTCAAAAAAATTAGTTTGAAGTAAATTTAGCACAAGTGTACAAGTTTTGAACTTTTAAGGGTATTAATCCTTTTTTAAATTACAAAATATTTGTTTTGCTAATTGATAACATGTTTTACTTGCTTGAAGGTGATGATGATATGATGCGGTAGCCCACCTTCCTCCATTGAAGGTGATGATATGGACCTCCATGTCGCATTGGAATTTGTAGTTTGTACAGATGATATGGAAATGGAAAAGGGAAAGAAAAAAGGAAATGGACGGAAAAACGGGGAATTTTTCCATCTTGGATTTTTTGTATAAGAGGAGGGGCTAGAGAGAAAGGGAGGACCGGCGGCAAATGGAGTTGATAACAACGACATAATAATCAATCGAGTACCGTAATGCTTTTCTTGACCAAAAAATAATAATAATAAAAAGGAACTTTGAAGAGGAGATGTGAAAAATATTGTCTCGAACTAATCGGGGTGATGATGCAAGAAACCCTTGCTTGCCATATAAATCTATTCTCGAATCTTATCTTGTGATTTGATTTAATTTGATCTGAAATTCTAGAGTACAAACGCGTGAAGTCTAAGAAACCATAGTTATCCTTAATCTATTCTTGAAACCTATGTCATATTCTCATTTTGCAATCCAATTTGGCTCAAAATTAAATTTATACATACTAATTCACATGATTTTTCAGTATATTAAACAATAACACGGTGTCGATTTTCTTCTGATCCTAACAAATCAATATAAAACATCGATAACATCGATTAGTGCTGTCACATTTTACTCTTAAAAGGGTGCAAGCTTTGTGAATTTCATGTTGTTAGTCATGTTACGATACTTTCTCAATATTTATTAGATTTTGTGATCGTCATCTAAAACTTATTGAGATCTGTGTGTATGTGTGTGTATATATATATATATATATATGTGTGTGCCCCATGTAAGGGTGAATTAATTAATAAAAAGATAGTATTTTCCGTTAGGGTTTCGTTAGGGTTTCGTATTTCATTTGCCAATTATACAAAAAGACAAAAGCCTATATTAGCTCCACGTCTCGCGTTCCACGAATTGCAGGGAAAGCACGTGTGATGGTGATCACAGCTCCAAAGCTTTTTGATTAGTTCTAACATCTTCACCACGGTCTAGTCTAAAGTCTAGGTCAAATCCAATGCGACTTTATCTTCCTCTTTTTTTCGTTTGTCTAATTATTTTATTGGTAAATAGTAAATCGAGGTTTGCCCTTTACCCATTCCCCCAAAATTTTCCTTTATTCGAGCACATAATAAAGGGGAGAAAAGGTCATCTCATTCTCATCTACTTTCTCAAGATTCTGGAGAACGTAATCTCCATTTTCAGTTTGAACACATACTTCCCCATCCATTCGAAATCATTGATGTATAATAAATATATAAATTACATGAACTCTCATAAGTTGCATGTTTTATAAATAGTCGACCAAATCCACCATCGAAGCTCTCTAATTGGTGGAATTATGTGCACATATATGCAGAATTAACTAAAATATAAAAATGGGAGACGTTCGTGCTTATGACCCATAGATAAAAGATATAATTGGAGGAAGTTTCCTCAACGAGAATATAGGAAAACATGGTCTTCATTGTGAATATTAAAAAAAATTAAAATATGAAAATGGGTGATATATGTGCTTGTGACCCACATAGACGAGAGATATAATTGAAGGAAGTTTCCTCCAACGTGAATAAAGGAAAACATGGTCTTCATTGTGATCATTAAATTGAAGATGTGAGAAATTGGTGAGACTATTGCCGACTGTTCGCAAATTTAATTATGGAGACAAATAGGTGCTGAAAAAATTTAAACTCAAGATCTCCAATTTTAATATCATATGAGATTTTTGTGAAACTACTGCTAACTATTTTAAAAAACTAAAATTGTTAGATGAAAGCTTGGTCTAGTATTTAAATATTCCTATTGAAGATTTTGTCTGTATGTTTTTTAATTGGGAGAAATTTTATTAAAGTAAAAAAAAAAAAACTAAAAGAAAAAGCAAAGGAGCATAAACCCTTTGATCCTTTAAATGCCTTTTTCATTTCGATTCCTAGCACCAGCAATATACGGGACAACTCATTGCCCCAAATCTAAGAACTTGAGCATCTCCACAACTTTTCGAAAGATGTAAAAAGCAAGAATATCCCAATTTGAAAATTGAAAAAAAAAAATAAAGACACAAAAAAAAAAAAAAAGGAGGGGCACGTTGGAAACTTCATATACAGTTGTGAGTGAGGAGATGAAGTTCGAAAATTGTGGGTGTGGAAGGTGGCACGTGGAATAATTCGAAGATATTTCGATTAATGAATAAGAATCTCCAACTCTATTAATGTGGAATCTTACCGAAAGGAAAGCAAAAGAAGAGGAGGCCAAAGTTTCAAATCAAAATTCAACACATTCCTCTCCATCAATTCAAAGGGGAATAAATTGATAGCGAAATGCGTGTGAATGTGTCAATTGAAACTATTACTCGGTCGGCTGGTTCTTGAAGAAGGCATTGGATTGAATCCACCGGCCTGAATCCAACGGATTTGATTTAAAGTAGCCTGGGGTTGGAGTGTATCTATAGGTCATAATGCATGACATTAGTGGTCATATCACGGATAATCTCGTGTTTAGGTTGTCCAGTTGACTCAGATGTTGTCAATTGTGTAACGCAAAGTTGGTAGCCATTGTTTCTAGCCTAGTTTCTTAATTGAGATACGTGCACTGGAAGTTCTAAAATTTATCACGAAAATGTAATCGAGTTTTAAAACTTGTTATAAAAGTGTAATTAATATCTAAATTTTCAAAAAGTACAATTAGCTTCTAAAACTTATTATGAAAGTGTAATTGGGTTTTAAAACTTTTAAAAAGTACAATCTACGGAAGGGCTTAATTTAATCAATTTAACAAGTTTTACAACTTGATTATACTTTTTGAAAGTTTTAGAACTTAGTTATATTTCATGATAAGTTTTAAGATTTAATTGCACTTTCATAGTAAGTTTTAGAATTTCTAATACACTTATCTCTTCTTACTTTCATGAGAGATTTTATGGGACAATAGATAAATGTTCTAAAAGCTTAAGTTGATAAATGAAGACGTGATTTATTATCTAAATGTTACAACATTTTTCCTCACGTTTAATTTGGTCTTGTGAGAATTTAATTGAAAAGACAAATGGGGTCTGGAAAAATTCGAATTTATAATCTCTAGTTTTGATATCATAATAAATTTTGTAAGATTACAACTAACCGTTCTAATAGTTTAAGATGTTTGATGAAGAGTACCTCAACAAGTTTGGTCAAGCACAATTATTATCAAATAATTCAATTCTTAAAATAACAATTACACATAATACGATGACAGATTATATTGAAGATTAAAACCTCTGATAATTGTGAGACTTTTGAGATGGAATAGGCGGCAATCGTTGAGAGGGGTTTGAGCAATACATGTGTATCAACCTTGCTATGTTTGGCATATGCTTGCCTACGAAGACCTTGGAATATATTGAGCGGAGTATCATTTCAAAGTTATTACTGAAAAAAATTCCAAATTGATATATACCTGTCGCATATATTTCAGATTAATTTTTGTGTTGCAAAAAAAAAAAAAATCTCAAATTGTATACTTGTGCCCGCATTTACCCTAAACTAATGTTCATGTCACAAAAAATCCCAAATTAATATACTCATGACAAGTCTATTAAAATCTTAAAACAAAATTGGGGCAAATGAGAGATGTTAGCAAATTTTCAATACTTGGGGGGAGCTCTCAAGGAAAAATTATCAAATTTTCAAATCTCAATTAACTTTTTGTAAATTTGGCTTCTCCAAAACGATGTCTCCTAGGATATTCATCTAATAAGTCCGATCCACATCACACATTGATTGCCCGAGTTGTTTGTCACGTGTGTTTTTACTTCAACAATTTGGTGAGGATATAGGAAGGAGACTAACGGACGATAGATTTGTTAGTTCTTTTCTGTGACACGAAAGTTAGTTTGTGGTAGATGTAGCACGAGTGTACTGGTTTAAGATTTTTTGACATGAAAATTAGTTAGGGTTAGATGTGGCACGGGTGTACTAATTTGAGATTTTTGATGGTATTATTCCTCAAGTTATTAGATAACAAATTTTATATACTTTACAGATTGTGACATCTAGAATACCATATAGTTTCTTACTATTGAATAACTAAATAAGTAATATTGATATTGTGACGGAAAAAGTCGACAAGCAATCCTTTTTGCCTAGAAAAATAGTCCAAAACAAACGGCCCAGCTCGGTTTAGAAGACAAAACGTGACCTGCACAATCAAACATAGATCAGAATATATCACCTTTGATATAGTTTATTCACTTCACATTGGGTCGGTCATTTAATGTCCGGAGAAATGAGAGATTCGAGAATAAATTTTGGCTCACTCTATAGGAATTTTATTGTCTACTCTAGTGTGCGGTGATTTGTTTAGCCCCTTTCTCAAGATGCTCCAACTTGGAGAAATCCTTTCATGTTCTTTTTCCAATGAATCAAGCCGATAAAACAAGTCTTATGAAGAAAGGAAAAGGAGGTTATGGCTACATGAAAAATGAATTTTTCAAGAAAAAGTTTCTTTGGAAAAATTATTCGAACAAATTTCCTCATATGTGATTGTATTTTGCAAGTAATTGGAAGTCATTTATAACATTTGTTACAAGAACACACTTTTGAAGAACAGTCTCGATTGTAACCCTAGCTTTCGTGACTGGTGGACTTGGGAAGGGGTGCTGGCAATTGGGGCACCGGAGCCGAACACTTGCCAAGCACCAAGATCCCAAGCACAAAGTTGGGGACTTGGGCTAGGGCATCAAGGTCCTGACCTAGCCGTTGAGGTCCCAATCCCATCATCGAGGGACCTAGGCTCGAGCGCCGAGGATTTGAGGTTGGCTGCTAGGTACCTAAGCATGAGAGTGGGGGTCTTGTGCCCAAGCATCGAAGACTTGTGGATGGGACGTAAGAATGGTTGCTAGGATCCCGGGCTTGGATGCTAGAGAACAGGCTTGGCTTTGGGGGATTCAGGCACAGACGTTGGAGTTGGAACCCAATTGAGGTGATCTTGAGCTCGAGGTTTTAGTGGTGCTTCACCCAGCCTTGCGGACCATTTTCCTAAATTTAAGGATAAGCCTTCCGTCAATTATGAAAATATTTTTTGTTGACCATGAAAAGATTATTCGTCGACTCATTTTCCTAAGTGATCTAAATTCAAGAAACGAGGACATTTTTTTAAAAAATATAAATTTTCCAAAAATAAATGAACTCTACTTTGAGGCATGATCACACCGTACATGTCACGACACAAAAAAAAAAAGTCAAAAAGGTTGGAGAAATGCATTGCCCACTAATTTGCGTCACTCATTCACTTATCCACAAGATTGATAGCCGCCCACAATTCTTGGCAAGGACGCGTTACCGCCAACCTCTTACCTCACGATGCCTTTTTGTGAACTTTACACTTCAATTTATAGTTTCGTGATCCATGCATTGCTCAATTTGATTATTCAAATTCCCCTAAAAGTTCTTTCTGTCATCAATACCAATCGACGTTCTTTTTCATTGGGCACATAAAAAAAAGAGCAGGAAAGCAACCAGCACCACGCGCAGAAGGCAACCATTATTTAATCAAAGAATCTCAGAGTAGATTGGTCCTGGAAATAAAAAGGGAATGTTGGTCTGAGATCACTTCTTGCCAAAGCGGACGAAACATCTGTTGAGCAAATGAATCCAAGACAGTCGTGGCTTGGCACGAACTAGCACGAAACATCTGATCTGTTGGTGACTGTTTTTTCCTGTATTTTACACCATGTAGTAACGCCATTAAAATATGAAAAAGCCAGCCCACGCCCTCCGGGAACATCCAGAGGGATTGCAGCAATTAGTCTTCAAAAGCACACTACACCATCATTCCCCACGACGCTTGTGCTGTCACTTGCCTTTATCCAAAGGCACTGAATTCCCGGATTGGCACTACTTTTTTGGGTGGCTGCTATGCTAGGTCCTTCTTCAGGAGTTGGGTTGGGCGAAAAGTAAATAAATAGACTTATTCGATGATATTTCTAAAGGGATGCCCTAGTCAATATAATAAGTCGCATTCTTGGTATCGGTCCACGTCCTGATAGTGAGATTCCTTGTCGATTTCAATCCTATTTCTTCATGGCGGTCTCTATCCCTTAAGCAATTGGATTATTTGGTCTGGTCATGTGGGACAATTGCTACTTAGGCTGCGCATGCAAACGCTTCTGTTCCGGGGAAGAGTTTTTTTTCAGAAATGGTTCTTTTCTATTTAACTCAGAACAATTTCGAAAGAGTAAAAACCCGTTTGATAACGACACAAAATTTCTTCTTGGAATAGAAAAAGAATAGAAATGCGTTTGATAACGCAACAATTTCTTTTTGTATTTACTCATTTTTTAATCTTGCGACGGATTGCCGCCGCCTCCGGCCGCCCGATCGCCGCCGCCGCCCGGCAGCGCCGCCGCCTGCCACCGCCCGGCCGCCGAGCCCACCGCCGGGGCGCCGGAAGCCCATCGGCCGCCGACGACCGCCGGCCGCCCGCCGGCGGCCGGGCGGCCGCGGGAGGGCGGCCGGCGGCCGCGGGGGGGGCGGCCGATGGGCCGGCGGCGCCCGGCGGTGACGGCCGGCGGTCGGGCAGTGGTGCGGGGCGGCGGCGGGGCGGGCGGCCGGGCGGCGGCGATCGGCGGCGAGAGGCACCGCGGGTGGGCGGCGGCCGTCGGGCGGCGGCGGCGGCCGGAGAGGACGGCGCCCGGCGACGGCGACCGGCGGCCGAGAGGGCGGCGGGCGGCGTCGGCGGCCGCGACGGCGACCGGGCGACGACCGGCGACCGGCGGGCGGCGGCGGGCGGCGGCAGCGGCCGGCGGCGGCCGGCGACCGGCAGCGGCGGCCGGCGGCCGGCGGCGGCGGCGACCGCGACCGGCGGCCGGCGGCGGCGGCGGCGGTGGGCGGTGGCTCGGGCGGTTGACGGTGGTCGCGGCAAGAAAAGGAAATAAAAGAAAATTTAAAAAGAAAATCAGTTCATTTTAAGAAATTGTTAACAAGAAGCAACTTTTTTTTGCTTCTTGTTTACGTTCCCAAACCATTTAAAAGGGCTAAGTTTTTATTAGGGAACAAAAAAATAAAGTGGCGTTAGCAAGAAACGGGGTTTTCATTCTTTTTTTCTAACAAAAGAAACAACAAAACCATGAAACGAAGCGTTTGCATGCAGACCCTTAATTAACTTGAAGGGGCGGGGCAAGCATTCACTTTTTCTAAAACTCAATTTGACTATGTTACTGGTTGATCGAATTGAAATTTTGAGTTTTAGTGTCAATGAAAATGCAACTATCAAAATCAAAAAGCCAACATCAGTCTTTAGAGTAATTAATTAAAAAAAGAAGTCAAATTACCTTAATACATGATTCTATGGAATTCCATTAATTTGATCATAGAAGAAATTCTTCCTTTTTCTATTTTCCTAAAATACAGATGTAAAGAAAACAATTCAAAAAATTCATTGGATGGAAAATTGGCATATACTTCAAACGATCAGTGACGATTGTAACTCTAACTATTTGTTTTTATGGCATATTTAATTAAGTGAACAAATTGTACTCAATACATATTTTACTTACAAATAGGAAAAATATAGTAAAAATAACGATAGAAAACCATTAAAACGACATATCTTACTACGATAAAAGATTTTGAAAAGCTGTGTATGAATGTTTTCACTTGTGGAAATAGCATTTCCCTGGGGAAAATTTGAAAGGAAATATGATTCTTATGGCGTAAGGAAAATTATCCAAAAAAAAAAAATTAGTCAATTTAGTTATAATTTTTTTTTCTTTTAGCCAACTTGACTGAAAATTACTGATGTTGCGGTTTAGTCAGCACCGGTTACTTATATGGCGTGATTGACGCTGAAGTGGATGATTTTTTTATTTTCTCTTTTCTTTGTTATTGTTTCTCCTAAAAAAAAATGGGGGTACAAACATGGCTCAGGGTTGACCAGTCGTTGGCCACAGGTAGAGGTGAGTACGGTTTCAAGGTAGAATTGGGAACCAGAGAACTCTACCGATGGGTCCGGTTCGGTTCCAGGTTCTAAGGTTAAAGGGACCGGTTCTTGGTTCCACTTTTCTAGGAACTTGCGGTTCTCGGTTCAATTCCCGGTTTCCATAAGAACCGGGATCAGAACCGAGACCGAAACTGGGATTGGGAATTGGTACGAGAACCGGAACAGAGAACCTAAAAAATTAAATTTCTTTCTATTCTAGGGTTACAAGTAGAAGGGGCCAACTAAGTTACTCAAGTATCATTCTCTCATCGTTACACTAGAGCTTCCTTTGAACACTACACTTTGAGGATGGAAAGACTCACCTTTCCCTCGAAATTAGCTTGCAATGGCAGTAATAGGAAGCAAGCGAGGGAGGTTTGGAGATCCTCCAAGATCTCTCCACTTCCCGCTAGGTTCTCGCTTTCTCAATCTCTCGTTGAGGATGGTTCTTTGATTTCGTTCTTGCTGTTGAATTTTAAATTTGGCTGTCTCCGGCGAGAGTAGATCACGGCTCTATCTCACCGATTTCACGTTCCAAATCCGATAATGCAAGTCATTTCCCACTTGATTACGTCTCGGAAACAAACCCAGATCGCTTTCTTGAGCACCCGTGCATCAGGTATTTGTTGAAAGTCCCCAAATTAAAATCCTTTATAGGCGTATATGACCGGAAGTCTATCCTTGCTTGCCATATACTCTCTCAGAACCACTTGAATTGAGCAAAGATCCCGCATGTTCTAGATTTGGTGCTTGATTAGGAGCTGCGTTTGGCAATAACGATGTTTTTTATTCGATTTGAAACCCAGAAGCCATACGTCGCCACGAGCGGCCTCATAATGTGCATTTGGTTCAGTATTTGGAAAGTTCATTGGGAAAATGCAAAGTAGTTTAGCCTAAAGGGTTTTGGGGCTGTTTGGTAAATTCTGCTTTGAAAATCAATTTTGAGAAAAATAATGTTTGCTCGTGGTGATCCGAACACTACTTATGTTGCTTCTGGGGTCTTCTTGTTTCTTTTTTTCCTTTTTGATGTATACTTGTTCATGGGGTCTTCCTATTTCTTCTTGTGAGCAAAGACTCTTGTTCTTAGCTGTTTGTTATTTAGTGCGCAGCCCAGAGGTCAAGAGTGATTAGTTAGTGAAAAGCATGTATTGATGAACATTTCTCACACAAATAAGCTGCTGTGTCTTTGATAGGGTCAAGTGCTGCACTAGGATTTGGGTGTGGTATTGTGCACTAGTCTTTTGTATTATCTTTGGTGAATGACAAGTTTGTTCAGTACTCAATAGACCAATAACGCTTTGGAGGTTCCTTGTTTTTTACTGTTATCTCTTTGGTTGGTAGGGTTGTATTTTCATATGTTGAGTTTCTTCGTTTTTTGAGGATGAGAACTATAGCTTTGGATTGGATTTATAGGTGGGAAATGAAAAACAAAGAACAAATATGTCAAAAGATTTGGGATGATGTCAATATGCAATTAGGTTGATCCTAATAAAAATGAATTGGTGCAATAGCTCTTGGTGTTCATTATTTTTTTAACTGAGTTAATGAAAAGTTTTCATTTTTATTGTTGCGTTCATTTTCGTTTTGCTTAACTAAAAAAAAAGAACCTATAAGACCCTAAAACCAACCTTAGAACCTATGACAGGATAGGTTTTAGGTTTCAAATTCCGATGGGTAGGTTTTGGGTTTTAAAAAATGAAGAACCTATACCTGATGGTAGGTTCCAGGTTCCTTATAGAACCTTTAAGGAACCTGGAACCGCTCATTTCTAACCAAGGTGAGAGTCATAAAGTGCTAGCCTATGTTGTTGAGGGTTGCTGGCCATCATCGTGGCCCAAGCAACTCCACTTGCCCTTCCAGAAAGAAGAACAATGTTAAAAAAAAAAAAAGAAGAAGAAGAAGAAAAAAAATCAAATTTTTTAAAACTCAATTTTTTTTTTTTTACAAAAATTATAAAAACTGTCTACTTTAATATCGACTTTGCCATGTAGAACGACCTATGTTCACATCATTGATTTCTAGCTAAAATTATAGGGGCAATCAATTCTAGGACGAGTCGGTTCCTAATCTGGAATTGAGAACTAAACTGATGGGGTTGGTTCTCAATTCCTAGAATAGGAAGCCTGCCCTGTCCACTGAAGAATCGAACTAATTGATCTCAATATCGTTCCTAGGTAAGGGGCTTGGGAATCTTGATAGTTGAGCTTGAGTCTCCTGATGCTGGGGCCCAATCCAGAGTGCTTGAGCTAGGGTCCTTTGTACTCAAATAATAATTTGCTATATCATGTGTATCCCCCATATCACATAAATAATGCATGTCTCTGTCAAAAAATAAAAGCAAAATTTTCTTACGATATTTCCATGTTTTAGTTAAACAAAAGAAAATTTTATTGTGTCTTGGTTATTGGAAAATGTTTTTCAAAAATATCACATTTTTCGCATAATCAATGAAGCTTCAGTATCGATTTTTTTTTTTTTTTAATGCGTGTTTCTGTCGGGATATCATTCTTTTGCACTGTATTTATTTCATCTTCCTCAGTTCATTAATAAAGGTTTAGGCCCAAAGATTTATTGAAGGGTATTATGGAAAGTCTAACGCAACGAAGGCCCATGCATGGCCCACGCAGTCTCCATAGGCTCAACCTTAGATTTAGTGGCGGGATCCCGACTCACCCTTTTTCATTGGGCTTGATGTCAGCCCATGCCTTCATGATTGAGCTGCTTACTCGTGTGCTCTTGACTTCTGATGAAACCCCATCCGTCGGCAAAAATCTTATTCGGTTGCCAGGGGGTGGCCACATGGGTCAATGACCCAAATTTTAGCTCACATTCAATCGACTGAGTAGAGAATGGTTAGTTGAAGCTTTGACGTGGAATTGAATTGAGTTTATTGCATCATAGTCCAATTTAAAAAATGCGTTATGAATGGTTTATCCTAGGCTCATTTAGAACTTATTGTTATTGATCACGCATTTTAGACCCACAAGTTTATAGACTGACCAAAAAGTTCAAAAAGAAGAGTGAGATTTCTACTTTCCACGAAGCCCTAGCTACATGTCTACACCACCAATGCCTTTTCTCTCGGTCGTCATTGTTGCCTTTGGCCTCCAGTCGCCTGGTTGCAGCTCGTCCAGCTATCGTTGAGCCTGAGCTTGGTTTATATAACACAAAATCATAATCGATCCTCATCGCCATATTCTTCACACACACACACACATCACAGTGTTTTTTTTGGATGACCTGAGAACCGCTGTACAGCCGGCAACCGGCGACGTAAACCCGGGGCGACACTGCAAGGACCCACCTCCTCCCACGAAGTTGCAGGTAAGTCGTGCAATGGAGGCAAGAAATTTCAAACCTCTACACACATCATAGTGTTCTTCGCTACCTCTCAAATTTCTTTGCTTCTCGCCACAAGATGCAATCTCTGTCTCAGAGAGAGATCTTCCCTACCTCTCACATTTCTTTGCTTCTCGCTATGAGATGCAATCTCCATCTCTCTCTCTAGTCATAAGCTAATTCCCTACCTCTCACATTGCTCAAAAACCATCACGAGGCGATGGGATCTAGCAGGATACAACAAAGCGACTTGCGTGGCTTTGAGTTTGAGGTTGCGGCGGCAATTTTGAGCGCGACTAAGGCAGCGGGAGAAGATGCCGGCATTGACTTGCTTGCAACGCGTTTTGCAGACTTGGTGAGTTGCCAGACGAGCAAGCTTGACTAAAGGGCACTTGTTGTAGGCTCGCTTGACTACATAATAGGTGAAAAGAAGATGAATCAGAAAATAGAAACGGAGGAAGGAAAGTGTTGGGAATGACTGATCCCCGAAACACCGGATTCGACACTAAATCGAACCCCTAAATCAATGCGGAAGCGTAGCCCAAGAAAACGACACGTATCACCGATCGTAAAGCACACCACGGATTCGAGCGTACCTTGTTAGCCCACAGATTAGACACCGACGCCAATGGAGGGAGAGAATCCGGTCTGTTCGATCCGGGAGGCAAAATTCCTTCGAGCGATACACTGTTTGCTTTGAAGGAAAAACAACGTGAGAGAGAGAGAGCATTTAGGAGAAAGCGTATGTTTTATTTTCCAACGGTAGCAAAATCTCTCTCTCTCCTCCCTTTTATATCCCTTCCTTTCCACGGGCCCTATTCCCGTGGGCCGGGCTCGGGGCCCGGCTTGGGCGGACGGGGCCTTAAGCCCAATACCAATAAAAGCCTTCATCTCCCACTCGCACAAGGTGGGCCGAACGGGATTCTCTTTTACCTCTCTTCAACATTCATACTGGTGAATAATCCGTGCGACAAAGCATACTTTGAGAGCTCGTTGCTATATACATCGTTAGGAATATATAGCGGCTCATAATGGGCGTCACACTCCGAGTAGATTTAGTATGCGTACCCTAAATCGATCGATCACATTTATATCTCTCTTGATCTCTTTTAAACATGATATATATATTGTATTCACAATTATAATTATCACAAAGACAGTCATAATTGGTCGACCAGTGAATACAAAACCACAATGTGATTTTCCAAAATCGATCTTCCTATTTCCTTCAAACTCTCAATTTCAGTCCAGCTTGCTTTTCTAGAAATGCCCCATTAGATCGAATCATCCATGACCATTGGCAACACCCTAAGATAGCAAACACTAAATAGAAACCTTGAGAATAAGTAAGAGTCCGAGGGGACTAAAAAATTGAGGAACTCTTTTCCTCAAGAGTCTCACACGTCATAAAAGTTGAGATCAAACTTTTTGCCACTCTTATTGGTCGTCACATGCATACGTAGTATGAAATACGTATTACGGTATTAACTCCTTTCCCATGGAGCGTATGTCTACACCTTTCAATACCGTACGAGATGATAGTTAAGACATACACAATGTCTAACTTGAGTTCACGTATCTACTCAATCACAAAATTCATCGAACTCATCATCGGCATCTTAGACGGATAAAGTAAAATATGTGGGGTATTTTACTTTCGGACATCGTAAAATTATGTCCTCATCTTAACACTTAGTTAAGGCAACATATATATTTTAAGCTTGAGCTCTCGATTATCACCTAGATAATAAGCTTAAAAACAGTTTCATCTCTATTTATCACACGAAGAAAGAGGTGATTACTCGTGTGAGTGGGCTAATCTTATATCTGTCCGACATACTTCTCAAATAATGCACTGAGCATTAAGATGCATAAAGATCACACATAGATTCATAGGCATTAATCGATGAAAAACAAAATCTCATAAATGTGAACAACTCAGGGAAATTACAATTCAGTACATCAGACTCTACGCAATCCTAGAGATTTTACATGACCACAAAACACATCTTTAGGTATCGGCTTTGTCATAGGATCTCGCTACCATTCTATGCGTAGATATGTACCTTTGTAAGTTCACATCCTTTCGTGCAACCATATCTTTTACAAAGTTATACTTGGTATCTATATGTTTGGTCTTGCCATGATACTTTGGATCTTTGGTGTACGCTATAGCCGCTTGGCTATCACAATTAACCAATAATTGATTTGCGGCTTTCTCAATAACACCTAAATGATCCAAGAATCTCTTAAGCCAAACTCCTTCTTGTACCGCTGGCGATAATGCCACGAACTCGGCTTCCATTGTGGATAAGGCTATACACGTTTGCTTCTTCTTGCTCCATGATATGGCGCCATTGTTCGATAAGAAAGCAAATCCCAGGTAGACTTCCTTTCATCTAAATCTCCTCCCCAATCAGCATCCGAATAGCCTTCAAGTTGCGAGATCCTTTCCTTGATAATTCAACTTGAAATCGGCAGTTCCCTTCGGATACCTCGGTATTCTCTTCACGGCTTTCCAATGTCTTTGGACCCGGGTTGGATTGGTATCTACTCACCATTCCAAGCGCAAAACATATGTCGGGTCTTGTACACATCATAGCGTACATCAAGCTCCCAACAAGCACTTGCATAAGGAACATGTTTCATTTGTTCCTTCTCTTGTGGAGTCCCCGGACACGATCTATGGCTCAATCCTTCACCTTTTGCAATAGGAGTATCTATGGGTTTACGAGTCTTGCATACGAAATCGTTCAAGAACCTTATTTATATAGGTTTCTTGCGAAAGAGACAACGATCTCTTCGAACGATCTCTCGAAATCTTAACTCCAAGAATGTATGCAGCCTCACCCATATCCTTCATCTCAAAGTTAGAAGACAACCATCTCTTGGTACTAACCAACTCCATATTGCTTCCGGCAATTAGTATATCATCAACATATAATGATATGATCACAAATTGATCCTTGGATCTTTTGATATATACACAATGATCCTCATCAATCATTGTAAAATCATATGCCATTATGGCATTATGAAAACGTATATACCATTGTCTTGATGACTGCTTAAGACCATATATCGACCTCAAAAGTCGACATACTTTTTCTTCTTGGCCTTTCACTATGAAACCGGCGAGGTTGTTCCATATATATTTCCTCCTCTAATTCTCCATTGAGGAAAGCGGTCTTTACATCCATTTGATGTAACTCAAGATCCAGACTAGCCACTATTGCCAGGAATAATGCGAATCGAGGTAAATCTCACTACGGGAGAAAACGTATCTTCATAATCAATTCCTTCCGTTGATTATACCCCTTCGCCACAAGGCGAGCCTTATGCCTTTCTATCGAGCCATCGGCCTTTCGCTTTATTTTGAGAACCCATTTGTTCCCAATAGCTGCGTCCTTTTGGAAGATCAACCGGTTCCCAGACTTGGTTGGATTCCATTGACTCCATTTCCTCTTCCATTGCATTAATCCATTTTTCCTTATTAGGGCACTTGAGCCTCATTGATATTTCTTGGCTCATCCTCATCTTGTGGAGCAACCATAAAAGTTTCCCCTTCAATGTCAAAACGTCGACGGGGAATACTTTGGCGACTTGTTCGCCGTATGGGAGATTGTACACTTTGCACATCATTCCCTATTGTGCTCCCACTTGGATGAACTCCACTAATATCTTTATCTTGATCCAAGGTTTCAAATAGGGAGTTATCTTCCCCTATTTCGCCCTTCTTAGAAAACTCATCCTCTAAGAATGTTACATCTCGAGATTCATATTCGGTTATACTCCCACTTTCCGCTCACCAATGAACACATACCCTTTCGAGTGTTCCGAGTATCTTATGAAAATACTCTTCTTTCCTTTGGGACCTAATTTCCCAAACTTATGAGAGGACTCATGTGTATAGGCAGCACAACCCCATGGCTTAAGAAAACTTAAGTCCGGTTTTCTACTTGTCCATAACTCATATGGAGTGGAAGTAAGCGATTTGGAAGGCACCTAGGTTAAGTATATAGGCGGCGAGTTAATAACGCATCACTCCAAAAGGTGATAGGTAAATTAGCATGCGCCATCATGGACCTAACCATTTCCGGTAGGGTTCGTTTCTTCTCTCCGCAACACCATTTTGTTGAGGAGTATACGGAATAGACAACTGTCTTTCTATTCCTTTTTCATCACATAATTTTCTGAACTCATCAGATAAATATTCTCGACCTCGATCGGATCTCAATGCTTTTATTTTCTTGTCTAATTGATTCTCTACCAGGTTCATGAACCTTTTAAAACAACTTATTGCTTGATTTATGAGAAATCAAATAGACATATCCGAATCGAGTATAATCATCAATAAAGGTGATGAAATAAAAGCCCCATGCCTTCCTCTCACATTCATTGGACCACGAGACATCGGAATGGATTAATTGCGAGAGGAAATTCAGCTCTTTTCCTTTTCCAAATGGTTTTCGTGTTACTTTCCCTTCTAGGCAATGCTTACATACGAGGCAAATCGACTTTTCAATATTGCCCAACAAGCCCTCTTTGGCTAGTCTATTCATACGTTTGTTGGCCAATGTGACCAAGTCTAGCATGCCACACACTCACATCATTATCATATTTATTAGGAGACGTGAGAAGGGAATAACAAATATTAGCATTAACATAATCAACATCTAATACAATAAAACCATCTAGAAAATAGCCACAACCATAGTAATTTGTATTCAAGAACAAATTCACACCTCTACTACGAAGTTCATACAAAAACCTAATCGACCAACACTAATACGAGACACTAAATTCCGACGAATCTCCGGAGCATACAGCACATCATGAAGGAACAAAGTGCGTCCACCACGCATATTCAGTTGGCATGTGCCAATTCCTTTCACTTCAGCTCTAGAGCTGTTTCCCACATAGATCCACTTAGTTCCAGAAGGTACTCGTCGGAATTCCACGAAAGATCCTCTATCCTTCGCTACATGGTCCGTCGCCCCTGAATCCACAGTCCACAAAGGATTAGACTCAGTTAAGAATACAGAACTTGACACATAAGCAAAGTTCTGAAAAGTACAAGGGATGCTCACCTTCTTTGGCTCACGACAGTCGCGAGCATAGTGACCCTTCTTGTCACAGTTGTAGCATTTCACCCTTGCTAGCTTTTTCATGTGAGGACGTTTTCCTCTGTCATGTTGGTTAAATTTGGGTTTCTTCCCTGAAGGACCAGCTTCTTCCTTGCCTTTACCCTTATCAAACCAGTTAGGGCGCTTGCGCTTGGAGCACGAAGCTCCATTTGAGCTAGAACCAGCATAATAAAGATCAGCATCTGGCTTAGCCGCCAACAGGCGGTCCTCTTCCAGCTCAAGATGACGCCATTGCATCCTCAAATGTTTTGATATTTTCATTATGAGTCAGGTGCACCTTCATATGCTCCCAACTCGAGGCAAGGAACGAATCACTTTGCTTGCACTGCTTTGTTCATCTGTGAGGACATGGCCAGCATCTCTCAGCTCAGTTATCATATTTGACATCTTTCTAAGATGTTGCTTCATGGTCTGACCATGAGGCTTCTTATAAGAGTCAAATCTGATAGTTAGCTGCCTCAGTCTAGTCACCGAAGTATGACCAAACCTAGCTTCCAATGCCTCCCACATTTCCTTGGCGTTGTCAAAACGCCGAAACTCTCGCATGACATCATTTTCCATGCTGCTCAGCAACGTGATGCGAGCTAGAGAGTTCATTCTTTTCCACGCAAGAAAAGCTTCTTTGTCCTTTTTGTCTTTGTTCGGTGGGTCCCTCTTCGGGTTCTACCATGGTCATGACAAGAGCCTCAAGAGATTCTTGCTCTTCCAAAGACATCTTTTGGATTTTCATTTGCCAAATTTCATAGTTGTCTCCGGTGAGCTTTTCACCTTTGTTATTTCAAAGAACTATGCTTTTTTGTGGTGAAGCCATTGATACGAACACATCGACAAATATGCACGAATTATTAATGCCTATCATTTATGCATCCCTATTTGCATAGACCCATCATATTAATGAATAATTTCAAGTAAGGCTTGAGAATCAAAAGGTCACTACGTTTCCAATCATCCTCCAAAATCCTAACTTAAAATTATCATTAATATAATTGTCATATGCAAAATCGGTTCTATGAAGTTACAAAAACTTCTATAACTACCATCGCCTAATTACCCACAAAGAACCAGCTGCAATAATGAGAAAGCAACAAATAATTGAATTCCAATAAAACAATAATGCTTTCAATCAATACAAATAGGTAGTAATCATTACATAATATGTTCTCAAATCACACTTAACATATATCAGTCAATACAACTAACACCAAGTCAGCACACGAACTGGGAAAGATACTATTTTCTTCAATTTCTTGATCTTTTCCCTTGAAACAATACAGTAATATTCATTTGCAAAATCCATTACAATTTTCTTATATGAAGCAACTCCGTTGACATCCCATATGCGATTCAACACATCTTGCCATTCAGGTGGAAGAGTGTTTATGAAAAATCGCACCATCTCGATTGTGACATAGGACGACCATTCCATATGACCTGTTGAATTTTCACGTTGACATCAAGGACGTGATCAATTAAGTCACCGCTCTCCCATCGATGATCGGTCGGCTCGGTATCGAGCTAGACGGCGCTTTTCGTTCACGTTCCGGTAGCGCGCGAATAGGTGTGCGCGCCCCGGGGGAGGCATTGTTCGCAACACACATGCAGAACAAATAAGGGATTACATATAATCCTCATAGACTTAATTGAAAAAAGAAACACATTCTTTTCCTCCCCTTTTTTTTTTTGGTCAACGGTCAACGGTCAAAGTCAACGGTCAACGGTCAACGGTCAACGGTCGTCGGTCAACGGTCAACGGTCAACGGTCGGCGGTCGCCGGACCGGTCGGACCGGTCGGGCCGCTCGCGCGGACCGACGCACGTGCGCGTGCGTGCCGGGGCGTCACGCGGGCGTCGGCGGCACGTGCCGCGCACGTGCGTCGCCGGCGGCGTCACGCGGGCGTCGGCGGCACGTGCGCGCGCGCGTGCCATCGTCGGCGGAGTCGGGTCGGGTCGGGTCGATTTCGGGTCGGGTCGCCGGCGGGCCAGCCGGCGTCATTGCGGCGTCGGCGATGACGTCACCCCCGGTTATTTGGTTGGGTGACGTCATGATGACGTCGGCACACGCTCGGCTCGCGGACCGGCGCGTGCCGGTTCGGCCGGCGGGCGCGCGCGCCGATTCGCCGACCGCGCGCGTGTGCCGCACGCGCCGACGATCGCGCTTCCGGGCGCGTCGCCCCCACGCGCAGCGCCTTCCGGCCGCGCGTGTGGGCGCGTGCGGCGTCGCCCGGCGGCGCTCGAGGCACCTCCAGACTCGTCTCGACGTCGCCTTTCTCCCAGTCCTTTCAGAATTTGTTTTTGACATTCGAAAACTCATGAAAATGGCCGAAGAAGTCTCGGGTGTCGGGATTTGTCGCCCGATCCGTACGGCCGAAGTCCTTTTTGCGAAAAATCAATAAAAAACACATCAAATTGATCGGGAAAACGTGAACTAGGGCTCTGATACCAATGTTGGGAATGATCGATCCCGAAAACACCGGATTCGACACTAAATCGAACCCCTAAATCAATGCGGAAGCGTAGCCCAAGAAAACGACACGTATCACCGATCGTAAAGCACACCACGGATTCGAGCGTACCTTGTTAGCCACAGATTAGACACCGACGCCAATGGAGGGAGAGAATCCGGTCCTGTTCGATCCGGGGAGGCAAAATTCCTTTGAGCGATACACTGTTTGCTTTGAAGGAAAAACAACGTGAGAGAGAGAGCGTTTAGGAGAAAGCGTATGTTTTATTTTCCAACGGTAGCAAAATCTCTCTCTCTCCTCCCTTTTATATCCCTTCCTTTCCACGGGCCCTATTCCCGTGGGTCGGGCTCTCTGGGCCCAGCTTGGGCGGACAGGGCCTTAAGCCCAATACCAATAAAAGCCTTCAGAAAGTAATGTGGATATGGTCGGGCTTTGATCATAAGAATTATACTAGATGGAAATGGGTCAATATGGGTCGGCTCATTTTCAATCCGACCCAAACTCAATCCGACTCACCTATTTGAGATCAAGTTATCATCTTTTAACCTGTACTACAAAAAAAACCCCAAACTAATCGTATGAAGCAAAGAAAAGGCAATCAAAGAGCTTTTGCAAAAGCCTCCTGATTAACGTATCAATCTTTTGGCATTTCTTGACTAGTCACCCGTTACTCAATTCCCTTTGGAATTGCCCACTTCTCCTCTCACTTGTTGTTTGCCTCATAAGGCTCATTGGTATAGCCCATGGGCACAACACATTTCCTCTCTTATAAAAGGAGTCGCGTGCAAACCCTTGTGACAAGGTCCTCAACAATATTCACATTAGAAAAATGTGCTTTGATCTAGTCCTCTCGAGAGCCTATACTCTAAAACTTAGGGAAAAGTACCAAAAAAGTCATAAACCTATTGCATTGGTACTAATTCAATCCTAAACTTTTCAATTGAACCAATTCAGTACTAAACCTTTTACTATTGATACCAATTCAGTCCATCCAGCCAATTTTGGCCGGCCGACGCTAATGTGGATGTCGGCGGTGGCCGGTGCGATGTGGAAATTTTTATGATTTTTTTAATTATTTTTTCGATTTTTTAAATTATTTTAAATTATTTTTTTTGTCTTCTTCCTAGCGGTGGTGGCGAGCCTCGGTGAGGCTTTGCGGCCATTGGGCGAGGGCCGCGAAGCCCTCGCTCGCCACCGGCGAGGGTCGCGCCCTCGGCGGCGGCTAGCGAGGGCCGCTCGGCCTCGCCTAAGGCCACGCTGGCGAAGCTGGCCTTGCCCAGATCCAGGTGAAGCCGCCTTGCCGATGGCCGATTTGGGCGAGGCTGGCCTCGCCCGCTGCCCTGGGAGAGGCCGAGCGAGCCGGCGGGGTCGCGGCCCTCGCCCGGTGGCGGCGAGCCTCATTAGAGGCTCGCTGGCCAATGCAAGGAAGAAGAAAAAAAAAAAGGAAAAAAAAAAAAAGAAAAAGAAAAAAATTAATAAAAAAATTCGAAGAATAATTAAAAAAATCATAAAAATTGCAACATCGAGAATCCGACCAACATCCATGTCGGCGTCGTCGGCCAAAATTGGTCGGATGGACTGAATTGATATCAATAGTAAAATGTTTAGGATTGAATTGGTTCAATTGAAAAGTTTAGGATTGAATTGGTACAAATGCAATAAATTTATGACTTTTTTTAGTACTTTTCCCCTAAAACTTACGATGGTGCCTAACCATCTAGACCCTTCAAGTTCCTTCTCTCTTGTCAATCTTTGGACTCATCTCGCCAAATACGAGCACAAAATTCGGTTCGGGTTGGTTTCGACAAAAAAACCTTTTTGATTCTCAATGAACCATGACCTTACTTGAAAATTGGTTCAATCAGGCCGGAGCTCAAATTGATTTTAAACCTCATTAATAAAAAAGTTCTCACTCACCATGATTTTAACCGTGGTCCCTGATGCAGGAAAAGCTTCACTAGACTTGGAGTAGTTCTTATATTTAAAAGACGTAACTTTTAATGTTTCAAGAACCGAAGGTTTTGATTCACAAGTCACTGGGATGATATGTAACCCCAAACCAAAGATTCATCGATAATGAAACTTAAGTGTAAGTTAATACTTTCAGCTAAAGTTCGTGGCGAAAAAGATATTGTGATATATACATGTGAACAATTATTTCTCCTTAGCAACCTATGACCTCAAGTGGGGAGACTTACCAAAAAAAGTCCTAAACCTATTGCAATTATGCCAATTCAGTCTTAATTTTTTTTTTGGCCAATTTAGTCCTAAGCTTTTTACAATTATGCCAATTCAGTCCATCTAGCCAAAATTGACCAAGCAGCGCTGACGTGGACGTCGGCTGTTCGGCGAACGCTGATGTGGCATTTTTAATTTTTAATTTTATTTTTTTTTGAATTTTTGAATTCCTTTTTTTTCTTTCTTTTTCCCATCTTCTCTTCCCCTGGCTGGCCAGTGCCGGCCGGAGGCAAGGGCCGGCAAGGTCAGCCTCCCTGGCCAATGGCGAGGCTCGCCCCCGTTGGCCAAAGGCGAGGGCTGGCGAGGTCAGCCTCGCCGGCCACTGGCGAGGGTGAGGCCTCGCAAGATCCGACGAGCTCGCGTGCGTGCTGATGAACAACATGCATTTGTTCCTCGCAATCCCTAACTGATTCCTTGCGGCCACGACGGGAGGATGACCCACTGCATCCCCGACTTTGAGATGGACGACGACTACTCCCTCCCTTCCTTCCCCCGCCCCTGCAAGCCCGACGTGTATGTATCTCTCGCGTGTGTCTCTTGTCTGCTTTCCCTCTCTTCTTTTCTCTGGATCGTCGCCGGATAGCGCCATGAGAAATGCTAGTTTTTGCCGATTCTGTTCCGGGGCTGTGGTTGCGATTAGGGCCGGCGATGAGATTGTAGCGCTGCTGTGGCAGAACGGCCCCGTGTTTATGCAGAGCCAGTGATCGGTCAAGAAATCGGAGCCCTCGGGTTATCGTCGCTAGATCTGGCGAGGTCAACCCTCGTCTTGGCTTGGCGAGGCCCTGCCGGATCTGGTGAGGGCCGAGCTCGCCGGATCTGGCGGGGCCTCACCCTTGCCAATGGCCGGCGAGGCTGACCTCGCTGGCCGGCCAAGGGAAGAAAAGATGGGAAAAAAAATTCGAAAAAATATTTAAAAATTGGAAAAAACTAAAAAAAATATTTAAAAATACCACGTCAGCGTTTGCCGGACGGTCGTCGTCCACGTCAGCACCAGTCAGCCAACTTTGACTGAATTGATACAATTGTAAAAAGGTTTAGGACTAAATTGGCCAAAAAAAAAAAAGTTTATGACTGAATTGATACAATTACAATATATTTAGGACTTTTTTGGTAATTCTCCCACCTCAAGTGATATGACAAATAACTCGTGAAACTTGTATAAAACATGGTCCCCATAACTAAATCTACATACATATAAACTTGCAAACGTATATAGTTTTATATATAACATAGACAACAAGCAACGATAGAACAATTACTTCATAAGAACATCCCAGTCCACAATTTCCAACACTACGTCCTCCATACTCCCTGCTTAACGATCCCTTCATCCACCCAAATGACCAAACTCCAGAGTGCGAGCAAGCACTACCTCAGTAAATCAATTTTGAAGATAATACATAGGAAGATCTTCTCCTACCTTATTCCATCAATGAAATTTAAGTTCATTCAACTATAATTAGTCATTTAAATAGGCACAACTTGCTTAGATTCAATTCATAAACTCTTATATCACTAATCAAAGCCGCTTCATTTCGATTCACATGATAGTGAATGAGACAACGATCAAACGAACACATAACGATGCACCAATTACCACATAGTAGCCCATCGAATTTAAGATACCCAGATGGGGTTGACAATTCACTTGTCAATTGGCACGACACTCATCTCGTCAAGGGGCATCGCCCTAAATGCGGTCGATACAATTTCCCTATCTATAATTCTTTGGAAGTCGTGATCCAATATCATTTTCTATTTATAGGCCGTGGGATCTCCCGGATCGGTATGCTCAACTTGTGCCTCGCGGGGTCTCTCGATCACTGACGATGATTAAGGCATCACTCGCAGACATCCATGTCAACGGAATGTCATATGATAAAAGTCATACAACTCACTTAGATAATTCAGAGCTTTCGATACCTTGGTTGCTATTCGATACTATCTCAAAGAGACAAACAATCGACTTATATGCCGATATCACTTTGGACATCGAAGAAGCGCAATATGGCAAATGGTCTATCTATACAACAATCAAAACATTTATCGTAGGCATTCGATAAGATAAAATAATCATATCCATTTGCCGACGTCACTGGAATGGGATTAGCCGAATTATGTGTCATCCCCGTACCAAAATTAGCTGATGTCCTCTTCAGTTCCGGTATAAGTTGGATTCGAATTTGTTAGTCGGTTCTGCTTTTTTCGGATTATCGTTATCTTCTGCCGCCCTGTCTCGGGAGCTTGTAGACCCGTTTCGACGATCCTAACGTAAGAGCAGTAACGATCTAACTGCATGGACGGAGCAAAATGAATGTGGCCCGCTAACTTTTGGCAGCATTCGAAAGTGCTTTTACTGGCGTCAGCAGAGCACACCGGGATTTAACAGCTTCTTGTTCTAACGAAAAGATACTTAATACTGGAGCAACGAGGGACCCGAGCCCATGAACCCAAACCGAGTTCTTCGTCTTTACATGCACGTCAAAGAGGGATTGAGGGTTAAGGAACAAGATCGACGTATATTTTGCGACCCGAAGAAGCTCGCGAGAGGGAGAGAGAGAGAGAGAGAGGGGACATGAACTCGACGTTCGCGAACTCGCCATTGATGAACTTGCCATTCATGAAGTCGCCATCGTTGAACTCGACATTGATGAAGTCGAAGTCAACGAAAGATCACTGTATCACGCTTCCCCCGAAGATCAACTCGCAGGGGATGCAAGTGAAGGATTACATGGAAAACGGCGTGCTTCGGTACGAGATGCCTCAGCTGGAGCTGCAGGTGGTGTTCATCTTCACCGTCACGCAGGTCTTCCGTTTCGTGCTGAAGCGCGTTGGCCTCCCTCCCTTCGCCACGCAGATCCTAGTACGGTTTCCTTCCTCTTCTCTGCTACGGCCGCCCCCTCTTTTGTTTCCCCCTTCCTAATGAAAGAACGAAATTCGCTGTTTAGATGCTACTAACGAGTGCGGAACTTTGTTTGGTTTCGTGGCGGAACTAAAATAGGCAGGGATTATACTCGGGACTTCGATGATCGGTCGGATCCACGAGATGAGGAAATTCCTGTTTCCGAACTTTGGGTTGCACGATTCGCAGGCACAGGAGATCCTGGACGCGGTGGAGCTGTTTGGGTACACGCTGTTCTTGTTCCTGAGCGGGGTGAAGACGGACATGGGGATGGTAAGAAAGATTGGGAAGAAGTCATGGGCGACTGGTATTGCGGCCGTCGTAGCCCCGCTAGTGGTAGGCGGCGTGGCCCTCTTAGCACTTGTCGACCTCCACAGCCATGATGCTAAAGAGATCGTGGCCCTGACGGCGATGCAGTCCATCACCGTCTTCCCCGTGATCTCATGCCTCCTCAACGACCTCAAGATCCAGAACTCCGAGTTGGGCCGCCTTGCGTTGGCCTCGTCGCTCGTGAGCAACGTCCTTGGGATACTGCTCGTGTTCCTTACATCACTCATGACGATGAAAAAGGAGGCCGCTCTCAAAAACGTCGCCATGACCGCGTGCTTCCTCTTTGTGATCATCTTCGTTGCACGGCCCGCAATGCTTTGGATGATCCGGAAGACCCCCGAGGGTAGACCCGTGAAAGAGAGCTACCTCCGTGCGGTCCTAGCTGCGCTCCTGCTGTCCTCGTTTGCGTCCAACTACTTTGGCCAGTCGGTTATGTTCGGGGCCATCTGTCTAGGGCTGGTGGTCCCCGACGGTCCACCGCTGGGGTCTGCTATAGTGAACAAGCTGGACTGCTTCTTCGTTGGCCTCCTCCTGCCGATCTTCGTGACGGTCACTGCCGTGAAGGTGGACCTGAACGTAATGGTGAAATCCATCCACAAGCTGAAGATCGAGCTGTTCCTCATCTCCATCGTGTTCGTATCCAAGTTCGTGGCATGCCTCGTGCCCCCGCTGCTCTGTCAGATGCCCATCAAAGACTCGGTGGCCCTCGCCCTGATCCTGTGTTGCAAAGGGGTCGTCGAGCTAGGCCTATATCGGTACTTCCATGAGATGGGTGCCTTCAGTGAGCGCCGGATGGGGCTCGCCCTGATGGCAGTGCTCGCTTCGGCGAGCCTCTTGCCGATCCTGGTGAAGCTTCTATGCAACAACTCTAGGAAGTATGTGGGTTACCAAAAGCGCAATGTGGTCCATCTGAAGCCCGACTCGGAGCTCCCAATCCTGGCCTGCATCCACAGGGCCGATCAGATCAACTCTGTGATAGACCTCGTGGACGCCTTCTACCCGACCCCGGGGGGCCCCGTTGGGGTCTACGTGCTCCACCTGATCAAGCTGGTGGGACGGGCCATGCCTGTCTTTGTCTCCCACCAGCTCCAAAATAAGGTGGCCGATGGCACGTCCTACTCAGACCACGTCATCCTTGCCTTTGCCCACTACGCACGTAGCAACCCTGGGGCAGTCCGGGCCAGCATCTTCACTGCCGTGTCGCCTCCGAAGCTCATGTACGAGGACATATGCCAAACCGCCCAAGACAACCACACGGTCCTCATCCTCCTCCCCTTCCACAAGAGGTGGTCGTCCATCGATGGCTCCATCGTGTCCGAGGACAGCCACATCCGCAGCCTCAACTGCAGCGTCCTCCAGTCGGCGCCTTGCTCGGTGGGTATACTCATTGATCGCGGGTTAAGTCCAAATGCTGCTGCCAGCACCACCTCCGATGAGCCGTTCCGAGTGGCGGTGCTCTTCCTAGGCGGGAATGACGACCGGGAGGCCCTAGCCCTCGGCAGGCGGATGGCCAGGGACCCCCGGCTCTATCTGATGGTAGTGCACCTGGGTGTCGACGAGGAGGAGGGGGGCGTCATCAGCTGGGACAAGATGATCGACAGGGAGGCACTGAAGGTCCTCCAGGAAGGCTTCTTCGGGAAGAACGTTGAGTACCGGAAGGAGATTATGGAGGACGGCCCAAAGACAGCCAGGCTGGTCAGGTCCATGGCGCACCAGTTCGATCTGATCATCGTCGGGAGGCGACACGGGATTGAATCCACCCAGACTGCAGGGCTCTCAGCATGGACTGAGCTCCCAGAGCTCGGGATTTTAGGGGACCTACTGGCCTCCTCCGATCTCGACGTCCTTTCTTCTGTTCTGGTAGTGCAGCAACAGCAAAGGCTTTAGCCATATGCGAAGTTATAGCATTGTAACTCTGGTCATCCAATTTTCTGCCCTTTTGGTTCTCTGCATATACTAGCAAATCAGGGGTTTTTAGGAGTTTGAACCCTTAATTCTCAACAAATACAAAAGCAGATCTACTGTCTTCTTTTTGTTCAAATGAGGGATTTACAGTTCAAATTAAACGACTGAGCCGCCTACTTTCTATGTTTGTCGGAAATGTTGATCTCTATCGAGTGTTGGAAATTCCGAACTTTAGCACGTTACGAAATAAGGGGAGTCTGAATTTGTTGTCATATATGATTAGATTGATAATTGAGACTCTACTCGAGTTAATCACGTTTTAAGAAAATCATATCGGTCAATTTTCGTATCAAGGACCATCTTGCACATTTGGTTATCTTTTCATCGATGTCTATGATTACCCAATGGACGAATCCCCTTCATTATTTACGTTGGTTCTTTATATTTTGCCATACTAATTTTTCATCGATGCGTATATCATATGGTTGTAAGATTATTTTATACTTTAGGTACAATGAAACACCCATCTTGTGTTGGATTAAAAAAAAAAAAGACACAATTTTTATATTTTCATTAGACTTCTATAAATAAGTATATTTATGGTTTTAATATTTTCTTAGATACATTTATTTCGTAGAAAATGAATGGTTTGAAAAACAATTTCCTTAAAACAATCTCTTGTATCAATTGCAAACGTGAATAAATGAAAAATATCTTTATTGTCCAGGAAAATGTTTGGACGTAACTTACCATGAATAGGGAAAATATATTTTATTGACTTATTATTTAAAAAAACCCAATAAATATTTTTAAGAAAATATATTTTAAATTATTCATTGTTCGCCAAGCAAACAGAGTTCCTATCTCCGTGGGCATGCTCATTAGAGAATCAATCGTGCATCTCAACTATCGCCAATTTTAGTTGACCATCCTCGGTCAAGTTTACTTATATTGACAATTTTAGGTATGTTTTCTTGCTCATAAATATCATTTCGCAGAAATTCGGTTTGTTGTGTTACATATGACATTGCAAGAGACACAACGTCAGATTTTCTCTATCCCTGTAGCAAAACCGGTTGAGTAATATGACTTCCATCATATGACATTTCCGTTGACGTAGGTGTCTGTGAGTGATGCCATATTCATCGTAAGTGACCCCGCCAGGTGCGAATCGGGCATACCGAACCACGAGATCAGGTGGCCTATAAATAAATAAAAATGATAGTGGATCATGACTTCCCAAGGATTACATATAGATAAATTGTATCGACCGCATTTAGGGCAATGCCCCTTTATGAGATGAGTGTCTCGCTAGTTGGCGAGTGAACTGTTAAACCCCATCTGTGTAGATTCAATTCGATCGGCTACTAAGTGGTATATAATGCATTGTCACGTGTTCATTTGATTGTTGTGTGATTCACATGAGACTGTTTGGTGATTATATCATGTGGATCGAAATGAAGTGGCTCTGATTAAAGATCTAAGAGTTTATGAATTGAAGCTTAGCGAGTTGTGCCTATTTAAATGACTGATTGTATTTGACTGGACTTAGATTTCATTGATGTAATATGGTAGGAGAAGATCCTCCTACGTTGTGTCTTCAAAATTGATTTACTGAGGTAGTTCTTGCTCACGCTCTAGAGTTTGGTCATTTCGGTGGATGAAGGGATCGTTAAGCAGGGAGTTTGGAGGACTTAGTTGTGGGGACAATGTTTTATATAAGTTCCGCGAGTTAATTGTGATATCACTTGAGGTCATAGGTTGCTGAGGAGAAATAATAGTTCATATTTATATATCACAATATCTTTTTGGCCACAGACTTTGGCTACAAGTATTTACTCTTGGGTTTCATTATTGATGAATCCGTTACATACCATCCCGGTGACTCGTGAATTGAACCCTTTGGTTCTTGAAACATAAAAGTCATGTCTTTAAAAATAAGAACTACTACTCCTCCAGTGGTGCCTTTCCCTGCATTGGGGGCCATGGTTAGAATCATTGTGAGTCAAAACTTTTTCTTTAATGAGGTTCAAAATCAATTTTACTCAATTTGAGCTCTAGCTTGATTGGACTGATTTCCAAGTAGGATCATGGTTCGTCGGGAATCGAACAAGTTTTTTGTTGAAACCGACCCAAGCCAAACTTTGTGCTAAGTATTTGGTAGATGAGTCCAGCATTGACAAGAGAGAAGGAACTTGAAGGGTCTAAATGGTTGGGCACCCTCGTAACTTTTGGAGTTTGGGCTCTCGAGAGGAGGAACATTTGTCTAATATGAACATTGTTGAGGACCTTGTCACAAGGGTTTGCATGTGATTCCTCTTGTAAGAGAGGAATTGTGTTGTGCGCGCGGGCTATGCCAATAAGCTTGAGCAAGTGAGAGAAGAAGTGGGCAAATCTAAAGGGACTTGAATGCTGGGTGATGGGTAAGGAAATGCCAAAAGATTGATACGTTAATCAGAATACTTTTTACGGAAGCTCTTCCATTGCCTTTTCTTCAAATGATTGGTTTGGGGGTGTTTACAATGAGGGCTAAGAGATGACAACTAAACTCGTCAAACGGTTGGTCAGGTTGTATTGAAAATGATTCGATCCTTGTTGATCATTTAATCTACATTGGCCTATTTTCATATAGTATAATTCTTATGACCCAAATCCGACTCGACCCATATCCGACCCGGCCCACATTATTTTCCTCTCTCTATTTCTATTTTCTAATTCATCTTCTTGAGAACCTGTTATGCAATTAGGCAAGCCTACATCTAGTATAGCTTTGCCTTTTGGTGGTGCATGCATAGGTTTGACATCCCAAATACTATTGCTTTTCAATGTAACAAGGTTGAACGCACATAAATTTGATACTTGCGAAACCTTCACAAAACTTCTCTAATCTCCTTCGAAACCGAACTTGTATATAATGAAACCCAATGGAAGTGAAACCCCAAAATGATGCGTGGTAGGCGAGTGATTTCAAAATGGGGGAATTTTCATATTAAGAGTATGAGAATGGTGTGTATGGGGAACGGTTGTCGATGGGTAATCAAAAAGTGCAGGATGGAATACGATCGCAACCAATGTATAAATGATATGCTACCAATTAAGGAAGAAGATTGGGATAGACGAAGTTCATCACCAAGGCATGAAGGACAAGCCACTCACCAAGGATAGTATATTTCGGGATAGGAGAAGCTCATCACCAATGCCAAACCGCCCTAGACAACCACACGGTCCTCATCCTCCTCCCCTTCCACAAGAGGTGGTCGTCCATCGATGGCTCCATCGTGTCCGAGGACAGCCACATCTGCAGCCTCAACTGCAGCGTCCTCCAGTGGGCGCCTTGCTCCGTGGGCATACTCATTGATCACGGGTTACGTCCAAATGCTGCTGCTGGCACCGCCTCTGATGAGCCGTTCTGAGTGGCGGTGCTCTTCCTAGGCGGGAATGACGACCAGGAGGCCCTAGCCCTCGGCAGGCGGATGGCCAGGGACCCCCAGCTTTGTCTGATGGTAGTGCACCTGGGTGTCGACGAGGAGGAGGGATGCGTCATCAGCTGGGACAAGATAATCGACAGGGATGCGCTGAAGGTCTTCCAGGAAGGCTATATGGGGAAGGACGTTGAGCACTGGAAGGAGATTGTGGAGGACGGCCCGAAGATGGCCAGGCTGGTCCAGTCCATGGCGCACCAGTTCGATCTGATCATTGTCGAGCAGCGACACGGGATTGAATCCACCCAGACCACAGGGTTCTTGGCATGGACTGAGCTCCCAGAGCTCGGGATTTTAGGGGACCTACTGGCCTCCACCGATCTCGATGTCCATTCTTCTGTTCTGGTAGTGCAGCAACAGCAAAGGCTCTAGCGATATGCAAAGTCACAGCTAGTCAGCATTGTAACTCTGGTCATCCTTTTTTTCTGCTCTTTCGGTTCTCTACATATACTAGCAAATCAGGGGTTTTTAGCTTGTTGAACACTTTATTCTCAACAAATATAACAGCAAATCTACTGTTTTTTTTTTTTTTTTTTTTGTGTGCAAATGTGGGATTTATAGTTCGAATTAAATGACTAAGCCGCCGACTTCCTATGTTCGTCGATAATGTCGATCTCTATTGAGTATCGGAAATTCCTAACTTCAGCATGTTACGAAATAAGGGCAATCCGAATTTGTTCTCATACAAGATCAGATCAATAATTGTGATCTCACTCTAGTTAGTCATGTTTTAGGAAAATCATATCGGTCAATCCTCATATTAAGGACTATCTTGCACATTTGGATATCTATTCATCGATGTATATGATTACCCATTGGATGAATCCCCTCCATTATTTCCATCGGTGCTTTATATTTCGTCATACTAATTTTTCATAGATGTGTATATCATATGTTTCTAAGATTATTTTATACCTTAGGTACAATGAAACATCCATCTTGTGTTGGATTAAAAAAAAAGAAAGACGCAATTTTTTTTATATTTTCATTAAAATTATATAAATAAGTATATTTATTATTTTTAATATCTCCTTGAATACATTGGTTTCGTGGAAAATGAATAGTTTAGAAAATATTTTCCTTAAAATAATCTCTTGTGTCAAGTACAAAAATAAATTAATGAAAAATATTTTTGTCGTTCAATAAAATATTTGGACATAAAAATATTTTTCATTAATTTATTTTTAAAATTATTTATTTTTACGAAACAAACGGAATCTCTGTCTCCATGAGCATGCTCTTTGCAGAGAATCGAGAAGCTAAGGCTTTCGGGCGAAGGCTTTCGAGCATATGAAGTACCGCCAATTTTAGTTGAACATACAATAGTCAATGTTACTCATATTGACAATTTTTTAGATGTGTATCCCGCTCATATATATTGTTTCATAGTTTGCTCTGCTACATATGACAGAGCAAGAGCCACAACGTCAGATTTTCCCCAAATGCTGGATAGATGTACTTGTGTGTGTGTATATATACATACACATATATATTTAAAAATAAGTGTATTGAAAGTTCTAAAATTTGCTATGAAAGTATAATTAAATCCTAAAACTTACAAAAATTGTAATTAAATCCTTAAACTTATTGAACTAGTGCAATATCGAGTCCTTTCATTAATTTCGTCCAATTTGACTAATGAAATTCTCTCTCTCTCTCTCTTACAAAAAGTGTAATTAAATCCTTAAACTTATTGAATTAGTGCAATATCGAGTCATTTCGTTAATTTCATCCAATTTGACTAACGAAATTCTCTCTCTCTCTCTCTCTCGACAATGATGTCCCTAAATCAATGTTGTTTGGTCTAAATTTGATTTTTAATACAAATTTTATTTAAATTAAATTAGCTATTATAAATACATTAAAAAAAGAGGACAAAGAGATAGACGAGGGTTTCCAGCCCTTGCCGTTGTCGTCAGGAAGGACCAACAATGGTGAGGGAATGGTTGGCAGTGCCAGGCCTTGGGCGGCGGCAAGGGTTGCAAACTAGCCCTCGCTGCCTCTTTCAAATCCCTTTTTTTTTTCAAAAAGTTATCTTATATTTTAACATAACTTAAATAAAAATTATATTAAAAAAATCATATTTAGACCAAAACCATGTCTTTTAGCCATATCAATGCTATGTGGAAAAGAGAGAATAATAAAAAAAGTCAAATCATTATTTTCCATTATCCAAGTAGAACGGAATTAATAGAAAGACTCGATTACACCAATTTAATAAGTTTTAAAACTTAATTTCACTTTTTTAAAGTTTTAGAACTTAAGGATAATATTGAATGACGTTGTTTTGATTTTAATTTGATTTTTAAAAAGTGCAATCAAGTAATTTTATTAATTCTATCGAACTTGATTAATGAAGAACGCTGATGTGATTTTTTTTTTCTCTCTCTCTCTCCCACATGATATTGACATGGCTAAAATATTAAGGATAATGCCAAAATGACATTGTTTCATTTCACATATGATTTTTAATCTAAAACGTTAATTCAATTAGACAAAAAAACTAAATTAAAAGAAGAGGAAAGCAAAAGAGGATGAGGGCAAGGGTGCAAGCCCTTGTTGTCATTGCCTCCACCATTATTGAAAGTTTTGAAATTTGTCACGAAAGTACAATTGAGTTTTAAAATTTTTAAAAATATAATCAAATCTAAAACCTTGTCAAAATGATATAATCAAAATCTTCCATTAATTTCGCCCAACTTAACTAATGGAAAACACTGATGTGATGTTTTTCTCCTTCCTACATGGCATTAAGGTTTTATAAAGCACTAAAATGATGTCATTTTGATTGAAATCCTAATTCTTACACCAAGTTTTAATTAAATTAGTTTAAAAAAATCCAAAAGTAAAAAAAAAGGGGGCTAAAAGTAAAAAAAAAAAAAAAAATATATATATATATATATATATACCTAGATCCTTCACTCGTGGTTGCTTGTGCCTCGGTGAAGGCCGGTGACCCTTACCAAATTCGAGAGAGGGCCGCGATCGTCTCTCAGATTCTAGTAAGGGCTGTTGACCCTTGCCACAAACCTAGCTAGGATCAAGCCCATTTTGAAGTGCCAATGACCCTGCCAACACGTTGATGGCCCACTGGTGATGCGGCAGCGGTGAGCTAGCCTTCCAATCTCTACTTTCTTTCTTTTTTAAAGATTTTTTTAGCTTCCTTATATTTTAATCTAATTTAACTAAAATTTAGATTAATGCCACATAGAATAGAGAAAATATCTAAAAAAGCCACATCAACATTTTCTGTTGATAGAAATAGACAAAATTAATGGAAGGGCTTCATTATACCAATTTAATAAATTTTAACACTTGATTATACTTCTTGTTCATTTTCATAACAAGCTATCGTATTTCTAGTATACTTATCTCTAAATTTAATTATTTCTAAATTTTATTTAAAGTTTATTTAAATTTAAAATCAAATTTGAACCAAAATGATGTCGTTTTCATTTGGTCCTTTATGTTTTAGTCATGTAGGAGAGAGAAAACTATAAAAAAAAAAAAAATAGCCACATTAGCGATTTTTGTCTACCAAGTTAGTCGAAATTAATGGAAGTACTTAATCACACCAATTTAACAATCTCTAATACTTGATTGCACTTTTTAAAAATTTTAAGATTTAATTATATTTTCTTAATAAGATTTAGATATTTTTATAAGTGCAACTTGGATGAAAGTAATAATCATGCGTATTACTATATAAAACCGATTAGCAGTGTCTATGAGACTCGCATTCCTAAATTTCCCAAAGCCCAAAGCATTCTGCTTTCGATTTTAAGCTTCCTCAATGCTGGCATTTAGTTAATGAAGTCTCAAAAATATTTACCAAATATTTATGTTTTCCCCAAAAGTCCCTTAGTCTCCCAGAGGTTTATCATTAACCCATTTTACGTTTGGGGTTGATTCTGATAAACGAGACAATTTAAGGACATGTCCAGGTTCGAAATCAAACGGGTTTTGTGTGTTAAAATATTTTTTTTCCACTATGTAAGTTTTATAAATAGTCAAATTCACTCCCATAAATAATTAGATGTTTATATTTAGATTGAAGAAAAGTCTCCATGGTGGCTTATGGGAGTGAAAATCCCCGAAAGAAAAACCACGAGCTGCCAAATCTTTCCATTCGCCCATTCGCCGGCCTTCAGCAGAAGCAAAAATTCAATCTTGATTCTTCTCCCGAACCGGTCAGAGCTGGTCATCCCGGTGCAGGAAATCAAGGTCGCTCCTCGTCCTCGCCGCTTGTTTCTCGGGTTCGTGAGATGCAATCTGGCAGCTCCCCGCCTCGCGGCAATTGACGTTCGTGCGGTGCGGTTGGATCCCGTTCTCTCCCGATCTCTCACGTTGCCCATGATTCTCCCTCTTTCCGTCTGCATGTAGATCGAAATTCGACGGGGTTGATGGGTTTTTGGTGAATTCTGATGTTCTGAACTTGGTTTCATTTGAATCTGAGAGAGACCCTGTTTTTCTTTTTGGCTCTTTTTTTCTCGTTGGGTAGATTGTGGCAAAAAAAAAAGAAAAAAGAAATGGATTGGATCAGGGATATGAGGGGAGAAATGAGGGAGCGTGAATGGATTTGCGTACGCTTTTGGATGTTTCTGGACGTGGTTTCGCGTGGAATTTTCGAACTTGTCTGTTATATTGCATAAACGAGTCGTTTGAATTGTTCGTCTTTGAACTTTCAAATATGGCTGCTTGACTCTATGTTAATGTTCTCCTTTTTAAGTGGTTTGGTCTGAATTGCTTTGATGGGAAGTTTTAGACGGATGTGGGCGATTGACTTCATTGTGGAATGCAGGAGTTCGCGCGGGAGTTGTGATCTCTTCTCCGATTACATTTGATTCGGTGCAGATGGAATTCTTACTTTCCAATTTGGTGAATCCTGCTTTGGATTGGGGTTTGAAGGTTTTGGATGCTCCCTCTGTTCGGGCTGTGATTTTCGGAACGTCTATAGGCGGTACTAATGGGATATGCTCGTCATTTCTGTATCTGATGACCCTTTTCTTTATTTGAGTTTATCCCAGCTGATTAATCCTCTTCGTTTGGAAAGGTCATATATTTGTGGATGTTTTGCTGGTGCTGGTGATCATCTACCTGCTTTCTCAGAAGAGTTATAAGCCCCCAAAGAGGCCTTTGGCAGAGAACGTTAGTCTTACACTTTTGTCAAGTAGTCTTAACGATTTAAATGGTTCGCCCATATGTGTTTGCACTTTATGCTGATCTGAGTGCGTACTCAATTGCTTCCTCTTGGTTTGATTTGATTATCAGTTAATTGATGTTTGCTTTTCATGTAAATCATGCTGTACTCATCTCTGACCTATTGATGTGAAAATAAAATGCATGATATGATAAAAGCTGGCGGTGGAGCTTGATTCATGCTCTTCTGCTTGTATAAGGGGCAGCCAATCTCTGCTTAGTTTCGGACTGCAATTTCATTTACCAATCACAAAGCATAGAAGAAGAAAAGCAACTCTGAATGAAAGGGAAGCTAATGGTAGCTTCAGGGATGATTTTGTTGGGAGGCTGGGTTTTATTACTTAGGGTGATACTAGAAGTAGTGCTGTTTTCTATTGGAACTTCCCTTATTCCTTTTAAGGAGCATATGATTCAAATCGTTGGGGTAATTCTTTGCCAAAATAGCCCCCCCTATCAGATGGCATTTACTGTAGATCCTTTATCTGCTGAATTTTGTTATTGTTTGCTTTACTTTGCTTTAGTCTGATGAACCATTTCCATATGCCTTCAGTTAATAACTGAAAACTTGGTTAGAGTCCATAAGGAGGGAGACTTATGCTTCAAATTAGATGTCAACCTTGCTGCGATTGGCATTGACAGTCCTTTTCTAAGTGGATCAATAGACTGCCTCTGTTAAGTTTAGATGGTGCTCGAATGGTCCTTGCATTCTGAGATGTGTGCATGGTGTCTGCAGGAAATAGATGAACTATGTGCTGAATGGGTTCCAGAACCCCTCATTCCTCCACAGGAAGAGATAGCATACGAAACCCCTGTTTTAGAGAGGTAAGAACGGCCCTCAGTGCCATTCGATTTTTGTAAGCTATGCTTTTATTCTTGCATACCTTTTCTTCATTTTTTATTCAAATCATTTCTCCGGGTTAAAATTATATTACCAGGAAGTGTTTTCAGGATCTCTGCAACAAATGGGTATATATTTTCTAGTTAACTAGAAAAAGAGCACGCTATTTACATGCTAAGAAAAATATTGATGTCAATTTTATGTAGTATAGAATAATATACTATACAAAGACTTGATGCATTTGGGCATATGAAATGGAATTATCTTAAAACAAGGAAGAGGTGGTATTTATGGAATATTTAACAATCATCTTGAATTCAAATTCAAAAAGTGAGAGACTGATGGACTTTTCACTTAAATTTTTTATAAAATTTTTAGGTTTGCATTTGGTATCTTTTTTTTTTTCAATAGTAGAGAGGTTTCTTCTTCTTGGTTCTCACTTTGGTGGAATCATTGTGCTCTATTTAAATCTCCTTTATTCACCTACCCAACTGAATCAGAATGTACCATTGTGAATTTTCATTTTTTCGTTGAGATTCCTCTGCTCACCAATTGGCATCATGCAGTGCTGCAGGACCACATGCTATCGTCAATGGCAAGGAAGTTGTCAATTTTGCTTCTGCAAATTATCTTGGATTGATTGGACATGAGAAGTTACTTGTGAGAAAGAGAATTCCTGTAGATATATAACCATGGTAATGGCTTTTCCTGGATGCGGAACTTAATGCTTTGTCTTTTTGCAGGAGTCATGTACATCATCCTTGGAAAAATATGGGGTTGGTTCTTGTGGTCCTCGTGGGTTCTACGGGACTATTGGTAAGCAACTGAAAGTATCAGAGAAGCTGACTTTAAGCAATAACATAAATCTAAATCTTCTTATTTAAATTAGCGCTTCTTTCCTGATTTAATAAGCTTTTTGTAGAGCTTTTATTCTCTTCCCTCCATCTCAGATGTCCACCTCGATTGTGAGGCCAGAATAGCCAAGTTTCTGGGGACTCCTGATTCAATCCTTTATTCTTATGGCCTTTCTACCACGTTCAGTGCAATTCCAGCATTTTGTAAGAAGGGGGACATTGTAGTCGTGTAAGTATCTCTCTAATCGCCTCCATAGATTCTTTTTTGCATGGTTTGTTGCATTGAAGGGGATCTGTCCACATAGAACTTACCACATACATGAGGATCTTGGTTATTTGGCCTTCCTTATTTGTAAGAAGTTTACTGCAATTGGTCTCTTCACTGTCACTTTTCATCTTATTTTTCACTTGTTTTTTGTGGAGCATCACCTTATACCAATACGTCACATTCTTATTGAGGGTTTTGTGAGTTTATGCATGGTTAGATCAAGATTTTAGTATCGATTTAGATTTTTAGAGAGCAAGTAGTCTATTTACTCCCGATGGATTGCTTTTGTTAAAATTAGCTTGCTCACAACATTGATTAGTTTCACCTTTCCAGGGACGAGGGAGTCCATTGGGGTATACAGAATGGCTTGCAGCTCTCTAAAGGCACTATTGCATATTTCAAGCACAATGATATGAATTCTCTTCAAAATACACTGGAAAAAATTACAGCTCAGAATAAACGGGCTAAGAAGTTGCGTCGATACATTGTGGTTGAAGCTATATACCAGGTGTGGTTTTCTAGCTTCTCTTCTCAACTTTGGAGTTTGGCTTGCAATCCTCTTGACTTTCTTGAATAATTTAATGAAAATTTGGAGAGCTTCCTGCCATTAATGAAGATGTATTATATCACATACTACAATTCCTAGCAACCAGACATGTTTGGTGTATGCATTTGTACCTTTATTGGTTGATTTCAGCATAAATTAACTCCCTGCCATGAGATAGGAATTGACTCACTGCCATAAGAGGGGACGAGTTGAGAGCGACATAGACAAAATTAAGTGGCACTTTGTCCTGCATTCTTTTGCCTGAGATGATTTTAATAATTTTTTTGATGTAACATGCACATTCACTTTTCACGTCTCTGCACTGCACTATGCATTTGCGTTTGACCATAATCTCCTGGCTTTGTTCTTCATTTCTGGAAGGTAAAACAATGGAAGAAAATCGCAAGTCTTGAAGAGACAAGGTTAATTCTCACGTTTTAATGGAAATATAATGTGAGCTGCAGGGAAAGAATTATCACCTCTCATACTAATTTCGAGCATGTAAAAGAAAACTGTTTTTTTTTTTCAAATAATTTTCTTTAAAGTTCTTGTAGCTAAAATGCTTCTTTTTTTTTTTTTTTTTTTTTTGGGTCAAAAAAATACTTCTTTGTTTTGTTGTGTTCTTATTTGACTCGATTTTGACAGTTGCATAGCACATGCTAGTTTGCCTTAAAACCATTTCTCCTGTACTTATTGAGTATTGGGATCAGCACCTCATTCTTTCTATCACACATTTGGCAAAGGGATGGATTCTCCCTTTGATTCTGAAATCGACTTTGCATGAATGAAAACTCTCTTCACATTTGTCCGTGGAAATGCAATGGATATCTATACCCTTCCTTCTTAGGTCATGAATAGGCTGGAGCAACATGTGAATGTTACAATATTTTGTTTGGCTTCTTCTTGCTAATGTAGTATTTGTTACAACAGAGTTTTGTTTGCAGTGTGATTGGCTAAGAAGCTGCCTCTTTGTCCTGGTTAATGTTGTGTGGAATATTCTCTATACTGATTTCCATTCCAATTTTTTTCTGGTCTATGTAAGTTTTTGAAGTTATGTGCATTCTTTTGTTTTTAGAATTCTGGTCAAATAGCTCCATTAGATGAGATAGTAAGACTGAAGCAGAAGTATCTTTTCCGCGTGTTATTGGATGAGAGCAACTCTTTTGGTGTGCTTGGACGTTCTGGAAGAGGTCTCACAGAGTACTGTGGTATCCCAGTAAGTTTGAAGGATTATTTTGATCTTGATTGGATTGGTATAGTATTTGTATTCACAGTTTCTTTCTGCAGGTTGAGAAGATAGATATCATAACTGCCGCTATGGGCCATGCTTTAGCAACAGAGGGTGGATTCTGCACCGGAAGTGCTAGAGTCATTGATCACCAAGTATGGAACATGTTGACCATGAGTGAAGACTTTTTCTTGATGGATTTTGAAACCATATCATAGATTTAGAATTTTTTCTTTGAAGTAATTGACAAAGAAGGCAAAAGGAGAATCTGCAAGTGGTCAAGCTTGTTTGAATGGTCGGAATGCTAAATTTCTTTTGACTCACAATATTAATGCCTTGGTTCTTGCACATTTTCTTTGGCAGCGATTGAGCAGCTCAGGATATGTATTCTCTGCTTCTTTGCCTCCATATCTAGCAAGTGCTGCAATTACTGCTATAGATGTCCTGGAGGAAAACCCTGGCCTTTTGACAAAACTGAAGGCTAATGTTGCTCTGCTGTTCAAAGGTTGGTTTGGACCTTGCTCTTGCTATTTATGAGATGCATTGTTTGTCGAGAATGCAGGAAATACTTGGTGTCTTTTGTCATCCATCCGGCCATGAGAGAGCCCAATAAGCTAGTTAGCCAAGAGCACTGACACTCTTGGGAGCCTTTGTGTCGCATCAGACACTTCGACATGTGTCTGACACACTTTGACACGCTCTAACGCGTGGTCAATAGGTGTCGGAAAATCTAACATGTGGTCAACTCTTCCGATGCATGAGTCCGGAATCCCGACATACATAGGGTCAATTTTAAAATCTTTCAATAAATGAGTCAAAATGTAAACTTGTAAAAAAATAAAAAAAAAATAATGAAAATAATAAAGGGAGAAAGAAGTAATAAAATGTCAAATTGTAGCAATGAATGATATTAACAAATGATGGATTAATGTTTTTAGTGTAAATTCATTCTAGGCTTTTTTATTATTATTTATTTATTTGTGAATTTGTATCAAATTAATTTGATTGAAATAATCATAAATATGATAATTTATCATTTATATATAAAAATATACATTTAATATACGTATCCCAACGTATCGAAGTTCTCTATTTTTTTGAGAAATGACCTATTGGCTGTTGTGTTGTGTCACGTCATGTCGCATCACATCGTGTATGATGTATCGTGTGTTGGTGCTACTTAGCTAGTTAGTTAGCAGGACTTTTGAAATGAGTAGTCTTTCTGATTTATAATATCTTGTTCCTCTCATAAGATAAGTTATATCTGATCAAGAAAGTTCAGCTCAATTTATTTGTTACTCCTCTTTCCCTGCATCTTTTTTATGATTCAGTGAGTTTGGATTAGCCTTATCAACACTAAAGATTGCATCTGCAGAAGCAGCATAGGATTTCTGTTACCAGTGATGATTTTTTTGTGGCTTTGAGTCATGCTCTAGGTTTATTTCTGTGGAAAGCCAATCGCTTCAATGGCTTCTCAGTAACTTCTGCCCGCATGTCCTTAAGGAGTCTGGGATTCCTGACATTCTCGGATTTTTTTTTCCTCATCAACATGTCTACATTGCCAACTATGCAGGAGAAAGTAATTTTTCACTGCAGTCAGTTCTGAGTCTAATTTCCTATTGCAGAACTATCCAGCATACCGGGACTCTTAATAGCAAGCAGTCCAGAATCACCCGTTGTTTATCTTAGATTAGAAAGGCCGACAGATTCTATGAAGGATGACCAACGACTCCTTGAAGATATTGCTGCTTATGTAAGTAATCTATTGCTTTATTTAGCTTAAGCCCAGTGAGTCACTTCTGTACCAATATGTTTTTTAGCAAATGGTCTTGTATTGGCAGGTGTTGAACGAAGATTCTTTGCTTGTGGTGGTGTCGAAAAGATCAACACTTGACAGGTGTCGTCTGCCAGTCGGGATAAAATTGTTCGTTTCAGCTGCCCATACAGAGTCCGATCTGATGAAAGCTGCTGATTCATTGAAGAGGGCTGCATCACTGGTTCTTAAGGATTGTTAATTTAATAGTCGACGAAGATCTCTTGGATATTTGTTTGATCTCAGGTCTAGTTTTCAGTTTTGATGTTGTATTTAAACTAGGAATTGACTAAGAGTTGGATTGATAGTAGCGGTTCTGGTTGTTAGATTATATGCAGAATTCCTTCTGTGCCTTTTCTTTTGGAAGTTTTCCCTCTTTTTTTGTATCATTAGCCCTCAACTCTTGCATCATTGACTCTCTTGCTATGGCACATTTTTCCTAATTTAGACAGTTTGTGGGATGTCATAGTACCAACGGTTTTATTTTCTCAATGCAAGTGCTGCCAAATGACATTTAGGTTTACACTCGCTACCCAGGTTTTCTTCCTCTGGATAAGAAAAGCGACAGTTAGTGAGTCTCAAACTAAGAGATTATGCTTTACTTGGACAGTTTCAGGTCTTGACTTCTGTTCTAGGAACCTCTGGCTTTAGCTGATATGCCCAATTATCTATCTGCTAAACTGCTACTTTGTGAACTGATGTATGCCCTGGATATCTACATGCCACTAGGAAGGCGAGCCAATATGCCTCAATGTCTTTTGAAGCCAAAGAAATTGATCATTGTGCTTCATCAACATCAGAAGTTTCATCGTTACTTAAACTATACATAATTGGTCCAATCCAGCAGACTCCTCATCTATGCGGTTCAGTCAGTTTTCCAACTGAATCTCCCTTTGCTCATCGGCTAACATTTTGGTGAACATGTAGTGTCTTGAGCATGTGGGTGGTCTTAGATCACACGTAGTTTCTCTGTTCCTGAAGCTGAAAATCCCCAGTTGCCGACCTTTTGGCTTTGGTGAATTCATCTTGTTCTTGTCCAGGATAATACTACAGTAAATTTCTAGTGGGTGTCTATCCGGTTCTGACTTGCAGTACGTGAGTGTGATTATTCATGGGTTTCCATGTTGTCCTTTCCCAGAGACAAGCTAGCCTATGATTTATCTCCAGAAAAGCATTTAATTCTTGAAGTGTCTTTATCTTTTCGCACCATGTAGGTGGGAGGCGACTGCTTGTGTTGGAGAACCAACTTATACTCAGTGTGGATGTACTTCCTTTATATGATACAAAATCACCCCTTCATATGTGTGCTTGACAACGGGTATCAATGGATATAAAAATATAGAATATGAGAAATGGCAAAACAATAGCAACTTATTCTTCATGTAATGTTTTGTTCGGAGAAATATCCTAACCAATCCTAAATCTATCGAATGGATGTCGATTTAATCCAAGATAATTTGGTTATTTTAGTCCTAAACTTTGTGTGAAATTCTAATGTAGTCATTTTGATATATTTTTGTTGGCAATTGCCAACAAGGTGGTGTGCCACACAGGACGATCGACAATGATTAGATTACCACGTTAATGATTTCTAGCAAAAATTGATTGAAATGACTAATTGAAAATTTTGCGAAAAGTTTTAGAACTAAATTGGTAAAGTTGTAAAATTTATTAATGAAATGACATTCGCATAATAAGTAAAAGGCTGTCTGGGTAATTTTTTTGTTTTGGCTTTCATTTTCTATAAGCTTATGAAACCCGGTTTGCCATGTTTGTTCCAAAACCATACTAAAAAAACTTTATTAGAATTAAAATTTTCTCTATCAACGCGATGACCGTTAATGCAAACCCAATATCTTTAATATGAGAGATAATATAACTAAAAACCCAATATTATTATGCAAAGGGATATAAAAATGAATGGACCAATACAACATGTCCTAGCAATGATCTTAAATCTAGTTGTTAAACCATAGCCATATGTAGGTTCGGGGATGGACACAATCGATAAGATACATCTTTCATCAATTAAGGGCCCGTTCGTTTCGCAAAAAATATTAGGTTTCCGGAAAATATTTTCCAAGAAGTCATTTTTCAAAAAGCCATTTTCCAAGAAAATGACTATATTGTTTGACGTTCGATTGAAATTTGAAAATAGCGTGGAAAATATTTTCAATTGTTCGTTTTTTTAATTTGATTTTTGGAAAAGAAATTACCAAAAAATTAAATTTTAATTTTTAAATTAACTAAAAATATTTAATTTTAAATTTAATTTATTTTTTAAATTGAAATTTTAATTATTTTATTTTAAAAAATCGAATTTTTATTATTTAAAAAAACTCAAAACTGGTAGATATATGACAAATTTATCACAAACTAATTTTTGACTATAAAAAATATAAACCGGCACACATACGACAAATGTACCACAAATGACCATAAAAAATGTAAACTTGTACACTTGTAACAAATTTATTTCAAATTAATTTGTTTGACTACCAAAATTCCAAAAATACTCCATTTATGACAAATATACCCTATGTAAAATTCGATTAATACTATAAGAAAAACTACAAAAATTATACAATTATGACATAAGAAGAGTAAAATCCTAAATTGATATATTAAGTCAATTGTCACGTGTCATCAAACTTAGTAATTTGATAGTAAAATTTAACGGAAACTAACGGATGGTAAATTTAACCTTTTGCATTGGTTTCAACTGCTAGGTTAGAGATGATTGCCGAATGTCCTTCCCCTGTAAGATGATAGAACTCTTCCCATTTAACCTTTAGAATGTTAATGGAACCTTTGTTAATCAGTGTCGCTGAACTAGAGTCTGTTGAGACGAGGTCATCGCATCTGGGGTCCCCCATGCTCATAGTATCATCAAGAATTCAGCAATCGGTTTCTCAGCTGCTGTCAATAGTTCTGTCGCTGGTTCCATGGCCATGGTCGAGTGTTGTACCATTGGTTGTTTAATCGGTGGGATTGCTGATTGTTGCATGCTCGATGGACTGGCCGTGACTTTCTGTGTAGGCATTGATCCTGTTGAAGATGATGATACGGCTAACACCACGATGTTTGCACTATGTGGACTTGTTGTGGGTGTATCTGCAGTAACAGGAAGGTCAGCTGCACTGACGACTGAATCACCTGAAGTACTGGTGTCGTTTTGCTTTTCTAGTTCAGCTGCTGTCTGAACTTCTGTGACCTGAACCTCCACATATGGATCGACGGCAGTGAGTCGTTGCTTCTTGGTCAGGCGAAGAAGTTTGCTCGTCATCCATGTCAGCAACAGCGTTGTCAATTGAATTGTCTGCAGTTTTCCTACGCTTGACCAAAGAAATATTCGATACCCCTGAGAATGTATCCTCGGCACAAGAAATCCATCGGCTATCAAAGTGAGGTGTGGTTTTAGGGTTTAGGAGTACATGGGATGTACTTAAACCGATTATGAACTTCTCGAGAAATTTAAGAACAACATTTGAAAAATTGATTATCCTTATGATCAGTCTGCCGGAGAAATAGGAATTCCATCGACTATATAGTCGGCAAAGTAATCCCCTAAGCGGGTCCAAATTGTCTAGCACAGAACAAGGGAGAGTAAAGGCGTATTTGGTTCTTAGAAATAGTCTCTTTTTAGAAACACTTGTTTTTTATTTTTGTTCCTGGGAACAATTTCTGAGTATTTTAATATGTTTGGTGATCATATAAAATTTTTGTTACCGGAACAAAAATACGTTTGATACAACCCTAAATATTTTTGTGACTTAATTTTTTTTAAATTTATTAACAATTTTATTACATTTTTCCTTTTTCTTTTTCTTCTCCTTTCTCTAACTGGTCTCCGGCCTTGGCCATGGCCAGCCAGCAACTAGCCAAATGAGGGCCGGCGAGGTCGTTGGCCTCAGGGGAGCCTCACTAGCCATTGGCAAGGTCCCCTCGAGCCTCGCCTTGGCTGCTTAAGGCTTTGCCTCACCAAGATTTGGCAAGGCCAAGCCTCGCCCGGCCACCGCGCTAGGTGACGTCGACCTCGCGCTGGCTAGGTGAGGCTTGGCCTCACTAGATTTGGGCTAGGCCAAGCCTTGCCCAGCCACGATGAGGCTCATGGGGGGCCTTGCTGAGGGCCGATGAGCTTAGGACGACCTTGCCGAGGGTTGGTGAGGCTCTGGCGAGGTCGCTAGGCCTCGTCTAGCCGGTCCCTTGCCATCATTGAGGCCGGCAATGGCTAAGGGAAGAAGAAAGGAAGAGAAAAAAAACGAAAAGAAAAGAAAGGGAAGAAAGGAGGAGAAAAGAAAAACTTGTTTCTTGAGTTGTTCTCGAGAACAAGAAACAATTTTGTTTTTTTTTTTTTCATTTCAAATTTATTCCCGAGAATAAAAAAATTACCAAATGCATTTTTGTTCTATTTCTGTTCCAACAAACAAAAGAATAGAAACAAGTGTTCTTTAAAACGTCACCCAACGAGACATAAATTTCGACCCTGGGTAGAATTTACGTTTGGGAGAAATATGGCAGGGAGAACAGAAGCTAGAACCTTCCATTAGAGTTTCTTTACTTGGTAATGTTGTGATAAGAGGAAGAAAAGATGTTGAATTGGCCGCTTTTTAGACATTTATCCCGAAATCTTAAAATTTTCACAGCTCGAATGCTAACATCATGGGGATGTAGTTCATGCATTATTCTCCACCGGCTGCACAAGAATTTGGCAAACATGATGCCTGACAACTCTCCATGAATGATGCATCGACAAGGCCAAAGTAGTAAAACCAAGAAATTTATCCAAAAAGTAATAAATCTATTGTATTTTTGGCAGTTTAGTCATAAATTTCTCAATTTTATTAATTGGGTCATAAACCTTTTTACATTTTGTCAATTGATTCAATTTAACCAATTTTGGCTTGAAATCACTGATGTGAACGCTGACCATCCTAGGTAGCATAGCCCACATTGACATGGACAATTTTTTTTTTTGAATTATATATATTTTTCCCTTTCTTTCTTTTTTTTGTTCTTTTCTTTTCTTTTCTTTTTCCCTTTTTTCCTTCATCGGCCACTGTCGAGCCTTGTCAATAGTCGGCGAAGGTCACTAGCCTTAGGTGAGGGATGCTTGGGCCTGGGCAGGTGAGGGCTACCCTTGGCTGATTAGGTAAGAGCGGCCCTTGGCAATCCAGGACTTGGTGTTCCTCACTTAAGGCCAACAAGGGTGGCCCTCACCAACCTAGGCTCAAGCATTCCTTGCCCGAGGCCAGTGAAGGTAACCCTTGCTAGAGGTTGGCAACCTCTACCAACTATTGATGAGGCTTGATGGTGGCCGACGGAGTAAAAAAGGGAGAGAGAAGGAGGAAAAAGAATATTAAGGGAAAAAAAGAAGAGAAAAGGAAAAAAAGAAGAAAATAAAAAATTAATAAAAAATATAAAAATACTCTAAAAAAATGTTCACGTCAACGACAGTCGTATCATGCAAGATGACCAACATTCATCTTAGCGAATTTTGGCCAAAATTGACTTTATAGACTTAATTAGTAAAATGTAAAAATGTTTATGACTCAATTGAAAATACTAAAAAGTTTAGAACTAAATTAGTAAAAATGTTTTAGGGCTTTTTTGGACAATTTCCCAGCAAGACCATAAAAATATAGATAGATATAAACATGGATTCCAACTTGGTCAAATACATGATTGATAAGTCAGTCACCCAATCCAAACCTGATCCAACTTTCCTTTTTTGATTTATATTGCCGACTTTAATTTGGATATGCATCCAGCCGAAATAGTAACTAGCCCAATTCCTCTTTTTTAAATTTCCAAATCGGGGTGTCCATCGGATAAAGGCCATACATTCCAAAAAAATCTCCTATGAGAATTTGTCCCTTCCACGGTAATTGTGCTTTTCCTGTCAACCATTAAGACCCATCATTACAACAGCCACTTATGCGGTAGTCTTGAACTAAATTCGATTAAGGACCCGACTTAAAATGATGCGAATGCCAGAGTAAGGACGGCCACGATTATCTTGCTCCAAAACCTTATATAAGGAAAACAAAATCATACATAAATTAATGCAAATCAATCTTAGAAACAAATTAATATTTTAACCCAAATTATTGTTCTATGGAAGGCACAGCATACATAGCAAGTTTCTAAACCCAGATCTCCGAATGGTTTACATTGTGGGCTAATGTTCTGCGAGAAGCAACAACGAGGAAATCGCCTCCATGTCGTCGATACGATCTCTCAGTTTCCGGCGAAGGTCTTCAAACGATCTCTTTAACTCTCCGAGTTCTGGCAACCCAAGTTGATCAACAGGAGGTTGGCCTTTGGCAGCTCGTTTTGCTTTCACCATCTTCTCCAGCATCTCTCCTCGCTTCTCCTCTGCGTTCAACCGCTTAAGTAGATCGAGGAGTTTTTGGTTTAGATTATCATCGGTCATGTTTTGATCACGAGATTCGGCGCCTTCGCTTGTGCCCTCATCCGGAGTCCTTTCCTGATTTCTAAATCGATGAACAATAGATTCGACGTTCGGATGCCCGAACGAAAAGGGTTTGCCTCCAGGGGAAAACACGATGATCGCGATCTGGACGGCACAGAGGATGGCAAGCTCGTTCGCCTTCTTGAAAAGCCCGGTTCTTCGCTTCGAGAAAGTCACTTGCCTCGTGCTGCTATCTGTCACCATCTCGATCTCAATCTTGCGTCGACCCATGATTAATTCCTTCAGGCCGAAGTTTCTATAATCTCTTGCTTTGATCAATAGCAGAATACAATATGAAGAACTTGAGGATCCATTTCGACACGTATATATAACCATTATTTCAAAACATTCGAGATTTCTAATTCTGATTTTGGAACCTTACTACCATATGTAAATTAGGGTTTACTAACAAGGCAAGTTCTTTAATTCTCCTTCCTTTATGTGATTAATGACTTTAAACTGGGCCCGAATTGGATGAGGTGGATCAGATTTTTTTGATTGAATCCTTCTAGTAGAGTTCAAAGAAGATAATGGTTGTTAATTTGTTTTACCTATTTTTGTTTGGAACAGTGGCAACTAAGGGTCCGTTTAATAACGCTTTTATTCCAGGAAACAATTTCCGTTCAGAAATAATCTTTTTTTATTTTTATTCCTTGGAACAATTTCTTAATAAAAGAACGTGTTTGGTAACTATACAAAATTTTTATTCTCGAAATGGAAAAGAATAGGAATGCTTTTAGTACGATTCACAAATTTTTTTGTAATATAGAATTTCTTTTAATTTTTTTCTTATTGTTCCTTACTGCCGTTGACCTCTGTTGCCACCGATTGCTAACCACCAACTGTCGCCGATGACACCGTTGCTGTGTCAGCTATAGCGGTTGGTGGTTGCAGGCTATGGGCGGCGTCATCAATGGTCATTAGTGGGTGGGGTCGATGGCGGGTGGTGACGATTGATGGCGGCCGAAGGTTAGCGATTGACGGTGGTGGTGGTCATCCGCGATCGGCCGATAGCGACGGCACCAGTCTGTGGCAATGGTGGTCGATCTACCAACTAGCGGGTGGCGGCATTAGCAGTCATCAGTTGCAAGCAATAACGACAGTAGTCGGCAACAACAACAAAGATGGGTGGCGGCCAGCAAATAAAAGAAAAGAAAAAAAGAAAAGAGAAAATAACTTATTTCTAGAAATTGTTCCCAAGAATAAGAAATTATTATTTTTTTTTTACTTCTTGTTTTTATTCCAAATCTATTCCCTAGCCACTAATCTATTCTTGATAATAGAACAATTAATTAATGTTACGAAAGGAATTTTTGTTTTTTTTTTTTTGTTTTTTGGTTTCGGGGAACAAAATAATAGAAATTGGGTTAAATAAAAATGTTACCAAACAAGACCTTAGTACATATCCAAGAAGACCAAGAGTGGAGACAAAGGATGTACTCCTTTTGATTGTACAAAAGAAGGGGGTCCACGTTTCTTATAATATATATACTTTAAGGTAAATACCATGAAAAACCTTGTGATAGCTTTAATCAAAACTAATTTTTTTACCACCAAAAATCCCAATAGTATGTTTGTAACAAATTTATTTTCCATTAGTTTCCTTAATTTTTAACATCAAATTATTGAGTTAAATAACATGTGACAATTGATGGATATACTAATTTTAGGTTTTATCCTCTGTTTGTTGTAAGTGTACTGATTTATGATTTTTCGTAATATTAATCAAATTTAATGGAAACTAACATATACAAATGTACTAGTTTGGGGGGGCGTTGTGGTTAAAAATTAGTTTAGGTAAATTTGTCATATGTGTACCAGTTCAAGATTTTTTATAGTAAAAAAATTAGTTTTGGATAAATTCGTCACAAATGTATCGGTTTTGGGTTTTTCATGGTATTGACTTTATACTTGATGGGTGGGATCAACAAGGGTTTAGAAGAAAAGAAGAAACGATGAGAGAGAGAGAGAGAGAGAGAGAGAGAGAGAGAGATTTACTTTTATAATTTTAGCTTGCAGTTGCCGCATAGTGAACTCGTTGGAGCCATCGTACAAAGGAACAAAAAAAAAAGAACATGCAAGAGTTTTTGTTTCGGCATACGTAAAGAGATGACTTGTGTTTCTCAAATGTATAAACAATTATGACTCTCATTTTTCGATTATAGTGAATTATTTGCTATTAAATCTCTTCGTGGAGTAAGTATCGATACTCAAATCAAATCATGTAAGTCTTTAGTGTCCTTTATTGTTTCTCGTTTTTTTCTCTAGTGATTCCGCATTGATTTAATTGCAAGATTTAGCATTTCCATGTTAATTTTACAACAATTGATATTAGAGTTTGTGATCAGATATTCTAAAATTTTGATTTGGGGCTTTTGCTCGTCTAATTATTATCTAGAAATTCTGCTATTGCAATTTTGTTTGAAGTAAAAGTAGAAATTGAGAAGTCTTATAGGATGAATAAATTTGGGTTATGAAGCATCAACATGGAGGCACTATTAACAACTCAATATTGGTTGAAGCACTATAGGATAGGGCTAAGTTGCCTAGGCAATGAAAGATGCAGAAAAGGATGTGCTAATGATGAAGGCAAGGAATATAATCATGTTAAACCTATTGCATGGGGGTGTTAATAAAGGTGGTCGAGGAGAAAGATTATGGGCAAAAACTCCAAGCCCTCTATGTAATGAAGGGTTTGAACAATTGCTTATATATGTTGAAGAGAATGTTTCGGTTTAGATACACTAGAGTTCTGTTTATCAAATCCCACCTAAATGAGTTTATTCATGATGGATTTAAAGAACGTGGGTGAAATCCTAGAAAATGAAGAATGGGGTATGCCGTTGTTAGCTTCTTTACCACAATCATGGGAGTACTTTACTAATTCACTACTATACAATTACCTTAGAAGAAGTAAAGTTTGTTTTGTTCAATGAGGAGTGGTAGAGAAAGTTGTAACATGACAGTCTGACGCACGATGTAGCACAAGAACTAGTAATTCAAGGTATAGATCAACACTGGGATTGAGTAGTAGCAAATGTAAAAAGCAAGTTGAAGTTACACTATAGAATGTCTAAGGGATGCATGAAGTGCTTTGAATGTCTTAAGGAAGGGCACATTAAGAGAGATTGTTTGAAGCTGAGAAAGAGAGGTGATATGCATAATGGTACAAGTAGTGTGGCGAAAGTTACCAAGGAGAGGACCAATGATGCAAAAGCCGTCTAGTGTGTGATTATTGGCTCATCAGAAGACAAATGGTTGCAAGAGTTAGGGTGTTCTTATCATATAATGCCTCATAAGAATTTGTTTACTACTTATCATGCTACATATGGTGGAAGAGTTCTGATGAAAGAATAACATAGCTTGTAAGGTTGTGGTAATATAGACAATTTGGGTTTGAATGCACTATGGAGTGGTGCACACATTGATAAACGTGAGGCATACATTGGAGCTTAAGAAGAACCTTATCACACTTGATGACATTGGGTGTAAGTACGCCACTGAAGCTAGAGAGCCAAAGATCTCTTGAGATGTCATGATAGTGATGAAAGAAAAAAAAGTAAATACTCTTTATCATTTATTAAGAGAGACCTTAACATGATCTGTTGCAGCTTCATCATGTAAGTAAGACTCCAACTTGACTTAATTATGACATATGCAATTAAGTCACATGAGTGAGGCATGTATGATAATGCTAAGTAAGAGCGGGAAAACAAGGAAGCTAAAGTTATATAAGGACTCATCTTTGGGAAGCAGTGTTGGATTAAGTTTATTATAACTATTGATTCGACCAAGTAACAGGCTGAGTACACTTATCTAGACATTTGGTGTCCGTCTTCGATTCCTTTGAAAGGAGGTGTCTAATATATGATAATATTTATTAACGACTATTTGATAGAATGTATGAATATAATTTCTGATGCATAAATTTGATGTGTTTGATCATGTCAAGAAACTTAAGGAATTGATGGAGAAGTAGTCAAATAAACAAATCAAGTGCTTGAGGATCGATAACGACTTAAAATTTTGTGGTAAATATTAGACTAAGTTTTCTAACACCAGTGTAATTAGAGCTTTTACTTTGGGCTTGAACACATGATGATTTGTTCAACAAGTTTTAAATTCAATCAAGTTGTTTATCTATAAACATTGTGGGGTTAGATGTTATTTAGGTGTCAGAAACAATTGAAGTGTATCAGCGATTTTAAGTTTAATTCTTCAATTATAGTATATTATTTGTTGCTAGCTCTTCCTGTGGACTTAGAGTAGGTAACCTCATATTGGATCACATAAATCTTTAGTGTCCCTTTATCTTTCATCATTTATTTCTTTGATGATTTCACATTGATTTAATTGTTAGATCTGCTAGCGTTTCGATATTAATTTTATGATACAAAACATGATGAACCTCTAATGGTTCTTTACCGTCATATTTACTATCTTACAAATAAGCAAAACTTATGTTATTCCTATCTAGAGTCTCTCTCTCCACTCCAAGTTTCTACACTCTTGGCTGCGTCACCATATCATGCCAGTGTTCCATAACTTGAAAATTAATTTATTCGTGAAGATTGATACATTCATATTTGGATGAAATAGAATTGAAAATGATGAAAGAAAAATATAGCTTAAATAGATGTAGCGATTTAGTTGGATTAATACTATATTTAAGCTATAATTGCAATATGTAGTACTATTATTTTGAAATTCAAATTTTGCTTAAATCTTGATTTGGAAAGACACCATGAATAGAAAAAAGCGAATAATGAATCTAGAAATTATTAAGAGTTTGCTTTTAGCTTCAATCATATCCAATTTTGCTCTACTCTTTTCTTCCCTTCCCACTTAGCAAAAGAGGAAAAAAAACCAACTTTTGGAAAGGGATTTATCGCCATGCGTTCCTTCCCAAATTGCCTCATCCAAAAAGAGAGAATGAGAAGAAACATAGGTTGTATTTGATGGTGTGGATTTGAGTCCCCATATTGTTTGGTGTTTGGTTACGTTCTTTGGACCGTATAAACCATGATACATCTAGATAAAATGCTGGATAAGAAATTCACATAGACGGTGATATATGCCTGGATTTGATATAAAATTTTACAAATTAACTTAACAATTGCCATACACTAGGAGAACCCCACCTCAAGCCAAACTTATTGTCCTTGGCGTTTCTCACCAGCAACACCCAACTACCACTTCGGCGACTGTCCATCATACCGGCCCCTCACTTCGGCATCCTCCAATATCTGCACTGGTGCCCTTGCTCATGGCTCACTTGGAAGGCTAGGATTCACCGACTCACCCATGGCTCCCTATCTTTCTTAGTTGATTTTTAGTTTTTCCACCCTCACCAAATCATCTCTTCATTTTTCTCTTTACTTCAACTTTGATTTCTCATTCTCAGCCTCCATTGTTCCACAATCTCTCTCTTGGTCGACTCTGAATAGGTGTTCATCAAACATTTGATGAATCACAAGAGAGAGTTCCTCCTCGCATTTAGTTTAGAAGTTTGCCTAATGGAAGTCTATTGAAAGTCATTGAGCTCGTGAGTCGATTTTCCAGAGCTTGTAGACGATGGTGGCTGAGAGGATTTGAGTCTCACGTACACAAGTAGCCCGTTAGAGATTGGATTTTTAAGAAAAAAATTAAAAAAAAAGATTGTAAAAGATTTTCAATCCTATCTTAAGTTACAGATTTTCAAAAGTTTCAAATACTATTTTAAATTGCATCAAAGATTCGATTAGATATTTCTATAATCTAGATAATATTTGGAGGATTTCAAATCCCCCTTATCCTATCCTTTTCCAATCCAGATCTAGATAGGGTTTGCATGTCCTTGAGGGAAAACCAGCTTTTTGCTTGTTTGGGAAGATGCAAATTGTAGTTTCAAATAACTTAGGAGGGCATTTGATATAAGAGCAAACCATGGGGGTTTTGTTTGTACTTATCCAAAAGTACTATCTATATCTTGATCATTCTTACATTTATAGATGTAGCTTGCAAAACTATACAATCAATTTTGATTTAAAAAAAAATTATATGTGGAGTATAATAATATTGTAGACTTAAATCATATAAAACTTCATTGTCAACAAAATCCATAGTAAACGGCATGTGAAAAACACAAACTTCCTTTTTTTTTTTCTGTCATATTCTAACTCTTAACTCACTTTTAGACTTTTACCCTACCTCTTTTATAGAGTGTATGAGTTGAATCCCAAATCGGAAACTAAACATCCCTCCACCTGAGAACAGGGGGAAATTAAACTTTCCACCTCCCCTACTAGGGCAACCCCTAGTGGTCGGAACACTCCCCTCCTTAGCTCATCTGTTAGGTGGGTAGAAAATAAAATATATTTATGTTATTATTTATAGTAAAGCAATCAACCAAGTAATTAGGTTTTTCTCTATTTAAAGACTTCTTTTTCATGTAATTTTTATCGGAGAAAATCGCACCATAAGTTCTAAACATTTCGTATAATGCAATTGAATCATAAACCTTTCAATTAGTTTAATTAAATATTAAACATTTATCAAAAAGTATAATTGAGTCTTAAACACTTCATTAAGTTCAAATAAATCCCCACCGAACAGTATAATAAAATCCTAAAATTGCATTGAAAGTGTAATTTAAGGATGTCAAATAAACTATTTTTTGTGATAGAAACGGGTGAATAGGTATAAAAAAAAATTGATAGTTTTTTGTGGAGTAAGTAGAATCAAGCTAATATATGCAAGATTGAGCTATTGATATCAAGTGTGGTGCTTCTATCAAGTAGTTAAAATAATAAGTAATTTGACTAAACAACCAAAGCAACAATAACAAATAAACACTCCTACCATCTTTGTTGTAACTTCCATGAATGTGGTATTCCATAATGTACACACGCCTTGTCGATATGTTGCTTCAACAAGTTGCAATAGCCTTCTTTTGGTTGAAGGAAGGATCAACTACACCAACTTAGAAAACTGAAGTTGATTGATATGAAGGAAATTAGAGGACACTAAAATTTAGATGGAATGGACGCTTCTCTAGGTGAGGGGAAAATTATCCAAAAAAGTTCCAATGTATTGTAAAGCAGTTAATTCCTAAATTTTTTAATTATGTTAATTTAGTTCTAAAATTTTTTACAACTTGCCAAATTAGTCTTTTCGGTTAATTTTAACTAGGAATCATTGACGTAACGGTCTAGTCAACACCGTGATTACTACATTGCATGGCTAGCATTGATTCGGACAATTTTTGTAATTTATTTATTTATTTGTAAGTCTAGGCCGGTCTTGTTGGCCTAGAGTTGCAAAAGGGAGAAAAAAAAAAAAAAGAAAGAAAGTAAAGAAAATAATAAAGAAAATGATTAAAGAAGAGACGAAAAAGAAAAGAAAAGAAGAAAAAAAATTAATAATAAAATTTTAGAAATTTTAGAAAATTACGCAAAATGTTTATGTCGGTGTCAGTCATGCAACGTAAGATGACTGATATTGACTAGACTACCACATCAGTGATTTCCGATTTAAATTGATAAATCATGAAAGTGTTTAAGACTACACTAACGAATCGTCAAAATATTTTAAGATTAAATTGGAAAAATTAAAAAGTTCATGACTAAATTAACAAGTGGTAAAAGGGGCACTAAATTGACACAATAAAAGATTTTGAATTGAACTGGTTGTTGTACAATAGATTTATAATTTTTGGACAATTATGTTTTTAGTTGAGGATTGGGGGGGGTGCACGAAAAACTAGAAGGGGGAGAAGCAATTTACCATTAGGTGACAAACTTGAGCTGGAATTAGAAGTGAGTGGTTCTAAGTTCCAACAGGTTTTGTATAGGTTTCACCTGAGATTTAGAACCTACCCGTTGGAACAAATTCTTCATTCTTTTGAACTTGAAACCTACCATGTCAAAAGTTTTAGGGTCTACCTAGATTTCACTTATATTATTAATTGAACGATTGCAGTAAATTAAGACTTTTAATGACTACTACTTGCTATTACAATTCACTGATTATAATAACACGTGGAAAAATTTAAACATTAATAAAGTAAAAGTCTCGGTCATAAACTAGAAGTTCAAACTAATGCTTTTAGATTATACATTCATTGTCAAATGGCATGGAATATCGCAAGATTGTATGAAGACATTAACCAAGAAAAACATTAAAATTTCTTCAAATTCTAGGTTACAGGTTATAGGTGAAAGGGCTTATATAAATGCCTAGAGGAGGGTGTATAGGTGTAAAAACAAATTTATCTAAAGATGCAGTAAATATATATATATATATATATATTTAAATCGAGTCTGTTAGACAATAGATTTTTGATAAAAATTCAGACTCAAATAAGATGTTTTAAAATATAGCGAAACTCATAAAAACGTCACAGCAAATAAATTAAAGGAGTTCGGGGAAGAGAAAATGAACACATAATTTATAGTGGTTTGGCTTAGATTAAGCCTACATCCATTCTCCCATACTGACAGCCTTTTGGCTAGATTTCACAATGAATCAAAAGAGAATTACAGTAACATAACACTAATTACTCAGTAAAGAGTTTCTTTTTCTCTCACTAAGTCACTCCTTAGTGTTTCTCTCTCTTTCGAATACACGTATGAGCATTATTGATGAAGAACAAGTGATTTGAGAAGTTTCAGACTTTGGAATTCTAGCTTTCACGCATGCTTTCAAATGACCCGAAAACCCTTTTTAAATACTCCTCAATGCCTTTATGACCATTGGCACTATCTAAAGGAATTCTTCCAATCAACCCGTTGGACAGAATCAATCAAAGAGATCTTGAGCCATTTGAAGATTGAGATGAAAGTTCGATGATCTTGGTCGCCCATACAATCAGAATCTTGGTTTCCATAAGTAGATTCTTTAAAAAAAAAAAAAAACTTGTCTTCTAAATTGATTTAACAGATCTGTGATTGATTTTATCAATAATATCCAAAAAGGTAAGTGAGATTTTCAACTAAAAAGCCAGATATATCTTGTTCATACTGAGTCCTTGAAGGAAGAACAATAATCTTGAGTCTGATTATTTTTTTGTTCTTCACTTGAGTTCAGTCTGGGTCTTCGTCAGAGTGGGGCAGACTTTTGATGTAAGATAGAGTTTGATAGAATTCCACAGGAGTCTATTATTCCTCAAAATGAGAATAAGAAAAGAAATAGAAAAGTTTTGTCAACTTCAAAATCTAATAGGAGTTTTCTCAACAATCTCCCCCGTTTTTTTTTTTTTTTATGGTGACAAAACTTTCATGCTGATTTAAACATTATATCCTGCAAAACAACACTTTAGCAGTACATGATAGTTTATAATAAGAATATATCATTATAGAACTGAATAACATAGAATTTGCATCCACAAAACACATTAGTCTTAACAATTCTGCAACAACAAAACAATTTGAGTTCAAACACAACAAAAGTTCAAACCACAAGTTCAAAAGGTCAAACCAAACAACCAAGTTTCAAGTTTAAACAAAAAATCAAAACAAGAACTTTAAATTTGCTCTCACTCTCCCCCTTTTTGTCATTAACAAAAATATAAAGTCAGTCATGAATAAAAAGAGTGAATGAAAAGAGATCAAGGTTGTTTTGGAATGCGAACAAGTTGGAAATCCTCCAGTGATTGCACAGTCTTTTCAAGCTTATGTAAGCACTGATGATATATTCTCCACTTTGGCTACAGTCTGCGAAGCTTGTTGATTTAATGTCTGAACTTGAGTGTCAAGAAACTCTACCTTATCAGAAAGAAATTCTGAGATAGATCCTAAAGCAGCATGTAACTTCTGAATCTCAAACTTCATGGCATATTACTATTTTTTTTTTTTTTTAATATCCAAGATGAGTTCTACTATCCTTGGATAGTTTGCTTCAGGTTCAGTTCGGGCACTAGCTTCAGCAAAATAAATCTGTGGAGTATCCAGAAGTGAAGGAACATAAACTTGAACGTATGCAGTTTGTTGCTTACCATGACTTGGAGTTTCCTCTTTGACTTGAACTTCAGGAAAATGAGATGTAAATACATCTTCAACTTGAACTGCAAGAGATCTACTGATACCATCACTAGCGGTAGGTGCAACTAATAGAGTTCTATCATGTTCTCCCCTTGTTTTGGTGCCTTCAAGTTGAGACAAAACTTCTCCTTCTTGCACCTTCTCCTTTCCAGCACGAGATTGCTTCTCTAGTTCAGTCTCCTCTACTTCAAGTACAGCAATGTCCCTAGTTTCCTCAGTCTCCTCCAATTCTGGTATCACACCAGTGTCTCCTTCTGAGTCTTTAGCCTCATCTTCATTCTCTTCAGATTCTTCCGCATCACTCTCTTCTTCTTCTTCTTCTTCTTCTTCCTTTTCACCCTCTTCTTCTTCTTCTGGCTCTTTAGAATCAGCAAAACCATGAAGATTGTGCAAAGCGATGGCAGAGGTTGTCAAAACATCATCTTCCTCCTCTTCATCCTGCAGAAGGATATATTTCTTCTTCTTTGATGTCTTTTGGACAACATCCTTTCCATTGCGCTTCTTTGCAACAAGAGATCCTTCCTTGATTTTGCTAGATAATTCATTCTTCAAAAGATCCAGGGCTTTAGAAAGATCTTTCAGCCTCATCTTGGAAATCATTTTCATTCCTATTTCCATAGGAGCAAGAGTCCTTGATCACTATTCTGTACATGTGTCTAAATAATCTCGTTATCAAAGCAGAGTAAGGTAGTTGCCCTTTTTCCTTTATCACTGTTCTGTACATGTGCAAAAAGATAGTATGTGGAAGTGAAAAAGGAACTCCATTGCATATTGTCCACATTATCTTTGGCTCAAACCTCGAAACATCAATCTTAGAGGTAGCCTTGGGTCTGATGCAATTGATCATTATCTTATACAGCAAAATGTTTGAAGCAAGCATTCGAGAGTAAGTAATACTTCCACTTAGAAATCTGTCTTTCACGAGAAACTTAATAGCTTGATTGATGGATACATTTATGGGCAGAAAACCACTTTGTTCTACACCCAAAATGTCGGCCAAAAGATCCACATCTACATCAAACACACTATCACATACAGTAAATTGAATATGAGTTTGATCCAAAAATTACAGATTCGAGTAAAAATATGCCGTTAATTCAGGATATGCTTCAAATGTCTCTGCACAAAATTTCTCAAATTGAAGTTTGGCTAACTTCTCCCTCAAGTTAACTTTTATAGAATCCAGAAAGTCAAAGTCTACTACTCATGAGTTTATGACCTCTCTGTTCAACATTTGAGCATAAACCTTTTTATGCTCTTTTGAACAAAAAAGTTTCATTCTTTCTCTAGTAATTTGAGCTGCCACACTCATCTTTGGATGGAAATTTATAAAGATTCTCTCATCGTCATCTTTATTCTCAGGCTAATTTTCTAACCCAAAACGAGGATCAGAAGGAAAGTTCAAAAACTCCTTCTCTGTTGTTCCTTTCGGTGCTAGTCCTAACCTTTCCATCATTCTCAAAAACAGAGTTTCGTTTCTATATCCATTGCCTTTCAGAAAATTAGTGATAAAGTCCACAGGACTTTCACCCTATTTCAAAAACTAATAATGTTTAAAAAGTACCTCAGGCCTCTTTATAGAAATGGGTGTTGCCTCTTGTGTAACTTCCTCATCTATAGAGCGACAAGGAGAACTACGGGGAGAATCTTCTCCAGTCAGATCAAAATGAGTTGGTCCTTTAGGCATATTGCGAGGTCCGCGACTAGCAATGTGAGAAGATTTCCTCTGGAGCGACATTGTTGTAGATTTTGAGGATTTTGACAACATGCTCGAGTGGAACAGAAAAAATTTATAGAGTGTTTTCGCGAGAAAAATTGAGAGAGAGAGAGACGAGACGAGAGAGAGAGAGAGAGAGAGAGAGAGAGAGAGAGAGAGAGAGAGAGAGAGAGAGAGAGAGAGAGAGAGAGAGAGAGACGAGACGAGAGAGAGAGAATTAGGGTTTGAAAACACTGTACTCGAAAAAAAAAATAATCCGAAGAATTTAAAGAAATCAAAATGGGGCAAATGAATCGACACAAAAAATACCTTTTCGAAAAATAACTGCCAAAAATTTGAAATATATTCCGAAAAATCAGCAATAAAATTGTAATTTCCAAAAATAAATAAGGCAAGCGATGATTTAGAGATAATCATACTTGTTCAGTTTTTACATGCCAAAAATAAAATACCTGGATTAGAAAGATTTCTAGATTGAAGTAACTTCCTTAAGTTGAGATGTTGAGTCTGATCAACCATAGATTTCAGTTGAAAGGAAAGATGATATTCAAATTGCTACGAATTGATTTAAATAAGCTTTTCTCTAGTGATTTTGTAAAGATATCTGCTAGTTGATTCTTTGAATCAATAAATTGAACATTAATCTCGCCATTCCGTACATGATCTCTTATGAAATGATGATAAATCTCAATGTGCTTTGCTCTTGAGTGAAGAATTGGATTTCTAATAAGGTTGATAGCACTTGTGTTGTCACATCTAATTTCTGTGCAGAATTCTTCTATCTCAAAGTCTCTTAGTTGTTGTCTAATCCACAAAATTTGTGAGCAGCAACTTCTAAGCAACATATTCTGCTTCTACTATAGATAATGCCATAGTACTTTGCTTTCTTGAGAACCATGATACCAGTATTTGTCCCAACAATTGACATGTACCAGACGTACTTTTTATGTCGACTCTACAATCGGCTAGATCATCATCAAAATAACCAAGTAAAGTAAAGTCTCCTCCTTTTGGATACCACAAATCTAGCTTTGGAAAAGTCGCAATATATTTGATGATACGTTTAACGGCACTTAGATGTGATTCTTTGGGATCAGATTGAAATTTAGCACGGATACACACACTAAATAGAATGTTAGGTTTAGAGGCAGTGAGATAAAGAAGATAACCAATCATGCTTCTGTATAACTTTTGATCTACTTTCTTTCCTCCTTTGTCCTTGTTGAGCTTTGATGAGCTTGACATGGGAGTTTATGTTTTCTTGCAGTTCTCCATTCCAAACTTCTTGATAATATCTTTGGCATATTTCTCTTGGTGAATGAATGTTCCTTTCTTTGATTGTCTGATTTGCAATCCCATAAAGAAGGCTAATTCACCCATCATGCTCATTTCAAATTCTTCCTGTATAGATCTTGAAAATTTCTTGCAGAGATTTTCATTAGAAGATCCGAAAATTATATCATCTGCATAAATCTGTACAAGCAAAAAATCTTTTTCTTCTCTTTTTATAAACAAGGTTATATCAACTTTTCTTTTTTCAAAGCCATTATCTGTTAAAAACTTACTTAACCTTTCATACCAAACTCGAGGTGCCTGCTTCAAACTATACAATGCATTCTTTAGTCTATAGACAGAGTTTGGTTTTTTGGGATCTTCAAATCTTGGTGGTTGTTCCACATAGACTTCTTCTTATATGAATCCATTAAGAAAAGCACTTTTGACGTCCATATGGAATAACCTGAATTTTGGAAAATAAGCAAAAGCAAGTAATAATCTAATTACTTCTAACCTTGCTACCGGTGCATAACTCTCATCATAATCTATTACTTCTTCCTGTGTGTATCATTTTGCCACAAGCCTTACTTTGTTTTTGATAACTTTACCTTTTTCATCCATCTTGTTTCTGAAAACCCACTTTGTTTCAATCACAGATTTGCCTTTGGGTTTAGGAATCAGCTCCCACACATCATTAATGTTGAATTGTCAGAGTTCTTCCTACATAGCTTCTATCCAACTTTCGTCAGACAATGCTTCTTCTACTCCTTTTGGTTCTATTTCTGAAATAAGTGCTAATGCATTGAAATCTTCTTTTCCTTTGGATCTAGTGTGGATTCCTTCATCTAATTTGCCAATAATGAGTTCTTTGGGATGACTTGATTTTTGCTTCCAATTGCTAATGGATTTGTCATTCTGTTGATCATTCGTTTCTTTTATTCTTTTAATTCTGCTTGTTGCTGTTCTTCAGAAGATTGAAGTTCTTCGGGGGAATTAGACTTTACTGAGTTTAGAACTGCTTCAGATTCTTCAAATTGAACCTGATCTTGTTGACTTTGCATATTTTCCTGAAATCTGATGTTCATTGACTCTTCTACAGTTTGAGTCTTATTGTTAAAGACCCTATAAGCTTTACTTGATATTGAATAGCCAAAAAAAATTCCTTCATCCGATTTTTTTTCAAACTTTCCAAATCGATCATTTGTATTCTTCAAGATAAAGCACTTACAGCCAAAAACATGAAAGTAAGAGATGTTAGGCTTCTTCCCTATATATACTTCATAAAGAGTCTTCTCTAGGATAGACCTTAAAAACACAATGTTGATTATATAACAGGCAGTAGAGACTGCTTGTGCCCAAAATTGAGAAGATATTTTGCTTTCTATCAATAGAGTTCTGGCCATTTCTTGTAAAGATCTGTTTTTCCTTTCCACATCTCAATTTTGTTCTGGAGTATATGGAGAAGAGAAAACATGTTGAAAACTAGATTCGTTACATAAGTTTGCAAAATCTTGATTTTCAAACTCACCTCCATAATCTCTTCTTATGTTTGAGATAGCATAACATTTCTCGTTCTGAACTTTCTTAATAAATTTTGAAAAATAAGAGAAAGTTTCAGACTTACTTGCCAAAAAGAATACCTAAGAGAAACGTGAATAATCATCCACAATTACGAGACAGTATTTCTTTTCACCAAAACTCTGAGTTCTTATTGGTCCAAAAAGATCCATATGAAAAAGCTACAAAACACAATTCTTAGAAACTTGATTTACTAGTTTAAAAGAATTTTTAACCTGTTTTCCCAAAATATAAGGAGTGCACAATTCAAACTTTTGATAAGTTAAATTAGGAAGCCCTCGAACCAGCTTCTTAGAAGAAATTTTGGCAATTTGTTTCATATTTACATGACCAAGCTTTCGATGCCAGAGACTTGCTTTATCTTGTATTGAGATAAGGCATTGAGAATTTTCTAGATTTACATCCAGAAGTATGTTGCCATGCCTTCGCCTAGTAAAAGATTGAGAAAAATCTTGACTTATTCCAGAACAAATACCTTGAAAGTTTATTTTGAAACCTGTATCACAAGGCTAACTTATACTCAGAAGATTGTAGTTTAAACCTTTTACTAGGGAAACATTGTTGATAGTCAAACTTCCAATATTCATTGTTCCATATCCTATAATCTTTCCTTTACTATTTCCACCAAAAGAAACATTTCCTCCTTTTGGTTTTTCAAGTTTTACGAAGCTACTTGAGTCTCCTGTAATGTGCTTAGAACAGCCATTATCCAAATACCATTTGATTTTTTTTCTTAATAGTGACTTGCAATTAAAAGAATAACTCAAACTTTTTTTGGTACCCATATTTTCTTAGGTCCAAGAGAGCTAGTGTTAAAAACAGTCTTTACCCAATCCTTCTTAACTGGTCTCCTAACTTTGGACATTCATTCTCAAAATGTTCTTAGCTTCAGCCAACAAGTTTTACAAATACTTTTTGAAAATGATTTTTGTAAAATGCCTTTGAAGGTCTTTGTTTAAGTCTCTCTTTTACTTTAGGAAAATCTATTGAAGGAATTGTTTCATTATTCATACCCAAACCAGATTTATTAAAATTGGGTATTTGAGCTATAAGATTTTTCTCCAATTTTTCTGATCCTTCTGAAATTTTTTTTGAAATATTTGAAATCTCCATTTTTAAATAGACATTTTTCTTTAAAAGAGAATCAGAGTTTTCTTTCAAATCATCAAACTTATTTTCAAATTTTCAAACTTTTCTTTCTAAGAGACTTCCTGTTGCTTGAGCTTAGAATTTTCCTTTTCAGTTCGGAAATCCTTTTAAGAGATAATTTAAAATTGAGGCAAAGTTCATCTATATATTTAGAGACTTTAACAGGAATTTTTGAATGACTAACCTCAAATTCTTTATCAAATCTGAATCAGTGTCTATTTCTGAGTCTAAGTTTGACTTTGAATGAGCCATCAGACATATGTTTGCAAATTTCTCTTCGCTTTCTTCATATCTAGTGTCACTCCAAGTCTCTACTTTAAGAGTTTTCTTGTACTTCTCAAACTTCTTCTTCTTTTTTTCAACAAGGGACAGTTTGGTCTAATATACCCATTTTCCTTATACTCGAAACATATTACGTCCTTGCTGGTTTCGACGTCTTCCGTTGGTCTCTTATGGGAATTTTGCATGCTTTGCTTCTTCCAATTTAACCTTCTTCCTTTTCTGTTTAGTTTTCTAAATTTTTTTATCATAAGGGCCAGCTCCTCATCGTCCGAATATGTATCATCAGAATCAACATTAGACTTTTATGCAATCGATTTCTTTTACCTTTTGGATCTTCCTCATCATTGATCTGCTCTACTTCGTGCAATTGAAGCATGCCTATTAACTCATCAATTGATATAGGCATGATCCTTTGAGTTTCTCTGATTGAAGTCTTCACATGATTCAAGTCCTTTGAAAGTCTATGTAGTAGTTTGTTAACTTTCATTGGTCCAGAAATTGGTTGACCATGATAAGCTAGGCCATTCACAATTTCTGTAAAGCGACTGAACATGTCACAAATAGATTCTCTAGGCTTCATTATGAAGTGAAACTCATAAAAACATCACAGCAAATAAATCAAAGAAGTTCAGGGAAGAGAAAATGAACACAAGATTTATCGTGGTTCAGCTTAATTAAGCTTAAATTAAGATTTATCGTGAATCGAAAGAGAATTACAGTAATATAACATCGACTACTCAGTAAAGAGTTTCTTTTTCTCTCACTAAGTCATTCCTTAGTATTTCTCTCTCTTTCGAATACACGTATGAGCACTATTGATGAAGAACAAGTTTTTTGAGAAGTTTCAGACTTTGGAATTCTAGCTTTCACACACGCTGTCAAATGACCCGAAAAAACTCTTTAAATACTCCTCTATGCCTTTATGACTGTTGGCACTATTCAGAAGAATTCTTTCAATCAACCTATTGGACAAAATTAATCAAAGAGATCTTGAGCCGTTTGAAGATTGAGATAAAAGTGTCATGATCCTGGTCGCCCATACAACAGAATCTGGGTTTCCATAAGTAGATTCTTTCCAAAGAAAACTTTTCTTCCAAATTGATTTAATAGATCTGTGATTGATTTCATCAATAATATCCAAAAAGATAAGTGAGATTTTCAACCAAAAAACCAGATATATCTTGTTCGTACTGAGTCTTTGAAGGAAGAACAATAATCCCGAGTCTAATTATTTCTTCGTTCTTCACTTGAGTTCAGTCTAGGTTTTCGTCAAAGTGGGGCAAACTTCTGATGTAAGATAGACTTTGATAGAATTCCACAGGAGTCTAGTATTTTTCAAAATGAGAATAAGAATAGAAATAGAAAAAATTTGTCAACTTCAAAATCTAATAGCAGTTTTCTCAACAATAAGTTCTAAGTTCCTTTAACTAAGAATCTGGGACCTACAAGTTGAAACAAGTTCCTTGATTTTTCAATTGGTTAGCATGAACCTTAGCTTTCATTGGGTAAAATTAGAACATTCCAAATAGAAACCATTAATCTAGCCACTAGTAAAAGCTAGCCAACAAATATTTGGCTGACTGATGAGTTGGACCTTTTATTCGAGACTGAATTGATCATTTCAAGTTATTATTTGAGATAAGGTTTACTTTGAATTCTGATTTTGGAAAACTTTCTACTTTGTACTCTTATTTGAGATTTTTCTAAATAAAGATATATATATATACACCGGCAATCCAGCTTAGTCAAGCCCAAAATTGATAAGTCGGTCACCAAATCCAAATCTTCCACCCCGAGTTTCCCCTTCCCCAAGATATCGCCGCTTTCCGTTTTTGATTTATATTGCCAACTTCAATATGGATATGCATTCACCAACATTCCTCCTTTTTCTTTTTTTAATTTTAAATTCGGATGTCCAGTAGTTACTGCGTTGAACTATTTTGTTATTTGTTGCAGATTATGTATTTAAAAAATATTGAGACTTCACTTTATTGGTTCAGTATTCCCGATAATTGTGCTTTTCTTCTTGTCAACGAATTAAGACTATCATAACAACAACTACTAATGGAAGAATTAGTCTTTAAATAAAGCTCAGTTGAAGATCCGACTTAGGATGATGCGTATGCTGCAAAGTCCACAAAGATTTATTCATTTATAAGCTTTTGCAGTTCTCCTCGCGTAGTGAGATCAGGCTTGAGTAAGGACGTCCATGATTATCTTGCTCCAAAACCTTAATATTAGGAAAACAACGTCATAGATAAATTAATGGAAAGCAATCTTAAGAAAAAAATTGATACTGGACCAAATTCATTGTTATTGGGAAGGCACGGATGCAACAGCAAGTTTCTAAACCCAGTTCTCTGATTGGTTTTCCTTCTTCGGCTGCTGTTCTGAGAGAAGTAATATTGCAGAAAGCACCTCCTTCTCGTCGATACAATATTTCAGTTTCTCACGAAGGTCTTCCAACGACCTCTTTAACTGTCCGAGTTCAGGCAATCCAAGTTGATCAATTGGAGGTTGGCCTTTGGCAGCTCGTTTTGCTTTCAGCGCCTTCTCAAGCATCTCTCCTCGCTTCTCCTCTGCGTTCAATCGCTTGAGTAGATCGAGGATTTGCTGGTTTAGATTATCATCGGTCTTGCTTTCATCACGAGATTCGGCGTCTTTGCTTGTACCCTCATCCGGAGCCTTTTCCTGATTTAGAAATCGGTGAACGATGGATTCCACGTTCGGATGCCCGAACGAAAAGGGCTTGCCTCCTGGGGAAAACACGATGATTGCAATCTGGACAGCGCATAGGATTGCAAGCTCGTTCGCCTTCTTGAAAAGCCCGGTTCTTCGCTTTGAGAAAGTCACTTGCCTTGTGCAACTGTCTGTCACCAACTCGATTTCGATCTTGCGCCGACCCATGGTTAACTCCTTAAGCGCAAATTTCCTATAGTCTCTTAATATGATCAATTGCAGAATACAATTCGAACAACTCGAGACACACATATATATACTCATATAACCATCCTTTTTTGAGGCATCCGAGATTCCTAATACAGGTTTGGAACCTTATTTCTGTAATCAGATTAGGGTTCATTAGCAAGGCAAGTTATTTAATTGTCCTTCTCTTGTGTGACTAAGACATGATGAACCTCCTTTGTTTCCTTATTGTCTTACAAACAAGCAAAACTTTAAGTTATTCCTTTCCAAATTCTCTTAATGTGATCAATTGCAGAATACAATTTGAGGAACTTGAGATGTGTTTTTATGGAACTTGAGACGTGTGTGTGTACATAGCCACAATTTCGAGACAATCAAGATTCCTAATGTGGAGCTCGAGACGCGTATATAAATAGCCACCTTCAAGACAATCGAGATTCCTAATGCGGCTTTCAGAACCTAATTACCATATTCGGATTAGGGTTTATTGGCAAGGCAAGTTCTTTAATTTTCCTCATGATGAACCTCCAATGGTTCCTTAGGCCCTGTTTGGTAGGGCATGTTTGGTAACCGGCCAAACAGTGCCAAATTCTATTCTTTTGTTCCTGAGAATGGTTTTGAAACATAATCATGTTTGGTAAAGTTTTTGTTCATTGGAACAGAATCAAGAATTTAAAAAAAAAAATTGATACTTGTTCCTAGGAACAATTCTAGAATCAAGCCCATATTTTCTCTTCTTCTTCTTCTTCATCCACCGCCGTGGTTGTCGTTTGTCGCCATCCGCTATTCGCCGCCCACCACCACTAGTCACTAGCAACCGGTCCGATGAGCTCGTTGGAGGCTCGCCAAGCTAGAGCGAAGTCCAACGAACTTGCCGGAGGCAAGCCTAGCCACTAGTGAGGCTTGGCCTTGCCAAATCTGGCAAGGCCGAGCCTTGTTGGTGGCCAGGTGGGCCTTGCCTAGCCCTAGTGAGGCCTGCCTGGCCATCGGCGAGACTCAGCCGATCAGGGCCTGCATCACGGAGGGCCGGCGACGCTCCAATGAGGTCGTCGGCCCATGTCTAGCCAATCACCGGTTTGGCGATTGGCCACTTGAAGAAGAAGAATAGGAGAGAGAAAGGAAAAAAAGAAAAGAAGAAAAGAGAAAAAAAGAGGAGAAAAATAATAAAATTATTTAAAAGTTAAAAGAAAATTATTTGTAGTAGAAATTTTGAGCACGGTACCAAACGCAATTCTATTCAAGAATCAGAAATTTTGAACAGTTACCAAATGGCTTAAAATGCTTAGAAATTGTTCCGAGGAATGAATAAAAAAAAAAATCATTTCTAATCAAAAATTGTTCCCAGGAAAATGTAATCGTTACCAACGCACCCTAATTAGCCAAATATTAAAAATTTATATTCTTTTGGTCCAGGGAGTAGTTTTGGAGAATCGTGTTTGGTAAAATTTTTGTTCCCGAGAACAAATTTCTATTTTTTTATTCCTAGGAACAATCTAGAATCAAGCCCATCTTTTCTCTTTTTATTTTCTTTTTTCTTGTTCTTCTTCCATTTTCTCCTTCTTCATCTACGCCATCGCCGATTTGCCATCCGCCGCGGTCCACCGTCCGCCGCCCACCATCGCCGGTCACCGAAGCAATTGGTCCGGCGAGCTCACCAAGCTAGGGCAAGGTCCAAGCAAGCTCACCGAAGGCAAGCCCGACCACCAACGAGGCTTGCCTAGCCGGTGGCGGGCTCGGCCTCGCCAAATCCTCGCCAACAATAGGGTGAGCTTAGCCTTGCCGGATCTAGCGAGGTTGAGCCTTGCCGGTGGCCAGGCGAGCCTTGCACAGCCCCACCAAGGCTCGCCTAGCCCCGCCGAAGCTCGGCTGACGAGGGCCGGCGATGCTCCAATGAGGTCGCCGGCCCTCATCTGGTCGATCGCCAGTCATCCCAAGGCTGACAACCAACCACTTAAAGAAGAAGAATAGGAGAAAGAAAGGCAAAAAGAAAAGAAGAAAAATGAAAAAAAATGAAAAAAGTAATAAAATTATTTAAAAATTAAAAGAAAATGATTTGGAGTAGAAATTTTGAGCACGATACCAAATGTAATTCTATTTTGGGAATTGAAATTTTGGACAATTATCAAACGGCTTAAAATGCTTAGAAATTGTTCCCGGGAACGGAAGCGTTACCAAAGGCACTCTTAGCATCATACTTATTGTCTTACAAAGAAGCAAAACTTAGGTTATTCCTTTCCAATGTCTCTCCCTCCTCTCCAACGTTGTGCACTCTTGGTTCTATTGCCCTATTTTACTAGTGTTCCATAACTTGGAATTCAATTTGTTCATTAAGGATTAACATATTGATATAAGGCTCCAGGACCTGATGGTTTCTTTATTGAGTTCTTCAAGAGTAATTGGGGCATTGTGGGTCCGTTGGTTTTGGAAGCTATGAAGGACTTCTTCGCCTATGGTCACCTTCTAAGGGAGGTAAATAACACTATCCTAGCCTTGGTGCCTAAAGTTCCCAACGCTATTGTTGCCTCCAACTTTAGACCCATTGCTTGCAACAATACGATCTACAAAGTCATTACAAAAATTTTGGCTAATCGCTTAGCTTTTGTTCTGGATGTTTTGATAAGCCTTTCTTAGAATACTTTGTGAAGGATAAACAAATTAGGGACAACATTCTTCTTGCTCAGGAGCCTTTTGCTAGCTTTCATCTTGACCCGTATCTTCCTAAATGTGCTATTAAAGTGGATTTTCAAAAGGCGTATGACACGGTGGATTGGGATTTCCTGGAGCTAACTCTCTTGGCTTTTGGTTTTCTTGATTGGATTATTCGACGTATCATGATTTGTGTACGTACGCCGAAATTCTCTATCTCAATTAACAGTGAACTGCATGGCTTCCTCGCGGGTGGTCGAGGTATTCGATAGGGAGATCCGATGTTACCATATCTATTTACTCTGGTGATGGAGATTTTTTCTGGTATTCTATTTGCTTGCACGTTGCCTAAGGATTTAAATATTTCTGGAGGTGCAAACCGGTAAAGCTCTCTCATCTTTTCTTCGCCGATGACGTCTTCCTGTTCTGTCAGGCTGATTGGGCTTCGGTGTCGTTACTTAAGAGAGCCTTGGATATCTTCTCCTCTTGGAATGGATTGCTACCAAACAAGAACAAGAGTGAAGTCTTTCTTTCAGGTGGGCCTTCATCCCTTAGGAACTATATCCTTATGGCTTTTGGCTTCCTGGAAGGGAAACTACTAGTGTGGTACTTGAAAGTGCCTATTATTTCATCCAGGCTGGGGAAAGCGGACTGTGTTGCCCTAATTGATCGTATAACTGCTAGAATCCAATCTTGGGCGCATCGGTTCCTATCTTTTACAGGGAGACTTCAGTTAGTCAGGTCAGTACTCCATTCCATCCTAGCCTTTTGGGCCAGTGTTTTCACTTTGCCTTTTGCGGTGTTAGAATGGATAGAAGAGATTTTGAGACAGTTCTTATGGAAAGGCACCCCTCTTACACGAGGAGGGGTGAAAGTTTCATGGGACGATGTTTGCCTCCCGAAAGAGGAAGGTGGTCTTGGTATTTGCAAACTGAGAGATTGCAATAAAGCGGCAATGTTGAAATACATTTGAATTTTGTTTACTGACAAAGAATCTCTTTGGTGCCGCTGGATCCATTTCAATTTTTTAAAAAGGGATAATTTTTGGGTTGCTCCTAAACATTCTGTGTGTTCGTGGGCTTGGAAAAAAATCCTTTCTTTAGAAAGTTGGTAACGGTCTTTTGGTGTCTGTTTGGTTTGACCGATGGCACCCTAAAGGCCCTTTGAGCTTAATGATTCCTGATTCCCTCATTGCCTCGTCTAGTCTCTCCAGATTTGCTATGTTGGCGGATCTCCTCTCCCCCGCGGGCCATGTTTTTAGAACCCTGTTGCAGTGTTGGGATTTTGCGTTGCCAATTCTTTCCTTTGCCCTGGATCATTTCATTTGGAAATTCTTCTATTTTTTTTTTCTCGATGGGCTTGGCTTGGGAGACCATAAGAAGCAAGAAGTGCCGAGTTCCTTGGGCTTCTTTTGTCTGAGATAATGCTCTTGCCCCCAGATTTCAATTTCACCTTTGGCTTACCACGAAGAACCGATTGCCTACTCAGGTGTCTCTTCTCTCGCATCATAGAATTGACCATGGCTTATGTGCTTTTTGTAATGCTGCGCCGGATTCCATAGACCACCTTTTTTTGATTGTCATATCTCAACGACGATTGCTTACTTTTGGGCCACAAGATGTAATCTCCCTTGGCGTAATAGGCCTTGGGTGGATAATCTCAGTTGGGCGATGAAGCTTTTATCTGGTAAGGATTTCTTCTATAGCATCGCTCAGTTTTCTTTTGGTGCGATTTGCCACCTAATTTGGAAGAAAATGAATAATATAATATTCCGTGGGGATACTTTGGTGGTTTCGGCTATGAAAAACCATATCATCAAGGTAATCAAGGATAAGGCGCTTACCTTCAACAATGTGCACGACAACGCAAGGAACAAGAGACTCCAGAGATCCTGGGGTCTTGATCCCTCCATTTTCATGGGTGCTTCATCAACCTAGTGCCTTTGGGTGGTGGCTTCTTTGCCTTCGTCTCGAGCTTCAACCTTATCTCGGCTTCTACTTCATTGTTGGGTCATGGTTGGTTGTTGTCTTGTTGTCTCTTTGTGGTTGGCTATTGTTAAGCCTTTCTTTTGTTCTTGTAGCTTTTGGTTGTTTTACACCGGCACCCTTCCACTCATGAGCGTTTTTTGTTCTTTGAGTGCAAGTTCTTGGTGCCGGTTTTTGTATAGTTGGTTCAAGCTAATATATTCTTACCTTTTACCAAAAAAAAACATATTGATATAACCTAAGTCTGCATGTAGTAGGATTAAGCATGATGAAAATAAATATAGGTCATATTAGTGAGAAAATGGAACAATTTAGGTGAAATAATATTGGAATTTAGCCGTAATTACAATTTGTAGTGTTAATTTTCTACAAATTCAAGAATGCAATATCTTGCTTATAACTTGATTTGGAAAGACACCATTTATAAACGAATGCTGATAATGAATCCGGCAATTACTAAGAGTTTGTTTTTGGCTTCAAGCATTTCCAATTTTGCCCAACTCATTTCCTTCCCTTTCCCACTTACCTAAAGAGAGAAAAACTCGAATGTTTGTCGAACTAGAATTGTCATGCGGCCTAGCCAACTCGGCATTTTCAGTCTATTTCTTAAACTCAATTTCGCAATGCACACTAACTTCATTAATATTGACCATCACTTTTATCTCTAATTAGTTGCTTCCATACGCCATGGTAACTTATTTCATCAATTCTTTACCATATAATGATAGGTTAATTCCCTAAAAATCCCTTAACTTTAGGTTTAATCCTAATTCTAGCCCGAACATGTTTTATCAACAACAACAACAACAACAACAACAACAACAAAAATCAAATTTATTTCTAGTCATATATTTGCCCATGTGTCCAAAAATTGCTATTGATTTTTTTAAGATTATCAATATTAGAAAATTACAGAAGGAATAGTGTGGATCCAAATAATTGGTTCTTGAAAATAATTAGACCTCTCAATGGGCATTGTTGGTCTTTCTAAATATTTCTTTTTTGTCAAAAAGTAACTTTTATTTATCATCAAGAAGTCTTAGACAAAAAGCCCAAACAAGCGACATCAGAACACAAGTAGTCCAATAGGGTTAGGGGGTTGAGAGAAAAAAGAAAAAGGGAGAGTATTCAATCTTTGAACCTTAGCTACCTGATTAGCTACTTGATTCGTTATTCTTTCCACAATGGACCTCAGAGATGTTATGCAAATAGGCTAATTAGTCGGGCATCCAAGATAAGCGCTTCCACCTCCCACGGCACGTGAACTTTTTCCTGCATGGCTTCAAACAGATTCAATCCGTCTATCTCCAGGTACAGTACTTCGTTTCTTTTCGAACTGAAGTGCTTCAACACCTCCACCAGAGCGACGGTTTCCACTTGGATGAGCGAAGGAACTAGGATTCTTTTAGCAAATCTAGCTAGCAAAACTCCTGAGGCGTCTTGGAAGACTCCCTCAATCGCTCCCTCTGGACTACCAACTGCAAAGGACCCGTCGATGTTTATCTTGAAGGACTGATTCTTTGCGGACACCAATTCAAGGGTAATTGAACTCGATCCAAGTCAAGTTTTGAACTTTTAGTGTTGCACTTACAATAAATGCTGCTCATCAACTCTGCTGAAGCAATCAGGGTTATTGGGCTGGGAGGTCTTTAATGGGATACAAGATCGTTCTTGACTTTCCAGATGTACTAGAGAAGGGATGTGATTTTCTCGAAGGGAAGTGAGTTACCTAGCTTTTGTTGGTGATTTAGTAGCCATTTGTCCATCCGCGTGATGTTCTGATCCAAGAGCTGTATATTTTGCTGTAGGTTAGTCCAAACCAAGCCGTTCCAAGAGCATAGTAGAAACAATGTTCCACTGTTTTCGGTTTTGTGATTACAAAAATCACAAACTGGTTGAGGTATGATCTTTCGTTGAAGAGTTTTTCTATGGAATGTGCAAGAATGCCAGAACCTTGCATTGATACTGAATCAATATTGTTATATCTCAAGGGCAAGCAATAAACCCGAATAAGTCTGGCATGTTCTTTAGTTCAAACTGTCCACTGAACTGGAAAAGAAATATTGCTAATGAATTGAGAGTTTCTATTATTGACAAAATCAGGAAATACTTAGGGATTCCTTATGATTGAGGGGATTCCAAATAAAATAAATGTTTGCTTGGTTGTTAGCAAGAGTCAACGGGAAATTAGAGGGATGGAAGGAAAACTTAATATCGAAAGCAATGAAGGAAATCTTTATAGATGTTGTTTTCCAAGCTCTCACTCAATATATAATGTCTATCTTCAAAATCCCTATGTCAATATGCCAATCCATAGAAAAGAGATTAGCTATATTATGGTGAAAAAACTACAAATCAAGATCCGTTCTTTATTGGAAGAGGTGGGAAGTACTCAAAGTAATGCTTGGAAAACGATAAAGGGGCATGGGATTTAGAGATCTATTAGCTTTGAATAAAGTAATGCTTGGAAGACGAGCTTGGCAACTGACATAGAGTTAGGCATCCATTGGGAACCAAATTCTAAATGGTCCGTATTTCCCTAGTAGATCATTTTGGTGAGCTGAAAATGGGCCTCACCCCTCTTGGGTTTGGTAGAATAACTCGATGGTTAAGGAAACAATTGCAAAGACGGTCATGAGGTCAGTGGGACTGGGTGAGGAAATTAATATGCATGAAGACAGATGGCTCGAGGGTGGAAAAATAGGAGGGCCGGCTAACTTTGGCAATCCTACTAAAGTTTTTGACCTAATATCACATGATTTACAAAGGTGGGATGCGCATACTCTCATAAGACAATTTGATGAACAAGTGGTAAACAAAATCCAAGTAGTGCCACTGAGAACTCGCCTAACAGAAGACAAATTAGTAGTGGATGGGAACTAAGGGTGTGTTTGGTTTAGCATTTTGAAAGCCTATTGGAAAAATGCAAAACAGTTTAGCTTAAAGAACTTTAGGTAAATGCAAAGGCGGTTTAGTAAACTATGTTTTGAGAAGCAATTTTGAGAGAAATACTGTTTGGTAGAAAACACATTTGAAAAGCTATTAATATTAGTTTTTTTTTAATTTTATTTGTTTAATATTGAAAAAAATAATGTATCCAACTTTTTAAATATAAATTTTAACAATAATAAAAAAAATTAGAATACATATATAACTTTTTTTTTAAAAAGACCAAACCCTTCATCGGAATTTTTTAATTTTTATTTGCTTAAAATTGAAAAAAAAAAAATGATGTGTGCAACTTTTTTAAAATAAATTTTCACAATAATGTTAAAAAAATCAAATTCATATATATAATTTTAAAAAACCAAATATTTTGTCGAAATTTTTAAATTTTTATTTGTTTAAAATTAAAAGAATAATGTACACAAATTTATAAATATAAATTTTGACAATGATATTATAAAAATCAAATATATATATATATATATATATATATATATATATATATATATATATATATATTTAAAAGACCAAATCCTTCGTCGAAATTTTTTAATTTTTATTTTTTTAAATTTGAAAAAATAACATATGCGACTTTTTAAATATAAATTTGAAAATAATGCTAAGGAATCAAAAATATATATAATTTAAAAAAAAACAAACCCTTCATCGGAATTTTTTAATTTTTATTTGTTTAAAATTGAAAAAAAAAAAATAATGTATGCAACTTTGTAAATATAAATTTTGACAATAATGCTAAAAAAATCAAATATATAATTTTTTTTTTTTAAAAAGACCAAAATATATTTAATTTTTTAGTATTTATATATATTTGTTTTTTTAGCATTATTTTGGCATTTAAAAATAATAATAACGAGGGCAAAATCAGAAATTTGAAGAATAAGTGAGGATAGTTTTGGAAGAAAAAAATAAGTTTCAAAATTTGGCCAAATGCTGAAAGCTCAAAGCTAGTCCTTACTAGTATGGGGTTTTAAGCATTCCTAATGCTAACTTTCACTTGAAAACTACTTTAAAATGACTGTCAAATGGTCCAGCATTTCCTCAAAGGGTTTTAGAGGCTAAAAGTCTCTTGGGAATGCTAAACCAAACGCACTCCAAGTCATCAAGGAATAGAAGATGAGAATGGATTGGACAGTACTTATTTCGCTTAATTCTAGCTATTATCCCGTCATTCACTGCTTTCTTCATTATGAGAGAGTGTTAGCCATTAGGATAAATAAATATGGAGAGAAATGATCACCTTGATGTTTGGAAATAAGGTAGTGACTCATTGTTTAATTTGAAACTTAAAGATGCTGACGTGACGCATTTCATAGCTCTATTCACCCACAATATACAAAATTCCATTTTTAACCATTCCATGCCCTTATTCAAGACAAAATGTACTATGGGCCATGCTTTGAGAAAACTCTTTGCTTCATGCCTTTATTTGAAATTTTTCTTAGATAAAAATATATAAAAACCAACAATCAAGCTTGGTCAAGCACAAAATTGATAAGGTTGTGTTTGGTTGGGCTACGGAATCCTTTGAAGAAGTACAAAAGGACTTTAGGTTAAGCAAGTTTTCTCGAAATGCAAATTGTGTTTAGTAAAGTGTAATTTAAAAGTGCACCAAGAAGCAATTTTGATTTGATGGTGTTTGGAAAAATCACACTTACAAAGGACTTTTGCAATTAAAAGAGACCCCACAAAAAAAAAAAAAACTCAAATCCCATTCCTTGACATGTCAAATCTAGCCTCGACAATTGTTGCCCAAGGTCACATGAGTTGAGGCGACCTCCAATGAGGCTGCCTAGGATTGGCCGAACCCAGGGGCCACCACTTGAGGTCATGTGACCTTTGGCGAGGCTCATAAGCAATCAAATCTGGCATCGTTAGCAACATCAAACGAGGTAGTTAGTAGTGAGAGCATTTTTGGAATTTCTAATTTTTAACAAGGCCAAAAATTAGAAAGGAATTGTATAAGCATTTCACAAATAATAAAGTCCAAAGCTCTTAAGTTACGTTTGGTTATTTGAATTTCTAACTAGAATATGACTAGATAAGATATGATATAAAATCTAAGAATTTTGTTATGTCATATTTACCATTTGATGATTACAATATTAAAGTCAAATATATTTATATCATATCATGTACATTATCTTGTATAAACGATATATCAATATAAATGAAATAAAAATTTTACAAACAAAGATAGTAAATATCTCTCCCAACACTCTTGTCTATTTTATTTTTATTCTTTTTTATTTTATTTTCCTCTCTTTTTTAAATTTATTTTTTAGTTCTTTTCTCTACTTCCATCATTCTCCAATAAAATTTTATTAAATAGTAAATTATACTAATATACCTAAAATATTAAAATACATAAAATATAATAAGTATAAGCATATTTTTATATTTATATATAATTTATATTAAAAGATAGAATTAATTTTGAATATATAAATAAAGATAAGACTAAATTAAAAACTAAATTGTTATTTTTTGTTATTTTGAATTATTTGTATTAGAATTCAAATATTATTTATATTGAAATATAATTTTAAATTTGTTAATTTTAGAAGTCCGTTCTTCGAGAAAAATAAATTTCCCATTATAAATATAAAAAATTATCTCCACATTTATCCCACTTCTTTCTTGGAATAATTTTATCTAGCCTATATTCCCTTTATATCTGACTTTATCTTGTTTTGAATAAATGTCAAATAAATGTGAATATGTTTTCAGGGTAAAATCTAAACTTGAGAAAAGGACTAGTGGGAACTTGTCCGGTTCCAAGTTCTAAGACATATAGGATAGGTTCCAAGTTCAATTATCGGGGAACTTGTTTTGATGGATGGGCTCCAAGTTTTAAGTTGGTAGAATCTATAACCTATAACCTAGAATAAGTTTATGTGTTTTGCTTGATCTATATCTTCACGCGATCTTGCAGTATTCAATGACGTTCAATGATGAGTGTATAATCTAGAACCACTAATTTGAACTTCCATTTTATGGCTAAGGCTTTTATTTTAATAGTGTTTCATATTTTGCGTATGTTTAAGTATGAGTTATGATTAGTAAATTATAACAACAAGTAATGATTAATAAAGGTGATAAGTCACTGTTATTGTTCAATTAGTAATGAATGTGAAATTTGAGTAGACTTTGGAATCGACCTTATAACTTATAACAAGGAATGTTCCAAGTTTCAAGGTATGCAGGGTAGACTTTAGATTCCAAAAAATGAGAAATCTGTTCCAATTGGTAAATTTCCAAGTGGAACTTATAGAACCTAGAACCGCTCATCACTACTGCCAAACGCAACCTTACAGACTTGCCTTGGGTAAATGGGCTTGCCTTGGCCAAAAACCTTTAGAGGCCCAAAGGCCTTTGGAAAGGCCATTCCCAAAAGCAGCTTAAGATATCGCCAAGATATCAAGTCCAAAGTCTCTTCCCCGCATTTCCCCTTCCCCAAGATATCGCCACTTTCCCTTTTTTCGATTTATTCAACTTGGATATTCATTCACTAATATAGCAACTAGTCCAATTCCTCTTTTTGTCTCTCCAAATTCGGATGTCCATTCGGATTCCAAATAGGGAATCCCATATGTGAATTTGGACTTTCATTGACATGCTTTTAGACTTCCAATATGTGTCGGACTTCTTGCAGATTACGCGCTTCGATTCGATTTGTATTTCACTTGTGGGCTCAGGGCCTATTCTTATACTGGATCCATGGATTACTTCCTCGTAAAGGAGAAGATATCCCGGATGTTCTAACATACAAAGTTTCAATCTCTTGCGGCTGATGGATTACTGCGCTGAACTATTTTTTTATTTGTTACAGATTATGTATTTAAAAGCTATTGAGACTTCAATTTTTTTGGTTTAATATTCACAAAAATTGCGATTTTCATGTCAACGATTTAACAACTGCTTGCGTACCAATTAGTCCTTAACAAAGTGCAGTCGGAGATCCGACTTAGAATGATGCGAATGCTGCATGGTCCAGAAAAGATTTATTCATCTACAAGTTTTTGAAGTTCTCTTCGCGGAGAGAGATCAGGCTTGTGTAAGGACGTCCAAGATTATCTTGGTCCAAAGCGTTAATAGTAGGGAAACGACGTCATAAATTTTTAATGGAAAGAAATCTTAAGAACAAATTAGTACTTGTGGACCAAATTCATTGTATTTGGGAAGGTACAGCATACAATAGCAAGTTTCTAAACCCTGACCCTTTGTAATGTTTTTATATCATCGGCTGGTTTTCTGCGAGAAGTAACAACGCCGAACACCCCTCTATGTCGTTCATCCGATCTCTCAGTTTCTCGCGAAGGTCTTCTAACGATCTCTTTAACTCTCCGAGTTCAGGCAATCCAAGAGGTTGTTGCCCTTTGGCAGCTCGTTTTGCTTTCACCATCTTCTCGAGCATCTCTCCTCGCTTCTCCTCGGCATTCAATCGCTTGAGCAGATCGAGGAGTTGTTGGTTTAGATTTTCATCATCAGTCGCGCTTTCGTCACGAGATTTGGCGTCTTTGCTTGTGCCCTCACCCGGAGTCTTCTCCTGATTTAAAAGTCGATGAATGATAGATTCCACGTTCGGATGCCCAAACGAAAAGGGTTTGCCGCCAGGGGAAAAGACGATGATTGCAATCTGGACGGCGCACAGGATCGCTAGCTCATTCGCCTTCTTGAAAAGCCCGGTTCTTCGCTTCGAGAAAGTCACTTGCCTCGTGCAACTATCCGTCACCATCTGGATCTCAATCTTGCGTCGACCCATGATTGTTTTTTTTTTCTTTCAGTACAAATCTCCTTCGATTTCTAAATATCAATTGCAGAATACAATTTGAAGTACTCGAGACGTGCTTTTATATAGTCATCATTTCAAGACAATATGAGTTCCTAATACGGGTTTTAGAATCTACCGTATTTGGATTAGGGTTTACTGGCGAGGCAAGTTCTTTAATTCTCCTTTTGTGTGACTAAAACATGATGCGCCTCCACTAGCTCCTGATGGTCATACTTATTATCTTAAAACAAGCAAAGCTTAGGTTATTCCTATCCGGAGTCTCTTTCATCTCTAATGTCGTGCACTCTTGGTTCTGTCACCATATTTTACCTAACTTCAAATTCAATTTAGAGATAATTACATAAATAGTCCCTAAATTTTGCCTCAATATGTAGTGTGGTTTCTAAACTTTTACTTTATTCAATGTAATCTCTGAATTTTAACTTAACATGTAACGTGATCCTTAAATTTGTGGAAAAATGTTCAATCTAGTTCTTGAATTATTATATCTATAAATTCAATCTAGTCAGTGGTTTATATAGTCCAAGGACTAAATTGAATATGTACTAAAAGTTCAAGAACTATATTGAACAAATTAAAAATTTATGGATAACATTGCATATTGAGGCAAAATTAATGGACTATTTGTGTCATTTTCACCTTCAATTTATTCATGAAGGATTATTACATTGATTCAAACCAAGTTTGAGTTATGTATAATTAAGTACGATGGAAAGAATATTAGCAAGAAAGTGGAACAAGTTAGTTTAAAAAGTATAGAATTTAGTCGTAATTGCAATATTTAGTGTTATTTTTTCTCAAATTCAAGAAAGTGATATCTTGCTCATATCTGGATTTGGAAAGACACCATCCATAAACGTATGTTGAGGATGAATCCAGCAATTTTTCTCAAGAGTTTGTTCTTAGCTTCAAAGCATTTCCAATTTTGCCCGACTCTTTTCCTTCCTTTCCCACTTACCTAACAAGAGAGAAACTTCGAGCGGAATCAATACCATATTGGGATAGCCTATTTTGTTATGTAGGTTGGCATTTTGTTATTTTCATCTTTGATGACATTACTGAGAAAACTAGAATTGTCAAGCGGCCCGGTCCAAGTTTTTTTTTGGTTAATCCTACTCTATTCTTACCCTAACTCTCACTCTCAGACTTTTGACCTACCTCCTTGCAGGGTGTGAGAGTCGAAACCCACTTCTAAAATTAAATCGTTCCCACCCTAACTCCCTTAAGAATGTGGGGATTTGAACCCCCCACCTTCTCCTTCCATGTTGGAAGGGTGGCTAGTGGGGCAAACCCCAGTGGTTGGCCTGGCCCAAGTTGAAGAAATAATTATATGTAGACAAAAAGCCATAAAAAAATTCAAATTAGACCCATTGTGACATATTTATCGTGAACTTTTTTTGTAACATTAAAAATTTAAAGGTGCTTCTATTTAGGGAAAAGTTTCATGGAAAACTTCACAATAAAAGAAAATGCTTTTTGGAAAATCATTTTTCAGGAAAATGATTAGTTTTTCTTTGTTTGATGATATGTGCCTAAAAACATATTCCAGTGTTTGCATTTCATTTGGAAAATTATTTTAAGGGAGAAATACACTAATGGTGCCATAAGTTGTGTACGGCGCTCACTTTGGTGCCAAAAGTTTCCGTCGGATCACTTAAGTGCCAAAAAATTTGAAAAACGCTCACTTTGGTGCCAACGCCGATCTGATCGGCCAGAAATCTAATGTGGCGTTTTTTTATTAATTTTTTAGGCTAACGTGGCTTGCCGGAGAGCACAATCAGCATCTAAACCACAAAAATGACGTCGTTTGGCTTCTTTCCCCCAAATCGAAACCCTAAATCCCCAAATTGAAATAGAGAGAGAGAGAGAGAGAGAGGGAGAGAGAGGAGGCACGTCGTCTTCTTCCTTGAAGAGCGACACCAGCAGCGAACGGCACCAATAGCAACACCAGCAGCGCACCAGTAGCAGCACCAACAACGGCACCAACGGCAGCGGCGGCGGCGGCGCACCGGTTGCGGCACCTTCAACCCCTCTTCTTCCTCCTCCTCCTCCGCCTCGCCTCCTATTCTTTCTACCACTTTTTGTTTGAGCAACAATCTCATTCCCTCCTCGTTCACCCGGTGGAGTATCTACAATGGTGGCCAAGCGACGGTGGCCGAGCGTTGGTGGGCGAACAACGGTGGCTGAGCGGCGAGGAGAAACCCTAACCCTAATTTCAACCCATGTACGAGCTAAACGGCGTCATTTTTGCGAGGGTGTCCACGTATAAGAGCAAAACGACGTCGTTTCTTGAAGAGGATTAAAAACGACGTCGTTTAAAAGCCGAGCAACTTTTTTTTTAAAATAAAAATGCCACGTAATCATTTTGGCCGGAATTTCTCGCCAGTGGCACCAAAGTGATCGTTTTTTCTCCGATTTAGCACTTAAGTGATCCGGCGGAAACTTTTGGCACCAAAGTGAGCGCCGTACACAACTTAGGCACCATTAGTGTACTTATCCCATTATTTTAATATCCATAAAAATTTCAATTTTTTTTCTCATTTTTTCTTTTCTTTCTTTTATTTTTTGTTCTTTTAACTTCTTCCTCTACCAGTCACCAAACCTCAATGACTAGCCACAAGCATGGGCCGACGAGCTCAAGCCTCGCCAACCTTGCTAGCCCATGCCTATGGCCAACCATCGCCGAGGCTAGCGACTGGTGGAGGAAGAAAGAAAAAATAAAAGAAATAAAAAATATTTAAAAATTCAAGAGCAATAATTTTCTAAAAAATGTTTTTTCCTCTTTAGATTTAGGAATCCACTTTTCCTAATTTTATGTATCAATGTTTTTATTAATTGAAGTGTTTTTGGCTAACTAGTCATTTTCAATGAATCAAATGGGTGAAAGTCCAGAAAATTACTTCTCGAAAAACACTTTCACTGAAACAAATGCACCCTAAATTTGTACCCGAATGACATGTTTACCTCAAATTTTAAAACTCTAAACTTATATCGGTGTGACACATTTACTTTTCATCAACAAATGTTAATGAACACTAAGGATGAGCGATTTTAGGTTTCGTACAGGTTCTATCTAGAACTTACATGTTAGAACAAGTTCCTTATTTTTTGAAACCTAGAATCTAGTGTGCATATATTAGAACCTAGAGCCTACCCTATTATGGGTTCTAGGGTCAATTCCAGGTTCTACCATATTCCACCTGTATTATTAGTTGAACGATTATAATGAATCATCACTTTTAATGATCATCACTTCTTGTTACAATTCACTAACCACAATTTGTATTTAGATACATAAATAATACGAAACATTAACAAAATAAAAGTATCAGTCACAAAATGAAAGTTCAAACCAATAGTTCTAAATTATATACTCATTAATGAACGCCAAAGAATATTGTAAGATCATGCAAAAACATAGACCAAGAAAAACATAGAAACTTGTTCCAAGTTCTAAGTTCCACCTACCTAAAACTTAGAACCTACCCATTGAAACAATTATTTCAATTTTTGGAATCTAGAACCTATCCTACATACATTGACCAAACAAGTTCTTGTTGGTTCGATTCTTTAGTTCTAAATTCTACCTTAAAACCATGCTCACCCCTAATGAACATAGTTAAAAATCTTATGCGGTCACCTCCAATGACGAGGAAAGACAGATGGTGCTAACACTAGGCCCACATGGAAAAAATATGCCAAATTTAGTATGTATTTTTCTTTTCTCTTTTTCTTTTTTTTCATATTTTCTTTTTAAGATAAAATTTTAAAGAGTGCAAAAATTGTTCACATAAACAATTCCAATTATTGACTAGAAAGACCACGCTGGCAAATTATCAAAATATTTAGAATTATATTGATAAAATGAAAATGTTTAGAAACTAAATTAGTATTCATACAATGGGCTTAAGATTTTTTATTTTTGGGTAATTTTTACAATTCTTTATTATCTCATTTTCCTTGAGCACACTTTTTCCTCTTTTTGTCAATGAAAGAGATAGAGAAGTTGTGAGAATCGGAGTAAGCATGAACATCCCGACATTCATAAAAGCTAAACATCCCCTAGAGTTTATTTTTGGCTCACATTATTTTCACACCCTTTTTGGGTCCCGACACCTCTTTTCACGTTGAATTGACTGTAATCCCTTGCAGGTTCCACTCTTAATTAAGATTATTTCTTGCCTTTTTATCTTTTGTCTCAATTTTACTAAAAAACACAATTCCCCACATTCATCTCAAACAACTTTTTTTTTACCCTAGTCACTTCTACACTCATTACATTCAACATTTCCTTCGTTTTGTCCTCTTTTGAACTTATTCTCCATTGTTTTAACATGAGCAATCACTAATCGTATATCAAATTAAAGAAATGTTAGTTTCATTTGCAAATTGTTTTCTTTTTTTCCTAGATTATCCTCACGATCGTGAATTTTTCAACTTCGATTTTATGGTATGCATTATACACAATTTACGTATTTTCCATTATAAAATTTTTTGTAGTGCAATCATATGGAAGACAATATTATTTTTTGCTTAAATGTATTTGTTGATTATGAAACTATGGATGGAGAACAACGATTAATCATGCTAACAAGTTCATTCGAGATTTTACCAGGTAATTTTCTAACATGAGAGGATTCTTTGAGTAGTGCGTGGATGCATCTTCTTGCTCAAGGTGAAATTATCTCTATAAAATGTCAAAAAGAGACAAATATGTTCTTCTTGATCGTGATAGGAGTAATTATTGTGATTGACATAATATTTTAATTGAGCATTAGAGAAAAAAGACCGGGTCTCGTTTGATTAACTATCCTTTTGAAGTATATTGATATAAACAGACGAAGAGATCAAGATTACTCAAAATATTTAATGCATCAAAAAATAAATAATTAAAAATTTGACTATTAGATTCACTTAATAAAATGAAAATTGAGTAGTTAAAATACACGGATTACAACATAATGACACATACTATAGTTATAATTAAATGAAATGCATATTGAATCCTAGTAAAATAACAGAAATATACAACTCATTAACACAATAATTATCTTTTTTTGGCCAAACAACTAGTTTGCTATTTACAATATATTTTTCTGATGGAATCTGTATGGAATTTGGAACCGTTCACCCCTACTTTTACTTAGTTGAATTAATTGCCAACAATTCCTTTTCTTTTGTTGATAATTTTGTTCATTTTGTATTCTCTTTGATGAATGACAAGCTTGTTTATTATTATTACATTCATTTTCGTTTTGTTTAACTAAAAATGAAATAAAATAAAATAAAAATATCTATTAGACCCTGAAATCGACATTGAAATCTGTGACGGGATAGGTTCTAGTTTCTAAATTACGACGGGTAGGTTACGGGTTCCAAAATATGATAAACTTGTACCAATGGTAGGTTCCAAGTTCTAAGCGTTACGAGTAAGAAATCTGGAATTACTTACCCTTAAAGAAGAGAGCGGGGGACCTACCTCCAATCACCTCAACCGTTCGATCTAGATTTCACATGTGGGGCCCATGAGAGAAAGAGGGAGAGAGACAGAGAGGGCCGGGGGGCGGGGGAGGGGGACCTACCTCAGACGGATTGGGATCACCTCAACCGTTCGATCTACATTTTACATGCGGGGCCCACGATCGACCACTGAGGTTTCACTACACATTTCCCTCCTTCAAGCCTTTCGAGTTTCGCGCCAAGCGCTGCTCCTCCTTGCTCCTCTCTCTCTCTCTATCTCTTTCTCTGTCTCTCTTCCCTTTTCCATCTGCCTGTCGAATTCGCTCCATCTCGATCTCGACTGGAACGAGCAATCAATATCGTCCAAGAGCCGAAAGGTCATCCCGGGTCCGCCGCAAGAGGGGGGAGGGGAAGCATCGCGATGGATTCCGAGTCGGGCCCGGCGGACAAGCCGAGCGGCGGGGCGGAGGAGCTCGAGGCCCTGATCTCGACCACCGACGTGGAGCTGCTGAAGAGGGCCTGGCGCAACGAGAAGGCGGCTCCCGAGATCCTCCGCTTCGAGACCCACCTCATCGATCGAGTCGCCGGGCAGCTCCAGTTGATGGTAAAACTCGACGTCGGCAGATCTGATTTTTATTTTTTATTTTTTTTGCACTAGTCGAGTTAGTTTCGTGGCGTGGGAGTTGAATTCTGGGTAATGGCCTCGTGGGTACGCAGTTCAATCCATGCCCTGCTCGTGTTTGGGTTCAAAATTGTACATTTGATGGTTCCCGATATCCCTCTCGTCTAGCCCGTCGGTGAATTCATCGAAAGGCGATGAATTTGTCGAAATGCGATCCGACCCTTCACCTTGGGTTGGCTCATGTATTCCCGGCTTTTTGAACTCGAAACAATGAGACCTGCCCGTGGGTATTCTCCCCGACTTCGATAGAGTCTAATTCGGGCGAGAGGTTGTATTGGGCATATATCTTAAGATTGGATATTGCTTACAATTGAGTGGGTTGCAGCTTAGCTTTCGACAATGTCGATCTATCAGCCCAGGATGTCATTTTTCTCTTGCAATGAGTAAATTTTTCTTTTTTGGGGGTACTTTGATACCCAAAATCGGCGGTTTTCGTGGAATTAAGAAACAGGAGATTCGTGGGATCTCGATGCTTTTGCTTCTTCTTTATTGTCGGCGACTCAAGCGTTTGACACATATTGTTTCAAATGTATAAACTGATTATGTATTTGAGAAGGAATCTCCTAATCTGACTCCTCTCTGGGGCACCGCTCATCGATAGGAGCGATCATTTGATAAAATTCATATGAGACCATAGCAGTTCATTGAAGAGTTAAATTGCAATTTACTTTGTCCAAACCAAGTTACCTTAGCAGTGAGATAAGGTTTCTTTCTTTCTCATCTATTAATTTTTTTTTCAATATTAGTTTTGATCTCCAGAAATCTTCTACATTATTCTTGATGAAGTGGACTATTTCCTGGGTGAGCTGCGTTCCCTGTGATACACGGAAGGAATAAAGGCAGTTTGAGAGGGTGAGAGACGTTTCTTGTGCAGAGGTTGAAGTCCACCGACAATTGTTTTTTTATTCACCTTGTACTCCACATTATACAAGCTGAAAGGGAAGAATTAGGAAAAATCAACCCCATAACCTGATTTTGGGATGACAGAGAGAATGTTTGGTTCAAATGCCTCCACATTAATTTGCTTACAAAGTAACTCTGGATCCAGTCCATAAATGATCTGATAAACCTTCTCAGATCTTTATAAAGAGTACCAGACACAAGCCTTCCAGGTCCTGGGAGCTTTTATTGAGTACATTTGCTTCAAAGAATCTCAAATCTCCTCCATTGGAGGTATAACACAGATGCAGACATTTTCTGCCTTATTGCTTGGTGTGATTAGAACCCTTCATGCTGAGTAATTACTGTATTTGATGACTCAGATGAAGAGAAATTGTTCAGAAACAGTCGGTCATCTCTCCCTCCCCTCTATACACTTGCCCCCTTCATGTTTGATGAATACAATGCTCTGTATCTCCTAATCATGGTGAAAAGGTCAAGGATTGATTGCATGCTTATTATTATTAACCACAGCTCCCTTAGACCTTCACTACCAAACTCCAATGTGGTGCAGAGTTCATCAAGATCCTATATTATGTCCTGTTGTTCTCATGTTACCTTCAGAATGGCAGTTGGAGCTCCTCCAAGGCAGTTTAACTCTTTAATTTTTCCATTGCAACTCCACATCTTTTCCCCAGCTCTTCAACACTTTTTGGAGTAGGTGGATTTTGTTAGCTGTGTTCATGGGTTTCTAATCTGGTGACTTATGCTGAGTTTGCTGACTATGAGGCACTTCAAACTACTTCTGCGTAGTGCTGAACATGTTTCATTTTTCTTTTTCTTTTTTCAAACAATTTTAGCTCTTTATCTACTCTGAGTTCAAAAATTACTAATTTCATTCCACATCGAATATTGATTTTTCGATAACTGTCAATAATGTCCAGGAAGAAACTGTGGATGACTTTGTAGAAAGTGGCATAGATCCTCTCACGGTGTCTCTCTACCAGATGGACTTGGATAGGACACAGTTCTTATTGAGATCATATCTCCGGATTCGTCTCCAAAAGGTAGCAAACTCCCTCCAACATTATTGTTTTACTTTGAAAAATTCAATCTGCCAAATTTTGGCTATTGGTTTTAATTATGCTATAAAATAGATGTTTTATCCTGACTGTGTGAATTACTAGTGGAATAAACGATCGAGGGAAGGTCCTCTGTATACCTTTTGATCATTTCTACCAGTCCTGTGCTTCTTAGTCAGGATAAATATGACCATATAGATGTGTCCTGTTCTACAAAGATAACGCATTTGCGAATAAAATCCAGTTTCCAAAGTCTTCATGACATTGAGCATTTCTTTGTCAAGCTACTGATTTCTGGTATCCTTTTGCAGATTGAAAAGTTTATGTTCCACATTTTAAAGACAAACGAATTGCATGATCGGCTCTCTAAACAAGAGAAAAACTTCACAAGAAGGTGAAAGAAGCAACATTGTTGTTATGTCATGACTTCAGGGTTATTGCTTTTTTCATTTTTCCGAAATTGAAGCCTCCACTTTTTGTTTACAGATATTCAGAAGTCATTGGGAAACATCTTGAGGAAAGTGTGTTACTGAATTTGCCTGATAATTACCAGTCTTTACTCAAGCAATCGACAACTAGCGAAGAGGATGACATGGGTAATTTGATCTTCTTTCCTGGTCCCTTATCTCTTCCTATTTAAATAGTATGAGTTGTTCTACAATACTTTTTATGCTTTCACTTAACTCTAGATTTCCTCCATCTAATCTATGTCAGTGCACTTGCGTTTGCATGAACTGAATTTCCATCTTTTCAAATATGCAATCCGTTTACACATGACTCTCAGAGAACCTTTATTCTGAATTTTTTTGCTGGAAATACCTAGGAAATTTTCAGGCAATGCCCTGCTTTTGAATACCTTTTCTCACAGCATATTCCCCCGCCCTACTTCCAAGTCTGCAACCACAGCCTCCATTTCAGTACCTTGCTTGCTACCAACTGTTAGCTGTGCCAACACTCAATCTGAGAACATTGTGCTTGTAACTCTTCAGTTTTGAGTAGCCACTTTAGAATTTAGCAATTGGTGCTAGAACTGGCCATGACATCCGTAGACTAAAGTTTAGTCATTACAAGTTTCAGTTTTTACCAGGGAAGACCCTTTTCTTTCGAGACAGTGAAGAATCACTCATACTGAACTTGTGGAATTCTATTTTTGGACAATGAACTCATGGATTTTGCTTATGCTTGATTGCATTGATTCCTAGAACCATTAAAGAGAAGAAAGAGAGAATTAGTCTGACTGCCGTAACAAATCTCTTTGTTAGTGACACGTTTTACTCTCTAATTTTGTAATGAGTTTTTAAATATTCCCTTTTAATCAACCCTCTAAGTTTCAGCTTAGATTTGCTCAGTTTATGCTTTTTTGAGTGGATACTTGATATGAGCAGCACTCTTGCCTTTCTTTAATAAATAATCACTCCTCTTTTCAGTCCCCGAGCCCCAGATGGACGCTTTTGTCGTATGCAGAGCCAGGGAATATGTTGGACCTTCTGAATTACAAGACAGGCAATCTAGTTTTCCTTCATATCTGCGGTTTTACTTTTGGCTGAATGTCCTTAGCTTGTTTCTTATCTGATGTTGGCAATTGATGGATTTCTTCCTAACTGGCAGCAACAAGTCTTTGGCAACAGACCTGCTCATGGAGATGGAGCCAGGTGAATTGTTCTTCATACCATTCAAGCGCATAAAGAAGCTTCTTGAGGATGGAAAAGTCGATCTAGTCTGAGCCCGCAATTGTTTTGCTCCTGCCAGATGACGAGAAAGACAAATGTTCTCTACTTTTGGTCGATGGTTTTTCAAAAATTGCTTACCATCTCCTCTGGCTGTAATCTATCAGGTGTTTAATCCAAAATCCATGCCAAAAAACACATGATTGTCAGAAGCAGCTCTTTGCTAGTCATTTCAGGGTGCCATCTCATTTTCTTCTGTATTGATGTGCTAATAGTTCAGGGAAGTTCTTGGAAGTCCATTAACGAAAAATGCCTTCGTCTTAGGACAGAAAGCTACATGACACGTTGTTAAGAGAGGCAGTGGCTTGCTGATATGTTAGCGGTGGAAATGAGTACAGGTCTACAGAAAGTTCAATGATGGTTGCAAGGCTGGGAAGAGGAGACCAACGGTATTAGGCATGGACGACCTGATCATGGGCTTGAGAGCAATCTCTTTTTGGTGGCTTGGCCCAAGCAAAAGATAACTTTTTCTTTTCCTTCCGGAGTTCGGCTTGCCCTCCATAGAATAGGTTTGCCTAATCATGTGATTCATTTGCCGGATGCAAATCTAACATGGGTTACTATGTTGACACCTAAATTTTGGTGGCTCAGTTAAATTTTCATTATATAGAAAATTAAGGATTGACAACGATCCATAGACAAAATAACATTAGTTCAATTGCATATAGATATTAAGAGTATTTGCATTAGTAGTTTATAGACCTGTATAGTTTGCATATTAATTGAAGCGGTGGTAAATTGGTTTAAATTAACGGTTCTGGACAAATTGGACTAAGCCTACGGCAAGAGTTTGCATATTAATTGAACCAATGGTGGATTGGTTTTAAATGAATGGTTCTGGACAAATTGGACTAAGCCCACAACGAGAAAAAATTCGACTGAGCCCAACACCATCATAAGAGCTGAAATTTTCGACTGGATTTAGAGGCTAATTGGGTAATTTATATTATTCAAATCTTTGAATATTTTCAAGAGATTTGATTTGATATCATCGTGATCTTAAAGAGATAATATAGACTTAAAAGGTATATCTCTTAGAATTTGAAATTAGAAAGTGGATTATAAACGAAAGCCTAATTCGTCCTTATAAACAGGAGAGAACGGAGGGAAAAAGGGTCGCGGCAGAGTATTCCTTGCGGCCGCAATTCTCTTCGTTCCCGTCCGTCCAGCACCATGATCTCACGAGATGATGAGGTTGTCGATATGCCGAGTTCTAGGCGAGCCCGTCGACCGGTCCGGCAGCATTCTGCCGCCATCAGCCTAACGTCCTGGCACGACTGGACTAGTATTGCCGCCAAGCCATCTTCGTTGCGGTGGACTCCGGTGACACCAATTTTTCTTCAGGCGATTCACTTAGATTTTGTCGCAGGTGTTCTACTTGAAGGCCTTGCAGCAGGCTCCTTGCGCCGCTGCACCTCATCGATGTCCGGTGAGCTTTGCTCTTTATTGCCGTGATTAATCTTTCCATGGCAGGTTTTCTGGTTAATCTGGTGTTTCCATAGTCAGGGTGAGTTTCTAGGTAAGCATCTTGTCCTATTCGATTTTCATATATTTTGTTACTTGAATCGTGAAAATTACAATATTGTTTGAATATTCTAGTGATACTATCATATCCATGAAAATTACAATATTATTTCCTTATTTCATAACGTGCTATAATAGTCAATCCGATCTCATGTCCGAGATATGATTTGCAATCGTACAGAAAATTGGTTAATCCAATCCTCATGTATAGGAATCAATTAGTTGATTTATTTCCAAATTTGAACGGGAGTGGATGATATCTTGTGATTGGGTGTTTATCTTTGGTTTTGATTTGATTTATTTTTGTAATGGAAACAAAATCAATCCAAATCAAACAAAACATAACAATCAAACCAATAACACCCGATCACATATTATCCATATCCATTCAAATTTGGATTTAAATCGGCAAATCCTATCCTAGATGAGAGGATCCGATTGGTCAATTTTTGGTGCAATAGGGAATCGTATTTCGGGCATGAGATCGTATTAATAATTATACCACGTTACAAAATTAGGAAATAATTCTTAAATTAAAAGCTATTCAGAAAATTTTGTGGATATGGTAATATTATTGAGAGATTCAAACGAGATTGCAATTTTAACGAATTAGGTAACAAATTATATGTAAATTGAATTAATGAAGATTCTTACCAAATTTGCAATATCGCATTTCCAAAGTGGGACAGAGAATGGCAGAACAACGATTGGCGGAGGCTCATGGATAGTGGTACTAGGCTCAATAAACGCATGGCGGATCTGGATATGGCTGACGGGTGTGGCAGTTCGGGGTGCTCGACTGGAGTAGCAGCGTGGATGGTGCACGGACTCGCCTCTACAAAAATAGTAGACCAACGATTGTCGGGGTTCAGCCTGGCGATCCGCGGTGCTGCTCAGTCGATTAGGAAGCAGCAACGCAATGGACTGTCGTGATCACCGCTCAGGCCAGCAAGCGGCAGCCGGTGTCGCAGTGGCTGGATTCGTCGAGCAGCAGGGGGAGATCAGCTCAGCAACTTGTCGTCGGGATCCTGGCTGGGAAGGACCTCTCTTTTGTTGAACTTGTCTGCAAGTGGATGTTTGACCAAATTGTCGATAATTTCGGTCATGAAGAGAGTAACGGGCTAGATCGAAGTTTAATACTCTTATGGGCTTAGTGCAGGTTAGTGGTTAAGTTTAGAATCATCCATTCAAACTCATCCACTGCCGGTCTAATTTAAATGCAATTACATGTGCCTGTTATTGTTATCAACGATGCTCCTAAAATTCATATGCAATTTAATTAATGGAATCGTCAAAATTTAGATGTTAACCAATTAATAAAAAGATCTAGTCTATTAACGAAGTATACTGGGAGAGATGTCATATCTTGGTTGATAGAACAACAGCAAGACTTGCAAAACACAGATTTTAATCATAGCAAAGTGTATGATTCCAAGCATAGCTCAAAGAACAATTTGTATCCCCAGTCTGTAGAACGTCAATGCTATTTACAAAGGATATTCATATTCTTTAGATCCAGCAGCAGACGTCCATTCTAGAGACACCTTCATTGTCAACTCAGTGTATAATTTGCATAAGATCAATCAAAGCAATTTTAAGCGAACGACTTGAGAGTGTAAAGGGAGAACAAAACGATTTTTCAGTTCCGCTCATGTTCGGTGAACATCATCGGATTAAATAAAGATGATCCGAAATATGTCGGAATGATACGTAAGGGCACTTGACACATTAATATGCATGCGATAAATAAATTAAGTTTAAATGACTCTCTTTCTGTTAAAGTTTGATTTAATTATGGAGTATAAAATCATTCATAACTAAATATTGAAAATATTTCCTTTGAGAAAAAGAGGAAGGCAAAAGGTATACTACATACAAGGGTTGCTATTAATCAATAGAAAGAAATGACGATTTTCTCTAATTAGTAAGAATTTATCATTCCTTGGAACGCTCTTTCCTATTTAAAATCACTTGTTCGACTGCAGGAAATGAAATTAGAGGCAGAACAACCCATTAGAGTCCCATCCAATGTACAGGGACAGGATATATGTCCAAAAAGTTATAAATTTATTTTACGTCGATCAATCATACCATAAACATTTCAAATATGCCAATTTAGTCATAACATATCCATTACATCAATTTAGTCACAAATCTTTTGAACATTTGCAAATTTAGTCTGAAACCTATAATATATAATTGGCCGAAAAGGCTGAATTGATAAATTGTCAAAAGAATTAGGACTAAATTAGCACAATTGAAAGGTTTATTCTAAATTGGCTGCCGTAAAATGTCTTTTGGACTTTTTGGACAATTTTCCCTAGCGGTGACTTATTAGTGTAACAAATCTTATCAACATAATCAAAAGAGAAAAGATCTAATTAGAAGTGCATTTGTGAATGTTCTATATATCCAAGTCGGTTATAAGTCGTGCTTATCTCTTTGATGGAAATCGAATCATTTGGATGTCAAGGGCAGTCCTTTCCAATCATCCACGGTGAAACATTGCGCGTTTGTAGTCTCTGGTTCCATTTTTCTTGAACCCCCCTCAGTCAGTCACCGAGGGTAAGCGGACTAGAGGCCGGCAAAAGATCAAATTGAAGAGAATCAGGCGTACCGTCACAATCGCTTAACGTTGGTCAGCTATCTACAGGAAAACGAGCTTGCTATTCCATGCGGGGGTGGAGGTCAGAACCATCGCATTTTCGCCGACCGGCGGGCTGTTTTCGTTTGGCCTTTCCCTCAGTTGGAGCTAAGCTAACCAGGTTTTACCCATGAACGCATGGAGGTTCATGGGAGACTTGGGATCCAGAACCTGTGGAGAAGTTTGTGCAAATGAGCGGGGCCAATGGAAAGGATGGTTTGTGGGACGAACCTGGTGAGGAGCTTGAAGCACATGAGCTTGAGTTAGCAAGTGCATTGAGGAATTGAACACGATACTAATAGATCATCTACGTCAGTTCTTGATGGTAGAATCTTCGTTCTTTTGTTCCTAAAATGGTTCACCATCATTGAAAATTTGTCCCGGGTATCGGGTATGAAAATTCGATTAATTTTTGAAAATGTAGCTCGTGGTGCCAATGTACTTTTAAGATCGTTATAATGAAAATAGGTATCGTACTTACTCATCAAGAGTTTTGCATAATCACTTCATTTCATCATTGAAGATATCTCGATTTCGACTTGAGCGATACATAAGAGGATGACATGTGCATTGGCCCTGAACTCTAATCTCTAATATTTCAGGCATAATTGGATAGAAAGAGCTCATGATGATTGCGATTACTCAACCCAATGATCATATTGTGTTCTAACAGCAGTTCTTTTCAGCATGCCCGGCAGAGCTGCAGTCAAATAATGAACCCTATCTTATAACACAAAAAGGCATTGTTTGCAAATCCCGGGTGCCAAAAGGACTGTCTATGTCTATACCTACAAATACAAAAAAAAAAAAAAAAAAATGAGTGGGGAATGGTATATGGCTGATGTGGCTTAGTCCATAATTTTCATTTTTTTTTTTCCATTTTGGTTGAGAGTTGGTAGATGAGTAAATTTTTATAGTTTTTATTGTATGTTTTTCCTTTCTTTTTTATATTAGAGATGATGAGTGATTTTCAAGATTATTTATTATGTGCAAAAATCCTTGAACAACATTGGGAATTCAACTTTTACTATTTGTTCCTTTTTTTTTGTCAATTTAAAAAAAAAAATGCTTGATTTTGATAAAAACTCTTCAAGACTAACAGATACTAGAATGAGGTTGCATCCAAATGATCAAATAATTGAAACATAATCTTTTGTTCAAAAGAATTGAAAAATTGATTATCATGTGTCGCTCTCAAATATTATTGCGGAGTAGTATATATATTTTACATATGAAATTGGATTCGAATATAGGAAATGATTCCTTTTAAACTCTGTTTGTTTTGCCGAAATTTAAATAATTTGAAAAATTCATATAGATTTTTGTTATTAAAAAAGGAATTAGAAAATCCATTTCATGTGAAAATAGATTAGTTGCTCCCTCTTTTAAAAGAAAAGGAATAACTCACTCACCATGACCATTGTGGTCAATCTAAGTCATGAACAATTCGTTGAATCAAAACCAGATTTGCGTTGATTTTAATTCTCATCTACCCTCCTAATTAGTAAATCTAATAACTTCTGATCAATCCAAAGATCATTTCAATTCCATTCATAATAAGATTCAGAACGTAACACATGGATCAATCAAAGAGAGATTCTACCGCTAAAACAAAGGTTGATTGGTCGGGAACCTTCACTCCTTCAAACAAAAGGCGCCTGAATCAGACCGATTCTATAAATGCCTTTCTAGATATTCTCAGCTATTCATGGAACTTGAGAAGGAGATGAAGAATCATAAGCTTTTGGAAGAAATTGAAGACTTTCTTGAGAATCCTACGCGCGCGTGTGTATATATATATATAATTTTTTAATATAGAATGAATATAGGGAAATGATAAGAGAACGGCTCCGCCACTCTCCCCCTCGTGACGGAGCACTCTCCACCACACAAGTTTTTCTCCCAAAATCGGTTAACCGGTGCATCCAAGTTTGCAGCAAAAATATACTTAAAATTTAACGCTATAGTGTCGTTAAACAATTCCATTTGGTGGGACTTTCAAAGAGGCAAAGATCAAATGAAAAAAAGAACATAGTTAGGCAAAAAAAACAAACTGCAAAATAACAAGAAGAATAAAAAAAGACAATAAATAATTAGAAGGTGGATTTCAAAAAAACTTTTACTTCGAAGGGGCAAAAGCAAGATTAAAATTTTCATACATGCAAGCTGGTACCAAAATGTGATTAATGACACCAATGCGTATATAAGACACGTTGGCAAGGCAAAACAATGTTGATGCTTTTAATTTTAATTTTTTTTACCAAAAACTCGTGTATTTCAGTGAGAAAGAGGGAAAAAAAAATGAGTAGCCACAAATTGAAAGAATCGGGATTTCTGTATGGCCCAAAACAAAAGTTAGTGTTCCCAATCAATTATTTTGAGTGAATTCATTAATTTGCGCAGGTGAAAAACCTAGTGTATTTATAATGTAAAAATTCATGCATCTTTGAATTATGGGAAAATTGCAAAAAGGGACCTGAAATGCCTTCCTTTTCTCAAATAATGACCCGAAGTGAATTTTATTTCAAATAAGAACCTGAAGTAACTTTAGTTGTTTTAAATAAGGGCCTAAAGTGGTTTTGGTTGTTTCAAATAAGGACCCGACCTCGCTAGTTGCCAAGAGGCTAAATTTTCCGGCCGATCAAGGATATTTTCGTCATTTGGCACTTCCTCCCCTTTTTTCTTCCTTCTTTTCTTACCTTTTTTTTTCTTTCCCGGTTCTTCTTCTTTCTCTTTGCCAATGGCCGACTGGAGACCGATGATGCCCACAAAGGGATGGGTGAGGGTCGCCCTCCTCGGCGAGGGCCACCCACGCCGGCCACAAGCGAGGGACAGCCTCACCTGGGCTTGGTGACCCTTGCCCAAGGGCCATCCCCAAGATTGACCCTTGCCGGCCCCTAGTAAGGGTTTGTGAGACCACCCCCACCAGATCTGGCAAGGGTCGGTCTCGCCTAGGCCTCGCTTGCGGGTGACTAACCCTTACTAGCGGTCGGCGAGAGATGGGCGAGGTTACCCATCTCTCGCTGGCTGCAAGCAAGGCCACCCTCACCAAAATTGGCAAGGGTTGATCTCAATTAGGGCTAGCACGAGCCGACCTTGCAGATGGCGCTCAGGTGAGGCCATCCCTCGCCTATGGCATGTGTGGGTAACCCTCGCCCAGCCCTTTGTGGGCCGGCCACCGACGAAGAGGAAGAAGAAGAACAAAATAAAAAATAAAAAAAATGACAAATGATGAAAATACCTTTGACTGTCAAAAAGTTAAGTCATTATTTGCAACGGACATAGCCATTTTAGACCCTTATTTGAAACAAACATAATTACTTTAGGTCCTCATTTAAAACAATATCCATTTCGGGCCTTTATTTGAGAAAATAATGGCACTTCAGGTCCTTATTTGGAACAATGTCTACTTTAGGTCCTTATTTGAGAAAAAAATGGCACTTTGGATCCCTTTTTGGAATTTTCCCTTGAATTATTTAAGAAGTGAAAGAATTGAGTTTTAGGTATGGAAAACTTTATTACCTTTTAGGTCCCGTAAAAATATGTGTTTGCTAATGTGGCTTTCATTGTGTTTATATTATGTTAGAATATTATCCCAAAAATATCATAAAAGAATTGATTTTACATTTAATTTGTTATTTAAGATTAAACAAATTTCACATGTAATTAAATTTCCTTGTTATTGGTTTCATGTTTTTCGTTTTCAAAGAAAGAAATGGTGTCCAATATCTGGTTGTCTGAGATACTTTCTTAGATTTGCTGTATGTCCTTTTATTGTGCGAGTTCCGGTTGCCTAAAAATCCTCAATAGCAGATTGTGGTCAAAAGGGCACCGTTATTCCCCGTTATTCACCAGGGAATAACGGTGCCGTTCGCTTAGCAACACTCATAAATTTATGGACTCTTCAAGACATTTCTAATCTTATTAGATCCTCAAGAATCTCTCTATAAAGCAAACAGTCTATAAGAAAAAACTGTATCAGTTGTTTACCTAATTCGTTCAACTGTAAAATGATATAAGCAAAATACATGTATTCATGTGGTCCAAATAACTCTATTTCCAATTGCTTTCCTTTGCTTGTGTTAAAAAAAATTTTAGCCAAATTGCAATACACTTTTGGTACAATCCAAAAATGCGGTAGTAACCAAATACTGTTGGTTTGGGACAAAAGGAAAGAAATGAACAATGACATTCTATGATGCCAGAAAATTTCATTGATTACAAGGTAGCTAAAAGAGCTTCAATTATTCTTTTACAATGTAAACAATACTTGGGGTATAATCAACACATACCCATGCATCTATGGGAGAGAATATGTGCTCACTTAGGATTGGACGTGCACTAGGTATCGTCTATATTGGCGAAAATCTTCTCAGCAATAGAACTTCCTTCCATGCCTACAATTCAAGCACAATGGTCAGTTGCACAGAAATGCATCAGCTGGAGTTGGGGAAGACGCAATCTAGTACCCATGAAACTACACAAGTTCTTTAATAATATAATGTCACTGAGGAGAACACGCATCACAACATCCAGCCAAAATGTACCAGACTTTAGATGGGTACAACAATTTCGTCATACTGAATCCTATTGAGTTGACTGAAAGGGAAACATTAAAGAATGAGGATTTCGCTAAAGCTGATACAACCCAGTGTGGTGATAGACAGCATAGTGTCATTTGCTTAAAGTATTGAGAATTTATCCTTCATTATGAGTTAGAGTAAAATCACCTACAAGATAATGAGCCACCAAAAAGAAAAAAAGAAATCATCACAGCTTGCTTTTCAAGACATGCTTCTTAGCTCTGTGAGTTACAAATGAAGAAACGTTGACTGCTCGTGTGCCGGAAATGAACAGATTATTAAGATGATTCCTCTCCTCGTTTTTTTGGCTCATTCAGAGAGAGAGGATTAGGAACAAAAAGGAAATTTAAAAAGTTTAATTCTCCCTATTGGGATTCTTTTAGGGATAATTAGTTGTATGCTCTTAACTTAGGTACAGCAAAAAATTCAAATTCATACATTTAATTTTGTCGAAAACACTAGAAACAGTCTTTACTGCATAATTTTGTGTATGGTGGCTTCTACTGGAAGCTGTTTAGGAAGGTACCCCCTTGGTACTTTCTTAATGTAATCTTATCTATCATATAGAATAAAAAAGAAATGTTGACAGTTTTGAAGCAAGCGGATGTCATCATCATTGAATATGCACTTTAGTAATACTATGAGAAATGCAATCTTGATTTAACACAAAAGTAGCGATGGCACCAGACCTTGATGATAATAGAACAAGCTAAATCAATTAATCTAAAAGAAGCAGTTCCTGCAGAGATTGAAACAAAAGAAAATGTACCTCAAAAGACCTATGAATCTTCTTTGGCTTTTCCATGTAGAGAGCCAAAGCTTTTGAGTGGCCATATCTGCTGACAGAATCATTTCAATTAAGTAGTGCATAGGGCAGGATCAAGTAGAGATCTATGCGTTTTTCTTACATGTTTTAATTGCGCATAAGAAAAGCAATGAGAAGGGGAGGCCTCTGGACCCAAATGACATATTCATGCAAGGAAGCTAAAACCATAGATATCTTAAGGAGAATAAGCATTCCAGAAAACCTTTGTTTGCTTATAAAAGATCAAAGGAGAAAACTGAATTCCTTCCTTTCACTGCATGGTCCAAAAGGAATCCAGGGAACACAGCATGCTAATGACTAAAAGAAGGCCCTGCTTCCACGTAAGCATACATCCTCATGCACAGACCCAGTCCAAGTTCAAATGTCTTCTGGCTCCCTTGACGTTATGGCTTATAATATCAATGTCGTTTCAGAAGGTACAACATGTTCTTTTCCATACTTCTAAGAGCTAACTATAATTATGTGTCATATATGAGGAAACATGTCAGGGGTCAGGGGCGGTGAACTTGCAAGTGTATTCAAGAAAAGCAAAATTGTTGGGGAAGGAAGCAAAAACACACTCAAGTTTGATTCTTTGCCTGGCATATGATCCCAGGGATTCGCTAAACTAACACTGCTCTAACTGAACTTGTAAACTGATCCCATAACTTATGTTGTACCAAAGGAATTATATAGCGTTGTCCCTCATCCCCTTATGGATGACATGTCAATCTCAAAGTCTAGTGCACAAAATCTGCTTGCAGGTGCAGCTACCCATCTAGCAAGGTACATTGATTTTGGTTCTAATGGAATTTGAGGCTGGCGCAACAGATCAACGAAAATGGAATAACATCATAAAGCACCCTTCTTCCTAATTAATCAATTACCATACTTTTGTTCAACCAGAGAACAACTGCATGAATTTTTTCTCATACAAAGCAAATGCAAGTTCACAGATGTTCTCCGCTCATAATCAACTTACCAAATATCACTCTAAAAAGAAATCTCAAGATTTACTCTCCAGAAATATTTGCAAGCTATAACAGAAAAAGTTCAAGGGGCATCAATACAGGACTAGCTTCAAGGCCTTAACAAAGTAGTTGAACAGAATTGGATAAAAGGGAAAGGAATATGCCGAAACGGGCCAACAGATAAGCATACTCACCCTCCAGAACAACTTGCCTTCCACAAGACCATAGGGCACAGCCCCAAAAGTTCGTGAATCTCTAGAATTATATATGTTGTCTCCTTGTATCCATACGTTTCCCCGAGGAACCTACATAGACATGGGGACTTCAGATGACATTTCACTTCTTATAACAAAATACACAGGCAAAAATCCAGGCAAAGTGGAGTACTAACAGTCAACTTTTTGAGATATTACAGGAAGCATAGTCAAATAATAATAATAATAATAATAATAATAATAATAATAATAATAATAATAATAATAATAATAATAATAAAATGAACCAGACATAATCTTCATAACTCTGACAAGGACACTGAAGACATCAATTTTAACAGCATCTATCAAAAAATCAACATAATAAAGGAAAACTTGACACATTTGTCCTAAAGGAAGTGAAATAGAAGAGCAACTGCGAATAATGTCAACTTGTTCCATAGTACCTTGCAACCTCCCATTAAAACAACAAAAGATATAACGGTTCACAACAAACAAAATTCATCAAGAAGCATCATCAACCAGCACATAATATTCAGAACTGAGCACATTTGTCCAAAAGGAAGTGAAATAGAAGAGCAACTGTGAATAATGTCAACTTGTTCCATAGTACCTCGCAACCTCCCATTAAAACAACAAAAGAAATAACGGTTCACGACAAACAAAATTCATCAAGAAGCATCATCAACCAGCACATAATATTCAGAACTGAGCAAAAATCACTAACTAGTTCCAATGAATCCAGAATCCAATCCAAAGCAGAGAACTCAAAACAAACAACATCAAGAAGGCTGGTCACAAGTACCACACAAGTTTTTGATGCATCACTGTTCTTGGGATCCACAAGGTAAGTAACAGTATCGCCTTCCATGCCCATGATGCGCTTGATCACAACCTTCCTTGGATCCTCTGTAGAGCGCAAGAGCACCATGTCACCTCGACCCACTTTGCCAAGCCAGGTCGAGACCCGCTCCACAAGGACCAAGTCACCAGTCAAGTTCAGGGTTGGAAGCATGCTTGGGCCATAGGGCTGTGACACATCAAATCATCAACACCCATTAACTAAAGAATTTCCTTTAAAAATTTCCAATTTTGTGTTTCTGATAAAAAATAAAAAAGGAAAAGGGATTGCATTTATTGCGAGAAGGTGTATGATGATGATTCAATTTTTACCATGATGGGAGTGCAGACGTAGGCATTGGTGGCGTGAAGGAGGCAAAGGAACTTGGCTACGGAGAGTGACTTTTGGAATCCTTCTACGACCAGATCGGTCCATAGCTTCAGACTACCCACTACCATTGATGAGACTATGTTGCTGGCTTAGTCTCTCTGGAAGATCATCTGCTATATCCATCTCACCATGAGTAACTGTATTACAGAAGTGGCCACCTGCAACCAATTATACTCTGCAAAGTCCTGTAGCACAGGAAGGGCCCCACTTGAATACCTTTTGTATGAATCATAGATATTGCATATAAAACATATTTTTCTTTATGGAAACCTACAACAATTACTGGTAAACTCATCACATTACCCACTTCAAGGACACAATAAGTACAACCATGCACCATAGTGTAAAAAAAATGAACATGTTCAAAGTCAGTTTCAAAGCAGCATTAAATCTCTTCTGTGTGACATTCTTTCTTGATCCTTGCAAATGCACATTCATTTCTTTGTCTTTCTCCTTCTTCTACAATAGACATGATGTCCCACTCTACCTGATTCCCAAATGGACTTGGAAGAACGCAGTCACTCATTACACTATAAGCACTTCCATTTTCTGAATCTCCTGGCGATAATTCAATACAGTGAAAAAACATGGCTTTTTAACCCTCAAAGTTTGATGAGCTAGATGAATGATTCCCCATCCTACCATTTGATTGTTGCACTTATCTCAACACCTCCATCTCCTTTTCTTTTTCACCTTTGCATTATCCAGAAGTCTGCCTAAACAATAGAAGGTTATACTTTAAAAAAAGTTTGCTTCACCAAATCACGTAATGGGTCAACTCGAGAGGTCAAAAGAATGCTGTTTAGCTAATTTCAGACTTAAAACAGCACTAGAGGCTGCGGTTCGGGCTGTTCCAGCCTAAGAATAGCACTAAGGGGTGTTGTTCAGGTTGAGACAGCACAGGAACAGCATTAGGCTTTTTATGCTGTTTTAGCACCTGAGCAGCACCTGCAGGTGCTTTTAACCGCTGTTACAGCAATGACAGGTGCTGAAACAACCTAAACAACGGCTGCAGTACTATTACAGTTACTAAAGGTCCTCTAAGCATTGGTTCTGCATGTAAACAGGCAATTTTTAGTGCTATCGACATTGACCCGTTAAAAACCTATAAATTAACAGATGGAGATATCAGCCAAAAAAATAAAAGTAGACCAACCCCAATCAATATGATGAAGTCAAAAAATCAACACATCAATCAACAAAGGGACCACAATCATACGTTCGATGCCCACACAGAGTACACAGCCAAGGGACACAGCCAGATACAACTTAACACCAATCGATCAAAAGCTTGGCAAGCTTCCCCAATCTTACAATCAAAGTCCAAAAGTGCAAACCGTGAGTCTGGAATCCCTCAAGTTCACATGTCAGTGCGAGTTTCAACTTTCAAGCAAAGTAAAGATAGAACAGAGGTGGCCTTGCTTTGCAACTGCAACGTTTTTCAATCAATGTTTTCCAAACGCATCCCTGTTTGGTACACCACTCACCAACTCAGCAGCATACCCATAATCGCCCAGAGAGAAAAATCAGCTCACTTTGCGCACCCAAAAGAAAAACAGAGAGCCACGGCGGCGGCGGGCCTCAAGCGACGGAGCAGGGTCCCGGCGTCGGCGAGCCGGGGGAGCGAGCCTCTCCCTCTGAAGCTGGAAGTGAAGGCGTGCGTTTGAGTTCCTGAGATGAAAGAGAGAACACAATCCGGGGTGATTGGCTCTAAGCTGGGTGGGTTCTAAAGACATTTTTCTTTTCGGTCCGATTTCAAAGTTTACCTGGCAACATTTTTTTTTTTTTAATCCTTTTTAAATTTTATTTTTTTTACAATAAAATGGTATAAGCAACTAAACGATTCAAAATAAAAGATGAATGGCAGAAATACTATTATCGATCAAAATCAATAATTCATAAGATGGACAAAAAATCACGTATAATTATATATAATGAAAAGTTCAAAATACATAACATAAAGTATAAATTATCAAATCTAAATTTTCATACATCCATAAACATATTACTCTGAATTCAGTTAAACACTTAACGATAGTTTAAATTAAATTGTAATTAAAAACCTAAAATAATTAATAGAAAATTTCACCACATATATTCAGGGCAATGGCGAATCGCAAGTGAGGGCGAGCCGCAAGTGAGTGAGAGAGGTAGATAAAGAGAGAGATAGAGAAAAAGATGCCAAAAGAGAAATTAATGTTTTTAGGCTATATTAAACCAGTTTCAAAACCGGTCCAATTCCCATATAGTTCTTCAATTGGAATCGAGAACCGAACCTACTCCCACCGATTCCAAAAGGCAGTATGATTCAGCTCCCGAATAAAATTGGTCCGGTTGCATAGCCCCAAATAAAATAAGGATAATAGCACAAATAGTTTTTGAATTTTGTTTCAATGTGTATTATTGTCCCTAAACATTTTATTTGTTTGATATGGTTCGTGAACTTTAACCCAATATATAATGTCATTTTTGAATTTTTAATTTATTCAATATAGTACCTAAACTTTTGATAAATGCTCAATCTACCCCATGAACTACATGAAAATATCAAATATGATTTTTCCATTAATTTAAGTTCATAGATGATTTTGAACATTTTCCCATAATCTATGGTTAAATTGAACATGTACCAATTGTTCAAGAGCCATATTGAATAAATTAAAAATTTAATGATGATATTGCACATTAAGCTAATATTCAAGTATCACATTGAAAAGATTAAAAGTTTATGGACAACACTGCATAATAAGCCAAAGTTCAAGGAGTATTTGTATCATTTTTGCAATAGAATAATGAATAGGCTTTCTCTATATTAACTATAAATATATTTATATTTCATTTTTATATATAACTATATATTTAGTCTATTTCGATAGACTTATAATTTACTTTTAGTAGGTGCTATTTCATACTTAAGTTGCTTAGAAAAAAGCAAGTGATTAATTAATTATCAAGCAACTGTACAATGTTTTGCTCAAACTGCTTTATTATTTTCTTCCAGAATAATTTCAAAGTTATAGATAGATTTTTGTAAAAAGAACTTAAAAAAAATTTCTTCTCTTTTTGTCCTTCCAATTTTTTTCAACTTTTAGTTAGTTTTCTTTCGAAAGTGGAGGAACCAAAAAAAAAAGATTCAACTAATAGTTGTTGTACATTGGGTTTGTTAGTTTTGGGGGAGAAAATTTTTCAAAAAGTTTAAAGTTATTGCATTTTTGTCAATTCCATCATAAACATTTTGATTTTGTCAATTGAGTCATAAATCTTTTGATGATTTACCAATTAAGTCAATTCGGCCAATTTTAGTCAAAAATTATTGATGTAGATGTCAATCATCTTACGTGGCATAATCAATGCTAACGTAAATAATTTTTATAATTATTTTTTATTACCTCCTTCTTTTCTTTTCTTTCTTTTCATTCTGGCCAACCTGCTGGCCAACCCTTGCCAACCACTAGGTGAGGACTATGAAGCCCTCGCTAGTCACAAGTGAGGGTTGCGGCCCTCACCCAGACCTCGTGAGCCCTCGTCTACCATGATGCTTGAGTGAGGGCTAGGTGAGGGTTACCAATCATTGGCTATGGTCAATAAGGGTTAGCTAGCTCTTGCTTATGGTCGACGAGAGTTGGCCGCGAACCTTGTTAGACTTGGTAAGGAAAAAAAAATCACTTTTTTAAATTATAAAAAATTGTCCACATTAATATCAGTTAGAAATCACATGAGTGATCTTCGATTAAAATTGAGCAAATGGACTCAATTGGCAAATTATCAAAAGGTTTAAGACCTAATTGGCAAAACTAAAAGATTTATGACTACAATAATAAATTTGCAAAATGTTTAAGACATAATTGACAAAACTACAAAAGGTTCGGAACTTTTGCACAATTTTCTCCAGCTTTGCTAGACATAATGAACAATACACAAAAATGTGTGGACAATGAACAAAAGAGAAACAAATTAAGCAAGAGTAATGAGACGAATGATATTTGATTAAGCTACCTCCCAAGATTACCTTTTTGCTAACTTAATACCAGAATCACATCATGAAATCCAATTTGTGAATCTCTTAATCATCATATAGCATGAACGGAACAACACGATTTGTAAAATCTTCTAAAATCGAACGTAAAACACAAAATTAACTATTTAGGTAGTAAATATGCAAAACTTCGTGCTTGTTCAAACTTCTAGTGATAATGTGTTTAATAAATCACTTATCATTAGCTATAAGATCCTCTCATCATAACTCACCTAGCTCTCAACATTATTAGTGTACAGGTTCAATTACAACGTACCTCTATTTACGAGAAAATGTGATCTTATCTCCATTGACTCACTTTTTTGTTGTCAAATCTAGCCAAATCAAGTCATGACAAATCCATCTAACTTATTTAGGTTATAGTCAATTTTTGTTAAAAATGATTAGGATATTTTATGTATCTGACTTGATTCTCCATATTTCTAATTTCATTATTGTACAATCAATCTGATTGATGGTAATGGATAATGTACATCGTATACTATGCCTACAAATACCTCATTTAGGAGAAATTATATAATTTTCTTCTCTTCTGCATATATTTTATCTGTTCTAACTAGGTTCATCTCTTTTGAAAAAAAAAAAAAAAAAATTAGGCTCATCTCCAATTCAGCTCTCCATCAGGCAAGTCCAAATCCAAGTTACTTGTGAGAAATCTCTATCTTAACTATCACTATAATTATATTTCATTTCATATATAACTAACCGTTTGTTTGTTCAGCAAAAAATGAGTATTTTGAATAATATTTTATTAAAAATGATTATTTCTATCATTTACAAAAATGAACGAAAAAGATTTCATTGTTTACAAAATGTTTAGGCATAAATTATTGTCGATTCATTAACTAAACATTTCAAGCGATACAAGTGACTGTTTTTATGAAATTATTTTTCAAATAATTCATTTTCTTTGAAACAAACGGAGTCTTAATACTAAGTCTATTTCTATAGGCTTATAATTTACTTTTAGCAAATGTTATTTCATACTTAAGTTGCTTAGGAAAAACAAGTGATTAATTAATTAACAAGTAACTGTACAATGTTTTGCTAAGATTGATTTATTATTTTCTTCCAAATTAATTTCAAATTATAGATAGATTTTTGTAAAAGGGAAATTGGTTTAAAAAGTTATAAAAATTATTATGTTTGTTTTTCTTCCAAATTATTTTTTCGACTTTTAGTTAGAGTTGTGTAAATTGTCAACGAGACTTGAGAAGTATTTCTAGTAAATTGATGATGCTAATCATCAAGGCAAAAACATGTTTCTAAAGTTATTGAAATTACAACAGAAATTGCAACTATAATTAACAGTCTAGTTATCTAATGATTTTTTTTGCTCAGTGAGTGAATTTTTCTATAATTAATATTGTAACGTACCTTGTTACCTTTTTCAACTGGGTCTTGCTTCCAAAAATTGAGTACCAACCCTAACAGGGGAAGTTACAAGTTCTAAGTTTGGAGCTTATCCATTGTGGAACCGATCTAGTCAGGTCTCGTGCTCCATGCCCATCTGTATTTCACTTGCTTATCTTAGTGTGCTAGATATTTGTTAAGTTTTTCTCTATTAGCTATATTAAGATATTTACTTGATTCTTCATATCTTTTAGGATTATGCATACATCCTCATTGATTATGTATACCCTTGATTGATTATAATTGATATTATGTTTCATCCTATCACTTTAAAAAGTAATCTAGTAAGACCTATAAATTGCCTCATGTTTTATTTATCAATAAATCGAATAATACAAAAATTCCATATTTCACATATTATTTCTTGAACTTCTAAAAAAAAAACGTAACATGCAAAACCTTCCAAATGACAAACCGAAAATGCAGCAACCTAGAAAGGCACGAAAGAATATCGAAATTCTGAAAAGAGAGGAGTCATGGAAAACGTGCCACTGAAAGAAAATTAAGTTCTACTCGTTTCTCCGATAATAAACAATTTGAAAATTATTTTTTTAAATGATTGTTTATATTGCTTAAAATAATTAATCAATCAAAAATATTTTTATTATTGATGACAATTTACGTCTAAATATTTTTCTGGATAATGAAAATATATTTTGTTCATTCATTTTCGTAAAATGATACAATCGATCGTTTTTAAGGAAAATACTTTTAATTATTTCTCGTAAAACAAATTAAGCCTAAGCTGCGGTCATAATGCAAATGTCAGGGTTGGGCTAATGCTTGCCCAATCTCCCCACAAATTCGACAATTGAGGTACACTGGGGTCTTTGGGTCTAGACACAATGAACAATGCACAAAAAATTGCAGACGATGAACAAAATGAACGACCTTTGATTAAATTACCTCCTAACATTACCTTATCGCTAACAAAACACTAGGGTTACGTTTTGTCATTTAGATTTCTAACTTCTAAGATAGGATTGGATAAGCTACGATAGGAAATTTAGGAGATTTTGCTATATCTCATCCCTCATTTGGTGAGTAAAGCAATAAAGTTGGATATATATTGATTGGTATAAACAACATATCAATATAAATGAAACAAAAATTTTACAATAGAAATGATAGAAATTTCTCACGATATTCTTGCATACTTTATTTTTATTTGCTTTTCATTTTATTTTCTCTATTTTTAATTAATTTATTTTTTATTTCTTTCTTCCACTTTTATCATTCTCTAATAAAATTTTATCAAATAGAAAAATGTACTAATATACCTAAAATATGTAATAATATATTTATATATTGAATTTATATTATAAGATAGAATTAAATTCAAATATATCAATGCAAAAGGATTGAATTGAAAAAAAAAATAAATTTCTATTTTTTGTTATTATAAATTTCTTATATTAGAATTCAAATATTATTTATTTTGAAATATTATTTTAAATTTGTTAATTATGGATATTAAAAATATTATTCACATTTATCACACCTTCCCCATGGGGTAATTTTATCCGGCCCATATTCCATTTATATTTGATTTTATCCTATCTTAAATAGGCAACAAATGCATGATAGAATTTATCCTATCACGAATTTTATCTCGACCACCAAACGCAGTTTAGAATCACATTATGAAATCTATTCACAAACCTCTCGATCATCATATAGCATAAACGGAAGGACACAAATTCGTAAAATCTTCCAAAACCGAACTTAAAATACAAAATGTAACTATTTGGGTGGTAAATATAAGAAAATTTGTGCTTATTCCAATTTCAAGTGATAGTAAACTAATATATATGTAATAACATCCTCTCATCATAACTCACCTAGCTCTCAACAGAGTATGTGACAATGTGATCTTATCTCCATTTATTCACTTTTTTGGCAGCAAAATCAAATGACAAATACCCATCCGTGGGCAGCTGTGTTGGTATTCGTTCTCTCCTGCTTTGATGCAATCGAGAGTTCGAATCTCCGCGTTATTAGCAATTTAAGTGGGGGGCCCTGGTGGTGGATTGTTGGGCCAGCTTCCCTTGAGCTAATGCTCTAGCGAATCCTCAGTCACCAAAAAAAAAAAAAATCAAATGACAAATTTGTTGACTTCATTAAGATCTCCATTCTTTCCTGTTAGAGTTAATTAGGATATTTACCATATATGACTCAATTCTCCATAATTCTAGTTAAATTATTGTGCAATCGATCTCGATTGATGGTGATGGATACTGTTATGTACCCATCCTTTAAAACATATAAATACCTCATTTTACAAGAATTTATACAACTGCCTTCTCTATTAATTAGGTTCATCTCCAATTCGGCTCTCCATTGGTCAAAAGTTCAATCTCTCCAAGCTACTTTTGTACGAGAAGAACTCAGAAATGCCTCAATTCACCACAATCACCTTCATCTTTCTCACTCTTTGCACAGCAACAATAGTAAAGCCTGCTAAATTTAAGCTTGATCATTCATCATCATCATCTTCTTCATCTTCGTCTTCCACTTCTTCAAGCACTACGAACTACACTTATGTTTGTGACGCCTCGCGCTACGCGAGCCTCGGCCTCAACATGTCAGCTTTCTCATTTTGTGACGCCTCGCTGACCTACGAGGAGCGAGCCAAGGATCTGGTGAAGCGGATGACCCTCCTTGAGAAGGTCCAGCAGCTCGGCAACGGCGCCTATGGCGTCCCGAGGCTAGGGCTTCCCAAGTACGAGTGGTGGTCCGAGGCGCTCCACGGCGTCTCCAACGTGGGCCCCGGGACCTTCTTCGACGACGTCGTCCCCGGCGCGACGAGCTTCCCCACTGTCATCCTCATGGCCGCCGCCTTCAACGAGTCTCTTTGGAAAAGCATCGGCCAGGTGAGCGGAAAGTTCCCCCCGCATAATTACCATATATATGCGCATGCGTCTAGATAGACGTACTCAAAATTCACTCAACCATCGACATTAGAGGCTAAAAAAAACATCCATTGCGCCTGTAACGTTAAAACACAGGCTGTTTCGACGGAAGCGAGAGCGATGTACAACCTCGGACGGGCCGGACTGACGTTCTGGAGCCCGAACATCAACCTCGTACGAGATCCCCGGTGGGGGCGAGCGCTGGAGACCCCTGGGGAGGACCCTTTCGTGGTCGGGAGGTACGCCGTCAACTACGTCAGGGGCCTGCAAGACGTGGAGGGAGCCGACCACCACCGCACGGCCGACCCGAACCAGAGGCCCCTCAAGGTCTCCTCGTGCTGCAAGCACTACGCCGCGTACGACGTCGACAACTGGCTACCATTTCGACGCGCGGGTAATCATCGGCACGAAAGAAAAACCTGCCTTCCCTCTTCCGCATTGACATGGCAAAGCCGAAGATCTTACGTTTTGTGGCTTCTTCTTTCAGGTGCGCCAGCAAGACATGGAGGAGACGTTCCTCCGGCCGTTCGAGATGTGCGTGAAGGAGGGCGACGTTAGCAGCGTCGTGTGCTCGTACAACCGGGTCGACGGAATTCCGACGTGCGCCGATCCGAACCTCTTGAAGGAGACGATCAGAGGGGAGTGGGATCTTCACGGGTATATAATAGATCGAAAAATTAGAAAACAGCCTCGACCCTTTTCCTAATTTTTCATTTTGTTCATCGAAGATTTATTTACTATTGTTTTTTTTATTTTTTATAAAATGATTCAGGTATATAGTCGCCGATTGCGACTCTATTCAAGTCATGGTGGATGACCACAAGTTCCTCAACGACACAAACGAGGACGCCGTGGCACGAACGCTTAAAGCAGGCTAGTTTTTGGCTAAACCCCCTATTTATTTATTTTTTAATTTATCGATTCATTTAATTATTTCTGTTATTATGGTGGTGCATGTGCATTCTTTTTTAATTTTTTTTTTACTATAATAGATTTAGACTTGGATTGTGAAGTTTTACTACACCAAATAGTTTTGGCTAAACCCCTTATTTTTTCCCAATTTATCGATTTATTTGATTATTTGTTTCGATAATTTGCATAATTTATTATAATGGTGTACCTGCATTTTTATTTCATTTTTACTATAATATGTTCGGACTTGGATTGTGGAGTTCACTACACTAATAGTTTTGGCTAAAACCTTCCTTTTTTTTTTTTTTTTTTTATCAATGTATTGATTCACTTGATTATTTGTTTAATTTATTATGGAAAAAATGTGCATTTTTCCCCTTTTTTGTGGTTGCTATAACAGGTTTGGACTTGGACTGTGGAGTTTCCTACACGAATTTCACATCCGGCGCGGTGGCGGCAGGGAAGGTGAGGGAGAGGGAAATTGATACGTCGTTGAAGTATCTCTACATCGTGCTCATGAGGCTGGGGTTCTTTGATGAAAGTCCCGAGTTCAAATCTCTCGGCAAAGATGATATTTGCACCAAAGCAAACCTCGAGCTAGCCGCTCGGGCAGCTAAGGAAGGGATCGTTCTCTTGAAAAATAACTGGACGCTTCCTCTCAGCCCTCACCAAGCCCGAAACATAACCCTCGTTGGCCCTCACGCCAATGCCACTGCGGCAATGATCGGAAACTATGCCGGTACATGACCCGAGTTTATGAGTTCATGTGCTGCTATCATCAGGGCAATCGTTTTGATCTCTTTGTGATCTTTATAACTGAAATTCAGGCGTCCCATGCCGATTCACCGCGCCCATCGATGGCTTCTCCAGGTATGGGGTGGTGACGTACGAGGCGGGGTGCGCGGACATCGCTTGCAAGGACGAGAGCTTCATTTTCCCGGCCACGGAAGCCGCCAAGCTCGCGGACGCGACGGTAATCTTGGTGGGACTAGACCTGTTGGTGGAGGCTGAGGGTTTGGACCGGACCGACCTCGTCCTTCCCGGGTACCAGGTTCAGCTCATCAATCAAGTGGCAGAGGTTGCCAAAGGCCCCGTCATCCTTGTGATTCTATCAGCCGGCGGCGTCGACATCTCGTTCGCGGAGGAGAATCCGAAAATTGGCGGCATCTTGTGGGCTGGATATCCCGGAGAGGAAGGGGGCCAAGCTATTGCCGATGTTGTCTTCGGCGACTATAATCCCGGTAAATAGGAAATTGTTCTACCATATCTTTTCTTTTTTTGTTCATAATGCTACCATATCAAAGTTTATATATTTTGAATTATACTTTTGACGAAATCTAAAATCCTGCAATGCATATTTTTTAACGTATCTAAAATTCAAAACATATGAATCTATCATGATATGTTGAAAGAGGATAATTTCATATATTTTTTACGGAAAGCTAGAAAAGAAAGGTAATTTTCTCTTAAGTTTAAACAAACTCTTTGTATGTCATACAATGATTTTCAAAATGAGCAACCATAGTATTGTGAGTTATGTTGATTTATTTATTAGGTGGAAGGCTACCTCTAACATAGCACAAGGCGGACTACGTGAATATGTTGCCCATGACATCGATGCCACTGAGGCCTGACCCCTCCTTGGGCTACCCCGGACGCACTTACAAGTTCTTCAATGGCTCCGTCGTGTACCCCTTCGGCTACGGCTTGAGCTACACACGATTCAATTACTCGTTGTCGCCTGCAAAGCAATTTATCAACCTCAAGGTGGGGAACCTCGACTACTGCCGCGACCTCAACTACAGCTACGACGCCAAGAGGCCGCCATGCCCTGCGATGTCCATCGAGGACTTGGACTGCAGGCACGACATCGATTTCGTAGTTGAAGTGACGAATACTGGGCACATGGACGGGAGCAACGTCATCTTGGTGTACTCAAAGCCTCCCTATGAGATTTTGGGCACACACATAAAGCAATTGATTGGGTTCAAGAGGGTCTTCATTCGTGAACAAAGTAGCCAAAAGGTTGATTTCCAGATCAACGTTTGTAAGGGCTTGGAAATAGTCGACTCCGCCGCGAATCACGTCTTGCCATCTGGCAGTCACTCCATTGTGATTGGAGATGACGTGGTTTCTTTTCCATTTCAAGTCAACTTTAGTTGACATATGATCTAGTTTGGGGAATTATAAATGAACGTGAAAGTGGATTAACTTCTTTGCTTGTGTGTTAATTACAAATAATGGGGATGGTTTTCTAAGTATATTATTATATTAGAAATAATTAGGATCTTTCTGCTGGTCCTCCGTACTTATTTTTTTTTTCTATATTTGGGTCCATTATCTTTATATATTTTTTAAAATCGATCATTTTACTAAAAGTAAACAAAAATGTTGAAAATTAGAGAGCCAACGATCTCCAGCCAAATAATGTGTTTACACTGGATGAAACATTTCCTAATGATTATTCAGATTTCGAACATGAAATTAAAATTGGTCTAAGATTATAGTTTTCTTTCACTCTTTAATGACGTCATAATACGGCCATGCCATGAAGTAGAATCGATTGTCCATGACAGTGAATTTGCAAATATATTATCCTCATAACTAATTTAATAACTCAGATCATGCACAACTAAGAGGCGAGAGGGCAAAAAGGGGTTGTTGCGCGTAAATATGTAGAAAAGGAATGAATAATGGATTTCCCAGTCATTTTATGTGATTCTCTTATTGAAGTGACTCTTTTATTGGAAAAAAATTTCTCAAAAAATTTTCCATTTACATCTGTTTTTAAGGTTTTTTTTTTTTTTTTCGGTATGAAAGTGTGGTGGGATTCATTCCGAATTTTTATTGGGACAAAAGCTTAGTTCCAAACATCAATATGCAAGGAAAATATACTGGCTAAATATACCATTTTCGAATGAACTTTTAGGTTTCAACACAACATATGTGTGAAAGAAACCAAGGGGCAAATTTCCTTTCACTTTTTAGTAAAATTCGCATTTACAAATATCCCATAATTGCTAGGCATATATCCACGCTCTAAACATAATGAATATACGAAATAGTCACGATTTTTCTTACTTGAAGCACCAAAATAGGCTAGTCATATAGAATTTGCATAAATAAATGACTCGAAATTCAAATGCTTATAAAATTTTTAAGAAGAATTGGGCATTTGTAGTCACTGTGACATGTAATTTATCAAAAAGCATTTCTATGTGTTCCTAGAGTTATTTATGGATATAATGTCTTTCTTAATGGTGTGTGTGTATGTGTGTGTGTGTGATTTTTATTGCTGTGTTTATTTTCCATTTTTGAGGAGTCATTTCTATTGGTAATGTTAAGAAATTTGGATCAGAAGTACATGAGCTATCGTGTTGTTTTTCCTTTTCTTTCCCTTTTCTGATAAGACTGTTGATATTTGAAATTTCATTTTACATCTCCATTTGAATAGCTTTTAGTACTTGTATTTCTAATTTTTGTTGTTTTACCTGGTTTTGAAGATCCCTAATATTTATAGGTCTTGATTAGGTTTTCGAATATCTTTAAAGTTATAAGACATATTAGGTTTAGAACTAATATATACCAAAGATTGAAGTTAATCAAGATATTCTCAATTAGCATCTGGGCCAATTATCTTATTAGTAGTGCTAAAAAGAAAATTTTCTTCTTTTGTTAATATATTTATTTAGGGGATTGGCTTATTAGAGGAGAGTTCTTTGAAATCAAATTTTGAAGATTTTTTTATTTCATTTATTTGAAAACCATTTTCTTTAAAAAATTCATCTAAAGAAGTATCATTATTTGTTGTGAAGCCATGATATCATTTAATTGGTATAGAATATTATCATTTATGGATAGTTCATTTAATCTTTTATTAACTTAACAATAGCTTGAGATATGTCCTTGAGTAACATTTGATATCCCGGTGGAATTTTTTTTTTCTCGAGTTATCACTCCATGGTTTGTTTTGATGTTTTTATCATATATATATATCTATTTTTCTAAATGACATATTTTCTGAAGAAGGGCAGGGAGGGCATTTTATACTTTTTCCGGGGAGGGAGGGCCGCTGTCAGTTTCGAAGATGCACGCAAAACATTTTTTGTCAAAGCGAGCGGGCCCCACCCCACCACCACCCCACGTCCTGCCCCAAGTCACGCGTGCTCGATCCGACGGCCAGAACACCACCCGCTGGACCCGGAGAAAAAGCACTCCCGATGCCCCCGCCCCGATCCGACGGCCCAGATCCCCGCCTTTGACTTGGAATCGAACCCAACCCCCTCCAAAAATTAAAAAAAAAAAAAAAAAACAAAACAACAAAAGAAAATTACTAATCCCCTGGTGTGCACTCCGTCTCCCTCCCACGCATCTCATCACTTTACTCTCCCTCTCTCTCTCTCTCTCTCTCTAACCCTCGTTTTCTCTCTCTTTCTCTCTCTCTCTTTCTCTCTCTTCTGCGCGGCCATCTCCCTGCGAGATCTCCGAGATTTAGGTCTTCGATTTGCCTCTGGAAGGTGGAGGAAGAATTCAAACCACGGAGGTTCGTCCCCCCTTCCTTCCTTCCTTCGCCTCGCGATCTAGTCGTCGTCGTCGTTTCGGGTCGGGTCGGGTCGGGTCGGGGTCTCTCGCCCTCTCTTCCTTTCTCGATTTGCTTTGCGGGATCCCTCCCCCTTTCTTCCCGATCGGGTGCGGAATCGGAGGGATTCCGGCGCCTCCCCTTTTGCGGCCGCCTCCGGCGTCGCGGTTCTTAGATCTCCGGCGGCCCTCGCGTTCGCCCGCGAGGGTCGGCCGGGGGAAGCGGCGCCGTGGGTTTGTGCCGTCGGTAGAAACTTGGGTTGTCGTCAAGTATGGATTTTGAGTTGTGTGGGTAGATGCTGGTGAAGGGTTCGTTAGTGGGTCTGTGTCTGATTGCAATTGGGTCTCTCTGTTTTGATTTTTCATCTCTCTCTCTCTCTCTCTCTCTAAAAGTGTTGTCGTGCTTTGTATGTCCGTTGCGACGTGTCATTTTGTGTTTCCGTGTGGATTCAGATTGAAAGAAGCGAACCAACCATGCCGTGGATGTTCAGGAACTTCGTTCGCTTGGTTGCCTTCTTCTTCATCCTATAGTTTCGTTGAGTTGGTAAGTGCTTTATCTCTCGAGTTCCCGCAGCCTGTTTTCCGGGTTTTTTTTTAAAGTTTATTTTGTCTTGTTCGTGAGAAGTTGTCGGTATTGAATGGGAAGTGGGATGTGGGATTGTTGAGGGGGAACTTTGTTCTGCGATTGGATGGTGTTCTGTCTGTGAAATTTTAGTTGCTGAAGGTCTTCAATTTTGCTGTGCTTTAAGTGATAAGGGGGTCGTTTTAGCCATTAAGAAGTAGGAAAAGTAGTAGCGACTTTGTTCTTGTTAAATGCTTTCTCAAGTAACAAGGAAATGACCATATATTCTGCTTAGCTTCCTGGTTTTCTCTTTGCAGGTAGTTTTTCAAAATTCAGCAACGCATTCATCCGGTTTTGCCATTTGGATTTTGTGGGAGAATTTGAGAATGTACATTGCAGTCACCTTCAAGAGATATCGAGCAGTGAAGGAAGTTGGCAAAATTAAAATGAGTGTTGGATTGATTGCCCATTACCAATTGATGCAAGTTTGTCAGGTGAAGTTCCCATTTTGATGTTTGCGTCGAGATCTTAATTTCTTACGAGATTGTTCTCCTGGTGTTTACCTTGAACCTACTGAATGCGCTTGCCCAAATGTAGCCATTTTGGTTACTGCTGAGTGGGTGTTGCTTTTCATTGCTAACGTTTACCACTTTGCCTTTTAGTATCTCAATTGAAATTGTGATTAAATTGAAATGCTATTCTCAAAAAGACAATTTTGAGTTAATTAAGGACATCTTCGCTTACTGTGCCTAGTTGCGCGGTTGTAAATGATTAGAATCCACGCGAGCACTTTTTTATGATGATATTTGTGGCCTACTTGTGCACCAATATTTATCAGCTCCTGCAATCATCTTCTTGGCATGCATTTCAATACTGTTTAGGTGAACTTCACTTTGGTCGCTGAAACTTTGGCTATGGTACAACCCTAAACCTTTAAATGTTGTATTTACCTCCATGAACTTTTTAGTTTTGGCACTTTGCAGCTTCTTTTACGCTTCTACAACCATGAAATTTGTGGTTTGTAGCAATTTATATTGGAGACTTAAATAAATCCTTTAAGTGACTATCTCGTGGGATTCCACATTTATTGAAGTCGATTTTATGATAAATGACATGCAAAAAAGTTCACGGTAAAATGCCAGGTTTTGAAGTTAATGGTTTAGTGACCACCCCAAAGTTCAGGGATAAAGTGAAATTTCCCCTTTGCATTTCCTATATGTCGATTAGGTGCAGTTGTGTGCGATCAAACCATGCATTGCCAATATGCCTTCCTTCAATCCCCTAACTTGTCTCTATCATGTCAATAGTGCATTAGATGTTAAATATGGAATAAAAGCTAACTGCCTTTTCTTTGATATATGCTTGATTATCTGGTTTCCTTTTATTGGATCATGCGCCATTTGTCTATATACTGGCTACATGTTCTTACTGCATTTTCTATGCATATTTGCCTTAACCTGATTGTCTTATCTGAAGACGAAATATTGTAGCCTAAATCCCATGTTTCCATGTCATGCAACAGGCTGAATACTTTCGTCAGTTGCTTAAACCTGTCACGTAGTCTCACCCTGTTAAGCTCTGGGAGTTGGGACTTTGGGGAGAATAGAGAGGCCCTCTGGTTGAGTTCATGAAGGAGTAATGCCGTGAAAAATATTTGGTTCTGATAATCATTATAGTAGCCTTATCTAGTATTTAGTTCTCTTTCTCTGTCGTCACTTTAGCTACCTTCTCAGCCACTTGAAATTCAGTGCTACAAACTCGAATAGCCAAAGATTTACATCTTCGCTGAAGACGATTATTATTAAGAAATTGTAACGTTGATGGAGAGCAACCACCACTTGCCCACCAGAAAGGAAAGATATTCCATGACTAATCAAATGAGTGGTGAGTACATGGATATTCCGAATGCATATGCATTTTGCGCGGTTCCACCACCACAGGCCATGGAACACCTTCCACCGGTCCATGGTCTTCAATTTCAACCGTCTACTTTGTGCCCAAAGAATTTCATTGTATTTGACCAGACTGCTTACCAGAGTCGGATCATGTTTCACCCTGCAATTGCCCCCAAATTCGGAAATCCGGGTTTTCAAAGTTATCCGACCTATGTGGAGAAGAAAGATGACATAAAATGTGCTTTCAATGAGCAAAGGGAGGTTTCATTTTCTGATAAAGAGGACTCAGATGATATTGATGCTTTGCTGAGCTTGGAAGAGGAGGAAGAAGAAGAGTATGACGAGGATGAGGTGAGCACTGCGCGGACCAATGGCAATTACGGGAGCTCGTCGCCTGATTCTTGCTCCAGCTATGGATCAAAGACTAGGAAACTTAGCATCTCTTCTCTTCTCCAAAAGTCCTCCGGCAGTAGCAGCAGTTCGAGCAGTGAACCTAAACAGCAGAAAATGAAGAAGATGGTAAAGGCACTGAGAGGAATCATTCCTGGTGGCAACCAGATGAGCACTGTCACTTTGTTTGATGAAGCTGTCAGATACCTTAAGTCTCTGAAGATTGAAGCAGAGAAGCTTGGAGACTTGAAGGACTAGACATGCTGTGGCACTGGGACTGAGCTGCTACATACGGGTAGCACACCCCTTCTCTCTCACACTCTCTCTCTCTCTGCTGATAATATGCATTTGCTAGCTTGTAGATGCTGTTATGATATATGCTAATGGTTGTTAGGAGGTTGGGACTATGAACCCTAGTTAGCTGCTGTGAAGAGAAGGGAGACTGGGAAATGACATTTATATGTTATGTAAGGTGCAGATTTCTTTTGTTGTAGCTGTCTGGACTCTTGGCCTTGTAGACACTTTAATAAAATGTGTTTATCGTCAGCGCCACATAGGCATCATTGTCATTCAACAGGTTGTTTTTTATTAGCAAGAGTATTAGTCTTTGTTCTGATTTGCTCTTCTTTTGTTTGGTATTATTTTGCAAGTGAACCCCTGCTGAACCTCCAGCCTTGTTCTGTTGTTCTCTTTGCGAATTTGCATGTTGACAATCAATGAACCCCACAGTGAATCCTTAAAGGAAGATAAAGGATTGGTCACTGGTTAGTAAGCTCCTATGTCTTCTTGTCATTCAGCACTTGCCGAGCTCCCGAGCTTGCAAACGTGGACTGACTCTTATTGGCCTCCAGCAGAAAGTACGTTCTACTGGGGCGGAAAATTCAATAACTACTAAAATTGGTCTGAGTGGGGTTGCTTCAAATCTTCAATCACATGAAGCACAAGGCCAGAAACTGATTCACATGTATATCAAAACGTTTTTTCCTTTTCGGAAAATGCCCCTGGCCAGATCGGAATTACAGAGTCACCCTTGGACGTTCGTAATTTCGATTACAGAAGTAGAGGAGATAATTATTCTTTCTTAAACAGGAATTATAGAGGAAGCGGTTCGCATGGGTTTAAGAAAGCATAATTATCCTCGCATTGGGTTTACTCCTGGATCTTCTTCTATCTATCAGGTAATTGTCATTAGAAACAATGTCAAGCTGGTCAAATTGTCAGCATGGATCGTGCAAAAGAAAGGGAGGAGGGTGCGGAATTTGCAAAAGAAGCGTGGGTTACGCTTGGAATTTACATAATAGTATAAATAAGGCCAACGCAAACATGAGTTTCGCAAAAGACTAGCAAAAACTCTTTTCGAGAATGAAAAACAATTGTGCAATTGACCTTTATCTACTCTCCCAAATTAAAAGTAACATTTAAGATTGGAATCGATTAGGGTCTGTTTAATAATCATTTTGTTCTTGAGAATAATTTTTGCTTAGGAATGATTTTTTTTTTTTGTTTCTCTCCCAAGATAAATTTTTGAGTATTTGAAGGAGTTATACAAATTTTTTTTTTTCAGGATAAAAATGTATTTGGTAAGATTTCAAATTGTTTTGCAATTTAGAATTTCTTTTTATTTTTAAATAATTTTATTACATTTTTCTTTTCTTTTTCTTTTTCTCCTTCCCCTTCTTCTTATGGCAGACAACCTTGTCAGAGTGTTCTTTAGTAGGGGTGAGCGGTTAGGGTTCCGGTTCGGTCCGTCCGGAACCCTGGAACCTACCCTCAGTACGGGTTCCTCAAAATGAGGAACCCTGGAACCCACCCGTGGGAAGCAGGAACTGGAACCTACCCCGTCACGGGTTCGGGGTCGGTTCTGTGTTCCAACAGTTCTTTTTTTTTTTTTTTTGTTATTTTCAGATTTGAACTATAACATATGCGCACGTTACCCAAAAAAACTATAACGTACACGCACGTTATCAAAAAAACTATAACGTACGCGCACGTTACCAAAAAAAAAAAAAACTATAACATATGCGCACATTACCAAAAAAAATATAACGTATGCACACGTTACCAAAAAAAAACTATAACGTGCACGCACGTTACTAAAAAAAAATATAACGTATGCGCACGTTACCAAAAAAAAAACTATAATGTACGTGTATACTACACGGTAACTTCCCATTGACATGTTATCTTGATACATTAACTTCGCACTGCACAACAATAATAGAATATAATTAGAAATTTCAAAACAAATAAAGCAAACTAGAAAGTAGAAATAAAACACCACTAGAACAAGAATGTCTAGAGGTACAAGTTTTGAAAACAATTTCGATTAAACCCTTAAATGAACTCAGAAAATTCTGAAATTTGGACACGTTGTATTTAAGACCTAGAGGTACAAGTTTCATGAAGAAATCGTAGTCCAATTCGTTCCGGATTAAAAGATAAAATTGATTTACTTTTCCTATTCTCTACTTGCACAGTTTTTGAAAATTTTTTGGTTAAATAGGCAAATGAACTACAAAAATTACGAAATTTAAATATGTTGTAGGGAAGACATGAAGAGAGATATTTCATGCAGAACACATTTCCAAAAGAACCTCATAAAAAATGATATAGTCCACGCATTGCAACTTACAAGATCCGAACACATCAGATTGCACAGTTTTAGAAACATTTCCGATTAAATACCCAAATGACCTTCAAAAATTATGAAATTAGACTATGTGATAGCCAAGATCATAAGGTAGATACTTCATGAAAACATTGAAGTCAAATTCGTCCTAGATAATTAAATATGGACGGTTAAAATCCCTGTTCGTAGTACCGTAATTCCAGATCTAACCATCTCCAAAGGACCACGATTTCACCTACCTATTCTTGTTTTTTTTCTCTAAATTTTTGATATGTGGTACCTCAGGATGTCCTTTACAACTTTTGTTAAGAAACCAAAGTGAAATTTCGACAAAAAAGTTGCCTTACAGTCCATGCATTCATCAAGGGTCGGTCCCAAAATCTCCAGATCCAGTCTTTCCAAAGAATAACGATTTCACCCACTTATACTTATTTTTTTTGTCCCAAATTTGAGTATGTTATACTCCAAGAAGTCCTTTACAACTTTCATTTAGAGGCCGAAGCCAAACTTCAACTAGAACATCACATACAAGTCACTAGAACATCCAAGGTCAAGCTTTTTCTGCCCTAAGTAACCGGTTCGGTTCCGGTTCGAAACCGGTTCGGTTCGAAACAGGTTCGGTTCCAAAACCGGTTCGGTTCGGTTCCAGGACCGGTTCGGTTCGGTTCGGTTCCGCTTAGAACCGGAACCGGAACCGGAACTCCCGGTTCCTAGAAAAAAGGAACCGGAACCGGAACCGGTCCCCCTTGGAACCGGGAACCGAACCGGACCCTCCTCCGGTTCGGTTCCGGTTCCCGGGTAACCCGGGAACCGCGCTCAGCCCTAGTTGCTAGTCCTTGGCAAGGCTTATCCTCATCAATCGAGCCTCCCCAACCGTTGGGCAAGGCTCGATCGAGCCTTGGTTGAGTGAGCTTGGCCTTGCCTAGATTTGGCAAGGCCAAGTTGGCCTAGCCACTGGTGAGGCTCCACCTCGCTAGGCCACCGCGAGATCGACCTCGCTAAGCTCGAGTGATGTCGCCCTTGTAATGGCTTGGCGAGAGCAAGGCCGAACTCCCCTAGCCAAAGCTTGGTTGAGTCTTGTCCAGTTACTGAGGAGGCTCACCTAACAAGGCTCGACCTCGTTGGGGGCTAACAACACTCCAATGAGGTCGTTGGCCTTTATCTGGCCAATCACCGGCTTGATCGAGGCAGGGGACTGGCCAAAGGAAGAAGAGGAAGAAGAAAAGGAAAAAGAAAAGAAGAAAAGGAAAGAGGAAAAATAGAAGAAAAGAAAACGGACTTTATTTTAGAGTTGTTCTTGGGAATAAAAAAGCAACATTATTTTATTTCTTGATTTTATTTCAAATCTATTTCTAAGAATAAAAAAAGTTACCAAATGGATTTTTCTTCTTTTTTATCGGTAACTTTTTTATTCCGACGAATAAAAAAATAGAATCATACACTACTTGGCCAGTTAACAAACAAACCTTTAGAGACATTGCAACATGTTGCTTCTACATGAAACTTTATATGTAACTCTACAATAACGAACATCTTTGATATCATAAAAACACTATTTTTTTCATGAGAAGCGCAGCTCTCTTAGAGAATATCAATAACAAAACAAGTAGTTTTTCACAAGGGCAAGCACAAGAGTCGTGAAAATAGAGAAAAGAAGTTCTTAATTACCGCCAAAGTCCTCAACCATGCTTGGTTCCTGTAAATGGCCTTGCAATCTTCAAACAAATCGTCGGATCAACTTCTCTGCTTAGCAGACCCACAAGTTGCATAAAGAAGCTTTCCAGAAATAGAGGCTTCTACTTAAGCAGGCTGTCTGACTCTTTTGACTGCTTCCACAAAAGAGGAACAGCTATTCTGATTTTCTCCGGGTTGCTTGCCGTGGATTCCAGACCTTGAAAGTGATTGTTAGACTCTAATTTGAATCCAAATCAAATTGGAAGAAGATCTAGGTCTTCTTATCCAATAATGTAAAAGCAGGGAACGTGTCTTTGAACCTCTCTGCTCGGCAGACCTACAGGAGTTGCTAATGCATACAGTCCCTCCATTTATTCTCATGTTTCATGCTGAACTGTTTACCTTCTACACTATAGTCCTTCCAAGTGTATTGAAGTCTTTTAAGTTCTAAATGTTTGTTCAGCTTCTACTGGCCCGTCCGAGCTTTAATGGCTCTCTTGTTTTAAGCCTGTTCACCTTCTACATCAGTCCATCCAACTTTAGACACCTTTGATATCACATATCTTTTTCACCTTCTGGAGAAGCAGAGCACTATCAGCCTTTAGAGTTTCCTGTTAGGACTCCATCTGCATATTGGCCCGTGCATCTACAAGTTGTTTCTACACAACCAACGCGTTTTGATTACTTTATGTCGTTTGAAGAAAAACATTAGCGGATTATCTCAATAATAGTTGGGCTCTTCTTAAATTATATCGAGCATTTCTTTATCAAGAGTCACTGTTGATCAGTACCATCATCTTGGAAGCGAAGAAAAAGCTGTGTTGGAGGTCACTTCGGAAAAGAAAAAAAATGGCATTGAAAATTAATCAATATAAATTATTTGATTTAAAGTACTTAGAAAAATACATTTTACGAATTCTCCCGTTATTATCAAAAGCTAGGGCAAAGCAGTCAACATATGTTAATATTCTTTCATAAGCTGCAGTATCCCATTAAGACTTTGATTATCAAACAATGTAGAGAGCAAGAATTGCAAACGATGAGCATGATGCCTCTTAGCATGATTATACGAAATCTTAGCAAATCATATAAAACATTAACGTGATCATATGCCTTATCCCATTAGTTATTTTATGCAATCTTTCAGTTATACTTACCATATCTATAGGCTTAGATCTGGGAAATATAGTTGTGAATAGTGTATAAATATACATATTTAGAACATGAAAAATTGAATCGGTTCACATTAGGATCTTTTATTTTGTGTCCTTTCTTATGGTATTAGAGCAAACATTGACCCGGTGTAGTTTATTTTTTTTTTTCATGGCCAATCAAAACACTTCCACTATTTATTCCAAGATCAATGTGCGAGTGACCATCCAAATTCCCCTCTAGTTTCTCCTCCTTTAAATGGAGACAATTATCCAAAATGGCATCATACCATGCTTGTGGCCCTTGAGGCAAAAAATAAATTGTGCTTCGTTGATGGGTCCTTGCGGCATCCTAGTTCAACCTCTTCAGATTATTTCTTATGGATATTTTGCAATAGCATGGTGAGGTCCTGGTTGATTCATCCTACTGTACCAACAATCAGTCCTAGTTGGCATGACTTGGCAAATGATGTTTGGAATAATCTTCGGTAATGCTTCTCTCCTTGTAATGCTCCTCGAATTTTTGAGATCCATAGGCCTTTATCTACACATCAACAAGGCATAACTTTGATATTTGCCTATTACACTATGTTTAAATCTTAGCAAGATGAACTATTGTTGTAACGAGCCTTGCCGACTTGCAATTGTGGAGCAATGTTGACCCTGCTATATAGTTTCTTAAAATAGATTCATTATTAGATTTTCTCTAAGGTCTCAATGAATTATGTCCCAATCCAGAGTCAGATCCTTCTTATGGATCCTCTCCCTACTGTCTACTACAAGAGGAACAACAGCGCACTATTCAGGATTGTCGCACTGTTATTCTCGATCCTGCTGCCATGGCCGCGCTTTGTCTCAATGATACTCGCGCTTTTCTGCCTACGGGTTCTTCCAAAACCCATTTTACATTGTACTCACTGTGGAAAGGATGAACATCTTGACAGTAAGTGTTTTAAGAAGTATGGATATCTAGAAGGGTGGAATGACAGTAACAAGCGCCCGACCAATGATTTTGGCCGTCAACGACGTTTACGCCTAACTGGTTCTTTGATTGTTGCCACCGACCCTTGTTGCTACACAAACAGAACAATTCATTCATTTACTTCTGGTTGGTGCTACTACACCATCTTCTCACCCTTTGGTGAATTTAATAGGTACTTCCATTTGTTTAAATTCCACTTCATCCTGGATCCTGGACTCTGGTGCGACGGATCATATATCTTGGGATGCAGCCTTGTTTTCTGAATTTGATGATAATATAACTTCTAACCTGTGTCCTTTCCTGATGGAACTATGGTTCCTGTTCAACGAATTGGACAGATTTCTCTACTATCAAGTCCAACTCTTGATCATGTTTTATTCATTCTCAAATTTCGATCTTTCAATTATTAAACTTACTACTGCTACTTCTCTCAACATTGCATTTACCTCTGATACTTGCCTTTTTACTGCTGTCGCTTCTCTCGACAAAGACTTTAGCAATGGGTAAGCGGCACAATGGTTTATACTACCCTTCAATACCCTAACCCACTTCTTTGACATCCACCACCACACCAAGCGCACACTTTGACCTCTCACACTAGCGGTTAGGACGTCCGAGTTTATCTTGCCTTCGTCATTTGCAAGCTTTAGGTAATAACATTTCATGTTCTAATACTTTTCCTTGCACTGTATGCGCCCACTTGCGAAGCAATCTCATTTGCCATTTTCTTCTAGTACAATTTCTACTATTTCATACTTTGATTTAATTCATTTAGATGTTAATGGCCCATATCAGACCACCTCTTTGCCTAGGGTATATCTTTTTCTGACTGTGATTGATGATTATTCCGTAGCATGTGGCTTCATTTAACATCTTCTAAAGCTAGTGTAAGTCATCTTATCATTAATTTCTTTACCATGGTAAAAATCCAACATGGCAAACAAATTCATTGCATCTTTTCTGACAATGGAAAAAAAAAATTCAATTAGCTTACCAATTCCTTTCTAGACTTCATGGGTGTTTATCAATCGAGTTGCGTGTCCATGCCTTGACAAATAAAGTGGTGGAGCACATGCACCGGCACCTTCTAATATTGCCTGTGCCTTATGCTTCCAATCCAACCTTCCCATTGAGTTTTGGTGTGAATGCGTTCTCACTACTGCTTACATCAGAAATAGACTTTCCACTGCTGTCTTGAAAGGGAAAACTCCATATGAGGTTTTACATGGTTAGCCAATGAATTTCACTCACCTTCAAGTCTTCAGTTGCTTGTGTTTTGGGTGCAACACCTCCATTCAAAATAGATTCGATGCATGTGCTACTCCGAGTTTTCTTTTTTCTTTTTTAATGATATCCCAATGGTCAAAAAGGGTGTCGCATTGTTGATCTTCTTACCAAAAAGATATATGTGAGTCGATATTCGTGAAATTCTAATGCGATGACTAGTCAAACAAGTAATATAATGATGAGAAAGGATATCGTCCCACATAAATTGATGATTCAAAAATCAAATAAATATTAAAATGGACTAATTCTAAAATTTATCTAACAAATCAAAATAGAATTTAGAATAAATTAAAATTGACAAACATAGAAACAAAATTTCAAAATTAAATGTAGTAAATCAATCAAATAAATATGTTAGAGTATCCAATTTCACCCTAGCCATTATATATGAATTTTAAATTATTATGCATACAAGAACAATATCAAACATGTGATAGCAAAATTTTCAAATCTATTTACTATCCTATCTTGAGGTATATCAAATCTACTTAGTTTATTAATCCACCATATTTTATATGAATTTAAATAAACATAAGTTCATTAAAATATGTGACTATTCTCGATTTACAATGAATTTTTTGGACCACCTTATCACCGAAAGCTACATGAATAACATGCTATATCTTTATCCACATTTAATTCATGGTCATATATTATAAGAAGCAATTGCAATTATCATTTCTTAGTCTCAAACATACATATTGGATCATATAAATGACGGCTAGTCACTTAAAAGCAATAAGCGTAATAATATATAACTCATATGAATGAAATCACTTGCAAAACATAAAAATTATGAAATTTATATCATCATGGTATGGTTAGGCTACATAGTAGCTCTAACAAAAGAAAATTAGAACATCATAGAGGAAGAAGCGAAAATATAAATCAAACCCAATATCTTGAATCAAAGAACAATAATTTTATCATCACTTTTGTCTTCTCTTTAAAATGCTTGAAAAACTCTCATAATAATAAAAAACGATCTAAAAGTGAAAACCTAGCTATCTCTCAAAGCTCTTAATATTCTCCTATTTATTGGATACATCCAAGACTCCTATCCCCAAGCAATGACTTATTTTTTGCATAAAATTAAAGAGTAAATCACAAAATCTATGATTTGATATTCATCTTCTAATGCTTTCTAATTTGAATTCTTGATTTTTGTCATTCTTTTCCTTATATACTCAATATCTCACTATGATACATAAACAAGGGAAATTTGAATAAATAGAAGGAAATGAAATTTTTTCTCATAGATATTGCATTATTTATTGCCTAAAATATGTAAAATAACTATATTTATATAGAGTTATCAGTCGAAATATTGTGTTTCATGAAACAATTTTTCCTTACTCGATGTAAGGTCGCATGTATTACCATTACCTTTCACACAATGTGATGAGATAATCCAACCTTCACTTACAAACCCTTCACAACCACACCCAATTCCCACACCACCACAAACACCCTTACCTCCATTGCTTGAACAATCCACTGGACCTCAAAGGATACATTAACCTCCTTGTTACCTCTAGGACTATTGTTGTTCGTTTATTCAAATGCTAAGTTCTGCCAAAGATAATGGTTCGGGTATCTCTTACTCCATGTCTTTCTCCAATATACTCATTTGAAACAACCCAATTTAGCATTTCTTACTTCTTTGTCTATTACCATTGAGCCATCCACTTTCATTGAGGCAATGCAGCATTAGAAATGGAGAGACACCATGCAGGTTGAGATCAAATCTCTTTTTCAAAATCACAAATGGTCCCTCGTACCACTTCCACTTGGTAAGAAGGCCATAGGCTCCAAATGGGTCCATACAATTAAATGAAATTTTGATGGTAGTATTGAACGAAATAAGACCCGCCTAGTCGCCAAAGGCTATACCCAAGTTGAAGGGAAAGATTATTATGATACTTTTGCACCTGTCATCAAATTGGTTATAGTTCTTATAGTTTGTGTACTTTTGACCATTGCCACAGCAAAGCGATGGCCTTTTGAACAAATAGGCATTAACAACGCCTCCTTACATGGCGACTTGGATGAGGAAGTCTATATGAAACCTCCCCCTTAATTTCGGTGTAAGGGGGAGAATTTGTATGCCGACTTCACAAATCTCTAAATGGTTTGAAACATGCATCTTGTCAATGGTATTCCAAGTTTTCTACTACTTTATGGGGCTTTGGTTTCACATATTCTTAGGCTGATCATTCTCTCTGTCTTGCACAATGGTAGTGACTATGTTTTTGTTGTAATATATGTCAATGATCTAGTCATTACTGGTAGTGATATTTCTTTGATCAATTTAGTGAAATGTTACACAATCAGTTTCATATTAGGGACCTTGGGCCTCTAAGATATTTTCTAGGTATTGAGGTGGCTTGATCCCGCTTTGATCTTTATTTATGCTAGTGAAAATATATCCTGGATATTCTAGAATATTGTGATTTTAGTAGAGCTCGGCCAGCTGATACTCTTATAGAACATAATATAAAATTAAGCATTGATATAGGCACTCTATTGGAGGATTCGTCTCTCTATTGACGCTTAATTGGCTGGTTTATTTATTTGACTATTACTAGGCCAGACATTGCTCATAGCGTCAACATTCTAAATCAATTTATGCATGCACCATGCCAACCACATTTGGATGCAGCATACCGTCTCTTACGGTATCTAAAGGCTACTATAGGCCAAGGGCTCTTCTACCAAGCTGAAAATGAACTTCAACTCATGGCTTATTATGACTTTGACTAGGCCAGTTGCACCATGACTCGCCATTCAACAATTGGGTATTGCATTTTATTGGGTGATAGCCCTATTTCATGGGAAACCAAGAAACAAAGCATGGTCTCACGCTCTTTTGCTAAAGTAGAATATCATGCAATTGCAATAACTATATGCGAAATTACCTAGTTATCACATCTCTTACGAGACATTAACATGCCTCTTCAAGTCCCGGATTCTAGGGGTGAGTATGGTTTCAGGGTAGAATCAAGAATTGGAGAGTCGAACCGATGGGTTCAATTCTCCAGTTCCTAGTTCTACAAAGCGACAAGTAAGTTCTCGATTCCACTTTTTTAGGCAAATCCCCAATTTGGCTTCATTCTTCCCCCTTGTCATTCTCGTTCATCTCTGTTGACAATGGGATGGAACCCATTTTTGATAACATCTCCACAATTCTTTCCACTTCTCCACAACACTGTGGTTCTTGTTCATCTTATTGTTCTTGTTCCTCTCTACAATGCTGCATCTCGAATTCTTGATTCTCATCTCTGTCTTTTTGAGCCCTTCAAATCTTTTGTTGTCACCAACTCGACCATCATCCAACAATTGTGCAACATTATCACTAGAAGTAACTGTTGAAGCACATTGTTTTGGGTTGGTGACAGCAACCGACTCAAAAATTGTTTTGAGTTAAGCAATTGCTTTCATGGCATATTAAAAGCTAGATTGTTAACAAGTTAGGATCAATGACTATATGGTTCAATTCTCTTTTGTGTTTTGCAGTTGGTATATCGAGCTCAGATTGTTTGCTTTCTTACATCTTTGGAATTAATCACTAGAACAATTTGAGGGCAATTTCTTCTTTTTATAACTCCTATTACTTGCAAATAAACCAATGAAATTATCGAAACAAGGAAGCCGTAATGCTATAGTTTGCTGAATCCATAGAAATAGTTAATGCTTCCCTATTGCAATATATCCCCTTTTGTTGTGCTCCTCCCATAACAAATGCATCTCTTGGCATGGTTCAAAATTTGATTTAGTACATTTCTCAAAAACTTGTTTCTATAGGATTGAGCTTTTTGTAGTGGATAATTGAAGCTTGTGAGAGAAAGCTTGTATTCATCTGGCTTTTCTATGTGAATAATTGGAGAAATATCAGTAATAGCACTGGATTATTAGATCCTTGATCGTTATTTTGTATGTTTTACATGTGGTATCTTTATTCAGTCCTTTCTTGTACAACTCATATAATTGCCTAGACGGCGGTTGTTCTGGTTGTATGTATGAGCATCATTGCTTCCTTATGTGTTTTTTATTTTTCTAAATTTCGGTCAATTAAAGATAACTTTGTTAGAAACTTAGAAGGTACTAAAAGGAAGTGAAAGTAAGCTTGCAACTGTGTGATTATATGAGCGGGCTAGGCCAAATTAAATCTTGAGATAAATTTTCAAGTTTCCTTGTGTTCTTAATTACATTTAAACATGCAAATCTTCCTCCATGACTGCAAGACCTATATTACAATTCCAATTGATCACTTCCCATATTTGGTGGTTCAACATTATTCTTGTATACATCTTCCAGATGGTTTATCTTTGTAAATGTTTGATCTTTATTTTGAAATTTTTAACTATATTGCATTATTATTGTGTATATGTGAAGTTAATGTATCAAGATAATATGTCAATGGGGGTGGAGGGATGTGAGGAGATTTCTCCAATCATAGAATTGGAATCGTTTGGTTATGAAAATGAAGAAGAGCCATCCCCTATCATGAGTGTCACAAACAAAATACTTGGTTCTTGTCTTCTTCCTCATGATAAGAAATATACATCTGATTGCTAGAATCATTTTGTGAGAATCCAAGATGAGGATGGAAAAAAGTATAAGGTGAAGTGCATATGTTGTTGGTCTATGTTTAAGTACCTGATAACTCTATAAACATAGAGTTATTTTACCTATTTTAGGCAACAAATAATGCAATATCTATGAGAAAATATTTGGATTTCTTTCTGATTATTCAATTTTTCCTTGTTTATGCAGAATAATGAGATATGAAGAAGATAAGAAAAAGAATGGCAAAAATCAGGAATTCAAATCAAAAAGCAGTGGAAGATAAATATCAAATCAAAGATTCTCTGATTTACTCCCTAATTTTATGTGCAATTGCTTGGAGATAAGGATATTGGATATATCCTATAAATAGGAGAACATTGAGAGCCTTAGGGGAGTAGCTAGGTTTTTGTTAGATTGTTTTTTTTCATTGTTCTGAGAGTTTTTCAAATAATTTCAAGAGAAGACAAAAGTGGTGATAGAACTCTTGTTCTTTGATTCAAGATGCTGGGTTTGATTTATATTTTTATTTCTTCTTCTACTATGTTCTAATTTTTTTTTGTTAGGATTACAATGTAGCCTAACCATGATGATGTGAATTTTATGATTTTTACATTTTGCAATTGATTTTATTCATGTGAGTTATATATTATTATGCATAATACTTTTGAGTGACTAGCCGCCACTTAAATGATCTGATGTGCATGTTTGAGACTAGGAAGTGATAATATGTAATTGCTCATTATAAAAGATAATCATAAATTAAATGTGGATATAAATATACTGCGTTATTTGTGTAGCTTTCGATGATAAGGTGATCCAAAAGACTTATTGTAAGCAGGGAAAATTCATAGTTTCTAATGCACTTATGTTTATTTTAATTCAGATAGAGATATAGTGGATTAATAAACTGAATATGTTTGCTATACTTAGAGATACGATAGTAAATAGATTAGAAAATTCTGCTATCACAGGTTTGATATTGTTCTTGTACCCACAACAATTTGAAATTCATATATAGTGTTTATGATAAAATCGGATACTCTAACATATTTATCTTATTGACTTACTGCATTTAGTCTACAATTTTGTTTTTAATTTCTTCTCCATTATATTTTGATTTGTTAGATAAATTTTAGAATTAATCTATTTTAGTATTTAATTAGTTTATTAATCATTAATCTCCGTGGGATTATATTATTTCTTATCATTATATTACTTGTTCGACATGTTTACTTGTGTTTAGAATTTTACGAATAGTGCCATGGTACTAATGATATATTGGCAATGAGGAAGCATTTGACAACGTGCGAAAAATTTCTTCACAATATAGATAAAATGCAGATATTCTTTGCATCACATAATGTAGACATAGCTGATAGGGTGGGGGGAGATTCTAGTATTGGTAGTGTTTTATCGACATGGTCGTTTAATCAATAACATTGTGAGCAAATGCTTTCTCGATTCATCATAGTCAATAAACAACCTTTTTTCTTGGTTAAGTATGTTAGATTCCGTGAATTTCTCAGTGAATTACAACCTCTCTTCAAATAGTTATAACTTTTTACAATGACTAGAGATTGTATGAAATTGTATTTTTGTGAAAGAACTTGTTTGAAAACTCACTTTGGAAAAATCAATTCTAGGATCACATTCACAACCGATACATGGCATTCCATTCAAAACCTCAATTATTTATGTCTTATTGCATATTTATTTATAAAAATTAGATGTTGCATAAAAGAATAATCAATTTTGTGGTGATACATAGTGATAGGGGCAGGGAGATTGGGAAAATGATGGAGAAATGCATCTATAAGTGGGGAATGGAAAAAAAATATGTCCACAATCACCATGAATAATGCTAGTTCGAATGGTGTTGCAATTGGTTATTTGAAAGAAACACTTTCAGAGAAATATTATAATCTTAGATGGTGGTGTTTTACACATGATGTGCACTGCTTACATATTAAAACTGATTGTGAGAGAGGCTTGACTACAGTATGTGGCTTTATTGCACATATCCAAAATGTAGTATGTGAGGAGTTCTTCCATGAGATCCAAAACATTTCAATCTTACATTAAGAGTTAAAGGATCACTTATAAGAGTTTGGCTATTCTTGACATCGCCACTTGATGAAACTCCACTTATTTCATATTAGACATCACCGTAAAGTTCATAAAAGCTTTTAAAAGGATGGAAGAAGACAATCTATCTTTTGCAGGCGAGCTTAACTGGATCTTCTTAAAGATGATGATTGGAAAAATGCCATTATTATTTCAAAATTTCTAAAAAATTTCTATGATGCCACCAATTGGATATCGGAGAGTTCATATGTTACTTCAAACGATTGTTTTGAGGGCATAACTCTTTTGTCTAAATATTTGAAAGATGTGGCGAATGCTTAGGATCATAAATTTCAAGCTATTGGTATGAAAATGAAAGAGCAATTTGACAAATTTTATGGGAATTTAGATAAAGTGAATATGATGGTGTTGATTGTGGTTGTGCCAGATCCTAAAGCTAAATTGAATTATGTGAATTTCTTGTATGGAAAAATTTATGATGATGAATAAAAAACTAATGAGATGCATTATAAGATGAAGGATGCATTGGAATGTTTGTATGAATTTTAAGAGTAATCTTCTATTGCTTCAAGTGATCAAAATCTTAGTGTCCAAAGTTTAGTGCAAGTGTAGTAGTGGTTCCAATATCGATGTCAATGGTGACGAAGGTAACAATAAGTATGACATCCAAGATTGGTGGAGAACCTTTATGCACTTGAATTAAATAGTGTGCTGTGACAGCAAATTTGAGCTTGATCGATATCTTGAAGAAAAAAATGAAAATATTCTTGATCTTGATATTTTGATGTGGTGGAAGAGTAGGGGCTCAAAATATAAAATCATATCTTTGATGGTTGTGAATGTTTTGTCTATTCCCATAACTATTGTTGCTTCAAAGTCAACTTTTAGTACATTAGGTTGTGTCCTTGATGGTTTTCAAAGTTCTTTGACTCCTAAAGTAATGGAAGCTTTGATATACACTCAAGATTAGTTGAAAGTTGTACATGTGCCAAGAATGCAAAAAAAGTTGGATTTATGTAAGTGATGTTTATATCTTTATATATTGTGATTCCTTTTATATATCTAATAAGTGAATGTTTTATTTATTCTCTTCTTCTTCTTCTTTTTTAGATATTGATTTGCTTAATGAGGAGATTATCGTCTCCTCATCAGTAAATAAAGTTTACTAGTTGAAGTGGAATGATATGTGGTGGGGCTTTCTAATAATTATTTAGTTTGGTTAATAGTAATTTTATATTTGAAACTATTATTGAGTGATTAACTATGATTGTTGTTTCTTTTGATTTAAGGTGGTCAAAATTTGGAAAAAATTCTCATGGATGATTGAGGATTTAAGTTCTAATATGGTTTTTGTTAGCAAGATTTATTCCCTAGTATCCGAAGTATCTTTGTTGTTCATGGCATCTGAACTATTGGCATTGGATTAGGATATCGCTCCATTTAATGGGTGCTTGTTGGAAGGTGCCCCAAAAGCCGTTTAGTTCTCTTGCAGGCTTACTTCTTGCTGTCGTCTTTCTTTCCTTTTTCCTACTTCCCATTTTGTTTGTGGTCTTGGATATTGACTCGATCAAACATGCTAGTTGCTCATGAATTTTGTTATGTAAGTTTAATGTATAACATTAGAACACTTGGTTGACGAGGATACTAAGTTTCCATGAGACAGGACTTACCATGGCTTTGGCAATGTCTTGTTTGTTATACTTTATCTTGTTATCTTATCCTCATCAGCTAGTACTTTCGTTTTTATAATCTTATAGGCAAAAATCAACAACTTTCAAGAATGTCATGACTTCTAATTTTAATTGTATTTATTTGAATCGTAATGCGAAGAAAGTTAGTCTTTTGTATTCTCTATGATGAATGACAAACTTGCTTATTACTCAATAGACCAAGAACGCTTTGGAGGTTCCTTAGGTTGACTGAATCAATGAGAAGCTTTCATTTTTATTGTTGTGTTCATTTTCATTTTGCTTAATTAAAACTGAAAAAAGAAAAAGAAAAAAAAGAACTTGTTAGACTTTGGAACTGACCATAAAACATGCAATAGGGTAGGTTCTAGATTCTAGGTGAAACCTATAAGGAACCTAGAATTGTTTATCTCTACCAATTTCCTTACACTGTGATAACCAGGCTGCCTTCCACATTGTTGCCAACCTAGTTTTTCACGAGCGAATAAAACACATTGAAATTGATTGCCATCTCATTCGTGAAAAAATACAAGCTGACCTTATTCCTCTATTAAAGATTGGTACAAAGTCAAAACTAGCCAAATTGTTTACCAAACCACAAGGCTGAGATCAGTACATGTGGCTACTTTCCAAGTTGGGCGTTCGTAACCTACACGCACTAACTTGAGGGGGAGTCTCAACGTGATCATGTGAAATCTTAGCATGATCATATACCTTATCCCATGAGTTGTTTTATTCAATCGTTTGATTGTACTTGCCATATCTAAAGGAGTAGAGTTAGGAAATATAGTTGTGAATGATGTATAAATATGTACATTTAGAATACAAGAAAAATTGAATCGATTCACATTGGGATCTTCCATTTGTGTCCTTTCTTAATACCCATTGATCAAGAGGAGAGAGTGGGTGAATGCTCAGTACTTGCAAATGAAGAAAGATAGAAAAATAAAAAAGCAAAACCCTAAGGCTACATTTGATAGTTATGATAAAATTCAGGATATGATAAAATATATTATATCATGTATTTGGTGCCTATTTGGTGCCTATAATAGAGATATAGGGCGGATAAAATTTTCCCACTAGATGTGGGATAAAGATGGTTATGAATTTTAATATTCATAATAGGAAATTTATTTTTCTTGAATAAGGAACTTATTAAATTAACAAATTGAAATTATATTTCAATATAAATTATATTTGAATCCTATAATAAGAAGTTCAAAATAAAAAATCAACATTTTATTTTTTAATTAAATAATTTTATTTATAAAGTCAATTCTGATTCTATCTTACAATTTAAATTCAATATATATTTTTGTAAATTGTATATTTTTGTATTTTATTAAATATTATATATATATATATATATATATATATATATATATATATATTTGTATTTTAGGTATATTAGTACAGTTTACTATTTACAAAAATTTTACCATAAAATGATGGAAGAGGAAAAAAGAAATAATAAAAAAAAAGGAAAAATAAAATAATAAAAGTATATAAAAAATTAGTGAATAGTATCGTGAGAGATTTTTACCATTTTCATTTGTGAACTTTTAGGTTTATTTACACCGATATGCCATTTATACTGAAAAATGTACATTATATGATGTAATAATATTAGATTTTATTATTGCGATTCACCAAACAATAAATATAATATAACAAAATCACTAGAGTTCATATCCATCTTATCAAGTTCTATCATTATTAGAAATTCAAACGACAAAACGTAGCGGAAAGTGCTGGTATATTCCATAAGAGTGGGATTGCGAACGAAAAAAGAAGAAAGAATATAAGAAAAAGTATAACAAGAAGAAATCTTTCAATAGGCAAAGAGGAGAAAAATATCGAAATTAAGCTTGTGAAGATTGCCCAAACGAAAAAAAGGTATTGCCCCAAAGGAGAGAAACCTTGTAGATATTGGGCATGTGGAGAAATAGGTATAAGTATACTAGGTGAGGTTGACCTCGTCAAGGGTGGGCGGGACTTGCCCTTGTTAGACCTCCTAGTGGCTGGGTGACACTCAACCTCATGAAACCTAGTGAATTTAAGCCTCGCCTGCTGTGGCAAGGCTAACCTTGCCATTGCTAAGTGAAGGACAGCCTCGCCTACCCCTAGCGAGGCTCGACCTCGTCAGCCCTTGCCTTTGGCTGGGCACCAAGATCTAGCGACCAGCTAAAGGAAGACGGGAAAAATGAAAGAAAGAAAGAGAAAAGAAAAACAAAGCAAACAAATATTTGAAAAAATATTGACATATTATTGAAAATTATCCATGTTAGCGTTGACTGTGTCACATTGAATGGCTGGTGTTTATATCAACGATTTTTTTTTTATTATTATCAAATTTGGCTAGATGGATGAGTGCCACAAATGTAAAAAGTTTAGGACTTAATTAATAAAAAAAAAGTTTGGGACTAAATTGACACAGTTATAATAGATACATGACTTTTTAAGTAATTCTTCCAATTCTAATTCTGGTAATGATTGTATGTAGATTTGTCTTAGGAGTATCAGTTTATGAGAAGTAGATGTGAAGATGAGGATAAATTTGTTCTGACTGCCAATAGTATCACAATCCAGGTCAGCTGAGGTATCACAATCTATCCCGATCCACTGGATCAGTCGATTCACACCCAGATCCAAAAAGGAGCCTCTCGCCTCGCCTCTTCGGTCGTCATTTGCAACTTGCGAGGTTCTCCATCCACACCGCCCCAGTCAACTGTAAAACGCGTCATGCGCAGCTCTCGAGCACCATCTGTCTATTGTCTTGTTTTCGCAGTGCAAATGGTTGACTTTCCTTTTGCGCCCCCCGCTCTGTCCACCCAACTTGCCCATTCGAAAAGAATCTTTCATCACGGGCGCAATGAGAAGTGTCCCACGTAAATCCTATTAAGCTTCGCCATGCCATGTCAATGGTCCATTATATAAAACGGATTCGGTCGACGAGCATTGACAAATTTAAAGTTTTCGAGGCGTTTTTTTTTTTTTTTTTTTTTTTTGTGCATTAGGTGCGATCATATAGCTTTTCTAGAATAAAAAGGGAAGACATCCTCTTGGGAAGTTTATCTTCGCACCTAGATAGTCCTAGGTAGAGCAAAAGCATGCAACATTTTTCTTTGGAAAATATGGAAAATGAGAAGTTCATATTGCAGTTGGGTGGGTAGGCCAGGTTCTATATTTTATTCTTTTTGTAAGATTGGAGAAATCTGATTGATGGGCATGCTTATCTTCATCTCCAGCTAGTGGCCAGAGCTTTATCACAACGTTCAAGAGATCTGGTCAAACTCTGGTACTCATCTCAGTGTCCTAGAACATCCATTTTTGTCTTCTTAACATAGATCTAGGTTTGACCATATGTAGAGAGAAGATGACTTCAGTCCCGTGATTTCAAGGCCTCTTTGATTCTCACGTTTTCTAATATAAAAGGTCTTCACTGAGTGTTTCAGCTCACTTACTTTCAAAGAAGTTCAGGGAAAAATGAAAATCGTTGGTCTTGATTTTGTGATATTCGTAGCGTTTTTCCTTCTAGTTCTTCCTTCTCTTTCCCAAGAAACAAACACACAGATTGAGATTCAAGCTCTTCAAGCCTTTAAGAACTCTATCACCAGTGACCCATTGGGAGCTCTTGATGATTGGGATGAAGTGAGTCATTCTCACTGCAATTGGTCGGGGATCACCTGTGAACCGGTGTCGAAACAGGTTGTGTCCATTTCTTTGGTGGATAAGCAGCTCATAGGAGGCATATCCCCATTCCTAGGAAACCTCTCGGCCCTGCAGGTTCTTGATCTTACTTTGAATAATTTCACAGGGAAAATTCCGCCAGATCTTGGGAGATGCTCACAACTCCTGGAATTGACTCTATATGCGAACTCTCTATCTGGTCCGATTCCCCGAGAGTTAGGGAATCTCAGAAGTTTGCAGTCGATTGATTTCGGCGACAATTTCCTGAGTGGAAGTATCCCCGAAAGTATCTGCAACTGCACATCGCTTTTAGCCCTTGGTCTCATTGGCAACAATCTCACTGGCACGATTCCTGCCGAAATAGGAAGATTGACTGATCTTCAGCTCTTTACAGCTTTCGGAAACAATTTGGTTGGTCCTATACCTAGTTCTGTTGGTTTACTGGAAGCTCTCCAAGCGTTAGACTTGAGTCAAAACCAATTGTCAGGAGTCATTCCTAGAGAAATCGGCAACTTGTCCAATTTAGAATACCTCCACTTATTTGAGAATGCCCTTGCTGGAGAAATCCCGAAGGAACTAGGCCATTGTACTAACCTTGTCGCTCTCGAATTGTACATCAACTCCTTCACGGGCTCCATCCCTCCGGAGCTTGGGAATTTGATTCAAATGAAAAGCTTGCATTTGTATAAGAATAGGTTCAATTCCACCATTCCACCTTCTCTATTCCAACTCAAGTCGCTGACCAGATTAGGACTCTCAGAGAACGATTTGACTGGTAGTATACCTCCTGAGATAGGTTCATTGAGATCTTTACAGGTTCTGACCCTTCATTCCAACAGGTTCGCTGGAGCAATTCCTTCGTCCTTAACAAACTTGACAAATTTAACGTATTTGTCTATGAGCTCCAATCTTCTCACAGGTCAGATTCCGAAAGATATCGGATTGCTTTACAACTTGAAGAACTTGACCCTTTATGACAACCTTCTCGAGGGATCGATACCAGCTAGCATTACCAACTGCACTGGTATTTTAGTCATAAGTCTCAGCATGAACTATCTGAGTGGAGAAATTCCGCTAGGCTTAGGGAATTTGTCAAATCTGACATTTTTATCTATCTCTGCCAATAATATATCTGGTCAAATCCCTGATGATCTCTTCAACTGTTCCACACTTGTTACTGTTGATTTAAGCAACAACAAGTTAAGTGGATTCGTAAAACCCAGCATTGGCAATCTGTTCAATCTCCGCATTCTTAAAATCGTTAACAATTCTTTTGGGGGTGAAATTCCACCAGAGATAGGCAATTTGACCCAGTTACTCACTCTGTCGATGGCTGAAAACTACTTTTCCGGGTTGATTCCTCCAGAAATTTCGAGACTCTCTCTCCTCCAAGGCCTCTCTCTCCATGACAATGCCCTGAACGGCACGTTACCTGATGGAATATTTGAACTGAAACAGTTGACAAACTTGCAGTTGCAGCGAAACAGGCTGATGGGTCCGATTCCAGCTTTAATCTCAAGACTCCAGTCACTTTCTCTGTTAAGCCTCAGTGGAAACATGCTCAGCGGGTCGATTCCAAGAGAGATGAAGATGCTGGTACGCCTTATGACATTAGATCTCTCTGACAACAGTCTTACTGGCTCAATTCCCAGATCTGTGATTGGAACCATGAAAAGAATGCAGATATACCTGAATCTTTCACGCAACTCATTGACGGGTGTTGTGCCAGGTGAGCTTGGTGAAATGGAAATGATACAGGCTATTGATATCTCGAACAATAAACTCTCAGGAACCATTCCTAGAACACTAGGAGGCTGCAAAAACTTGCTTTCTCTTGATATTTCAGGAAATAGACTTTCTGGCCCACTCCCGTTTGAAGCTTTTACAGGAATGGAATTCTTAACAAGCCTGAATCTTTCAAAAAATGAGATAAATGGGTCACTCCCCAGTGATTTGGCAAAGATGAAGCGTTTGAGTTTGCTTGATCTTTCTTATAACCATTTGACGGGCAAGATCCCTGGAAGCTTCGGTAATTTTTCTAGCTTGAAGCACCTCAACCTTTCCTTCAATCATCTTGAAGGCCACGTGCCAGAGAAAGGCATATTTGTGAACATCGATTCATCGAGCTTAATGGGTAATGAAGCTCTTTGTGGAATTGCATTTCTCGGCTCTTGTGACAAGAAGGGTTCAAAGAAATTGTCGAAGAGAACCAAACGAATTTTATTGGCACTGGGGTCTGTCGGTGTACTTTTTGCACTAGTTTTGATACTTTTGATCATCAAGTACAAACCGGGCAGAAAAAAGTCAGAAGGGCTCGAGAATACAGAACCACCCTATGCATCTGCAATGAACCTCAAGAGGTTTGAGCAGAAAGACCTTGAGATTGCAACTGAATTTTTCAGCGAGGACAATATCATCGGTGCTAGCAGTTTGAGCACTGTGTACAAAGGCCTCTTGGAAGAAGGGAAGGTTATCGCTGTGAAGAAACTGAATTTACATCAATTTTCCGCAGAATCTGACAAATGCTTCAACAGAGAAGTGAAGATCCTTAGCCGGCTGAGGAACCGAAATCTGGTTAAGGTGATCGGCTATGCTTGGGAGAGCGGGAAATTGAAAGCTTTGGTCCTTGAGTACATGGAGAATGGAAACTTGGACAGCATAATACATGACGCTCAGATGGATGGGTCACGGTGGACGCTGTCTAAAAGAATTGAGATCTGTATTTCCATTGCAAGCGGGTTGAGTTACTTGCACTCTGGATATGGTTTCCCCATAATCCACTGCGACCTGAAGCCTTCCAACATCCTTTTGGATGGAAATTGGGAGGCTCATGTGAGCGACTTTGGAACTGCCCGGATGCTTGGGGTTCATCAGAATGGGACTGGCATGACTGCTTCATCAGATTTCCAGGGCACAATCGGCTACATGGCACCAGGTAATCTCTTGCTCATACAAGCCAATGACCATGTGATTTAGCCGAAACATCGCAAGTAAACATTTCATTTCAGTTGAGTTCTGAACTTTTCTTGAGCATAATTAGCCCAAAGACTTCACTCTCCTTTTGACATTTCACAAGGTAAAAGTATCAAAGCCAACAATCTGCTTCTGCAAGCATATAAAATGAAATCATGACTGTAGTGTTGCACACAAAACAATATCAGCTGGTATTTAGCTCATTCATTCTAACTCCGACTATGAAAAATTTATACATGAAATGAAAGGTATACTTTCCCGAGTGATAACTATTAAATCCTCAGGTTATTTCTCACTCAATCGGCACTGGAGATTCACAAGGTAAAAGAGAGTATATAAATAAGCAAACCAGATAGGAATATATTTATGCATGAATATATACTGGAGTATCAAGGGTGGCATCAACATGTTAATTCCAATTAGCATGATAATGAATTGCATAAGAACTAAACAATGTCCTAAGATTCCTCCTCCGTCTGAACTCTTTTTCCTGATCTGTTCTGATGCAATATCTGAGCCATAAATAACAACTCTGGCTATCTCTTGCTTAATCAGTATCTTATTTTTTCTCCCTTCGGCCAGAGTTTGCCTACATGAGAAAAGTCACAACTAAGGTGGATATTTTTAGCTTTGGAACGATAATGCTGGAGCTGCTAACAAGAAGGAGACCAACTGCGCTCACTCAGGAGAACGAATACCCAATCAGTTTGCATCAACTGGCAGAGACAGCTCTTGCAAACGGGACCAATGGGATTTTCCAAATCTTGGACCCTCTTCTAGCTGCGAACATTTCCAAGGAGCAGCAGGAAACCATAGAAAAGCTCTTCCAAGTGGCTCATCAGTGCACTTCTCCAGATCCAGCAAACCGAGCGGACATAGATGAGGTCCTGGCTGCCCTTTTAAAACTTAAGGACAAGGCAAGCTAGAACTGAAAACTTTCAATGCTACGAGATACAGAGAGCATTGTAAAGAGTGCGTTAGTTGACTCCTGCTAGTTCTTGCACTAGCAGAACCAATTTTAAAGCGGGATCGCGCTCACTCACTCTTTCTTTGTAAATTTTGTCAGGTTCCGCACAACAAAATAAAAGATCTTAATCCAGTCTTGAAGAACTTCAATGATCTAGTTACTTGCATTGGATATCCTAATCACATTAAAGAATCCAGCTGCTTGTCCCAAGCTTCCTTCATCACAATTTAAGATCGAACTGAAGATAAGATAGCAATGACAAGAAGAACAAAGCTTGATCAGAGAGGAAGAAAAAAAGGCCCAGAAACAAGAACTGCAAAAACATATCTTCTCGTTGCATTAAACTCGAGCTCACTCTACAGAGTAGTATCACATTCCGACAAACAAGAACTCGACATAAACCATAAAAGAAACTGAGGTTTCCTCGCGATAAACTAAAATATGATCACGAGGATCAACCTCAGACCATACAAAATCTGGTAAGATGGCTTAAATGTCATCTTTTTTACACCTTTCTGGGCTTAATCATCAGGACCGGGAGGATCATTACGAAGAAACTCATCCACAGTGGAAGGAAACAGCAACCCACCAGAACCGCAAGTGCCGCCACCCTCGCAGGCGGACGCAGCTTTGCCCAGAAGCAAATGCACCAACCTCAGCGGCTCAGCCCTCTCATCCTCATCGCCGCCGCCGCTGCCACCGTTCGAGAAGTATTCAATCCATCCATCCAACCTCTCCGCCTCCTTCCGGCACTTCGGGCCCTCCACGCCGGCGACGCGCTCGTAGAACCCGCCCGCGCACTCGCAAGCCCCGGCGCCGCCTGCTCCGCAGCCCGCTGCTTCTCCGCGGGGTTTCGGCTCGCCGTTGCCCAGACCCAGCATCCGCATCAACCGGCCGACGTCGTCGGCCGAGTCGGCGTCGGTCCCCGTCGCCGGCGGCGGCGGCGGCGGAGGACGGAACTGGGGAGAGCAAGAGAGGAACGCTTCCGGTGCTTCGCTGCTATCTTGAAGAGGTGGAGGGGGAGGAGGAGGATCGAGGGCTTGGCGGTGGCGGTGGTGGTGGGGTTGGGAGGAGAGGAGGTAAAGAGGGGAGATCGGAGAATCGTCGAGCAACGATGAGGCGGCGGCGGCGGCGGCGGCGGCGGTTTGAGGTGGTGGTCGGCGGCAGCCGCCGTCGTGGCGGTCGATTTTGAGCCGTTTCTCGACCCGCTCGAGGGAAGAGAAGAAGCTGGAGTGCATCGTTCGGGCGCCGAATGCTGGCTCGGCAATTCGACAGCAGAGATGGAGGGAAAATGGTTGCGCGGTCGGTATTAAGAATTTTTGGGGTTAGAAAAAAAAAAATATCTGGAACATATACGACAAATTTATGCAAAATTAGTTTTATTTTATCACAATAAATCTCAATTTTGTATAATTATGATAAATTTATTCTAAATTAATTTTTAATCACTAAAAACCTCAAATGATACGCTTGAAATAAGTTTACTCTCTATCAACTTCTGTTAAATTTGATTAATACCACAAAAAAATCACAAACCTAAGACACTTAATAAATTTGTTGGGACTTTAATGGATAAAATTTTTGTTTTGAGCAAATTTGTCATAAACATATCAATTTAGGATTTTTAACAATGTTATTAGCATAACATCTTATTTCAATTGACTTTGTATTTTATTATCGGATATACCAATTTGTTGCCTTAACTTATGCTGATTTTTGAAATTTTGATTTTGTGCAATCCCATCTTTCGACTTAGCAGGTGATTTTTGCAGTTAAAATACGTTCTATTTAAGCACGTTTATTTATGCTGAGAAAGTGGCTGACGTGCCAATTTTTATGTCAAAAACTAGAAAAATTATTTTGAAGTTCTAAAAGTATCTTGAAGGAGGAGTAAAAGATTTCAAAAAAAGGCAAAAGTAATGGAAGAGAGAGATAAAGTCATAGGCATGTGTCACGGCCAAGAGGTTTCTATAACTAAAGGGCCGTGCCTTTCCGAGGAGGACCTCCTGCGATTGTTAAGATTCTTAACAAGAGCACTTTCGAAACATTACAAGGACAGGCGATAAGGTAATTGTGCCAAAGTTTAGAACTCTCTTGTCATAGGTGTCAGTAGTTGGTAGGTTGGGTAGTGCAATCTCATCCGCCGGATGAATTCTCGATCAATGGATGTAATATGAGAGCCTCAAGTATAAAAAATGGTGCCCTCCCCCTCATTTGTAATAATCCAACCATTTAATAGTACAAAGGCTCCTTTCTCTCTAGAGCTTTTCTCTTTAAAAGCTTTCTCTCTCTATGATCCGAGTGAATGAGCGATTGATTCGAGCAAGGCTTGGCTTAGGCGTCCCGACAATCCGAGTTGATCCACACGGTCACAATCTCAATCGATTGACCTGTGACATGTGTTTGAATCGGCATATAATGCAAATATTGAAAATCAAAACTATTTGGGGAAATGCAACTTGTGTTTGGTAAAAACTCTTTGCAAATGGATTTTGAGTTCTAGTTGTATTTGGTAAAAAAAAGAAAACATTTATAATGGGTTTTGAATTTTTTATATTTTTTTTTATTAAAAAAGACCCAAAATCTTCACCAGAATTGAGGAAGGGCTACAATTGTCAACAAGCCAGATTTGGCACCAGCGGTCATCGGTTGAAGTTGCCACACCTCAAGCAACCTCCGCCAAGGGTCACGTAACCCTCTCAAGACTAACGATCTCCTAGGTCAAGTGACCCTTGTCGAAAGTCACCTAGGTCGTGTCACCCTTGTCAAAGATCGTGTAAGGTTGGGCCACCTCAACCAATGCTCGCCCTCACTAGATTTGGCTTGCCGACGGCTATAGCCCTTTATCAGTTCAACCAAGGGTTTGGTCCTTTTTTTTTAATTAAAAAATAATGTAATGAGGGATAACATTGAAAATTTGAAGAATTGGTGAGGGCAATTTTAAAAGAAAAAAATTTGTTTAGCATTAGCTAAAGATCCAAAGCTCAATGCTAGTAGATACTAGTATTGGGCTTTTAGCTTTTTCAAGGCCAGCATTTAGTTGAAAGCTCATTGGGAAAACTTCCCGAACACCCCCACAATTTTCCAGGAGGCTCTTTAGGAAAACTATACCAAATGCACTAGTGATGCAACCATAACCAACATAGTATCAATGTCTATACTCCAATGTGAAGGACAAAAGATTCAGGGACAATTAGTTGGTATATTGATAGTGAAAGACAAAAAAAGTGAAAGGTTTTTCCTATTTCACTCAAATACTAAATGCAGGTGATGACAATCCTTCGCATAGACCCCAAACTAATATTGAAAGATATATACAAGATATGCACAATAAAACAAATGGCAACATGTCCTTATTGAAGCAAACATACTTCATCTAGCATGCCCTCAAACTTATGACGGTTGTAGAGGAACCAACTGAAAATTTGGAAGTTACATTATTTGTGGAAGAAATATGGAGTAAAGAAAGAGTGTCACGTCTAGGCTATCATAATGGGTCACAAACCCACATGTCAACCTACATTTAGTTAAATGGGCATATATAAGCTACCTTAAATAATGGATCATGATGGGTTTTGAAAGGAGGGCCCAAAAAAGGTTGGTGTTAGTGGGTCAATTAAAAGCCTATTTCAATCCAAGTTAAGACTAGACCTGTTAAAATTGGTTATAGACCTATTTCTTAGCCCATATTTAATAGACCTAGTTATTATATGAGTTACGTGTAAATGAGTTATAAATGGATTTATAATGATAAAACCAAATAATATATGGGCGTTAGATGGGTTTATAGTTTACCCAAACTCAATTCATACCGTGACTCCATCTTCATCCTTTATGAGAAAATAGTGGAGTCCTTGTATTGTTCTAAGTTCAGAATAGTTTGTTAGGCTTCAAGATGGTCTAGCCTCACGCTTATTAAAAATATCAAAATGACTTCTTTTTTTCCCATTATTTTTTTTTGTTTTTATTAATCTTATAAGTTTCGTTCGTCAGTTATTGGAATACATATTTCTTTGATTGCATTTGGCATTGTTTTTTTTATGCAATATTCTAATTTTATTTTTTTATCATTGCAATCCATGGTTAGCATAAATCATCTTTCAATATATTATATTTCATTTAATTGAAATTTCAATTTCTCCATGTTTTATCTTATTCTTCATTGTTAAAAGTCAATTTTTTAGCGTTTTATATTCAAGCAGCAATTTTATCCAAATAACATATACACACGAAGAACTTAGAGTGGGTTAATTAGGTGGATTTAGATTTTCATAAATTAGATTAAATACGGAAGTATTTTAGTAAATGAGTCCAAGTTGAGTGTTGATTGGGTACGGGTCGGGTTGTGTATGGGTTACTAAATTTGTATTGCATATAAATCGGCAAATTTGGATTGGACCATTTTCGACCCGACTTGTTGACGGTCCTAGTCACATCTACCATGTTAGTCAATAGAATGGCACTCATTTTTAACATGCTTTGTTTGCTCATGGAAGACGCCAACGTGAGCAATCTCGATAGCACCTTTACTGTTGCAAAAACTAAGGATCGTTTTGTTTCGACAGCGTACATTGCGCCAGCAAATCCTTCCTCCTTGCAACCAGGATATAATTTGAAGAGAAGCAGACATAGCTCCGTCTGGTTGAGGTCACGACTCGCAACTCAAAAAGTCATTCGAAATTGGGCAAGATCAAGATCGCTTGGACCATAGAAAGCTTTGGAGGACAACGTTTGCAAATAAATCTATGAAGGTTAAGTGGCAAATAATGAAGGAAAACTAGGGAACAAACGTGGGAGTCGAGTCGAAAAAGGAAGGAAGATGATTGAAGATGTCACTCAAGAGTAAAGCCAGCAGCAATACGTGTAATTTACACTTCTGAAAGTATCGTTTCCAACCGAACTGTATATCACCCCTCACACTCACTTTCCAGGGACGAAGTTGGTGGCATAGGCCCAAGCATTGTTGTTAACTGGATCAGCAAGGTGGTCAGCCAAGTTCTCCAATGGGCCCTTTCCCGTCACAATGGCCTGCACGAAGAACCCAAACATGGAGAACATGGCAAGCCTGCCGTTCTTGATCTCCTTCACCTTGAGCTCGGCAAAGGCCTCGGGATCATCGGCCAGGCCCAAGGGGTCGAAGCTCCCACCGGGGTAGAGCGGGTCGGTGACCTCACCGAGTGGGCCACCAGCAATACGGTAACCCTCGACGGCTCCCATCAGGATGACTTGGCAGGCCCAAATGGCTAGGATGCTCTGGGCGTGGATCAGGCTGGGGTTGCCCAGGTAGTCGAGACCCCCCTCGCTGAAGATTTGGGCGCCGGCCTTGAACCACACTGCCTCGCCGAACTTGACGCCGTTGCGGGCCAGGAGCTCGGGGAAGACGCACCCTAGGGCGCCAAGCATGGCCCACCTGCAGTGGATGACCTCGAGCTCGCGGTTCTTGGCGAAGGTCTCGGGATCGGCCGAGAGCCCAGCAGTGTCCCAACTGTAGTCACCGGGGAACTCACCAGTGAGGTAGCTCGGGGGCTCGCCGGAGAATGGGCCTAGGTACTTGACGCGGTCTGGGCCATACCACGGGCTCCTGGAGGAGATGGGCTTGCCGACGGTCTTCCTCATGGAGACTCTCCCGTTGCCAAGGAGCTCAGGAGTGGTGGGGGAGAGCTTCACCGCCTGTCCGGCGAGGGATGGGGAGGAGAGAGCCATGGTGGAAGCTGCCATTATTGAGTGGATTTGAGAGCTTGACTTCTGTCTAGTGTTGAAAGAGAGAGTTGAGATGGGTTGGTGATAGTTGTTGGGCCTGGTTGGGCTATAAATACACGATTCGATAAGAGAAGGTCCTCATCTTAGAGATCTGTATCTGAATTCCTATTGGCTTGTTTGTCTTCGGAATATCGATTTTGTCTATCTACTTGGCGCTCTCTACTCCACTTACCATATTTCCTGATCCTTTCATTTTATTTCGATTTTGTCTATCCACTTGGCGCTCTCTACTCTACAGAGTAGTATCACATTCCGACAAACAAGAACTCAACATAAACCATAAAAGAAACCTGGGAATCCGCGCAAATAACTAAAATGATCACGAGGATCAACCTCAGACCATTACTTAGTCTTGTAACGATGGCTCAAATGTCATCTCTTCTTTTATACCTTCTTTGGGCTTAATCGTCAGGACCAGGAGGATCATTACGAAGAAACTCATCCACAGTGGAAGGAAACACCAACCAATCAGAACCGCAACCGCCACCACCCACGCAAGCGGACGCAGCTCTACCCAGAAGCAAATGCACCAGCCTCAACGGCTCAGCCCTCTCATCCTCATCACCGCCGCTGCTGCCGCCGTTCGAGAAGTACTCAATCCATCCATCCAACCTCTCCGCCTCCTTCCGGCACTACGGGCCCTCCACGCCGGCGACACGCTCGTAGAACCCGCCCGCGCACTCGCAAGCCCCGGCCCCACCTGCTCAGCAGCCTGCTCCTTCTCCACAGGGTTTTGACTCGCCGTTGCCCAGACCCAGCATCCGCATCAATCAGTCGATGTCATCAGCCGAGTCGGCGTCAGTCCCCGTCGCCGGCGGCGGCGGCGGCGGAGGACGGAACTGGGGAGAGCAAGAGAGGAACGCTTATGGTGCTTTGCTGCTATCTTGAAGAGGTGGAGGGGGAGGAGGAGGATCGAGGGCTTGGTGGTGGCGGTGGTGGTGGGGTTGGGAGGAGAGGAGGCAAAGAGGGGAGATCGGAGAATGGTCGAGCGACAATGAAGCGGCGGTGGCGGCGGTTTGAGGTGGTGGTCGGAGGCGCCAGCGCCCATCGTGGCGGTCGAGTTTGAGCCGTTTCTCGACCCGCTCGAGGGAAGAGAAGAAGCTGGAGTGCATCGTTCGGGCGCCGAATGCTGGCTCAGCAATTTGACAGCGGAGATGGAGGGAAAATGGTTGCGCGGTCGGGATTAATAATTTTTGGGGTTAGAACTACGAAAATCCGGAACATATATGATAAGTTTATGCAAAATTAGTTTTTTTTTATTATAACAAATCTCAAATTAATATAATTCTGATAAATTTACTTTAAATTAATTTTTTAATTACTGAAAATTATGAGTATACAACCAGACCGGGTATACCTGAACCTGGATCGGCCCACCCGGAAAACAGGGTTGGGAACCGGTTCCCATTGAAACCAGTCCAGGAACCGGTCCCCAAAATTTGGAACCGGTTTAAACCGGTCCGGGAACTAGGTCCAATTGATTACCCACCCAAGAACCGGTTCCCGGACCAGTTTGGGAACTGGTTTAGTAAGTATAGTTCCAAAACCCTATTTTTTCCCCTTATTTCTATTCTTACTCTCGCAATCACACGATATTTTTCCTCTTGCCTCTTTCAAACAAGCATGGCACCCCTCCTTTGCCGTTCTTCTTCCTCACTTGCTTCCCTCCCTCATCGGCACGCACTGTCCGACAGACGAACGGTGTTCGTCGCTGCCAAATTCTTGTGTACCACGTGGATTGGTTCGCCTAATTTCTCTTTTGAATGAGGATTTATTCTTGCATAAATGAGTAACTTCATGTAGTAGTTATAAGAATAAGACTAATATTAAACCCATGCTTGTTGCTAATTCTTTGCATCATGATTTTATTTATTATAATTAGCCATGCGAATCCTTAATTTTTCATTTAGTCAAAAATTTCATGTATTTATTTACTAGAAGTGCTCAATGTTTCAATACAAATTAGGAAAATTACGTTATTTTCTCGCGTATTAATATAAAATTCAAAGTCGTATAAGATATCGGGAAATTACAAAATAGGTTCCAATGGAAATAGGGTTGACCCTAGAACCGAACCGGAAAAACAGGGTGGGTTGGGTACATGGTTCAATACAAACAGGGTTGGGTACAGGGTCCAAAAACTGGAAATCGGTTATAACAGGATCGGATACAAGGTCCAGGTCTAAACCCTACCTACTCTGGACCTGATCACCCCTACTAAAAACCCCAAACCGATACACTTGCGTTAAGTTTACCTTCTATTAGCTTCCGTTAAATTGGATTAATATCACAAAAAATTACAAACTGATACACTTAGTAAATTTGTTGGGATTTTAATGATTAAAAAATTCGTTTGGGGCAAATTCGTTATAAGTGTACCAGTTTAGGATTTTTAGCAATGTTATTCGCATAATATCTGATTTCAATTGACTTTTTATTTTAATACCGAATATACCAATTTGTGGCATTAATTTATGCTGATTTTTGAAATTTTGATTTTGCGCAATTCCATCTTTCAACTTAGCAGGTGATTTCTGCAATTAAAATTCATTTTGATTAAGCACGTTTGCTTACACCGAGAAAGTGGCTGACATGCCAATTTTTATGTCAAAAACTAGAAAAAGTATATTTGAAGTTCTAAAAATATCTTAAGGGAGGAGTAAAAGATTTCAGAAAAATGCAAAAGTAATTCACATATTGCTTGGGGAGAGAGAGATAGTGATAGGCGCGTTTGATTTAACATATAATGCAAATGCTGAAAATCAAAACTATTTAGGAAAATGCGACTTGTGTTTGGTAAAAACTCTTTGCAAATGGATTTTGAGTTCTAGTTATGTTTGGCAAAAAAAAAAAAAAACTTTTATAATGGGTTTTGGATTTTTTTTTATTAAAAAGGACCTAAACCCTTCACTAGAATTGAAGAAGGGCTACAATTGTTGGCGAGCTAGATTTGGCGCCAATGATTGTTAGTTGAGGTTGCCAAACCTCAAGCAACCTCCAGGGAGGGTCACATGACCCTCGTAAGACCCAGGCGATGATTGCCTGGGTCAAGTGACCCTTGTCGGAGGTCACTTGGTCAGCAACCCTCGTCGGAGGTTATGTAAGGTTAGGCTACCTCAATCGACGCCTGCTCGCGCCAGATTTGACTTGCCAGCGGCTATAGCCCTTTGTTGGTCTAACCAAGGATTTGGTCCTTTTTTAATTAAAAATAAATGTAATGAGGGATAAAATAAAAAATTTGAAGAATTGGTGAGAGCAATTTTGAAAGAAAAAAAAAATCGTTTTAGCATTTGGCCAAATACCAAAAGCTCAATGCCGGTAGGGACTAGTATTGGGCTTTCTACTTTTTTAAGGCTATCATTTGGTCGAAAGCCCATTGGGAAAATTTGACAAACACTCCAACATTTTCCCAAGAGGCTTTGGAGGCCCAAAGCTCTTTAGGAAAACTATACCAAAAGCACCAATGATGCAACCATAATTGACATAGTATAAATGTCTATACTCAAATGTGGAGGACAGAAGATTCATGAACAATTAGTTGGTATATTGATAGCGAAAGATAGATAAAGTGAAAGGTTTTTCATATTTCACTCAAATACCAAATGCAGGCGATGACGATCCTTCGCATAGACCCCAAACTAATATGGAAAGATATATACAAGATACGCACAATAATACAAATGGCAACATGTCCTTATTGAAGCAAACATACTTTTTCTAGCATGCCCTCAAACTTATGACAGTTGTAGAGGAACCAACTGAAAATTTGGAAGTTACATTATTTGTGGAAGAAATATGGAGTAAAGAAAGAGTGTCGTGTCTAGGCTATCAAAATGGGTCACAAACCCACATGTCAACCTACATTTAGTTAAATGGGCATATATAAGTTACCTTAAATAATGGATCGTAATGGGTTTTGAAAGTAAGGCCCAAAAAAGGTTGGTGTTAGTGGGTCAATTAAAAGCCTATTTCAATCCACGTTAAGACCAGACCTGTTAAAATTGGTTACAAATTTATTTCTTAACCCATATTTAATGGACCCGGTTATTATATGAGTTATGTGTAAATGAGTTATAAATGGGTTTATAATGATAAAACAAAATAATATATGGGCATTAGATGGGTCTATAGTTTACCCAAACTCAATCCATGCCGTGACTCCATCTTCATCCTTTATGAGAAAATAGTGGAGTCCTTGTATAGTTCTAAGTTTAGAATAGTTTGTTAGGCTTCAAGATGGTCCAGCTTCACGCTTATTAAAAATATCAAAATGACTTCTTTTTCCCCCATTTTTTTTTTTGTTTTTGTTTTTATTAGTCTTATAAGTTTTGTCCGTCAGTTATTGGAATACATATTTCTTTGATTGCATTTGGCATTGTGATTTTTATGTAATATTCTAATTTTATTTTTTTATCATTGCAATCCATGGTTAGCATAAATAATCTTTTGAATATGTTATTTTTCATTTAATTGAAATTTCAATTTTGCCATGTTTTATCTTATTCTTCATTGTTAAAAGTCAATTCTTTTAGCATCTTATATCCAAGCAGCAATTTTATCCAAATAACATATACACACGAAGAACTTAGAGTAGGTTAACTAGGTGGATTCAGATTTTCATAAATTAGATTAAATATGGAAGTATTTTAGTAAAAGTCCGAGTTGAGTGTTGATTGGGTATGGGCCGGGTTGGGTATGGGTTACTAAATTTGATCGCATATAAATTAGCAAATTTGGATCGGACCATTTTCGACCCGACTTATCCATTCGATGGCCCTAGTCACATCTAATGTGTTAGTCAATAGAATGGCACTCATTTTTAACATGCTTTGTTTGCTCATGGAAGACACCAACATGAGCAATCTCGATGGAGCTCTTACTGTTGCAAAAACTAAGGATCGTTTTGTTTCGACAGCGTACCCTGCGCCAGCAAATCCTTCATCCGTGCAACCAGGATATAATTTGGAGAGAAACAGACATAGCTCCGTTTGGTTGAGGTCACGACTCGCAACTCAAAAGGTCATTCGAAATTGGGCAAGATCAAGATCGCTTGGAGGATAGAAAGCTTTGGAGGACTAAATCTAAGAAGGTCAAGCGGCCAATAATGAAGGAAAACTAGAGAACACACGTGGGAATCGAGTCGAAAAGGGAAGGAAGATGATTGAAGGTGTCACTCAAGAGTCAAGCCAGCAGCGATACATGTAATTTACACTTCTGAAAGTATCGTTTCCAACCGAACTGTATATCACCCCTCACACTCACTTTCCAGGGACGAAGTTGGTGGCATAGGCCCAAGCATTGTTGTTAACTGGATCAGCAAGGTGGTCAGCCAAGTTCTCCAATGGACCCTTTCCTGTCACAATGGCCTGCACGAAGAACCCAAACATGGAGAACATGGCAAGCCTGCCGTTCTTGATCTCCTTCACCTTGAGCTCGGCAAAGGCCTCGGGATCATCGGCCAGGCCCAAGGGGTCGAAGCTCCCACCGGGGTAGAGCGGGTCGGTGACCTCACCGAGCGGGCCACCAGCAATACGGTAACCCTCGACGGCTCCCATCAGGATGACTTGGCAGGCCCAAATGGCTAGGATGCTCTGGGCGTGGATCAGGCTGGGGTTGCCTAGGTAGTCGAGCCCCCCCTCGCTGAAGATCTGGGCGCCGGCCTTGAACCACACTGCCTCGCCGAACTTGACGCCGCTGCGGGCCAGAAGCTCGGGGAAGACGCACCCCAGGGCGCCAAGCATGGCCCACCTGCAGTGGATGACCTCAAGCTCGCGGTTCTTGGCGAAGGTCTCGGGGTCGGCCGAGAGCCCAGCGGTGTCCCAGCCATAGTCACCGGGGAACTCACCAGTGAGGTAGCTCGGGGGCTCGCCGGAGAACGGGCCTAGATACTTGGCGCGGTCTGGACCATACCATGGGCTTCCGGAGGAGACGGGCTTGCCGACGGTCTTCCTCATGGAGATTCTCCCATTGCCGAGAAGCTCGGGAGTGGAGGGGGAGAGCTTCACCGCCTGTCCAGCGAGGGATGGGGAGGAGAGAGCCATGGTGGAAGCTGCCATTGTTGAGTGGATTTGAGAGCTTGACTTCTGTCTAGTGTTGAAAGAGAGAGTTGAGATGGATTGGTGATAGTTGTTGGGCCTGGTTGGGCTATAAATACACAATTCAATAAGAGAAAGTCCTTATCTTAGAGATCTCTATCTGAATTCCCATTGGCTTGTTTGTATTTGGAATTTCGATTTTGTCTATCTACTTGGCGCTCGCTACCCCACTTACCATATTTCCGGATCCTTTCATTTTACTTCGATTTTGTCTATCCACTTGGCGCTCTCTACTCCACTTACCATATTTCCGGATCCTTTCATTTTATTTCGATTTTGTCTATCCACTTGGTGCTCTACCCTACAGAGTAGTATCACATTCCGACAAACAAGAACTGAACATAAACCATAAAAGAAACCGTGGATTCCGCGCAATTAACTAAAATGATCACGAGGATCAACCTCAGACCATTACTTAGTCTTGTAACGATGGCTCAATTGTCATCTTTTCTTTTATACCTTCTTTGGGCTTAATCGTCAGGACCAGGAGGATCATTACGAAGAAACTCATCCACAGTGGAAGGAAACACCAACCCACCAGAACCGCAACCGCCACCACCCACGCAAGCAGACGCAGCTCTACCCAGAAGCAAATGCACCAGCGTTAACGGCTCAATGTCTATACTCCAATATGGAGGACGAAAGATTTAGGGACGATTAACTGGTATATTGATAGTGAAAGACCAGTAAGGTGAAAGGCTTTTCATTTTTTCACTCAAATACCAAATGCAGACGATGACGATCCTTCGTATAGACCTCAAACTAATATGAGAAAACATATACAAGATACACACAACAATACAAATGGCAACATGTCATTAATGAAGCAAATAATCATCATCTAGCATCTCATCAAACTCAAGACGGTTGTAGAGAAACCAACTAAAGTTTGGAAGTTAGATTGCAATTTGATTTGTGGAAGAAATATGGAGCAAACAAAGGGTGTCTCATAAATTTTGGGATTTGCCAGTCTAAATCCATTCATAATTCATTTATTGAATATAGCTAACTCTTATATAGGACTGTCAAAATATGTTGTAAATGCATATCTTAACCCACATGTAATTGAACGGGTTATATATAAGTAACTTTAATTTAAAGCATGGATTATAATAGGTTTGCAAGTGAAGCCTGAAAAAGATTGTTGTTAGAGTGGGTCAATTAGAATCAGTTTCTACCCAAGGTACGATTGGACCTATCAAAATAGGTTGTAAACTCATTTCTTAACTCATATTTAATTGATTGAATCATCATATGAGTATATGTGTTAAATGGGTTTATAGTTTATCCAAATTCAATCCATCTTTATACTCTCTTTTCATCGTTTACAAAAAAATAATCAACTCTTTAGATTGTTTTAAGTTTAGAGAAGTCTTAGTGGGCTCGTAAGATGGCTCCACTTCACCTTTATTAAAAATATCAAGATAGCTTCTCTTTTTTCCAAATTATTTATTTTATTTTTATTAATATTGCAAATTACTTATGTTAGTTATTGGAGTATATCTTTTATTGGTTGCATTTGACATTTTTATTTTTATTTTATGTTCTAATCTCAGTTCTTATCATTACAATCCATGGTCAGTATAAATAATCTTCTTCAGTTTCTTACATTTAATTTGATCAAAATTTCAATTTCTCCAAGTTATTTGTTGCCGCAATCATGTAAATTCACTTCTAAGTACTAACTTTGTCTTTTTTTTTTATTATTTATTTATTGACAATTTTATCCCAATAACATCTACACATGAAGACGTAAAGTGAGTTGACTAGAATGATATGGATTTTCATAGAATGGATTAAATATGAAAGTATTTTTCCAAATGAGTCGAGTCGGGTCGAGTTGGGTGTTGTTTGAGTATGGGTTGCTAAATTTGTTTTGCATATAAATTAGTCAATTCAAGTCGAGATTCTCGACTTGACTTACCTATTTGATGGCTCTAGTCACATCTAACATGTTAGTCAATAGAACAATAGGCACTTTTAACATGTTTTGTTTGGTCATGGAGGACGCATTGTGAGCAATCTCGATAGCGCTCTTAGGCCCTGTTTGGCAACCATCCAAACAGTGCCTGATTTTGATTTTTTGTTCCCAGAATCGGTTTGGGAACAGAATCGCGTTTGGTAATTTTTGTCCAAAAGCGATTCTAGGAACAAATTTACTCCCTGAATCGTTTTGGACAAGAATTGAGAATCGAAAAATATGATTCTCCGTCCGAGAATCAAAAAAGAGAATCAAAAGTGCCGAATCAAAAAAAAAAAAAAAATTTATTTCTATATTTTATTTTTATTTCTTCCTAGTATGAAATATATATTTGTTGTATATAGAATACATATTTAATTTTATGTTATAATTTAGTATTTTTATTTATTACATATTGTAGGGATATTAGTATAGTTTATACTATGGTTTATTATTTACTATATAATAAAAATTGATTAGTTAATATTTTTATTACTTAGTATAAAAATATAATTAATCAATGAATGGTTTATGAAAATTCAATATCAAATTTATTTTAATCTAAAAAGGTAATTAAAAAAGAATTGGAATAGAATTTAAAAGAAAAGATGAGAAAAAGAAAAGAAAAAGATGAGAAAAAGAAAAGAAGGGCATGAAGAAAAGAAAACAAGAAAAGAAAAAAGGAAAAAAAAATAAAAAGAAAAGAAAAAAAGGAAAATGAAAAGAAAAAAAAAAAAAAATGAAAAAAAAAAAGAAAAGAAAACAAAGGAAAAATGAAAAAAAAAAGAAAAGAAAACAAAGGAAAAAAGTAAAAAAATTATTTAAAAATTAAAAGAAATTGATTTGGAATGTAATTAATGAACATAGTACATCAAACGCAATTCTCTTCCGAATTAGAAATTTTAGACAGTTACCAAACATTTTTAAAATCTTTGAATCGTTAAGGGAACAGAATAAAAAAGAATCGCCCGATCGAATCGCCTCCCAGAACGTAATCGTTACCAAACGCGCCCTTATTGTTGGAAAAAATAAAGTATCGTTTTATTTTGACAGCAGGTCCCGTGCCAGCAAATCCTTCCTCCTTGCAACCAGAATATAATTTGGATAGAAGCTAATAAGCTCCGTTTGGTTGAGGTCACAACTTGCAACTCAAAAAGTCATTTGAAACCGGGCAAGCCAAAGATCGCTTGTACGAAAGGAAGCTTTGGAGGACATCGTCTGCTGATAAATCTATGAATCTTAAGCAGTAGATAATGAAGGAAAACTAAGAAGAAATGTGAGAGTCGAGTCTAAGAGGGAAGGAAGATGATTGAAGATGTCATTCAAGGTAGCAGCAATACATGTGATTCGCACTTCTGAAAGTATCGTTTCCAACCAATTCAACATCACATCAATGAAATCCCAATCCCACTCAGGACTCTCAACTGACACCAAACTGTATATCACCCGCACACTCACTTTCCAGGGACGAAGTTGGTGGCGTAGGCCCAAGCATTGTTGCTGACTGGATCAGCAAGGTGGTCAGCCAAGTTCTCCAATGGGCCCTTTCCTGTCACAATGGCCTGCACGAAGAACCCGAACATGGAGAACATGGCAAGCCTGCCGTTCTTGATCTCCTTCACCTTGAGCTCAGCAAAGGCCTCGGGGTCATCAGCCAGACCCAATGGGTCGAAGCTCCCGCCAGGGTAGAGTGGGTCGGTGACCTCACCGAGCGGGCCACCGGCAATACGGTAGCCCTCAACGGCTCCCATCAGGATGACCTGGCAGGCCCAGATGGCCAAGATGCTTTGGGCGTGGATCAGGTTGGGGTTGCCCAGGTAGTCGAGACCCCCCTCGCTGAAGATCTGGGCGCCGGCCTTGAACCACACTGCCTCGCCGAACTTGACGCCGTTGCGGGCCAGAAGCTCGGGGAAGACGCACCCCAGGGCGCCCAGCATGGCCCACCTGCAGTGGATGACCTCGAGCTCGCGGTTCTTGGCGAAGGTCTCGGGGTCGGCCGAGAGCCCAGCAGTGTCCCAACCGTAGTCACCGGGGAACTCGCCAGTGAGGTAGCTCGGGGGCTCACCGGAGAATGGGCCTAGGTACTTGGCGCGGTCTGGACCATACCATGGGCTCCCAGAGGAGACGGGCTTGCGGACGGCCTTCCTCATGGAGATTCTCCCATTGCCGAGAAGCTCGGGAGTGGAGGGGGAGAGCTTCACCGCCTGTCCAGCCAGGGATGGAGAGGAGAGAGCCATGGTGGAAGCCGCCATTGTTGAGTGGATTTGAGAGCTTGACTTCTGTCTAGTGTTGAAAGAGAGAGTTGAGATGGATTGGTGATGGTTGTTGGGACTTGTTGGGCTTATAAATACATAATTCAATAAGAGAAAGTCCTTATCTTAGAGATTTCTATCTGAATTCCTATTGGCTTGCCAGTCTTTGGAATTTCGATTTTGTCTATCTACTTGGCGCACCGTACCCCACTTACCCTATCTTCAGATCCTTTTCATTTAATTTCAATTTTTTATGTTTTATTTTGGGGGTGTCCCAAGTAGAGGAGAAATTTCAGAGGCAATTTTTTTTTGTAGATTTTTCCTACCAATGGGAGGATGCCACTTGGGGCAACTTGGATAACCCTATCTCTGCATGAAATTCGATGTTCATCAATTGGGGCCGCCCAGCTTCTTGGTTATAGAATTCTCGTACCTTCACGACTATCCCCCACCAAAATGATCAAGGAAGGACGTTGATATCCTTAGAAACATCAATGGGCGAATTTGATGTTGTAGATTGAATTGATATAATTGATTGCTTCTATATGTCATCAATCCTATGTACTTAATCTGGTTTAACTCGGTCTAAATTTACGGTATTATTCAATGCCATGCATACATATGTTCATGAAAGATATGTACATCCAGATAAGGTTACAATGAACTAAGTCATCACTAGTCTTGTTCAAGCGCTAAATCCTATAAGAAACGATTTAGAAGAAAACGGAGAAGTAGATTGCGGGCTGTACATGGAACACGAACTTCCTCACTACTGAGTTCTCAAAAAGGTGAACAACTTCCGCTATATATGTGTCACGGTCCGTGAATCCTCCCGTACTCGTGACACTTGTGAGTGGCGCTTGGGGTTATCTGGTGAAGAGTGTGAGTGTGCGAAGGAAGGGTAGAACACAACCTGGTCCGTGGGAGTGGCGTCGGGACGGTTGGTCTTTAGGAGTTCAGGATAGAAGGATTACATCACTTAGGAGCTCAAGACGGGGTAGGCCTCCCGTGCACAAACCGGTCGGGAGGCGATGCCGCTCTCCCGACGAGGCCATGGCAGCCGAAACCGGTTGTCGTCCCTAAAAGAGAGCCGCCGCCTTACTCGATGGGCCAGACGCCCGAGCGAAGCCGGGCGTGGTAGGATCTCGCACGAAGAATCATTCACCGTATCGTTCGTGGAGCAGCTAAAGAAGGGCGGCTGGCGAATTCCGCTCGCTAGGCGCCCGCGGGTCGTTTCCGAGGCCAAGGGAACTCTCGGCCCGTGACAAGTGGTATCAGAGCAGGAATCCCTCCAGTAAGCAAGTTGAGCAAGTCGGAGAATCGGACTCCTCGCTTATGTGCGGGTCAAGTAGATAAGTCCTAGTGGATGGGTGCTGGGACGAGTCGACTTCTCGTCGAGCGGAATGCGAGTTAGAGAAGAACCGAACCCTTCCGAATGGGGATAACGTTCTGGATCGATCGGTGAATACGACGAAGAGGTCTCCGCTGCTTTGCGTTTTCAACAAGAAAAGAACCTCCATTGGTCTTTGGGGTCAAGATCTTTGGTTAGGGCCGGAATAGTCCGCTAAAAGATGCGGTTGGTGAAAAATGCCACACTTGCCAAAAGTGCGAGGTGGATCGAAGGGCCGAGCGGCCGAGATCAAAAGAGGCCACCAATGGAGCAAAACCCGCTTTGTTGGGCGGCGTGACCGTTCGATGTGAATTCCCAACAGTGGCACATCAATGGTTAATTTACGCAAGGAAGCGACAGAGCAGAGATCGCAACGAGGGCGTTGCGGGTGAGTGGGGAGAATGTCACGGTCCGTGAATCCTCCCGTACTCGTGACACTTGTGAGTGGCGCTTGGGGTTATCTCGGTGAAGAGTGTGAGGCGAAGGGTAGAACACAACCGGTCCGTGGGAGTGGCGTCGGGACGGTTGGTGCTAGGAGTTCTAGGATAGAAGGATTACATCACTTAGGAGCTCAAGACGGGGTAGGCCTCCCGTGCACAAACCGGGAGTCGGGAGGGCGATGCCGCTCTCCCCGACGAGGCCATGGCGGCCGAAACCGGTTGTCGTCCCTAAAAGAGAAGCCGCCGCCTTACTCGATGGACCCCACGCCCGAGCGAAGCCGGGCGTGGTAGGATCTCGCACGAAGAATCATTCACCGTATCGTTCGTGGAACAGCTAAAGAAAGGGCTGGCCTGGCGAATTCCGCTCGCTAGGCGCCCGCGGGTCGTTTCCGAGGCCAAGGGAACTCTCGGCCCGTGACATATGCATGAACCTATTTTCTTTTATCGATTTTCGACTAAAGCAAAGGGGTTTATTGGAACTCTACCAAAAGTTATGCTTCACTTGTTCCCAAGAAAAATGGGTTAGACTAAAAAAAATGAATAATTATGAAAATATGTACTTAAAATTGATCACTTGTGTCGTTTAAAAAAAATTATCAATCAAAATTATTTTAATTATTGATAACAATATATATCTAAACATTTTGTGAAAATATTTACATTCATTTTTGTAAGTGATGTAAACAATCATTTTTAAGAAAATATTTTTCAAATCATTTATGTTTCACGAAATAAATGAAGTTTAAGAATTATGAAGAAATATGAAACACTAAAATTGCAAAAAGAATTTGTTTGAAAAATAAATTTTTTTAAAACAAAAATTCTCAATTGTAGAGATGAGATTTAAAGTATCTCTAGAATAATAGATATTGGGGAAATCGGTCGGTCATGATATTTTCTGATTTTGGTCGCTTAAACGAGCACATTTCTCTTAGCAATCCTTCTCTTCTTTCTCTTTCTTCTTGTTCATGGAATCCTTTTATTTTTTTTATTTATTTGTCTCCTTTTTATTCCGTTGGCTAGGACTAGGAGGAGGCACAGAGGCAAGGCTTAGTTCAATCGGTAATGTTGACTCGCCATGTAAACAATAATAATAATAATAAATTCTTTTATAATTCAGGTGCACGAGTGGAAAACACGAGTTCCCTGATAATTTATAGAATACCATCCCATAAATCGATTAAGTCTAGATTTTTTGGCAATCGCAAATGGTGTTGACCTAAGACAGATAGAACATGGTGGAATTGGAACGGAATAATCTTTTATTACTGATGTGTGATGGGTCGATATCTTTTCAGCATATCTAATATCTTAAGAAACCCTCAACTTTATATTAAGTCCTAATTTTACCGTAAACTTTTTTTCATCTCATAAAAAACTCTCAGCTTTTAGTCCAATCTCATATCTATCATAATTTTTTTTTTGTCTCATAAAAAACCACAAACTTTAGGTCCGGTCCCAGTTTTATCATAAACTTTTTTTGACTCATAAAAACATCAATTTTTACGTAAGTCTCATATCTACCCCTGTTAATATTCCATCCAAAATCACCCTTAATGAAGTGGCATTGTCACGTCATTACTCTAGTTTTTGTCCAAATTTCAAATCAAAAACACTGAAATTTGGAGAAAAACTAGAGCAATTATGGTTAGTCTTCTTCGATTGCTCTTATTTTAAGAAAGTCTTCCTTTCATCTCGCTTTGGGATTTTTGATTTTTGCTAAGTATTTAGTTTCTCACGCTAGAAAGTCTTTCATTTCTCAAGATCGAAGAGCTCGCGCTCGGGATGCTCAAATAGCTTATAGTTGGGAGTTTTTCATCCTCAATTGTTAAGAGAAATTTTGGTAGAGGATTAACGAAGGCAGGTTTGAACTCAATTAAAAGTTGGCGATTTTTTTTTTTTTTTAAATTCAGGGTAGATTAATATTGTTCTGAAAGTTGAAGATTCTATATGGGACAAAGAAAAAATAAAATTGAATTGAGACCGAACCTAAAATTAGAGATTTCTTAAGGGACAAAAAAATTTATAGCAAAATTGAGATTGAATTTAAAATTTGAGATATTTTTAGGGTGTTAAGTCTTTTTTCGCAGATCATATTTTACTGATAAGACACGTTGAAAGTTCAAACTGCCACTTTGCTTGATTTAGTAATTGATGTGATGCAAGAAACCATTTCAGCCAAACATGTCACACTCTTATTTTGGCTCTTTCTTGCAAGATGACTAATATATAGTGATGAATATTTATGTGTCACATGGAAATCCAAAAACAATATTTTATAGTTAATATAGTGTCCCTGGTCTTCTCATTACAAATTTCTGTTCTCGTTCAAACTTACACTGAAATATGTTATTCATCATAGACAAGTGGAAGCCCCCACCTCTTTTTTTCTTCCCCCCAATTATTAAAGCCCAAAAATTCTTGGGTGGATCAGGGACTACCAAAAGGACACAAGAAACCAAAGCTAGAATCTTCAACTCCCAATGGAAAGATAGATATAGATATCCTGAGATAAGAGACTTGGATCAAGCCCTGCATATAAATACCCCTCTAAACTCACCACCCTCTCACAACATTTCAACATCTAAGAGTTCTAAGCACTAAGGCAAAAACAGCCCACTTGGAACCATGGCTGCTTCCACAATGGCTCTCTCCTCCCCCTCCTTCGCCGGCAAGGCGGTGAAACTCTCTCCTGCCACCCCTGAGCTCCTCGGCAACGGAAGAGTCACCATGAGGAAAGCCGTCAAGCCGGCCTCATCCGGAAGCCCATGGTATGGCCCGGACCGTGCCAAGTACTTGGGCCCATTCTCTGGTGAGCCCCCATCCTACCTCACCGGCGAGTTCCCTGGCGACTACGGGTGGGACACTGCTGGGCTCTCGGCTGACCCCGAGACCTTCGCCAAGAACCGTGAGCTCGAGGTCATCCACTGCAGGTGGGCCATGCTCGGCGCCCTAGGGTGCGTCTTCCCCGAGCTCTTGGCCCGTAACGGCGTCAAGTTTGGCGAGGCCGTTTGGTTCAAGGCCGGTGCCCAGATCTTCAGCGAGGGTGGGCTCGACTACCTGGGCAACCCCAGCTTGATCCACGCCCAGAGCATCCTGGCCATCTGGGCCTGCCAAGTCATCTTGATGGGAGCTGTCGAGGGCTATCGTGTTGCCGGCGGGCCACTCGGTGAGGTCACCGACCCGCTCTACCCCGGTGGGAGCTTCGACCCGTTGGGCCTGGCTGATGACCCGGAAGCCTTCGCTGAGCTCAAGGTGAAGGAGATCAAGAACGGCAGGCTCGCCATGTTCTCCATGTTCGGGTTCTTTGTGCAGGCCATCGTGACAGGAAAGGGTCCATTGGAGAACTTGGCTGACCACCTTGCTGACCCCGTCAACAACAACGCTTGGGCTTACGCCACCAACTTCGTCCCCGGCAAATGAGCTTTTAGCAAGTGACATGTTTTCGCTTCAAGTGTGCTCTTGATGGTGTGACGTAAATTTGTGCAAATTATATTGAGAGATTAATGTGAGCTTTGTTGTTAAGTCAAGTGATCATTGTGATTTCTTGTCGACTGGTGCTTGCTTCGACACAGCGAAAGTTTGGAAATAATTATTCATAATATAATTGATGTAGCGAAAAAGTAACGAGAAAGTTCAATTGCAACTGCATCAGAAGGAAAAAATGGAAGATGCATCATTGTCGTAAGGATAAATTCGCATAACTAAGCGAGATTTTGTCAAATCTTGGATATAGAGTCGATGACACAACAAGCATCAAAGGATTTTCAATGCCGATTATGATCTTATCAATGAAAGGAGCGAAAGCTCAAACACCAAATGGACTCGCCTAGTTCACCGTACAAGAAACAATTCCAGAAATGATAGATGCAGTATAAAGCTTATAACCCGGACTGTTTAAAAAACATTTTTCTGTTGAACCGCGATTGGTCATCTTGCTTTACAACTCAAATCTTTTCCAGGGTCTTTGAGTACTTCGTCGAAATTTGATGTGCATGAAATGTTGCGTGTTGTAAATCACACCGAATATCCAAAATACAGCCACGACAGAAGTAGAACCAATGAAAAGAACATGGTCATGCTCATATCTGAAATGTCACGACACTTTATACAGTTAAATATGTATACAACTGTTGATTACTATACAATCATCTCTTCTGGGCCAGTCTCAAAGCTTAAAAGAAGTGGCACAGGCTCGGTTGCACCGCTGTATAGTGAGTGAAAAAATAATTTAATGCATATGAACCTTATTCGAATAGGCTACAATGTGCTGCAAGTATATACCAATGAACGCCACTATTTTATCAAAAATGATGAGAGAACATTATAGGCATGAAAAGAGCTCCCCGAATGATGACATCGAGGATGAACTATCCATTGGGCTCTGTGCAAGACTGCTATCTAGATCTCTCTGAATGCCCACCTATTAACTGAAATTTATCCTGCACTCGCCGTGTAGAGAACCATGGCATCAAGGAATACCATGGTTGACAGAACAAGCATTTGTTCCATCACAAACCATCGTCGAGCAATCTTAATTTCGCCGTGCTGCCCTTGCTCTCGCCACAGATTTTGAGTAGAGTTCCTCGTACTGTGATGCTGAAGGATCCCAACCAAACTCAATGTTCATGACCTTTTGAACTAGCTGCTGCCAGCTTTGTGGGTCATTGTTGTAGTGGCCAAATGCCCGTTCCAAAGCACTGTTAAATCCCTGAAAATTGTATATCTTTGTATCACCACAAAGACGAGATAATACAAAAGGTTTTCATGGAAAGAGAGAGATTATAGCTATCTGATGATTCCAGTGCCATAAGTCCCCCTGCTTGTAGCTTATATGCTGTTACCCAAATGAGGACTCTACATGGAGTCAGGGTTAAAACTGAGTTATATGTTTCTTTGATTGCTTGTAAGACTAAATTTTAGTCAACGGCGACTAAATCATACTTCAGTCAATAGAGATCTGATTTAGGTAAAGGCTTAAACTAGTTTAGACAAAAGCTAACAGTGTCAATTTGCTTCTTCAAAATTATGCAACTGCCTGAGAGGGGTTATTCTGAGAAGCTTTGGCATCTTAATTTTTGTTTGTGGCTTCACTTTTGTTATTTGGCATCAAAAGCCAATCAAAAGCACCACCCAGAAGAAGATGTCCCAAGTAAAAACTGTCCCTGACCCCATAACTTTTACTGGTGCTTTTGATCAGAAATCCATATATTGATTTACTTTTGTCAAGAGTACTTAGGAATTGTTCAACTCACATTTCTAGAGTTTAACCTAAGAGTCTCACATATGCCAAAAGAATATCATCCTACAACTACTCTTTTATTTTCTCGAGCAAAAGTAACAAAATAAGTTCCGTAAAGTTTGTTATCAGTGCAGAAATGATAATTCTGTGAGCAACAGGTTCTTAACTGTATGTTCAATACCACAGCTAAGGCCATAAAAGTTCATAGCTGAAGTAAAAAGGTTAGTCCAGGCCTTTGTTTGTCCCAAGCTTCTAAAATAAAATAAGTTTAAGCCCTAAAGATCATCATTTCCCTTGTATGGCTTGTTTCCAGCTTCTTGAATATCATATTTACCCAGATTCATCAGTTTGGTGCCAACGACATGCTTCTTAAGCTGAAAAAAGGTTTCTTGTGTGAATCCTTCAATTGTCAGCAAACTGCCTTCCAAAATTTGCACCAATGCAAGAACTCCACGGAACTCTTTACCCACTCTTTGCCTCCTTTTCTTTTCGGGCAGTGAGTTTAAGAAATTGCACAATGAAGCACTTTTGCAGCTCTAAGAAGCATGTCGTTCGCGACACAGTAATGCATTTGACAGATATGCTCATTGTTGAAGCAGAAAATGTGCTGGGAGGACATAATTATCTCTTGTGAAAGAGTTAGCATAAGAAATTCAGAGAAAAGAGAAGCAATTTGAATATTCATGAGGTGAGATGACAGAATTTAATTTTCAAGGGGTAAATAAAATTCACCTGGAACTTCGGTAAGTAAACTACTTAAAATTTTTGGCCAAAATAAAATGCATTTAACTTCGCCAATTATTAAAATCCTAGCAACTCCTTTCTCCAATTTCTCCGCCTTATGTTACTTCTATCATAATGACATTCGAATAAGAGAAAGATACTGGTAAGGCAAATTACCTGTTCATCGGCATTCAAGAATGTATATCCATTTCGAAACTGGAAAGGAATTGTTTCATCGTCTACATCAAAAACACTACAAAAGGGAAACCAAAAGATCCTCCATCAGTTATCTCCCATCAATAGAACCGAGGAACATGAAGCCCGACTACAAAACTTACAGTTGGCCCACCTGTCATTTAGTCCACCTGTCTTTCTTGCAATGGGTATTGATCCATATCTCATTGCTATCATCTGCAGAAGGAAAAATTATTAGATACAAGAAGAACACAGCGCTAGTTTGTGCATGTAAAGGATGCTTGCATCCATAGACATGAAACATCTGAAGTCCATAACCTGGCCCCATAGATCTAAAAGTCATTAAAAAATTATTCACATGAAAACTCCACGAGTTATATAGTATGTCACAGCAACTGGTTTTCTTCAACTATTAAACAATATGTGTATCCACAATGTGAAATGTACCTGGGTGAGACCACAAGGCTCAAAGATTGATGGAATGATTAACATATCAGATGCTGCGAAAATGTGATGGGAAAGAGACTCGTCGTACTTCAATATCAGCCGGATGTCATCATGATTTCGAAATTGATTCGCAATACCGTCAAACTCCCTCTGATTTCACAGTAAACAAGAGAGACAATAAAAAACAAACGTCAGTCCATACAAGAGAATGAAATTGGCTAATCATATCAGTGGAACCATTTCTATGCAGATGACAACTTCAACACGTTTCAACACTTGTTCATACATAAACTCACTGTAATCATGACTTCAATTAAGTTCAAAGCATGGAAACTAAAGCAAGTTGAGAATGTTATGTGCACATCCGATAAGAACTCCAGTGTAATATAAATATCTATACAAATTGCAACTTCCAGACTAAATATGGTCATCTTAAAGAAATAGATGTGGTGAAGTTACTTCACAGCTTATGAAGATTGATGTGCATGCATTTACATCACCAAAATCTTCAAGTTCCTAAAACCTGTATGATGTACATGGAACCACAGAGGTGCTCCTTATTAGACTATATGCAGGTCCACCTAGTGATGATGAATATGAAAGGGTTTTATCAAATGAGCTATAAGTAAGAAGGAATCTTCTGTATGGCATGGAGTAACTGATCTGCTTAAAGATAAAGGAGTATACACTGTAAAGTTGGAAGCTCAATTATATCAGTTGTTGATTAGACATTAAAAGTATGAGCCACAACGTCCGAATACTTGTGTACAATCAATTGGTTGAGAGCATGGCAGCAAATCTGCCGCTCAGAACAACACATGTAATTGAAGATTTAATGCAAAAGAAAGGGTGTCCCATTGCGCAAGGCTCCCAGAAAAAAAGGGGACAGAAAAATGCCCCAACCAGGGAAAATTCACAATATACGTATGTAACATAAGAATGGGAAAAGAGAGAGAAATGGAATATTTGATTGGCGGAGGGAGATTGGTCCCACATTAAGAAAAGACAAGGAGTATCATCAGCATGATGATAGCCAAATTTCACACCTAACAAGGGTTAAGGTATCCGATATCCTTACTCAAACATAACTGAATCGCATGAACTGCGAGGAACAAATGATATGATAGGCATCAGGAATTTTGCCGTACACAACATTCTAAGTAACTTCTTCGAAATACCCAAGTTACATTCACCAAAATTACAAGATCCTTGTCACTTTCTTAAAGTTTAAGCTGCAAAAATGAGTCACTCATAAGTAGGGATTTGGCATAAAAATAAAGCATGAGAATTAAATACAGTTGGGGAGGCAAATGCCAGGTCTTGGAGAGATATTTGAAAACAGGGTTTTTTGCTACCATTACCTACTTATCTAAAACAAAAGCAATCAAATGAAAGTATGGTTTTACTGACTCTCCAAGAAAAAAAAGAAAACAACAGAAAAAGCACCATACACTAAACCATGATCAAGAAGAGCAATACATTCCCATATCAGCCAAGGATTATCTTGTTAGAATGCATGCAGCATAACTTTAATGGCTAATTTGGCAAGAAATATTATGCAGAAAATTCTACAGGATTGGTCCACTCGTAGATAACAAGACTAGTTGCCAAAAGATGACTTCATATGATAGATTCACATTAAGAGAAATTTCAATTTAGTTTGCAAATGTCCATAGACAGGCATTTGAAGTGTCACAATAGTAACTGCACGAAATATTGTGAAATGCTCAATCAACATGCAGCTTCAAGCAGATCAGCCAAAAGCTCTCTTTGACCTTTACAAGATAAATAGACAACTATTTGTTTTAACATTTCAACTAAACAAGATGGTTGATAATTAGCTACCATATCAAATTTTTAGTTATTTACCTGCCATGTCATTCCAAAACTCTATGTCAACAAAACCCAGTAAGTGATGTCTTCATTTGACTATAACTACACTCTATCCAACACCACCAGAGTTTCATTGGTGTTCTTTTATTTTGAATTACTATAAAACTGAACTGCGATTATATTCGTAACTGAAATCTCGATTAGCAAATTGATCGTTAGAACACGATCCCCTATGCCAAAAGACTTCTCTAAGAGGATAAGTCGCATAGAATTCCACAGAAGTTCCATAATAGCCCCTAATTCCATGTAAACTTACAAATTGAAGGTATAGCTCTAAGTAAATTATTACCTGAATATGTGGCACGGGGCTTGAACCAAGTAGTACAAACTGCCCTCCAAGCTCCAGTGTTCGGTACAAAGCATGCCTAATAAGATGTACACCCTTTTGGGGTACCAGTCTTGTTACGCAGCCCACCTGATAGATTCAGATTTGGGTGACTGAGCACGACAAAAAGCAAAAGAATTGGAATTTCAAAATACAATTTGCTAAATTTAAAATCAACCTAAGTGATAACATACAAAAGGGGTACTAGAGAGGGAAAAGAGAAAATGAAGGCCAAGCATAATTTAGAAAAGGACATCAAACCAAACCAAACCAAAGCTGTATTATACATAAAATAATCAACACATCCATTTATATATATATTTTTTTTAAAAAAGAGGACTTGAAGAAAAGGAAATAGAAAAGCCAAAAGTAACCACAACAAAACCAGGTGAAATTTTTGCTTCTTAAGAAGGTAACTGACAGGACGAGTCATTTTAACTTTAGGCTACTTTCCATCCCGTCACACTTCCAAAACTTCCTCTTAAGCCACATTTCTTTCTATATGGTTTCATATGGATATCTTCGTCAACTGTTTTACTAAAAACAAGATCAAGAACATATGCTTAATTGGAGAACAACTTGAAACATTCTCTAGAACCACGTGGCATGCCATGTTCCATTAACAACCAATTTACAAATCTTTTTTTCAGATTACACCCGTTATCTCAACTTTTGGATCAAATGAATCCATTAACACAAATAGTTCATGGGAGAAATTCAGTTATTTGAACTTAACATGATTCAAAAAAGCAGGAACTTAAAGTACAGCAACCTGATTAAAGAAAGAAACAGTTGAACCACCAAAGAAGCAATCTAACCTAATCCATCGGTTAAATTCAGTTTGAAACCATTGAAAAAATTCATTTACTTGTCTGTGCATGAGATGGAGGAAGGGAATTTCAGTAACAAGGAAATCTATCATCTCGAATACATTACTACAGCACTGTCACTGAACTTGTGTTTCATCCATTTATTTTCACAAACATACTATATGATAGCAAGTAAGGAAGTCAGATCCTACACAGAGCACATACCAATGCAGACCATGAATAAGCCACTATGTGAATTTATACCCCCGCTTAATTGTAGGGGCAAGCTATTGTAATAAAAAAGATTATGCTTCAGACAAATTGAGTATATTTTTCAGCAAACCTAACCTCCTTGAGCTGTCAAATATAAGAAATTTGAATCAACCATGATAGATTAGAGTTTCTTACACCAAACAATAATAATTTGATTGGAAAGTGAGCTCGTGACTGATTACCATTGGTTTCAAGGCATTCGCAGAAGAGAGCCCTAGTTGCCTTCTTATTGCTCGTTTATTTTCTGCTTTTCCTTGAAGATCATTAGAACTGTACTGAACTTCAAGGAAAGCATCAGTTGCAGGATTCCATTCATCTGTGTCAATGCCATTGAGAATTCCGACAAACTTTTTACTATGGAGATTCAGTGTTGAATGCAGACCTTTTCCACCCTGAGAAAGACAGAATACATTTACGTTTACCCTTCTGAAGCACAGAACATTTCTGCCCAACAAAGAAGGCAAGGAAATATTGGCTAGAATAGTTCTGTCAGACTTGTTCAGCCTTAGCAATTTAAGATATTTACTATTTTCTAGAACCTAGGCTTATTTTAGCACTAATCCAAAATAACACCAATATGCATCGTTTCCAAATAACGCATATGCAGAAGTTCTTAAAAAATGAAACTTTCATTTCATTAAACTAACGTACCTTTAAGAGTTACACAAACAATAAAATGGGGCAACATATGTAAAAGAAAATGAAGAGGACAGAAGCATAGTGAGATGCAATCTTCACTGGGAGAAAAAACTAATAGAGTTGGAATTTTGTGGTATAGTTGCTTCAGTAGCTCGCTGAAAAACAACACAACAGAAACAACACAAAACATTGAAAGATTTACAGAATGAGTTTTATCTAAGGACCACAATTGTCCATATTTTGGCATGAGGCAGAAATCTCTACAATTTTAATAATAAAATAATAGATTGACTCATTTAGATGTGCCTGACCGCTATATAATTTACCTCTCATTTCTTTGCATTATGGAATCATGTTTTCTTTCTAATTTTTTAAGTGATTTATTCTGCAGTAATAATCACATCCTATTACCACTGAAAGGTGTACCCTTTGAGAATGGAAGAGGTCACTGGAATCGAGGCTATGCAGATACATCTATCCTATGGCAGATATCAAATGTTGAAAAGAAAGGTTATTAAGCCACGGGCAATTGAAAACAAAGTATTAACACCAAAGGATGCGGTAGAGTCTTCAATTTGATCACTATCTTTATTTTCTCAAGAACCCTACTGCCTTTTTCCTACTGCCTTTTTCACTCCTTTCACTACCTGACATTACTAAAATTTTGTTACTGACTGTTTATCCACCTATGACGGAATTCCTCATCATCCAGGGGGGGAAAAACTAACAGATTTATTGCAGAAACCTTCAATTAGCATTTTAACGGCAGCCTAAATTTCCCCTTCTCATTCTCTGATCCATAGCTCATATGAACCCTCGGTATAAAAAATTATGGTACCATAACAATATAATATAGAAAGCATTAAGCACAAACACCAGTAGATGTAGACTACTGTCTCTAAGAATTTAACATGCTACTCAAAGTGGAGAGTTAAGGAGGTTTATATGTCTATTGCTGATGCAATGAGCACAGTTTCCAACACATAATTAAGATTGATTGATTATGCCTATTTGCATTACAACTAACAAGGTAGTGATGGTTATAGAGGCAGCCTTCCATTCATCTGCGGAACAAATTATGATTCGATTACTCAGCCCAGTAAAATACAAATAAACAGTTCCTGAAAAAGGGAGCAAGCAAAAGTTAAGGCCAATGACCATACCTCAGCTGTTCTGACCTCCTGTGCATAAGTTGGAGACACTGTCGTGACAATATTGGAAAAGACAACTGCACCCTAGATAACATGATTTGAAAAGAAGACATTAATCTACAGATATGAAGGTGATGGAGCTTTCAAAGAAATATACTCACAAAAAAGAGGATATAATTAAGACATGTCTCCCAAGATTCTACACTAAAAGTCAGAAAAAAGAGAATGCTACGTGTTACTTTTAGCATGCATGTATAAAGCTCTGAGTTTTGCTAAAAGGAGACACCACACCTGTTCAGTCTGCACTTTTTAATTCCAGTTCAGATAACTTCCTACCAAAGGTTTCATCGTGACTCGAACTTTCTATTCTTTTTTACAATGGCAAGCAATTTTGATACCTTCACAGGATTGATCCTATCATGTGCAGAGTTGTCCTGCATTCTATCTGGCCTGTTTAGTTCTTGAACATCGAGACCACATGATGCCAATTCTGAAGCAGGTGCAGTCCCTTGATACTCAAAGTTGTGGCATGTAAAGCAAATTCTTGCAGAATTCAAGCCTTTTGGGGCATACAAATCCCAATACAGCGGTGCCTATGATTGGAGATGATTGCTGGTATGAGAATCAATGGTAAGTCCCTCAAAAACAGCACACTTAAACCGACAACATTTGGAATTGAACATACAACAAAAGCTGTTTGCCAATCGTGGCAATGGATAATGTCAGGTTTCTTGCCGGACTGAAGAAGCAGCTCCAATGCTGCACGACTGAAAAATGAAAACCGCTTGAAATCATCAGGCTCTCCATAGAGTTGTCCTCTCCAGAAGAACTTATCGGGATGAAGAGGCTCAATAAAATAAACGGGAAGGCCTGGAAGTGGAAGTCAAATTAGCACATAACACGAAGATCAAATGAGAAGCAAGAGATAATAAGAGATTTCTAACCATCGACTGTGCCAACCCAGACTTTGTTTTTATACAGTCTGCCATCAAAATAAGATTCTACAACAGCATCTAAGGCCTGTATAAGATGAGTTGAACATAATCTGTTAAGCGAACCACGAATCTTAATTTGTCAGCTCAAACCATCATAGAGTCAATTACCCTCAAGTCAAGAATACGGTCATATTGCATGCAGTCATATTTGGGAACAATAATCTCCACAAGGTGTCCTCTCTTCTGGAGTGCCTTGCTAAGACCAGTCACAACGTCCCCCAAACCACCAACCTGACATATTTGCAAAAGGAACAGTCATATTCATCTGAATTTAGCGAAAACATTACAACCAAAACATTTGAAAAATCCTTAAAGAAAATACAGTATTTCACTGCTAAATTTATCCATGTTCATAGAGACCGAAAGACAACTCCTCTCCCTTTTCAGAATGAGAGATACCTAGTTTAGCTGCTAAATGGTCAAGGTGACATTATAGAAAGGCTATTCAAATTTGCATCACATCATGATTTGTTTGCATGTTCACAGCACAAGATGTTGGATCGTTGTTCGTAGAAGTGCTCATGCTTAGATAGAGTTAGAGTACTCTTAGTGTTATCTAAAATATTAGTGAAACTCAACATCAGTAAGCAAATGAGCCAGATCAGACCTCAAATGTTCCAGTAGTCTGCCAAACATTTTTATGTCATAATCTCATTAAAGAGCCATGTATGAAGATGCTAAGTGGCAAAGAATCATGGAGATGCTAAGTGGCAAAGAATTAATGGAGACATGAAAAGATCGGGAGAATAATGATTGTAATGACCTAGTTTTAGGAACAATTCCAATTCTAAAAATTTCATTTCAAGCTGGCTACTTGGTTGATGAGGGCAAGTATTGGTGTGACGTAATGGTTGGCCCAGAAGAACATCACGTAAAGAGCCTATCCAGCATGTATGGGTAAGGCTGCATGTTAACCATCTACACAATTGACCTGACAACGCAAGCAGCCATGTGAATGGGGCATCTTTCTTTGTTAATCTAATGCTATTAGTAACAAGTGACAACAACTGATGACTAAAACTAGGAGTCACAAAATGAACAAAGTGTTAACCAGGCCAGTAGTCATGCAATTTGCCATTTTTCATTTGGTAATGGCCATGCTTGTGTTAAGTATCTGTCCATTAACATGTCCATCAACATCTGATTTCTTTCTTGCAGATTTCCCAACTTTCATTCAATGAGACTGCAACGATAATTCAACCTAGAAAAGCATTAATCAGATTGTGTGGACACGTACTCAAAAAACCATATATCCAAAATGCATACATAGAAGCTTCAGTAGGAAGAATAGAAATGAGAAACTTTCTAACCAGAAACTATAGAGGTGCTATTCATGAACTTCCTCTGGAGGTACAATGAACAAAAAGAATCGACTTGCATCTTTTTGGAGTCATATAAATGCCACATATAGTCTTTATGAAGATGTTTAACATAAGTGTTACTCAAAAAACAAAGGAGTGTCATGAATATGAAAACTAATGCTACAACAAATATCCTATTGGGCTGCGACAACCACCACAAAATTAGTGGTGCTATGCGACAACTACCACAAACCATTCAACATAAGGTTCAAGACCATAACAGCAGAAATCAACGTAGTTAGAACCAATGTTTCACCAACACATCAAAAGATCAAGTAATCAATTTTGTAGCTGTCTCAAGCTTACCTTAGCAACGGGTGCCATCTCTGCAGCTATATGAACGACATACAATCCTGGGCTAAATATCAACAGAAGGAGCAAATTAAACAACAGAAACTGATTTAGAAAAAATTTTCGGTACAAGGGAATACCTCGAAGGGGCTGATATGAGTCTTAAAAAGGTGGCCAAGGCCTCGAGTTCACTTTTGTCTTTGCAAGCCATGTATGCATCACAAATCCCTCTATCCCTTTTCCAGACCATTTCTCTCAAGAGCTTAGCATCATCAGCAGATAATTTCTTCTCAAGCAACCAACCATCAAATTTCAACAATAAATGGCTCCAAAATTCACGTGGCATATCATCCACTGGTTCATCGAGCATCCTTTTTCTGCTTTCCTCTTTCAAGCTATTGAGAGTATCTTGAAATTCGTTCACGGATTCCTGATATAACTGAACATAAGAATGAATCTCTTCATCCGACCTTTGAAGACGTTCCTCTAACAGCTTAATCTTTTGCTGCATCAGTTCATTATATTGCTGCAATTTTTCTGATGACACCTTGTAGACATTGGCTTCTTCAAGAGTCTCTTCCAACTTATCAACCTTCTTCCGCAGTTCCTGGTTTTGCTGTAACTCTACAATAGCTTGATCAGCCTGTTTGGTGGCCTTGTCAAGCAACAGTTGCAAATTTTCCACCTTTTCCCATAGGTCCTTGTACTCAAACTTTAAAGATGAAAGTTTGGAAACACCTTCCTGAGAAACTGAAAGTTTAGATTCTAGATCCTTCAGAGCTGACTCAAGATGGAACCTTTGTTTTTCCAGCACCATCACACGCTCATCTGTATCCTTAAGACTATTGAGCTCTGTCTTAAGGGCTTCGATGTCATTTTTTAGAGAGACATTCTCTGCCCTCAGGGAACTAAGCTCCTCATTAAGGAAATGAGTGCTATTTTGATACGATAAAGGTTTTTCTGCACTCAATTGAATGTTCTCATTCTCAAAGATACTCTGCTCACTTTGTTCAGTTCCACTTCTTTGTATCAATTCACTCCTCAGCTTCTCTAACTGATCTTCCAAAATTTCTGCATGCATCTTTTCCTGGGCAGCAACTCTTATTCGTGCATCAGTTTCTGCTAACTTCATCTCCAAAATGTTAATTTCTCCTTGCAATTCTTTCTTCTCAGATAGTGTGTCATTGAGATCCTCAAGTGCACTCACCCTGGCTTGGTTGAGAAGTAGAATATCTAGCAAGTAGACGAGATACATGAGCACACCCATTTCTTTAAAACTCAACTCCAATCAAGGCAAAAATATTAGCAACTTGCAATTTCTTACTTTTTTCTGCATTCTTTATCATGCCCATCAGATCCTCAACTTGAATACCAGACAACTGCTGTCCCGTATCACTGATGATGGCCTTCATTGACCGAAATTGGAGGGATGGCACACAGGAAAACGAAAATTTAGAGCTCATTACATTTCATCGAAGTCTTGTCTGAATTATTTTGCAATCTATCTATCTCTCAATGTCAACCAATGAACCAAAGCATAGGCACCATATGATGAAATCAAAGTATGTCAAATGCCAGAAACTTACACCATAAAAACGTTCCCATGAAAAACACAGTCAAAACATGCTCTCAAATTCTTAATTTGCAAGATATTCATGAACTAGAACCAATGTGCACATTGCATACGCGTATCCAGACAGATTAAAAAAAATAAAAATTTCCCAAGAAAGCACAGAAATGCTACAAGAAGAATACCAAATTTGTCTCCATCGCCGTACTGCCGGAAGCTTCTGTTCTATCAGCATTCTGGTTCTCCACATCAATCACGACTCCATCGGAATCATCGTCCTCAGAATCATCAGCCACAATTTCCCGATCAGCGCTACGCACGCTCTCCGCCAAAGCAGCGTCCTCTTCGCCCTCTCCATTCACCACAATCGACGGCGGCCTATCCGGCGAAGCCTTCTTGACCTGCGGCCTCCTGCTCCCAGAACTACTAGTCATCCACACACGAAACCAAAAAAAAAAAATGAGAATCCCAAACACGCGCCATTGAAACCGAGGAAATCAGCCACCTGGCGGAGCACCTGAGGCCGCGCTGCCGCATCTTGCAGGAGGCGGGGAGAAGCCGGCGGCGAGGCGCGGGGGAAGCGAAGGTCCGCGGGAAGCTCGAGTCCCTCCGGCACGGCCCGCTCAGCCCCCGGCTCAGCAAGCACGTGGACATCGCCGCCGCGGCCATCGAATCCCGATCGAAGCGGCAGCCTGCCGGCCCGCCCGCTCTGCCGGAGACGACGGGCGAGAGAGCAGCGACGGCCAGCGGCGGCGGTCTTCTTCTTCTTCTTCACCGAGCAACCGCCGCAACAGCCACTGCCAGCGCCGGGAAGGCCGGCGGTCGTCGGCGCTCGGGAGGCTTCGAATCTTTCCGTTTTTTTCGTGGAGGAAGGGGGAGGCGGTAACGGTGCGCGCGGGAGTACGCGAGAGCGAACGACTGGCCGCGGTTGTGAGGGTGCTCCCGCGCCGACGTTATCCTGATCCGACGGTGGGGATTCGGTGGGGCCCGCGCGGGGAGGGGGTGGATGAGGGTGGATGCGGTTGGGGGCCAGGGGTGTTTGGGTGGGGGCTAGCGTAGGGGAGAGCGGCTCCAGCGGCTGGGATGCGAAGCAAGGTTTCTTTAAGAGAATCGATGCGAGATCGAATCGTGGATCAGGGAAATTTTCGAGGTAAGAAGAGATCCGGTCCGAAAGGAATGGAGCTATAGATAATAAGTAACGAGGATAAGTGTATTGGACACTCATAATAAAAGTGCAACTGATTTCTCAAACTTTTACAAAGTACAGTTAAGTCACAATCAAATCTTAAAATTTTAAAAAATATAAATAATTTTTCAAATTTATTAAAGTTGGTACAATCGAGTTCTTCAATTAACTCTATCAAACTTGACGAATGTAAAATGTTAACAAGTTCTCTAAGATTTGATTACATGAATTTGACAAGTTTTAGGAGTTGATCATATTTTTTGAAAATTTTATGATTTAATTGTACTTCTTGAAAATTGTATAACGTAATTGTACTTTTATGATAAGTTTTAGAATTTCTGATACACTTCTTCCTATGTAGTGTAACGGGATTTTTTTTATAGTCTCTCAAGACACCAATTATTAGGAATGATCAGTTTTAAATGAGTTGGTTGTAAACCTAGTCTAGGTAGATTGGTTCAATTCGTGATTTTACACGAGAATTGGTCCACATAATATTTTGGTCAAAAACAACACACACATGCCTGCATGCGTACACACACACAAATATATATATATATTAACAAGTTGCACGACTTCACTTCCAAAAACATATGTTGGTCAATGAAGGTTGGATTCTCAATGGGTCCCAATTATTCCGTTTTTTTTTTTTTTTTTTGGTCTTCTCCTACTCTACGCCTACTCTACACTCAATCGCAGACTGCGCTCGCTTGCGGGCGTGGGAGCCGCAACCCACTCTCGAAAACTCACGCGTCCCTACCCCCAGAAGGTGGGGATTTGAACCCCTCACCTCCCCCTTCCAAGTTGGAAGACACAAATTGCACATTTAAAGATAAGTTGGTTTGTGTTAGTGCCTCCAATCATTGACCTTGTTTAACAAATTTCAGTTATGTTATCACAGTTATTTTCTTAATTTCAGATGAGGAAACTCTCTTCTCTCATATGTCTATAGGTGATTCCAGTGCTGAGCATAGATGCTCCTTTGTGTCATATCTGATTTAATCAAGAGTTTCTTTCTGTATGATGTGATGATGAACTCTTGGGTAGTGAGATGGAGAAAGAGAAGAGAATGATTATGTGCACATTTTGTTTGGCTCATTTTCAATTAATAAGATAGAAATATGAAATTATATGATTTTTGTATATCTCGTAATAAAGAGTACATGAATATTTTTTAACTTAATTAAGTGTTACAATATCAATTACATTAAAATATTTAAATAATAAACAACGCATTCATTTAATAGTTTAAATTTTTAGAACAGTTGGCAATAATTTTACAAAATTTCACATAATATCAAAGCTGGAGGTCTTAATTCTGAATTTTTCCATGCCTCATAGTCTCCTCAATTAAATTTCAACATATAATTTTAGACAAAAAAGTAGATTGAGCGTGAGGAGAGTATTAGAATGTTTTAATAATAAATCACGCTTTTATCTAACAGTTTAAATTTTTAGAACAATTGGTGGTGGTTCCACGAAATTTAATAAATTACAATAAGTAACATTCGGTTAAGATGTAAGATATATTATATGTAATCAAGAGAAATATGGAGAATCTCATCCCTAATACTCCATTCTCTAACGTTTCTTATTTTAACGCGCTGATACTCAAATGTCTAACCCCTGTTCCCTCCAATGTTTTTCTTCCTAGAAAGAGGGAATACGAGAGTGGCATTGCGAGGTCTTCCACCTTAGGACGGATCTCCTGTCTGTTCTTGAACTCTTTAAGAATCTGTTCTGATCCAAAACTCAAGATAATATATATGAAGCCGTAAATTTGGATAAAGGTACAAGAAAGAAACACTCGGTGGGAAGTGCTTTAGTGAACCCATCAACAGTCTAATCAAACCATGTAGTGGAGACGAGGACCGATGCTGAGCAAAACTGAAAGCAACACTTAAAAGCAAAAAACATGATGGAGAACTTCACTAAGCATAATTAAAGAGAAAGAAAAAAACTCTCAAAACCCTAGCGCCTCCTCAGATCAGTACATCAACGACTCCCGTTCTGAATTTAGCCGGACTCATCATTTCTATCTTGAGCCTTGGAAGCAACGTCATCAAGATGTTGCTGGTACACAAAGGAGAGAAACCCCCATACTGCCAACACCATGGCAACAACCTTCACTCCATCCATCTTGTCGTCGAAAAACACCACGGCCAGCACAGGGACGATCGGCAAGCCCACGATCGCGATCACGTTCGAGAACACCGACGACACCTGGAAGATCAGTCCTCCCATCCCGATCGCGAAGACCTGCCAAGTTATCGCCGTCCAAACCAAGGTCATGACATAAGATACCTTCCCTAGCGAGAACTCCTGCATTTCCTCCTTCAGCTCCTTCCACTCCCCGCTAGCAAACAGCCCCACCAAGATGATGAACGTCGCAACCATGGACTCGTACGTCAGCAGCTCGAAGATCGTGTAAATCGGGTCCGTCCTCTGGACTTTCCGGAAGTAAAGTTGCGTGAGATTGAGGATTAATCCGCAGCCGGCCGACGCGACTAATGTGCATATGAACCCGACCGCATACTTTCCAGTGGACGCTGTAGTACCGTTCGCATCAGATTGAAACACTAAGAGGGTGGATGAGATGGTCAAGAGCACCAGAGAATTGATTGTCAAGGGAGTGAACTTCTGCGAGTTGATGAAGTAGGCGAGCAGGGCAGTGAAGCCCAGTTGCGACGCGCTGATTAGAGAGAAAGTCGACACGGGGAGGTACTGAAGTCCGACTGAGAACAGCATAGCACTCCCTGCGAAGATTATGCCGAAAATGATGTAAACGAGCACAAGCAGTCTTGCGTCCATACGGCCATCGAGGGCGGTTTTTGTGGCGGAAGAGGACTTGCTTGGTGAGAAGAACAAGTAAGGAATGAGGATTGGGAATCCTACTATTTGAACTAGAGTCTCCATCCATTTGCTCTTCCCTCCCTTCTCATAGTAGAGTCTCCCCAAGATTGTGGCTACCGATTGGCCTGAGAGGACAAACAGCGAAAACACCGCGATTCTCAGCCACCACTTGTAGTTTCTTGCCGAAGACAGCGCGGCCTCGGGCTTGCTTGCATCGTTCAGGTGTCCAGGTGATTTTGTTTCTCTGGATTCTTCACCTGGGACCATGCAGATTTTGAGAATTTGCGCTATCAGTGAAATTGCTTCATTCAAGAGGCTAAGGATAAGGAGAAAAGATGAACGCGTAATCTAGATTTTGTCAAGTCATTTAATAGGAACAACAGTCATCTTATTTTGACTTATCCTCTTCAACCGAACCACTGAGTTTTGGCCCACGAATTTTTCGGATTAGCATGTCAAGCAAATAACTTTCAGATATGATAATATCTAAAAGCGAAGTCTGCAGCCATTTGCTCTAAAGTTTCAGGTACGAGAGGGCAATGCGAATTATACTTTCTGAATACTTGTAAATGAAGTCGGCAGCAATAAGTTGCACAAAAACAAGTCACTTGAGCACAAGAAAAGACTCTCAAAGCCAACAGGAATGCAAGCTGGCATCATCCAGCTAATGTATGGAAACAATTTTTCACTATAGCCTGAACAAAACAAAAATAGTCAGCTTCCTTTTTTCCATGAAGGGAAATGTTATTAAGTCAATAGTCAAGGGAATTAGAAAGAACATAAAACCTGCCAACACAGATCACAAGCATTTCACCCACCTTTTGCCTCATGCCATGGATATAACTTCTCTAGAATTCAAGTAGAAGAGGCCAAAGGACTTTTACTTTCATCAGAAAATATACTGATCTTGGAGTTCTATTCCTACTTGTGAAAGTCTCTACTTACCCCTGATGGTGAGCTGAGTCTCTTGAACTTGTTCACCCATGAACCTCGTCAATTGATCAATCTGAGAGAGGCTTGTCCTGCAAAGTCCACAATAACTCAAGCTGCTAGATTTATAATCTCTTGTCTATCCACAATCCCTTAGTGGGTGGGTAATCAAGTGCCCTTTTGCATTATTCCTTGCCCTCACGCCCTTCCTTTATTTATTTAATTTCGATTTTTTAACATCTCATCCGAAATGGGAAATCACCAGAATCAGACACTGATTTTTGGAGTAAATAATGATTTTTCCTTCTAGACATGATATCACTTTCCAACCATTCTACTGGACGGCTGCGTTGAGCCCCCACTAAGTGGAGGACTACCCTCCACAATTAACGAATAAAAGCAGATCAAGAAAGTGCTTTTAGGTGATGTTGCGGGCTACAGGGGGATATCCATAACGAAACGTACTAATAAAGTTCAAAACCTATCATATTAGTATCAAGGGAAAATTTCAAATAAGGACCCAAAATGCCTTTATTTTTTCAAATAAGGACTTGAAGTAGATATTATTTTAGATAAGGGCCTAAAGTGCTATTATTTTTTCAAATAAAGACATGAAATAAACCTTATTTTAAATAAGAGCCTGAAGCGGTTATTATAATTTCAAAGAAATGCCTGAACTCATTGTTTAATGAAGGGTAATTTTGTCTTTTAAATTTTTATAAATGTTTTCCTTTTTTCTCTTTTCTTCCAAAAAAATTAAAACATTATTATTATTATTATTATTATTATTATTATTATTATTATTATTATTATTATTATTATTATTATTATTATTATTATTATTATTAAAAAAAAAAAAAGGAACACACATGGGAGGGAGGCTCCCTCTTACCTATGGTCATCGCCTTATCGCTGGTGGGGTGGTGGTGATGGCTGGTGGGGTTGCTAACGCTTGGGTGAGGGGGTCACTCTTGCTGACCAGAGGCGAGGGCCTATTGGCCCTCCCCTAAGATAAGAGAGGGCTAGCAGGCCCTAGCTTAGTTTCCCTTGACCAGTTTGGGGGTGCTGGCCACCAAGCCGAGGCTGAGGTCTAAGGGCATTGGACGAGGGCTAGCGACCCTGTCCATGGGAGAGGGACATCACTCTTTTCCATCTCTAGCAAGGGTTGCCAGTCTTCACCCAAGCGTCGGGGACTCCATCGGCCATCACTACCACCCCATTGGCAATGGGGTGGCGGCCATAAGCAGGAGGGCTCCTCCTGCCTCTATTTTTTCCTTTTTTGGTGTTTTTTTCTTTTTAAAATTTTTAATCTAATTTAATTTAAATTTAAGTTGTATTTGGACGAAAATATTCCTAATTGACCATAATTTTTGTTGGCCGGCAAGTCAGCAAGTCGGCAAGGCGGCAAGGCTAGGCCCCTATTTGAAGTAATCATAATTACTTCTGACATTTCTTTGAGACTAATATAGTTACTTTGGGCCTTTATTTGAAATAAGATCCGCCTTAGGCTTTTATTTGAAAAAACGAGGGCATTTTAAGCTTTTATCTGGAGTTTAAATTTTTTAATTGGACTAATTTAGTCATAAACTTTTTTTTTATATGAGTATACATTGAGTCAATCCACTCAATTTAGATCGGAAATTGTCAATCATCTTATATGATACGGTCAGTGCTAACGTAAATAAGTTTTTGAATTTTTAAATTATTTTTTCGTTTTTTTCATCTTCTCTTTTCCTTCTCATATTTTTCTTCCACTATGGTTGGTGAGGCTTGCCAACCACTAGATGAGGCCAACAAAGCCCTCTTCATCCATCGGCAAGTGGTTGCGGCAACCGGCCTCACTCATAGCCGCTCGCACCTCACCCACATCTCGGCAAGGCTGGGTGAGGGCCACAACTCTTGCTCAGTGGTGGGTGAGTGGTGGAAAAGAAAAAAAGATAAGAAGGAAAAGAGAAGGAAGAAAAACTTATCCCCGACTCCCTTAGCTAAACATTATACTCTGCTTATAATGAAGAAAATCTTACCTTGCCAATTGGGAGAAAGACCTTTCTAACTTGGAAAGGAGAGGTGGGGGATTCTAATCCCCACATTCTCAAGGGGGTTGGGTGTGGACGATTTAGTTTCAAGAGTGGGTTTCGACTCTCACGTCATGCAAAGAGATAGGGCAAAAGTTTGAGAGTGAGTGTTAGAATATGAATAGAGTAGGACCGACCAAAAAAAATAAAATTGGGAGGAAGCTCAATTGGTGGAGCAACTGGGTAGAGTAGTGTCTAGAAGTGGGAGGAAAATAGAAGACGGAGTAGGAAAGCTCCAATAAAGGGAGATACGATTGCCTTACAAGGTGAAAAGACGATTGAAAGAGGGGCATGGCCTGACCATAAATGTTTTGCCCCACATGGTCCTACATAGCTAACCTTTGAATGGTACATTCCAATTCAAATTGCTCCTAAGAAGCGTCAATGCAAAAAAGGCAACTGTCTACTACCTTTAATGTGCAAAGGAAAAAAAAGAAGAAAAAATTAATAAAATTTCAAAAAGTATTTAAAAAAAATTGTTCATATCAACACCTATCATGTCATATAGCATGACCAATGTTCACATCAGTAATTTTCGACCTGAATTAGCTAGAAGGACTTAATTGGTATCAATATGAAAAAATTTAAAGGTAAATTAATCCAATTAAAATGTCTAAAATTGAATTAACACAAATGTAATAGATTTATACATTTTTTGCCACTTCATCTTTAATTCAATGGATCAAATTTGTGAATTAGCCGTACTATTTCTGGAGTTTTCCATAGGAGAAAGATTTCTTGAGAAAGCATTTCCATAGAGATGTAGAACCTCTGAAGGTCTTACTCTGGTGCATGTTCAAGAACCATCTTTTTAGAAAATCTTTTAGAATAGTTTAACATTATAATCACACAAAGTTACAGAAGTGAGTGGCAATGGCAACGGACGCGCCCCAATTATGTTATTCATTCTTAATCGGATGGTGGTTTCGACGACTATGTCTAGTGGGGCTTGGACGGTGCTGGCGGCGGAGGTGATGGTGGTTGATCGACGGTAATAACCAAAGAAAAGGCCTTGAAAACATTTTTTTTTTCTGAAAAGCATGTCATCACTCGTTTCGTGTGTATTTTGTGGGCCCAAAATGATTTTCTTTTTAAATCAACTATATGTTTTCCATTAACAGAATTCTATTGCCCCGTATTAAAAACTACAAATTAGTTTTTTCTCGTATAGGTAAATTTCAATAAGTCGTGATAATTATTAAAAAAATATTGTAAAATTAATGAATGGTCAGTATTTTTCCATATAACTTGTTGGTTTCTATCCTATAATTATATGAAAGTACAAACTTTTCTTATTGCTTGTAAATCAGCAATTTTGTACAATTACAAACTTCTATTTGTATAACTTACCAACAATTCAAATTTACTAACTTTTATATAAAATTGCTAAGTTATAATTAGAGTCATCTAATAACTCTTTTGTCATGTTAAATTACAAACTAAATTCAGATTATCAGTTCTTATCTAAGTTACTTACTCATGCTCATCTTTATAAATTACAGTCACGACCTTACCTCAAAACAGGTGAAATCATATAGAGTTTGGCTACTAAGCCTAGACTTAACTCGGGTTCTTCCAAGCTCATATCAATTCATAACTTAAGTTTATGTTATTTAACATGCTAGATTGATTCATTTTGGAGTTGCCACAAATCAGTTTGGGTTTGATTAGATATTCAAGTAAAGCATAGGGAAAATTACATTACTTCTACGAACTAGAGAATTCAATTACACTAGATTACTCTAACACCCTCTCAGTACTTTTTTCTCTTTATTTAAAAAAAAAATGTTTTGGCAGGCAACTTGGATTCACTTTAACCCCATCCATTAATATGTGAGGTAATTATACAGGTGGGCAACCATTAATGAAACACCCAATATTCAAAGCGATGAATAAATTGTAAGGGTAAAGAAGGAATTTACTTATCTTGGAGCAATGTAAGCATGTGCAACAAATATTAATTAGAAACCACATTCAATTTTAAATGTGATTTTTAATTACCACATAATTCCACTCAAATCTTTTTTTAATTTTTTTTTTAATTTTGGGTTTTCTCTTATTTAAGTGAAAACTAAGTTATATGTCATGCAATTTTACTAATTAGCCTAATTCTAGTGACGGACAATAATTAATATGCAACTACTTTACTTGACATGCAACTTATAACATGATAAATAATCCAATCATGCAAACAACGTGCAAGTATCAAATTACATGACCTAATTCTATATGACACACACATGAATTTTTTTGAATATTTTTCATAAAAATTCATAATTGAAAATTACTAAAAATAAAAATCTACCTAAAGCAATATATTATCTACAATGTGGTATTGTTGCATTCTAGTTGCCACCAAAGGCACTAGACTGACTGGGAACTTGCGGAAAAATCATTTGGAATCGCTGAGCTGATGACGATTTTATAGGTAAGCCAGCAATGGAGGTTGCAATTTGCTCTGAGCAATGTTGCTTTGGAGCTGGACCGAGAACCGATCATCCTTAGAAGTAATTTTTTTCCAGAAGATAACACAATTTTCACTTTCTTTTTAGAACTCACACAATATTCAATGCCTTTTGCTTCTTTCACTTTTTTTTTTTGGTCAAAAAAATTTCCATTTTTCACCAAAATGATACATGATGGGAAATCTCAAAAGTCACAATAACAAGATAAGCCCATAAACCTCCAAAACAAACCAAAAACTAGAAATCAATGCACATTAATAGAGCATGGTTGATAGAGATAATCATGGGCTCGTTTATCAAGAACAAATCTGTGACTGCAACCAAGCGAAAGGATTGATGGTTGATTACCATATCACATAGCATCATCAGTGATAGGCACACACCAAGATTTTCATCTGTAGTTACAACTTTTACCTTTCTATAGTGTATGTCTAGGTTTGGTAGGCATTCCCAATACCATCATCATACGGAGATAACATAAACATATTTCTAACACATGTTCGAGTGAGCCTTGTAGTCAATGTCAAGTGCCAAAACTTTGAACTTAAACACATTAAATGAACACAAATTTTAAACATTGAAATTGTTGGGAATATAATTGAAATTGGAGATAGAGTATTTATTCATTAAAATTCCAAATTCCATAATTAGATTGAAGAGAAAAGCTCCTAAATATAAAATTAGGAGAGAAAAGCTCCCAAATCTAAAATTAAATTGGGAGAGGAAGGAAAAAACAGAAGGAAACAAAAGGAAAAGCAACTAGGAGGGGAGGGAGAGGTCTAGGTCAAATCTCTCCCCTCCAGAAGTGGATGACACGAAGAAAGGTTCAAAAAGGGAAGTGGATGAGATGTAGAAAGGTCCCACCTCGGACCGAGCATGCATACACCTCCAATTACTCTGCTCGAGGCCAAATCTCTTTCTTCTTTTTCTTCAATATATCTTTCCCACAACTAAAAGATTCGGCCTCCCTCATGCCCATTTCGATTCTGTGCGAAAAAAAATCTTTATGATTTCAAATTTTGATGAAATTTTTGTGCACATAATTTCAGCCATTAAAGAAATAATGACCTCGGCTAAATTTTATTTCATGCGAGCTTAATTCAATTAATTCGATTAAGCTCATAACTATTCACTCAAATGCATCCACCGCTAGTCCAATTTTAATGTAATTTATGAATCTATTAACTACTAATGCAAGTGCTCCTAATATTTATGTGCAATTAACTAATATTTTTGTCTAGGGTTGGGGTCAATCCCTACTCTTATATGCAATAAACTCCTAAATAATTAGTGAATATTTGGGTGTTAACATTTACCAATTTTTATTCTTGAGTTATCCAATTTTATTTGCCTTGGGTTAAAAACCTTTACTACTAACTCAATCAAGAGATTACCAACCTAAATTAGCATGACTCACCAATTTTTCTCCTTTTTGAATTATCACCTCAGGTTACCAACTTTTATTTAAGTTACTTACCAACATTTATTTTCTTTTTTATTTAATTGCCATCCTTTGTCTTGTCACTTACACAATTTTATTTGAACTTCTTAACAACGCTTTATATTTTCAAACTCTTTTATAAAACAATTTTACCAACCTCATTAACTTGTCAAGTTTTTTCCTTATCAAGATACTAACTAGTTTTGGGTTGCTAACTCTCATTTGACTTATTATCAAGGTTATTTTTCTTTAAATTACGAGCTTTTCTTATCTTTCCCTTACTTTTATCTACCTTTTCTACTAACATCTTATATGTACTGACTTTTACATGAACTTACTAACTTCAATTTAAGTGATTTATCCTCTTTTCTCCTATTAAGGAATCAATTAATTTTGGGCCATCTCAACTCTCATTTGAGCTAGTTAACATCATTTATTTGGATTTTTGGAATTTACTAGGTTTTCTATTGGTTTGGTTAATTAAGAATAAAGTTAATAAGTCAAAAGATAAAGTCTAGATTTCGTATAGTAGTGAAAAAAGCTAAGGTGTTTGTAAAAGTTAATAAATAATTACATTGGCTTTGTTATTAGAGAAAAAAGAAGTTGGTCTTTACCGAATAGATGTTGGCAAATAAATTGATTAAGAATTAGTACCGCAAATTAGTTGACAATTCAATTGTAAAAAGTGATTGTAAATATAACAAATGAAGTGGAAACTCAACATGAAAATCGATAAATTAAAATAAAATTCGAATAGATGGTGGTAAGAAACTCAAATGAGAGTTGGAAATCAAAATCTAGTTGGTAACTCAATTGGAGAAAAGTCGGTAAATTAGACAAAAAAGGGTTGGTTGGTAATTACATGTAGAAGTTGGTAAATTTACAGTGTTGCCCATAAAGGTAAAAAAAAAAAAGCTCATAAAAAATCAGATAAGTTTTTTTTTTTTTTTTTTTCATGGTACAAGAAGTTAGTAATTTAAAAACGAAAAAAAAAAAAAAAAAAAACCAAGTTGGTAACTAACTCAAATAAGAGTTAATATTGCAAAACTAGTTGGTAACTTGATCGGAAAAAAAGTTGGTCATCACTAAAATTAAGGTTAATAACTTCTTAAAAGAGTTTTAGAAATTAAAAATAAAGGCAAATAAAAGTTGGTAAGCAATAAGACTAGCTTTTTGTTTTCATAAAGATAAGAAAAGTTAGGATTTTAAAAAATAATTAGTGCCACCAAAACTCCAAATTGGTACACTCATGCTACATTTGCTCCAAACTGATTTCGTTTCATAAAAATCCCAAGCTAGGTACATTTATGCTACATTTATTCTAAAATTGGTGACCCATGCCACATTGAACCCAAATTGTAGTAAATCTGAGGTGTTTGGGGAGGGGGGGTGAATGTGGCACAAGTACACCATTTTCGAGATAAATATAACATGAGTGTATCGGTTTGAAATTTTTTGTAATTTACAAATTAGTTTGGGGAAATATGGCATATGTGCCAATTCAAAAGTTTTTATCACACAAAAATTAATGTGAAGTAAGTGTATTATGGGTATACCAATTTGTGACTTTTTATGGTATTGTTTTTATGACAAAAAAATTAATGTGAAGTAAGTGTACGATGGATATACCAGTTTGTGATTTTTTTATGATATTAACTCTTAAAAAAATCATTAAAACTACTCAAATAAAAGTTTGGGATTGCAAAACTAGCTAATAACTTAATTGGAGAAAATTTGGTAATTGTTTTAATTGAGTTTAGTAATCTCTACAAAGAATTAGTATTTAAAAAGTTGAAAATTAAGGAAAATAAAAGTGGTTAGTCAATAAAATGTTGGTAAACTTAAAAAAATAAAAATAAATGTTGGTAATAATCAATTCAAATGAAATTTGGTGATTCAAAACTAGTTGGTAACTTAATTAAAAAAAGTGATAAGTCACTTGAATAAAGGTTAATATATTCATATTATGGTTGGTACATTTAAGGCGCTCGTAAGAAAGGTAATAAAAGTTTGTAAATGATAGGGAAAAAGGACATTAATGGTTCACGAATTTTGACCCAATGTGCAATATGGTTCATGAACTTTTAATTTGTTCAATATGGTCCATGAACATTAGCTCATGGGTAATGTCATCCCCGAACTTTTAATTTATTTAATGGAATCCCTAAATTTTTTGTACATAATCAATTTAATCCATAAACTATATAAAAAGTTCAATATTGTCATTTTTATAGAGTTTATAGACTATATTGAATATGTACTAAAAGTTCATGGACTATATTAAACAAATAAAAAGTTAAGTGATTAGATTGTACATTGGGCTAAAATTTAGGTACCACATTGAACAAATTAAAAGTTTAGGGACTAAATTGCACATTAAACCAAAGTTCATGGATCACTTGTGTCTTATCCCTAAAAAAAAAAGAAAAAGAAAATGAAGAGAAGTTGGTAAGTTAGAAAGCCAAATAAACATGGTAATTGACTCAAATTATAATTGGTAATGCAAAGCTTATTGGTAACTTAATTGGATAAATGTTGGTAATCACTCCAATTAAGATTGATCATTTCTAAAATGAATTGGTAAATTTAATGGTTTATTAAGCAATGCAAATAAAAATTGGTAACTCAAAGAAGAATTTGGTAATGAGAGAAAAACTAGTAAATTACAAAAATAATGATTAGTGAAAAAACAAGTAAATTACAAAAATAAAAATCGGTGAATTTAGATAAGGGAAAAAAGATACCAAAAATCTTAAAATATATCCTATTTTTTTTTTTATGATACTAAAAACCCCAAACTATACCAACTATGATACATTTATACTAAACTTTTTTATTATGACATGTAAAACCCCAAACCTATACCTATGTGATACATCTATCCTTGGTCAAATTTCAGTTAAATGATTTTTCAACCAAAATAATGCTGTTGTTATTTTACTTAAGCTATGTTAATGTCATGTGAACACTGTTTGCTTTCAACTGTCTACGTAGGTAGATTTTTAACCACGTTCATTGACGAAACCATGATGGGGGTAGATGTGTTGCACAAGTACAAGTTTGGAATTTTTTGTGCCATAGAAAAAAGTTTAAGGTAAATATGTTACAATTGGCATAATTTGAGATTTTTAGTGGTTTTTTTTTTTTTTTTCCTTTGATAAGAGTTGATTAACTTGAAACTTTGTAAGAAAGATCAGTAAATGGTAACATAAGATGATAATTTAAAAAACCCAATAGACATCATTGAGTAACTCAAATTAGAGTTAGTAAATTAAAAAACTCCAAATGTCATAGTTTGGGTTTTTGGTGGATTTTTTTTCCTTAAATAAGAGTTGATTAACTTGAGACTTTTATAAGAAAGATTGGTAAATGATAACATAAGATGATAAATTTAAAAACCCAATAAAAGTAACTAAAATTAGAGTTAGTAACCCAAAACTAATTGGTAAATCCGAAAAAAAAAAATCCGATAAGTCACTCAAATGAAGATTAGTTAATTCACTTAAGCATTGGTATATTTGAGACGTTGATAAGAGAGAAAAGATAGAAGTAATATATGAGTAAACTTGAACTATCAACAAAATTCGGCAACTCCATAAAAGTATTTGAAGTTACCAACGAGATATCGAAAAATCATGCAACTGATAACTTCTTTTTTTTATCAACAGTTTTGTCTTTTGCTCTAATAAACTATTTCGGAAATATATCAGTCGGAAAGGAACCGTTTTTTTTTTTTTTTTTATTATGTTCTTTAAGCGGAACAGTAGAATCGTCCCATCTATCGCAAGAACATCAGTATCTTTGCTGATACAGCCTTGTGGAGACACGCATTAGAAAACTCAAGTCACTTTGTCTGCATACAGGGGGGGAAATCTTGTAGTGATGGATTGTGCCGTTGTCCTCCACATCTTGGATTTGCTCAAAAACAGATTTTGCTGAATCTGGATCTCTGCGAAAGAGACGCGCACTTCGTTTAATCCTTTTCCGGAATCGGCGGGACAAGATATTCCTAATTCCACGGTCGACAGGTTTGTGATTTTCTTACGTTCGCAAATTGTTGATTTTCCCTCTCTCTCTTTCCTTCCCCTTTTCACTTTCCGGATTGATGTCGATTGGAGACTTTCCTTACAAAATTTCATCTCTTTTTTCCCGAGAGCGGAGACGTTTCCTTTCTTCATATCCTAGGTGGTGTTACCAAAGAAAACACGAGTACTAAATAAAAGAAGTATGTAATTTGGAAATACCCTTTTTCGAAGGTAATAATTGTGAATATCATAAGGGACGGCCATTGGTTTGAAATAGCCATGCTTTCTTGTTTAGTAACCTAACAAGTATCTTGGGATGCCCTACAATGAATCGCCGAGAAAATCAAAATGCCCCCAAACTTAAAGAAAATTTACCCGAAGAGCTCACGTTTGAACCCTAACATCCCTCGCTTCCCACTCCATCTGTCTCCACCATGACCGTGTCGCACCTCTGCCACTGTCACACAGCTTCACCCATTGCCGCCGCCCCGGCTCTTCCTTGCCCCCCCTCTTTCTCTGCACGATTGACTAGCCAACATTGTCTCACTCGAAAGACCAAATAAATTTATATAGTTATATTCAAATATTCAAGATATTGGACATTTCGTTTCGTAAAAGAAAGGGGTACTTAAAGAAATAATTGGTTAACCAAAAATAGTGAGTATAAATGATGTTTTGTCGGAAAAACTGTGTATATTTGAGGTGATTGCTATGTTTCAGATATTCAGCGTTTGTCTAGTCTGAAGCTTAACCACGAGAAAGTTTATTCTGAAGCTCAACGATTGCTATATTCTATGGATCACATGGATTAAGCTAGTTCTAGGTCCGTTGAACTCGAAGCAGATCACGCTTATGCTTGGAGAAAGATGTTGAAACTGAGGCCCTCTCTATAGCCTTAAAAGTATTGGTCTCAGGTGAGCTCGAGAGAGTGATTCTTTCATAGTAAAGAAGATGTAACTGAGTAGATGTGAGGTTGCAAGGGCAGTAGCTCTCCCTTGTCATTCTGATCTTGCTTAATGAAGAGTAATTTACATACCCAAAATATATAAATAGACCATCTTATTCATTGTGAAAAAATAAGTAAAATGACTGAAGAAGAATTTTACAGATGCCAACTTATACATTAGTCACGTTATTTGGTTGGTGATATAACCAACATGAAGAAGTGTTTTGTCAATTGTCATTCTATTTCAATTGAATTTGAGTTTATACAATTACAATACTATTCATGCATAAGAGTCCGCGTAAAGCGCGGGTCAAACAATTAGTTATGATGAACGCACTTGCACTCCCTTAATGAATACTTTCCATAAAAAGTGGCCAAGTGGCTTCCCAATTCAATGAAAATAGCGATCAATCATGTCCTCGATTCGTTCTATCTCACCGTCGCTCCCTCCCTCATGTCCTCCACCGGCGAGTCCACCGGCGCCTTCAAATCATCGCCACCTTTCAGCTCAGCCCTTTCCAGCTGGAGTTTTCTCTTTGTTTCTTTTTCCCCATAAACAACAAAGAAGGGTGTTTAATTGTCATAGTACATTTAGTCAAGTATTCTTTATTGCATACATACGACCGAGATGGGTCACATATAATTATATAACAGTATAAGCAATTCTAAATTAAGTAAAAAAAAAAACGACTTGGCATTCAGTTCATATGGTAGAATTGACACACAAATTATATTCAAATAATTATCAGAAATCTATAACCCAGCCATAATATTCCACTTAAAATTCTAGGCGAATCTGAACTAAACATTCAAGGTGGGAATGTGATTTGAACATTTTTTTGTTTACATCTTATAGCTGCTTGGGTCGATATGTTATTAAAAAAAATTAGTGGGGTCAAAGCATAAAAGTTAGCGAAATCACATATGCTAAAGTGCTTATATATACTAATAGGAAATTTTGAAAAGTCAGTGGAGGCACATGCGCTGCTCATAAAAAGGTGGCTCCGCCATGGGATAATCTCAAGTATAAAATGCTCCACCAATCTCGGAACCAAGTAAGTCGCAAATCAATGTCTAGATGGATGACCTAATTAAGGAATTATTTGTATTAAATGGCGAAGAATTTTAAAATAGTAAGTGCCAATTCCACACGCACAAGTCCCGGAGTCCGTGTCTTACCCACTAGACGAACCTTTTGGAAGGACAATGTGGGGATTGATTTAATAGGGTCAGTTAACCTAATCGGAAGTTCCGTTTTGCTCATTTATCTCATATTTTATACATAAGTAGCATAAAAAGTTGTATGGGGTTGGCAAACTGTGTGTCACCCACAAGATCATGTTCATTTTGAGGCCATCGATATGCCCTTGAAACATTGCTTATTGAGCCAGCGCATTATCTATGCCTCACCACAATGCGAATTGAGAGCCAAAACAAGTGATACATCTAAGTGTAGACTTGTCTTTTGTAGAATAACAAAGCTTTCTTGTGTAGACTGCGAAATAACGATATGTACTAACTTAACAACCAAAAGGAGGTGTTGTTCAAAAAAAAAAAAAAAAAAAAAAACCAAAAGGAGGTGAATTTGTTGCTATATTTATTAATCTTTTCTATAAATTTCCTCTTGTTTAAATGCATAACAAAGTGAGGGCTCTCTCTCTCTCTCTCTCTCTCTCTCTCTCTCTGATCTTCAAGCTTTCTTGAGCTCTGACGTTTGAAGCAAGAGTGTTTCGGAAGAGTCTACTCTTTCTGATATGGTGCTTGCTCGCGCTCTGCAAATCTTCGATACTCCTCTATTACTGCCTTCAATAGTCAGCTTATCTAAAAGTGATTTTGTAATCAATAGGTATCTCTTTTGCAGATCTTCTCTCCCAATCTAGATCTAGATCAAGATTTGGGTGATCTTCTACTCAAATCTAGATATAGATTTAGAATTTACAAGACATTTTCTACGCTTTTTCAATCTATTGTTGTTGTCTATATAGAGTGATGGTGCTAGAGATATCGAATCTAGGCATGCACTACCTTTTGGCAAAGCTGAAGAGGGAAATCTCGATGTATGCTCATTACTAATATTGATGCGAAATTCAGTGATTGGTCGTCAATTGTGCTTTAATGCTATGGCGGACTAGTCTTTGTGGAATGAGCGAGTCTTTGAAGGATTATCAAGATGATTTATCTCTCAGATTTACTTGCATTGTGGGATTTGCATCTTCATCTTGAAGTTATGTACATGTCCTTCATGTGAATTGAAAATTTTTCTTTCAACTGAAAAAAAAAAGTGCTTAACAAAGTGAATAAGGTGAAAAAAATATTTGTAGATGAAATATGCAATGCAGAGTAAATATCTTCTACTAACAGAAACGTAAAGAAAGTAAAAGATAAAAAAGATGGCAAAAAGACTTATAGTGGGTTGCCTCTTTCCACTTGATCAACTCCAATGGCCCTACTCTAATAACATCTATAGATGAAGTTGCTTCTCCACAATAGACTATAGCTCGCTTCACAGTTACACATACATCACGCTATGCTTAAAGCACTCTTTACAATAATTGAAACAACACTCTCTTAAAAAATTACAATCAAAATCACAAAATATTTCCTAGAAAAAGAAACATGAGAAGTAAGAGCATGTTTTGAAGGAGTCTTGATCAATTTGGCCAACCTTTATCAATCATTTTGATGCATGTTTATAACCTTCCAAATTTGATCTATACATTCGCGTCTTCAAATAGATCAAAGTAGCCATTTTAAGGGTTTTTCTTGACTTCGAACGTTCACGTGGAGTTGATTAATGTCCTTCATCTGAAATGGATGAAATTGCCTCTACTAACTTACCTAACACTTCTTCTACTTAGCCAAGCCAAAAATATTGAATCCCATATGACTTCTCGAGAACATTTCTTTGTGAAATCCAGAGCCTAAACTTTGGCTAGAATCAAATTGAAATAGAGCTGGGTCTTCATTTTTAGATGCGTGGAGTAAAAATCGTGGAGTAAAAATCCAATATGTCTACATTGTGAACTTCCTATAGGAAAGTGGACTATCTAGACTTGATGATGTTACCAAATTCCATTCTGTTCGCACGTTGCATTTGGATCCTTCCAAACATATTGTTGTACTCACGTCGTCCAAGTTGTTCTGCTCCAATTTGATTCGTCCAGGCACCTTGACGTTCCCACATCCCATGTTTGTTTTCCAAAATTCAAAAACCTTTCCAACTCTTGACACTTTCCGCCCAGTATTTTGTTCTCCATTTACAAACTAAGGAAGCTCTCCACTAGTGCATCTGTCATGTTGTCAACATCCACTTGCAGATGAAGTATCTTATGAACTTGTGCAGGTAGACAATATTTCATCTGCATACTCAAATATACATAATGGTTTAGAGAGAATGTTTGTCATCTTCAAAATATACGAGGAGTTTTCCCAACAAATAGAACCTATGACCTTTAACTTATAAGCCAAGCCCTAAATCACTTAACGATTAACTACTGCGGTAGTATATTTTGTTCATATTTACTTGGTTATTTTTGGGCTTTGATTCTCTGAAAGATTTGCTCTATAGTTTTTGACCCATGTATTGAAAAGAGCCCAATTCCTGTAAAGAAATTAAAGCCCAATATTTACAAATCCATTGTCACGTTCCATTAAGTTGAAAAAAAGAGCATGCAGAAAAGGAACAGTTGAGGCCATCAAAAACACTTCTTCATGGTCATCAGAATTCTTTACACTTCTTTTTACCAATGACATCATACTCGTCGAAACTACCTATCCATTCTTTAATTCCAATTTTAACTCAAAACAGGATAATAATACGATCGCTTTTTAAACTATTGTCTGCTATTATTTTACTGAACCCACTGGTATAACATAGGCACTGTCCGCAAATTGGTAATAATCTCGACCACATCGTTAAGCTCCGACTCCATGGAGGAGGCATCGAGTCTCTCTTCAGGTTCAATGCCTTTACCAAAAGAGGCGGTGAGCTTAATGCTGTCATCAAGCTATGAGGAAGAGAGCAAGAGAGTTTAGGCTTCATTTATTTTGTGAACAATGAATGATTTGGAAATATTTTCTTAAAATTGATCGCTTATATAGCTTATAAAAATGAGTGATTTTCATCGTCTTACAAAAAAGTTTAGACATAAAATGTTGTTGATAATGATGATATTTTTCATTGATTATTTTTTTTTCCAAATGTTACAACCAATCATTTTTTAACAAAATATTTTTTAAATCTATCATATTTTCGCGAAACAAATAGAGGCTTGGAGTTGATGAAAATGGAGTCTTAAAGAGGGGAAATAAAGACAATACATGCATAAAAAAAAAGAGAAAAAATGTTGTTGATAATGATGACATTTTTCATTAATTAATTATTTCAAGCATTGTGACATATCATTTTTAGGAAAATATAGAATTTTTGAATCTATCAATTTTTTCTTTTTTGGGTGAGACAAATGGAACTTTATAGAGGGAAACAAAGATAATGCATGAATAGAAGAAAGAAAAACAAGAGATCAAATAGGCTGCTCTATGGAGGCGACGATCAGAGTGATGGTGGCAAAGTTGGATGACCATCGCGACGTCCAAAGGTTGTAGGGTGACTTTCAATGGCGGCGGTTGGTGGTGGAGGGAAGGGATTATTAGGGGTGATCGGGTCCTAGACCCTGTATCCTACCCTATTATAACTAATTTTCTTTTTTTAGATGTTGTATCTTACTCTATTTGTATTGTAACCTGTTTTGGAACCTTTTTCTTCTTCTTTTTTTTTTTTTTGGGTCTAGCTTTAAGGTCTACCCTGTTTGCATTAAAACCTATTTTGCAACCACCCGATATCCTATACGACTTCAAATTTTACATAGATATGAGATAAAACAACAACGTAATCCTTCTAATTTGTGTTGAAACATTAATCACATGTAATCAATAAGTATATAAACTTTTTGACTAAACGAAAAATTAAAGATCCACAATGCTAATTATCATAAACAAACATTACAAGGCAAAGCAAAAATCCTAACATTACGTAAACATTAGTAGCAAATGTGGGTCTAGTATTAGGGCGCGCATGATAAAATTTCTGAAACAGAAATCAATTTCTATTCCATGGACGAGTTTCTGAGTAAAGAAACGCGTTTGATAATAATTTAAAATTTCTATTTCTGAAATAAAAATTCGTTTGATAATAGAATAAAATTTCTAATTTTAGGAGCGGCAACGATCGGCGTCCCGTGGCCAGAGTTCGACGTTCGGCGACTGGCGTTCGGCGTCTGGTGACTGGTGGTGGGCAGCCGAAGTTCGAAGTTTGACGTTCGGCATCTGGCACCAAGTCCGGTGATTGGTGGTGGGCTGCCAAAGTCCGGAGTCTGACACCAGAGTCTGATGATTGACAACTAGTGTCCAATGTTCGAAGTTTGATGTCTAACGTTTGACATCAAGAGTCCGGCGACAGGAGGCTGACAGCGAGTGGCCAGTGGCCGGAGTACGGCGGTGAGTGGCCAGTGGCTAGAGTACGGTGGTGAGTGGCGGGCGACCGACATCCAGCAGCCGGTGGCAAGTGGTGGACGGTCGCCGACGAACATTTGGTGGTTGGTGGTGAGCCTTCGACATCCAATGATTGGCGATGAATGGCCAAGGAATTGTCTGGCATTCGGCAACCAGCGGTTGGTGACGGGCAGCTGGAGTGCGGTGGCCGGTGGTCGGCGGCTTGTGGTTGGGGCTGGTGGCGGGCGGTCGGCAATCGGCAGTGGGCGTCCAGCATCCCACGGGCGGCAAGTGGGCGACGGGTGGGGATGAGAGTGAACGGTGAGAAAAGAAAATTGATTTTCTATTTCTGTTCAAGAAATAAAAAAGCTAAAAGTTTTAACTTCTGATTTTTGCTCCAAATCTATTTCTGGAAAAGAAATATGTTCCAGAAAATTGAAAAATAAAATTGTGTTACCAAACTGGTTTCTATTCCAAACATTTTGCGGGGAACAGAAAAACAAAGAAATAGAGAAACATAAATTTTGTCATGCGCATCTCATTCCCACAACTACTACAGGAAGCTAGTCATTTATCTAAAACAATTAACAACTTTGCTGCAAGCATAACTCCTCTTCCAAAAGTGAAATTAGGCATGCTATTTCACGTGGTACAAAATCTCTAACAAAGACCTTAAATTCATACATAAAGAAAAGTCAATAAGAAACCATGCTTTAGAGACATATGCAAAAGTTAGGGTTTAATGAAATCTATTTACTTATCACAAAATTTGAAATTTCCACAAAATGAAGTCTATTTTCTAATGATAATGTCCTTGGTAAGACAATCCAAATCTTAAAAAAAAAAAAAGATTAAATAAAGTATTCACTCAATAGATATTTATGTGAATAAATTACAAGATAGAAAGATATATACACGATTTACCCGACTCAAATTTTCCGCATTCTCAATGCACTCTTCAACATTAATCAACACGCAAGCAGCTCTCAACCAATCTTGAGAGCAAATCAAACCTTCCACCACTTTAGGAGTCAAAGAGCTTTGAAAGTCATCAAGTACACGTCCCAATGTATTATAGGTTGACTTTGAAGCAATGGTAGTCATGGGAATAGACAAAACATCCCGAGCCACCAAAGGTAAGATTTTATACTTTGATCCAGTGCTCTTCTGCCACATCAAAAGGGTGAGATTAAGGACATCTTCACTTTCAGATTTAAGATACTGATTAAGTTTAGATTTGTTTTTATCAAACAATCTTTCTTTGCGTGAAGAAAGCTTTTTCACCAAGCTTGGACGTCATCCTCATTGTCATTAGTATTGGCATTGAAACCACTACTATTAGTATTCACACTTGAACCACCAAAATTTGGTTTACTAGAATAACCAACAAAAGATTGCTTATTAATTTTTGTTTCACCATCATAAATTTGTCTATAATAGAACTTTACATAATTCAACTTCTTTGTAAGATTCAATGCAACCCCAATCAACATTATCATATTTATTTTCTTTAGACCGTCATAATACTTGTCAAACTTCTCTATCATTTTTATACCTATAGCTTGAAGCTTTGGGTCAAAGAATTTGCTGCATTATTCAAATATTTATACAATATAGTTATCCTCTCAAAGTAATAATTTGAAGTAATTTATAACTCCCCAACATCCTTTTGGTTGCATCATAAAACCGTTTCAGAAATTTAGAAAGAATGATGATATTTTCCCAATCTTCATTTTGAGGAGAATCATTGTCAATCTCTCTTAAGAAAGATAAATCATTTTCTTCCATCATTTGAAAAGCTTTCCTGAACTTTATGGTAATGTCTTACATTATGTAAATGTAGTTCTATCTAGTGGCAACATCAAGACAGTTCAAACTATTATATGCAATCCTCTGACTCTCAATACAAGATTGAAATGTCAATTCTCATAGGAGAACTTATCACATACCTAATGTTTCGGATGCATGCAACAGAATCATGCACATAATTTAATCTATCTCTTACAATCAAGTTAAGTATATGAGTAGCACACCTTCTATGTAAAGCACAAACATTCAAAATCAAAACCATTCTCTTGAAAAATTTTCCTTCAAATAACTAACGGCCGCATCATTGGAATTAGCATTATCCATGTTTATTGTGGGACCCCCCCTTTTTTTCCTATTCTGTAATCATAAATGTATTTCTCTACCATTACTCTTGTGACTATACAACACCACAAAATTGATGATTTTTTTTATACAACTTCCAATTTTTATCAATAAAATGTGTAGTCAGACATAAGTAATCTAAGTTTTGAATGAAACTCTATATATCAGTCGTGAGTGCAATCCTAGAATTAAGCTTACCAAAGTAAGCTTTCAAATAAGTTCTTTCACTCAGATATAATTTCATACAATCTCTAGCCACTATAAATTATGAAAGATGTTGGAAAAGAGGTTGTAATTCAGTAACAAAATTGCGAAAACCAACAGGGTCAACCGTGGAAAAAGATTGTTTATTAATAATGATCATTCGAGTAAGCATGTGCCTACAACATTCTTGATCAAACTTTCATGTCATTAAGACACTACCACCACTAGTATTTTCCCCTACCTTGCCAGTCACAACTTTGTTACGTGGTGTAAACAACATTTGCTTCTTATCTGCTTGAGGATACTTTTTACACTTTCTCAAGTGCTTTCACATAGTAGATGTTCCATTATCAACATTATACTTGTCGCGACCCGATCTCGCCGCCCCTCGAAATGTATCCAAGGAGGGGAAGGTCGGGTTTAGAGGTACTTGATCTCAAGATCGCGAGCTTTCCCAAGCTCGTACCCCGCGTGACAACGGATTTATTTATACGATCTAAGTATTTAACAACCTAAAAATATAGAGGAGTCGCCACTAGCCTCATTTTTGGGGGTCGGCTAGAAACCCAACCGAGGGTCGGGAGTATTTCCTCGATTCCTACGCAACCAGATATCTAGATTCGGGGACTTGGGTTACGCTAATATTGCTATTAGCGCCCTTTCGGTACCTAAATAGTATGTTGTGTTTTTCCTAACATGTCCATGCATTTCTTTTTATATTTTCAGGATCATCAATTCTATACTAAATGATCATGCGTGGTGGATTACTTTCATGCTATTCTATTCCTAAGAAATGAAAGGAAATCAAATAATGAAAATGAAATTGCAGTACATGAAGTAAACAATCAAGAAAAGTAGTTAAACCTAATCATGCAATTCTAAAAAATATAAAAGAGGAAACAATTGAGAAAGAAAAGAAACCCGCAACTCGTCGGGTTTTATACAATGCATGGAACCCGAGACATGTGTCGGGAAAAATGAGCATTACATGACAATGGTCGGAGTGGACATCGACCTTCACCATCTTCACGCCTTCTCCATCTTCGGGGTCCTAATCTAAACCTAATCTAATAAACCTATAACTAGGTATATACAAAGTGGAAGGAAACAAACAAACATATCAAAACATCAAAGAACAAGACATTATTGGTGTTCACAAATGGTGACTAAAGTCATGAAGTCCTTACACCAAATTCTAAGTGAAATCCCAAGATTTAGCATCATTATGTATTACACCTAAATCATCTATCTAACGATCACACACAAAGCATATAACATGACAAACATTCAAGCCATATGACCTTGGTCCTCAATCAACCCAAAACAATGAATGAACCAACTAAAGATCACTTATTCCAAAACATGCACCATTGAATTCACTCAACATATGTATTTAAGGCAAACGAAGCAATCAATGTGTAACCCACATGATACCTAAAACCGTTTTGTAGACAATTGACAAAGGATGTCATTCCATGAAGGAAGCATCTCAAGATTCCTAACGCATGAATTTCTAAAAATATTAGAACATTAACTAATCAATCTATAATAGAACATGGCAACATAAGACATCTTATAGTCTGTTATCACATTGCCATTGAGGAAGTAATCAGCAAATTGACCAAAAACAAGGAGAGAGACAACTTAAATTGAGCTGCCTGCTCAGCAATTCAACAAATCCAATCGAATATTCCTTTTGCAAGGAGCATATTGAAATTTGCTGCAACAATGTGGAGAAGGCAGCCACACAAGCACATATAAAACTTTTGGCATTGACTTTAACATCCATAACAGTGCAAACAACAACTCCTATTACCACAACCAGAACAGCCATTTTTACTTCCCTCGAGTAATACTTACTTTGCAGGATCCACTTCATCACGCAAACAATAGGAATCGTGCTCAGTTTCAAAATTTGGTAAAATCCGACAGAGTTAAACATCAAACTTAAGTTCATCCCCATGATGGACATATTGGCAATAATAGAGAACCACAGAAGATCCCACATGGGAACGTATTTAAATGCAGAATAACCAGCAGCATTTGACACTAGACCAACCAAGGCAGAACAGCCAATTTGTTTGATTAACCATGGTATGATGAGACAAACATCAAATGTAGTCATCATAATCCGGAAAGCATAATGTTTAATCTTTGACAACATGTTGTGGTCAAAAAACTAAAATCTCTGTTTACATTAAACACGAATCGAATGCAGAGACATACTTATGAAGTCTTGATGCAATGAACATTAATGAGCGCGCCTAAAAGCACGGGATTTACCCTAAAAAATATCAAAGCGTGCGTGTAGATCGTAAAGTAGGATATCTAATAATCCCATCAAGCACACGCACATGCAGAAAAAGGATAAATCGTTGACAAACATATGCCAATAATCCATCCATATTGACGAGATTGCAATGGTCATTAATCGTTTATGCCAGTGGTTATTATTGTGAAGGTGAGGCCAGATAAGCATGAACCAGGAGAACATCATCAGGAAAACTCTCCTTTTCAATCACAAGGTTGTGGTACCTACTAGCAATGAAAAGGCTGAAGCTGAGATTGAATGAATAGGCGAAGGATCGGAAGCCGTCGTTGCCGCCACCGTTGCTATCGACGACGCTGTCTAAGCCCTAAACTTCAAGCTCCTCGATTGACTGTTCTAGCGGGTCAGATCAGGTGTGCGAGAGAACAATCGAGAGGGAGAAAGCGTTCATCGATCTGGTGAGCTCGCTCTAGAGAGATTCGGGTCCAGCAAGCCTCTACACCAGCCAACCGAGGATGATCTGCCGAACCAGATTCGCCGCCGTCGTCGCTGTGGCTATTGTCGGCTTTGGATCGAGTTAAATCTGGCAAGCAGAGAACCAGATCTGGCGAGTAGAGGACCAAGAGAGGGAGGTCCACCGAGAAAGAATCAGATCCGGTGGAGCCAGAACCGCTGGCGTCGTCGTCGTCGTCGTTGTCATCGCCGCTGATCGTCATCGGATCTAAGTCCCTCACCTCGAGCTCCTTCGCCGGCGGTTACTCTATTTTCTAGGGTTTTAAGGAAGTGCCGAGGAGGAGGTCGAGATTCCGAGAGCGAAAGTCCGAGAGAGTCCGTCAGAGAGAGAATCCAAGAGCCCCCCAAAAAGAAAATTTCACCCGAGAGAACAGGAGTTAGCCCTCAAGCGAAAAAAGAAGCCCCCCTTTTATATTCTTTTTTTCTTCTTTCTTTGTTTTCTTTTTGTTTTCTTTTTATTTCTATTTTTTTCCTTTTCATTTCATTTCATTTTTTTCTTTTTGTTTTCTTTTTCTTCTTTTTGTTTTCTTTTTGTTTTCTTTTTATTTCTATTTTTTTTTATTTTTCAAATTGAATGTTTAAAACGTCGACAAAAAATTTCGGGTGTCAACAGCTGCCCCTCTTTGAGTGGGAGTTCGAAGAGGTTCCACTCAAAGATAAAATTGATACCTGCAATTTTTAGTCAACCCAACTTCGGAAATAGAGGAAAGACAAAAGTAATGATATTTGGTTAGGGATGTACCTGATACTTACCTTTGCTCATGAGGGTATCTGAACTCTTGTTGGGTTTATTCACACTGTCTCTGTTTCTCTCTCTTGTGGAATAGAATGAAGGCAATGAAATCACTAAATGGAAAAGGAATGGTTTAAGAATAACCACTAACCTAAAAACAAAGTTTTAAGATGACCTAGAATTTGGGGACAAGGTTTTAAGATAACCTAGAACTTGGGGACAAGGTTTTAAGTTGACCTAGAACTTAGGGACAAGGTTTTAAGATAACCTAGAACTGGGTGATTTAAACTGGGAGAAGGGTCTTACCGTGTAATAACGGGTTTTGACCGGGAAAAATGGTCTTACCGTGTAATAACGGGCTTTGATCGGGAAAAGGGTCTTACCGTGTAATAACGGGCTTTGACCGGGAAAATGGTCTTTTCGACCGGGAAAATGGTCTTACCGTGTTATAACGGGCTTCGACCGGGAAAAAGGGTCTTACCGTGTAATAACGGGCTTTGACCAGGAAAAAGGGTCTTACCGTGTAATAACGGGCTTTGACCGAGAAAATGGTCTTACCGTGTAATAACGGGCTTTGACCGAGAAAAAAAGGTCTCACCGTATACTAACGGGTTTCGACTGAGAGAAAGGTCTCACCGTATACTAACGGGTTTCGACCGAGAGAAATGTCTCACCGTATACTAATGGGTTTCGACTGAGAGGAAGGTCTCACCATATACAAATGGGTTTCGACCGGGTATGATAGTTTCACCGTATACAAACGGGTTTCAACTGAAAGGAAGGTCTTTTCGACCAGTTATTAGTTTCAAAATTGCTGGAGAACCAATCTTGCAAAATAACATTGATTGTCAAATCCTTTCAGAGAAGATTTTAACAAAATGGGATCTGATTAACCATCTATGGGTTAAATCAAATATGCCAAGTGGAAATATCATAATCAAAAAAGGTCTTTCACACTGACTCTCAAAAAGAGCTTTTGTTCCCAACCATTGATATGGGAAAACTGTTTAATCTCACTGGAGAAGTCTCACTCAACCTATGTCTAAGGTTTTCGGAAACGTTCACAGTGAATACAATCAATTGATCAAAAGGTCTTTTAAAGGGACTGTAATGATGGCTTGGTCATGGGCTTACGCAAAGGGTATGCACTTTGAGGCCAATAAATGAATATTCAATCAATATCTTCATCGGGTTTACAAGTCAAGAACCTTGAAGGTAAGATAAGATAGGATTGCTTCCACTCCTTCTAGCGGTAGCTCCTATGTGATATTCTCATTTCAACTCAAACCATCCCAATCAGAAGAGACTTCGGATAAGGGTTGTAATGTTGGTTCGGGTGAGGCTTAGAAAGGCTTGAAAAACTTTCAGATATCAAAGGGTTAAAAAGTGAGTGATTATCTTGGCATCATTACCATCACACGACTTCTCAAAAATTCGACTCTTGAAATTTTTACTATCTCGAGAGTCCTTTTGGTAATTTGTCTTGAGACATGAGAGCTTTGCTCTTTGTTCTAATGACATTGCTTGCAATACATGTTTTCTCTTGCAAGATATTTCTTTTGTTTTTCAATGAATGATCTTTTGCATGATTATGGATTTCGCTCTTTTTTGCATTCTTACTTTTCTTTGCATTTTTTCATGGGCATTGGCCTTACTTTTACCAGGCACACTGCTTTTTCATGCCCCCTAGTTTTCATTCTCTTTTGAGCATCTAGGACTCTTGAGTGGCATTTACAAACATTACCAATATTCTCAATTTTGTTGGTAAATCATGTGCCTTGCCCCATTGTGGGGAGATAATCATCACCTGGGGTTATGAAAAAATTGCATAAGGCTCAAATTGGCGTAAGCAAAGGATAATTGTGTTTGTGGTAGTGAACGGAATTATCTTCGTCACTTTGGGATGCTTCGAGTTTCGACAAGAAATCACCTGAAGCTAGCATAAGAAGATTGATGCAAGTGAAAGCAATAAAATCTTTCTTAATCTTTTGCTCCATGATTTTCAACCAAGACCTCCTATTTTGCCCCAATGTGGGGTTGTTCTTGACAGGGTTATTTTGAAATGCTCCCTATTTGGCTCAAAGTGGCTTGCAAGGGATATCAATAGTGTTTAGGATTGAGAAATGAAATGCCTTTATCATTTCAAATCATGTATTCACCGTGAATGAATCCTATGCCCTAAGACATGGTTCTTTCCACTCAATTCTCTCAAAGAGTGTATGAGGACGTGTTTGGTAAAGGGGCTGCCTCTCATCATTTTAGGCACTACCACCTGGCATATTTAACAATCATTTTCAGGCTTTCCAAAGCACACTTTGGTTAAATTCAACTCCTTGGGGAAATGAAAATATAATGAAATTTTGTCTGAAAAGACATATTTCCTTAACCCTATTGGGGAGATTTTTGGAAGTAAGATTGGACAAAACTTGTAGACAGAACAGGCTTTGCTTAGCACATGGGTTCATTTCTAGAGTTCTAACTGTACTTCTAGAGTTCTAACCGACTCTAAAGTTTAAACTGACTCTTTTGGCATTCTAAAGGATAAGGTCACTTCTAAGTTCTAAAGAAGAATTGACACTTTTGAAAGTTTTACACTCTTGAGATGAACCTCTTGTGGACAAGTAAAATCTTCATCAAAGATCCTGCAAAATGAACAATCATGTAGATGCAATATGTATGCATGAAAATGCATGATGCAAACATCCTAAAATGGCTCAGATTCAATCCAAAAATGGCTCAAAGGCCTTTCACTTTATTCATGGATAATACTTCTTGATAGCATCAGCATTTATAGGTCTTGGCAATTCTTGACCATCCATTTCTACAAGGATTAGTGCCCCGCGAGGTAGCACTTTCTTTACAATATATGGACCTTCATAGTTTGGAGTAAACTTCCCACGAGGATCTGGAATGATAGGTAAAACCTTCCTCAAGACAAGATTGTTGATCTCAAAATGTCTTGGTCTAACTTTGCGATTAAATGACCTAGCTACTCTCTTTTGATAGCTTTGTCCATGGCATAAGGCTTTTACCCTCTTTTCATCGATCATATTAAGTTGTTCAAATCTTTGTTGAACCCATTCAGTTTCAGAGAGCTTGATTTGAGAAAGTACCCTCAGTGAAGGAATTTCCATTTCCACGGGTAATACAGCTTCCATCCCATAAACCAATGAGAACGGTGTTGCCCCAGTTGAAGTACAAATTGAAGTTCGATAAGCAAACAAAGCATATGGCAATCGATCATGCCAATCACGATAATTTTCCGCCGTTTTGGCTAAAATCTTCTTGATGTTCTTATTCGCTGCTTCCACAGCTCCATTCATTTGTGGGCGGTAGGGAGAAGAATTCAAATGGCAAATGTGGAATTCTTCAAGTAAATCATTCACCACTTTATTGTTCAAGTTTGATCCATTATCTGTGATGATTGCTTCAGGAACTCCATATCGAGCGATGATATTGCGATGGATGAATTTTGCCACACTCTTTGTAGTAACATGGGCATAAGAACTGGCTTCAATCCATTTGGTGAAGTAATCAATTGCTACTAAGATAAAATAATGTCCATTTGATGCTTTAGGATTAATTGGTCCGATGATGTCGATGCCCCACATTGAAAAAGGCCAGGACTCGGACATTTGATGTAGCTCATTAGGAGGAGCATTGATTTTGCCTCCATAGACTTGGCATTGATGACAACATCTTACATGTTGAATACAATCGGCTTCCATGGTCAACCAATAGTAACCGAGCCTCATGATTTTTCTAGCCAAGAGATGACCGTTCCTATGAGTGCCACACTCTCCTTTATATATTTCTTTCAAGAGCCCAATTAATCCCTTGGCATCCGTTTGAGAGAGACCTGCCCCAATCTTGGTTTTTTTAGGGTCATTTGAATCTCCTAAATTTAGAGTGACTGGCTGTTTGGTGATAGGAGGTTTGGACTCTTCATGTCTGAGCCATTCTTTTTCAATACCTCGAGGATCATCTTCATTCTCCGAGTCGGAATAATCGGGTTCGTCAAAATCTTTTGAATGCGAATCCGAGCCATGTAAATGACTATCGTGATGTGAAATGTCATGCCTGAGATGCAATCGAAAAATGGTTAGTATATATACATATAAACGAATGCAATGTATGTAAATGTCATGAAAAATTTGTTTTCAAATTCAAGTCGTTGTTTTGAAAAATTTATTGGGAACTAATCCTCATGTTATTGGACGTCTTCGTTCCACTAAAACAAACTATAGATCGTGTGGAGGCTCAGGCCTCAAAGCATCATCATAGGATTGATTTGGACCTCACACGTCTATTAACAAAACATGAATTTTATTGATATGCGAAAATTGCATTACAACGTATATCATCTTGGATCTAAAAAGTTTATGATCCAGATTATTACAAACATAGACGAATGAAATGAATGGAATTCCCTCGCAGGGGAAAAATGAATGAAATTCCCTCGCAGGGGAGAAATGAATAGAATTTCCTCACAGGGGAGAAATGAATGGAATACAACTAAAAAATAAATGCAAGAACTAGAAACATCCCTTACACAGTGGGAATTGCAGACTCTTCATCTTTACCAATAGTGCCAACCAAACCATCTTTAAACAAATCAGCAAAGTGATAGACATTGGCCTCTTCTTCTTGCAAGAGCTTCGGTGGTCCAGGAAAGAAATCTTTCAAAGGTAGAGGCAAGAGACGTTGGTAGCTTTTACCTTTGATGTTTGGGCCTTTGCGATTACCTTGACCTTTACGGTCGCCTTGATAACCCAAGCCTTCGCGCTTGTTGATCTTGGCCACTTTAATAGGATCTGGCATGCCTTGGGTGAACTTATCCAAACCTTTCCCCATAGCAAAACCATTCTTGAGCAGTTCTCTACTTGCCATCAGGGAGGCCTCTGAGAACCGAGGCTTTCTGATAATCGATTCAACAGGCACATAAGTGATAGACACCATCTCAAACGAGTGATAGCTGGACTCTCCCTTGGCATCAGGCTCGATGAAAGGTATGGCCGTGTTATGGAAAGTCTCCACATCTCTTTCACGTCGGATAGTCACAATCTTTCCATTGATAGGAAGTTTCATCATTTGATGAAGACTGGAAGGAATGATTCCTGCAGCATGGATCCAAGGCCGTCCCAATAACAGGCTAAAGTTGCTCGGGATATCCAGTAGTTGAAACTTTTGAGTCATGGTAATAGGGCCAATTGTCAATGGTAAATTGATTTCTCCTATTGTTTCTCTCTTCATCCCATCAAAGGCTCGATAATGGCTCTGCCTTGAACATTTTCCCTTTATCCACCCTTCGTAAATTGGGGATAGAAATGGAAAATGTTTGTCTCAAAATGTTGAGCGGACACATATAACGCCTTAGTGTGTGCTTGGCCCTCAGGAGGGAGGTCTCTCTCAGAGAAAGTAATTTGATCTCTTAGAAGTATAGCACCCACAAACTCCTCCAATTGTACTTCTCCAATGGCCTCGGGTACATGAACTTCATTTAAAATTTTAAGGAGAGCATTTCTATGCTTTTCAGAGGTCTTGAAAAGCTCCAATAGAGAAATCTGTGCAGGCATCTTGCGCAATTGATCAATCACTTCAGCCTCACTCGTCTTGAGTGTTTTGAGGAGTTGTTCAGCTTCCTCATCAGTTACGGCCCTTTTTTCCTCACCTTCACGTGGTGGGTAGATTTGACCCGATCGAGTGACGTCGTTGATTTAATTTGTATTATAATTCCAAGGGATCGCCCCTAGTGTCAAAAGTAGGAATCACTTTAGTGTTGGAACATTCACCTAATTCTGGTGGCAACTCGATCACAACGGGACCAAAACCCGTGTTTGAGATCTTCATGGCTCCAAAATTATCAACCAATGAGCCGACTTCGATGACACTCTTAGTAGTTGTATCACTCCCACATGGGATTTTCCCTTTAGTCAGATCAATCACAACAGGTTCAATCATAGCCATGAAGTCATCCTCGAATTCCTCTCCCCATCCACTAGGGATGATGTCTTTAGGGTTTTGGAAATAACTTGGAGGAGGAGTATACTTGACTATAAAGTCGTATTTCCCACTTGGTTGTCCCAAGGTGTCTACCATTTCACCCTTCTCACGGGCTTTCCTCACAAACTCACGGTCTGAATGGGAAGTTTTGTATTCATCCTCTTCTTCGTTATAGGAGTAGACCTCTTTATCCCTTGGCAAAATTGAAATAAGGCCTTCATCATGAACGATGTGACCTTTCAATTGGTGATCATCGAATGGCATGCTCTGTTTCATCTCTTGGATATCCATCAGGGGTATATCTTCGTCAACATCCCCATAAATCATGTTGACATCTTCAGAATGCTTTAGAAGGGGATTTTGTTGGACATTCGGTGCTGAATCCTTAAAGGTGAGTAGCTTTTTATCCAGCAAATTCTGGATCTTAGAACGGATCACAACACAGTTATCCACATGATGACCTTTCTCTCCCATATGATATTCACACGTCTTATTAGGGTTGTACCCAGCATACTTTGGCGGATTATCCTTCGGGATCTCTTTTGCCACAAGATGATTTTCGATCAACATTAGAAGTAGTTGGGACATGGGCCTAGGCAATGGAGTAAATTGCCTTTGAAGGGCCTTTCCTCTACGCTCAAAGTTTCTGGAAGATCCCCCTACTTCCATGGCAGGTTTATGAGCTTGAGGATTATACGGCTTCTGAGAAGAGGAATTTTGTACATAAGCGATCTCCACAGTCGATTCCTTATCTCTATTCGGGGTATATCGACGGTTTGTGTTCTCCATCAACCTTCCTTCTCGCATGATCCCCTCGATGCGTTCTCCCAACTCTACAAATGTAGCAAAGTTCATACAAGTATGGTTGTACATCTTCTCGAAATAATCACGGGGCATAGCTTGAAGCAGCAATTTCATGGTCTCTTTCTCAGACAATGGCGATTTTACTTGAGACGCAGTGACCCTCCATCTTTGAGCATAGGCTCTAAATGATTCATTTCTCCTTTTTTCGACCCGAACTAATTCCTCCAGAGTCGGAGCAATTTCAGTATTGAATTTGTATTGCTGAAGGAATTCATCAACGAGATCTTCCCAAGTACGGATTTTCTCCATGTCCAACTCTATAAACCAGGTTAACGCAGGACCAACCAGCTGTCCGAAATGAATTGATCAAGAGTGGGGGATTATCTGAATAACGGGCCATCTTGCCCAGGTAGTACTTCAAATGAGTCTTAGGACATCCGATGCCGTCGTATTTTCTTGTGAACTCTGGCTCCTTATAGAATTCAGGGACCGTAACTTTGGCAAAGGGTGACAGTTTATCAAGCCCCTGCAACTGATAGCCTTGCAGCATGCAAAGGCGTTCTTCGATCTTTGCTAGGTGCCTTGCATTCTCTTCATCGAAGTGTGAAGTCGGAACCTCTTTAGATGGGGGCTCTGGGCCGATAACTATCAGGATTGCAGTGGGAATCTCTTCCACAGGCCCTTTTGCCACGGCCTCTACTACCGGCACTTCAGAGGGTGCGGTAGGAATATCCATAGTAGAAGAAGCAGATGTCAAGTTTTTGACTTGGCTAGAGAGATCAGCCAATAACGTCACCAGCTGTGCCATTTGATTCTCCATATTAATGACACGGGCTCGGGTATCTTCGTTTTCCATCTTTGTTTGGTGGCGAGTTCATATAACAAATCTTTCTTCAGCCGTTTTTTTTCAAAACCTCCTGTAAAAGAAAAAGACTCAGATTAGTACCAATCAAAAGAAACCATTAAAGTACAAATCCTAGTCAATTTTATAATTTCTTGAGATGAAATAATGATAAGAAGTGTATATGATCCCAGTATCATATAACATCCTCTTATCAAAATTTCTTCAAAAGAAATTATACAATTGAAAAGGAACGACGACAAATATTTAATCAGAATGCCCTTTTCTAAAAGTTACATGAAAATGTTCATGAATTTCATTCACTTCAATCAAACAATTACAAGGGAAAACAAAACCTTGCTTTCTTGAAGCTTACAAAGTGGTTCGACTATGATGTTTACATGGGATATGAAAATGAATACAAGTAAATCTCAATAGAAAGGAGGGAAACACAAAGGAAATCCCTTTACAAGAAAAGCATATGAAATGGAAACCTAAGTACTAGGTGGGACCGCGCGGAGACGCTTGTTATCATGGGCCAAGTGTTCCTCATTGATCAAAGCACTGTCTTCTTGTTCCTTAATATGAGCTCCCTGAAATCCCTGAGGCTCGGGAATTTTTCCACGGTCTTGATGTCTTGGGTCGAGATTCACCAATAGTCTTGAGATTCCCAAGCATGGGATCGCATCGACTTCGGGTCTACCCATCTAAACCTAAACCTAAAGGGGCATCCATGATTAAAACATATCGCCGTTGGAATATAAAACGCATAATTGAAATATGAAAAGTAAAAAGATAAGAACGATAAAAAAGGAACAATCACTTACCCACCAAACACATGGCAAGCACAAGTCACATGTCGCATGAAATTGTGAGGTTTTGACGCCTAAGGTGAGGGTGCTAAAGGCTCAAGGTCCTCATCTCAAAGGATAAAAATAGTTTACCCACCGCTACTATCGTCGGTCAGTGCTATTTTTATCGGTTGGGATGAGCGGGTTTATGTAAGTAATGGATTACCACGAGCATCCACTCGCAGATTCCACCCATAAACCCTCCTAAGGTCCTAAATTGGGTGATTGGGGTTTTAGACCGCGGTTGTGTGTGCAGTGTCGTGCTAAAGCTTATAAACATGCATTTAAACTTAAACATTCAGCACTTCAATATAAACCCACATACATTCATACATCCTTACACCACCTGCAAAACAAAGAGTTTACAAGCACACCTCCCCTTATAACTCCAACCTACAAAACCATTTAACACAAGGTTAGCGACTAACCTGATTTTCCACGCGACTTTGACATGCAGGCGATCCTACATAAGACATGTTAGTTAAAACACAACAACCATTTTTAAACGGCTTCAAGTCCTTTTAACCTAGTAACCAGTCCCCAGCGGAGTCGCCAAGCCTGTCGCGACCCGATCTCGCCGCCCCTCGAAATGTATCCAAGGAGGGGAAGGTCGGGTTTAGAGGTACTTGATCTCAAGATCGCGAGCTCTCCCAAGCTCGTATCCCGCGTGACAGCGGATTTATTTATACAATCTAAGTATTTAACAACCTAAAAATATAGAGGAGTCGCCACTAGCCTCATTTTTGGGGGTCGGCTAGAAACCCAATCGAGGGTCGGGAGTATTTCCTCGATTCCTATGCAACCAGATAACTAGATTCGGGGACTTGGGTTACGCTAATATTGCTATTAGCGCCCTTTCGGTACCTAAATAGTATGTTGTGTTTTTCCTAACATGTCCATGCATTTCTTTTTATATTTTCAGGATCATCAATTCTATACTAAATGATCATGCGTGGTGGATTACTTTCATGCTATTCTATTCCTAAGAAATGAAAGGAAATCAAATAATGAAAATGAAATTACAGGACATGAAGTAAACAATCAAGAAAAGTAGTTAAACCTAATCATGCAATTCTAAAAAATATAAAAGAGGAAACAATTGAGAAGGAAAGGAAACCCGCAACTCGTCGGGTTTTATACAATGCATGGAACCCGAGACATGTGTCGGGAAAAATGAGCATTACATGACAATGGTCGGAGTGGACATCGACCTTCACCATCTTCACGCCTTCTCCATCTTCGGGGTCCTAATCTAAACCTAATCTAATAAACCTATAACTAGGTATATACAGTGGAAGGAAACAAACAAACATATCAAAACATCAAAGAACAAGACATTATTGGTGTTCACAAATGGTGACTAAAGTCATGAAGTCCTTACACCAAATTCTAAGTGAAATCCCAAGATTTAGCATCATTATGTATTACACCTAAATCATCTATCTAACGATCACACACAAAGCATATAACATGACAAACATTCAAGCCATATGACCTTGGTCCTCAATCAACCCAAAACAATGAATGAACCAACTAAAGATCACTTATTCCAAAACATGCACCATTGAATTCACTCAACATATGTATTTAAGGCAAACGAAGCAATCAATGTGTAACCCACATGATACCTAAAACCGTTTTGTAGACAATTGACAAAGGATGTCATTCCATGAAGGAAGCATCTCAAGATTCCTAACGCATGAATTTCTAAAAATATTAGAACATTAACTAATCAATCTATAATAGAACATGGCAACATAAGACATCTTATAGTCTGTTATCACATTGCCATTGAGGAAGTAATCAGCAAATGGACCAAAAACAAGGAGAGAGACAACTTAAATTGGAGCTGTCCTGCTCAGCAATTCAACAAATCCAATCGAATATTCCTTTTGCAAGGAGCATATTGAAATTTGCTGCAACAATGTGGAGAAGACAGCCACACAAGCACATATAAAACTTTTGGCATTGACTTTAACATCCATAACAGTGCAAACAACAACTCCTATTACCACAACCAGAACAGCCATTTTTACTTCCCTCGAGTAATACTTACTTTGCAGGATCCACTTCATCACGCAAACAATAGGAATCATGCTCAGTTTCAAAATTTGGTAAAATCCGACAGAGTTAAACATCAAACTTAAGTTCATCCCCGTGATGGACATATTGGCAATAATAGAGAACCATAGAAGATCCCACATGGGAACGTATTTAAATGCAGAATAACCAGCAGCATTTGACACTAGACCAACCAAGGCAGAACAGCCAATTTGTTTGATTAACCATGGTATGATGAGACAAACATCAAATGTAGTAACCATAATCCGGAAAGCATAATGTTTAATCTTTGACAACATGTTGTGGTCAAAAAACTAAAATCTCTGTTTACATTAAACACGAATCGAATGCAGAGACATACTTATGAAGTCTTGATGCAATGAACATTAATGAGCGCTGCCTAAAAGCACAGGATTTACCCTAAAAAATATCAAAGCGTGCGTGTAGATCGTAAAGTAGGATATCTAATAATCCCATCAAGCACACGCACATGCAGAAAAAGGATAAATCGTTGACAAACATATGCCAATAATCCACCCATATTGACGAGATTGCACTGGTCATTAATCGTTTATGCCAGTGGTTATTATTGTGAAGGTGAGGCCAGATAAGCATGAACCAGGAGAAAATCATCAGGAAAACTCTCCTTTTCAATCACAAGGCTGTGGTACCTACCAGCAATCAAAGGGCTGAAGTTGAGATTGAATGAATAGGCGAAGGATCGGAAGCCGTCGTCGCCGCCACCGTTGCTGTCGACGACGCTGTCTAAGCCCTAAACTTCAAGCTCCTCGATCGACCGTTCCAGCGGGTCAGATCAGGTGTGCGAGAGAGCAATCGAGAGGGAGAAAGCGTTCATCGATCTGGTGAGCTCACTCCAGAGAGATTCGGGTCCAGCGAGCCTCTGCACTAGCGAACCGAGGATGATCTGCTGAACCAGATTCGCCGCCGTCATCGCTGCGGCTACCGTCGGCTTCGGATTGAGTTAAATTTGGCAAGCAGAGAACCAGATCCGGCGAGCAGAGGACCAAGAGAGGGAGGTCCGCCGAGAAAGAATCAGATCCGGCGGAGCCATAACCGCTTGCGTCGTCGTCGTCGTTGTCATCGCCGCTGATCGTCTTCGGATCTAAGTCCCTCACCTCGAGCTCCTTCGCCGGCGGTTACTCTATTTTCTAGGGTTTTAGGGAAGTGCCGAGGAGGAGGTCGAGATTTAGAGAGCGAAAGTCTGAGAGAGTCCGTCAGAGAGAGAATCCGAGAGCCCCCAAAAAGAAAATTTCGCCCGAGAGAACAGGAGTCGCCCTCGAGCGAAAAAAAGAAGCCCCCTTTTATATTCTTTTTTTGTTCTTTCTTTGTTTTCTCTCTTTTTTTCTTTTTGTTTTCTTTTTATTTCTATTTTTTTCTTTTTGTTTTCTTTTTCTTCTTTTTTTTCTTTTTGTTTTCCTTTTATTTCTATTTTTTTATTTTTCAAATTAAATGTTTAAAACGTCGACAAAAAATTTCAAGTGTCAACAATACTCATACTCAAGCCCATAATGAATTCACTTTACCCTAATTGTTTTATGTATTTTCTCATTTATAATTCTCAAAAAATTATCCCAAGCCTTCGATTAGCTCGCTTTTTACTTAGAGGAGAACAAGAGTTAGGTACCCTTACTTTGTTTGTCTCACTTTAATATCGAATTAGGCTATGTGCATTTGGTGCCTTTGGGAAGTAGAGTATTGGGGATTGGGGCTTAGGTCTTGTGTGCTTGGTGTTTTCTTAGAGGGGGTAATTGTCATTTAGGTTAAGAGGTTTTGTGTTGAGATAAAAGGTGAGGAGCGTATTTGATATTGTTGCAAGAGTATTTGTATTTGAAAGGAGGTCCAAAACAACTAACTCTCTTTATGACGATTCTGAAATTTTAGAAATCTATTGATTTCCACAAATCTATAGAAGTATGTCCAATCAATCCAAAGGAAATATGGAACTTGTCGTCTAGTTTAAATGGCCAAAAAACTTTTCTACCTAACTTTGAGTAGCACAATGTAAATAAAAGGGATTGGCAACAAGTTGACAAGACCTTAGTCATTTTTTTTTTTGAGAAAATTGTCCAAAAAGCCTTAAATGTATTGCAATTTTACAAATTTAGTGCTAAATTTTTAATTTTGTCATTTGAGTCCTAATTTTTTAATTTTACCACTAATTGAATCATCAACCTTTTAATTTTGCCAATTTTGCCAATTTTGTCAATCTACCAATTGAGTCAGGAATTTGTTGACTTGGATGTTGGCTATTCTATGTAGCATAATCGACCGACATGTACAACTTTTAATAATATTTTAATATTTTGTAAATTTTTTTCTTAAAAATTTCTTTTATTTTTCCTTTTTTTTTTTTTTTTTTCTCTTTAACTTTTCTTCTTGCTATGGCCAACAATGGTTACTGAGCTATTGGCGGCCACTGGGCAAGGGTGGTCGGGCCCTCATTGGCCATTGGCAAGGGCCATGACACCCTCGCTAGCGATAGGCAAGGGTCGCCACCCTTGTCCAACCTAGCCTAGATTTGGGCGAGGTTGCCTTACTTGCATCCTTGATGCAGCCATTGGTGCCATCTCCTATAACCTCTTCAGCTTTGCCTCCACCTTAAATTGTCACTTTGATGGTTTCGTTGGCCGCCACTTCTTCTGACTCAAGAAGATCCCCTTCGACCCTTTCAACTATAGCTTCTTCCTTTACCAATGGACCTTTGCCATCGCTGTTGTTGGCATCACCTATGGCCGTACAATCCACCCCCAAAGACCATCATGGTTGTGGGCAAGTCTTGCCTAGATTTGAGTTGGCCTCACCCCTGGTCGTGATGGCCTCGCTTGGTGGTTGGCGAGGGCCTAACAACCCTGACCGGCCACAACAAGAAGAAAATTGAAGAAGAAATTAGAAGAAAAGGATAAAATAAAAAAAATCAATAAAAAATTTGAAAAAATTAAAAATATTATTAAAAATTATTCACATCAATGTTGGTGGTGCCACGTAGGACAGTTAGTGTCCAAGTAAGCGAATTCTAGTCAAATTGACTAGATGTAATGATTGGCAAATTGTGGAAAGTTATAGGACTCAATGGGCAAAATTGGAAGATTTATGATTGAATTAGTAAAAAAGTAATAGGTTTAGGATTTTTTGAATCCGCTTTTTTGTGTGTATTAAGCAACTTAAGTGGGGGATGCTTTTTCCACTCCTCATTTGGTTCAAACACTTCCTTTTTTTTTTTAATGTTTTGATCATATTGTCCCTTGTGGGGTCCACCACTTTGAATACAACTTTACAAAAGTGATCTTTTTATTATTATTTGATCAACACTTTTTATTTTGTTTCTTTTTTTTTCTTATGGGTCTCACTTTCCTTCTTTTTCTTTCTTTCAATGCTTTTGACATCTTGATTCTCTGCTCTTGCAAATCGTTTATGTATTTTCTCTCTTATAGGCCATTCTCTCTTTTCTACACCTCATACTCCTTCTTCTGCAAATATCTCCTACATCTGCAATTCCCAAAAGAACTGCTTACTTCAACAATTCATGCCCTCCTCATTCATTGTCTAAGGTATGGCTTTGGCAAAAGCTTTTTTTTTTTTTTTTTTTCCTTTTTAGTTTCTTGGTCTCAAATCATGCTCATTTGGGTTGCTATTGAGTATTTCTTGATATCTTTTCTTAAAAGTGATGAATTTTGGGTTGTGGAAATGCTTAATCTTGTGTTTCAATCCTGCATTTAGAGCGTAGATGCGTCAAAATAGTGTTTGTGAATTAAATGTGTAGTTGCTTTATAGTCTGAAGCATACTTGCATCCTATAGACTTTTGTTGCCTCTAGGTTAATAAGAGGATCTAGATAGGGTGTAATGAGTTTTGGATTGCCACACTATGCCTGGTTAGTTCAATGATATGGCGACACTCAAGAGGCTTGGTTAAGAATTAGCAACTGTCAATAACACTTTTCTCTATTGTTATTCCAATTAAAGATGAACTCACATATATAATTTGATCTCAAGAATATTGAAAAGGAAAAAAAAAAACAAGCTTTCACTAGATTGTTCGATAGCGAATGAGGGGGGTGCGAATTGTTGAAGTAAGCAGTTCTTTTGGGGATTGCAAATGCATGAGAGATTTGTGGAAGAAGAAGAAGAAGAAGAAGGTGTGAGAGGCGTAGAAAGAAGAGAATGGCATGCATAGGAGAAAATAGAGAGACGATTTGCAAGAGTGAAAAACTAAGATGACAAAGGTGTGGAAAGAAAAAAGAAGAAAAGTGGGACCCAAAGGAAGAAAAGGAAGAAACAAAAAAAGAAATGTTGACCAAATAATAAAAAAAGATAACTTTTGTACAGTGGTTACGAGAAGTGGTGGCCCCACAAGGCATGGTATGATAAAAAAAACCAAAAAAGGAAGCGTTTAAGCCAAATAAGGAGTAGAAAATGCACCGCCCTTTAAATTTCTCCAGTCCCAATTTATAATAATAATATCTCAGTATACACCATTGATTTGCATAATTAGTCAAATAACATATAAGTACCCTTTCTTGTAATAAAAACAGCGAAGAAATTAAATATTAGCAACATTTTCAATCTTCTCATTCTGTTCCTCGTTCTCTTCCTCCTGATGGTTATAGCAAGAAATTACCTCTCTCTCTCTGATTGAACTTGGCTAAACTCAAACTAAAACACTCCACCATCTTTAATTATCCACCAACTCTCGCAATTGGAGTGTTTAGTGGTGATGTCACGCTGACCTCATCCCCACCAACACTCTTCCTTTGAGCCTTAAGCTCGGCATCTTCCAAATAATGTTGGTATACATAAGAAACGAACCCCCAAACGGCCAAAATCATGGCAATCACCTTGACACCATCCATCCTCTCCCCAAAGAACACGACTGCTAGAATGGGCACAATCGGCAAGCCCACTGCACTAACCGAGTTCGAGAATAAAGACGAGACGTCGAATATCAACCCGACTGCGCCAATCATGAACACTTGCCAAGCAATTGCCGTCCCGACCAAATTCATCACATACCTCACCTTCCCAAGCTCATAACCATCCATCTCTGTTCTCAAATGCTCCCACTCGCCACTAGCGAACAATCCCACCATAACAATCACACTAGACACTAAAGATTGGTAAACAAGCATGTCCAGAACTGCCCTAAACGTCTCCTTCCTTATGACCCTCCTAAAGCAAAGTTGGTTCAAGGATAGAAGAAGCCCATAACCAGCTGATGCCCCGACGGTGCACGCAAACCCTAGCGCATATTTCCCTCTGGAGACCCCCTTGGGGTCTTCTGAATTTGAATGGAACACAAGGAGGGCTGAGGAGATTGTAAGGAGGACTAGGGAGTTGGTGATGTAGGGAGTGAACTTTTGGGCATTTAGGAAGAAGGAGAAGATGGCATTGAAGGCCAATTGGGAGGAGCTAATGAGGGAATAGGTGGAGACAGGGAGGTACAAGAGGCCGATTGAGTATAAATAGCAATTTAGGGCCACGATTGTGCCTAGAGAGAGGTACACAAGGGCAAGGCTCTTGAGAGAGGGTGACTGTGAATGAGATTGAGCTTCTGGGTCTGTTTGGATGTGGGGGTAATTAGGGTCATTGGGGTGTTTGTGCGAGGGGATAAAGTAGAGAAAGAGGAGGATTGGGAAGCCCACAAGCTGAACAAGTGTGGCAAGCCACTTGCTGTTGCCTCCTTTGTCGTAGTAGAGCCTCCCAAGGAGAGTGGCCACCGATTGACCGGAGAGCACAAAGAGTGAGTAGAGAGCCACTCTAATCCACCACCTGAAGTTCTTGGGTTTGGGGGTTAGTGTCGATTGATTATTGGTGATGGTGCTTGTGGGGTGGTATGAGTTCTCTTCTTTGGCTCCTTGATCACCTTGTCAAAAGTTGGATAGCAATTTAATTAAGGATCTTAATTAGTAAGAGAGAAAGAAAACACATTGCACGTAAAGGGAATTGGGGTCCAAATAAGTTCAATGTTTAGTCCCAATGAATCGTATACATGACTATGACGACTATGATGAAATCCACCAATTAGTGAGCACGTTACATCTATGTCCAACGTAAAAATTAACTAATTATATATTTATAATATGTATGCAAACTAAGTACTGTGTCAAAACGAAATGGTTTATTTAAACTTCTACTTTGTGACCATCTCTCTTTACGTGAAGAACTAGACCTTCCAATTTTTGGGAAAATGTTTAAGATTTAGACCTTTTATCGGGAAAGCAGCTAGGATTGAAGAATGCAATACCATCTTTACTTGATTCATCGTGTGTGTAGGTGGAATCACACGAGGGACCAAAGCAAGTTCATCCCCCATTGACAATGATGCCTACCCTAGTTGATCTCGGGCGGTCTTGACCTAACCCCCGACAAAGACTTTCTCATTAACATTATTATTGTAATTGAGGAATGATTACGTCCTTTCTCGTCAGAGGCCACTCATAGATATCAACCAAAAGTTTCAGATTGCTGCCAAACAAAGAGAAACTCGACCACAAATTGAGGGGCTTTGGTATAAGAACCGTCTACGCACCTATGTCATGGAAAACGAGATGGAATTTGCGGCAAGAATGGTGATGCCAATGAGAATACTTCCCTAGAAGACTTTCCAATCAGTTGGCAGAGCTAACTATAAAAATGTTATTTATAATACTGAATACTGATCGCTAATACAGAAACTATGATGTTAATCTCAGTTCCAAGCATTTAGACTTAAATAACGGGCAAATGATTATGTACTAATTCAGTTTGACATGCTTTCAATTAGACAAACTGTAGTTTTGACATTGTCAATTACGCATGATTCTAATTCTTTTAAATGGGTTTGGCTTTTTATTTTAACAACGATAAAGCCCCCCTTAATTCCATAAACATCGATCCATGAAATATCTAACGAAAATCCTAAATGCATAAGACTAAATTCCAAACCCAGGAAGATGGCCCAAACATGAAATTATTTGTACTTGGTGTTGATGAAAATCTAATCTGTACCGTGACCTAATCTAAAAATATACATTAGATCCTTCATTAACCACTAAACCAATGATGCTTTTTCCCTATTAAATCCATCAGTTAAGGCCACGTCATCACTCATTTGGTCAAAAGCAAACAGATGCTCAAGGTAGGTCCAATTTTTAGTCACCACTAGATTAAACATAATGCATCATGCTTGATTTTCTTGAACTGATACAGACGCAGAGTTTGGTCAAGATCATTTGCTCAGAAGTTCATGCATGCAAAATATCAATTATTGATAAGAAAATGGCATAAATACCAAGATAAGAATTAAAAGAAAGGCGATTCATTGGGCCACCTACCTAAGACCAACGTCTGAAACCTTCGATCTCTTGCATTGAAGGATGAAAAAAAAATTATAGGTCGAGAAAGGCACTTTTGTATTCTTGCTTGTCCAGATGAAGAAGCAGAAGTTAAAAGTCCCAAGATTCATCAAAAGCCCAGGAGCAGGAGCTCACGATGTTTAAAATTTTAGCTTGTTCACATCAAGAATTTAACCATCTGGACCTTCAACACACATCCATGCATATACTTTACAAAACAAGACAAAACACAGAGTTGCAGGGAGAGAAGTGAACATACGCTTGGTGGTTATTTTCCCCGCCTCTTTTGGGCCCATCTCAATTCGTTTCGTCATTTTTGCTTCTAATGATCCATGCATAAATTCCATTGCAAAGCTCAAATAATTCAGATATTCGTAAACTCTTCAGAGAACTGGACTTACCTGGGACGTCGAGTTGCAGCTCCTGAGGATGATGATGAGCTATTTCTCCCATGTCGAGAAAGAGAGAGAGAACCCAGAAGAGGGTGATAGAATTATTATGAAAGCTGAGAGAGTGTTAAGACAGAAACCTATCAGAGATGAAAGAAGAAGAAGAGGTTCCTATGTGTGAACGTGTCCCGAACGCTACTCTCCCTAACATATATACCTGATAGATGTCCATTTTCATCAAGGCACAAAAATATTAATTATTCAAAAGGGAAATCGACGTGTGAAACAACGTGTATATAAGAAACCGGTTCTGCAAATTTGATGTGTTCAATAATGTGATGGACCATAAGTTGACATCGCAGGTCAGTCTTAGCTCATTACCTAGCGTTTTCCTTCATCTGTTGCTGCAATGTTGTCTGAACTCTGAACTAATTTAATACGACCTTTTTTTTGGGGGGGTCGGAATACAAACCGTTTATTATGCATATACTTTGGTAGATTTTTGGGTAAAGTGGACTGATGTTCCTAAAGTCATGTTCATAAAAAAGAAAAGAGACCCCAAAAGATGAGATGATTTGATAGTTATCTTGTTAGTTCATGGTAGTTGAGATTAACAAGGACGGCATTACGTAAATTCCCAAAAGAAAGGAGGAGGGACACGGTTGATCAACCGAATAGGGGATATGCTATGCATGAAAATACGTAGTTGTTGTCTGCGCAAAATCAACGTGGTTTTTTTCGTTTTGCAGAAATTATCGACGTGTAGCACTCTTATGTAGGCTCCATTTTATAGAATATATGATAAACCACTTCACTTTGCATATTTAGATTATTTACTGATGCCTACTAGTAAAGTGCTCTTACATTTACATAAAATGTACGTGATTTTTAAATTAATTTTCCGTCTCCCTCACTTTTGCAGAACTAGCACAAAAATTTAATCCTTAATTTGAAAAATGACCATATTTTATTTGCAAACATCACCAATACAACCTCAGGAAAACTTTAATTGTCCAACGAAGGTGGACATAAATGTATACTCTTTAAACTATTTAGGTCCGGCAAAAGCTTTTCACTCAGTCAATAACTTGAACTCCCATTGTTTTCAAAATCCATGCAGTCAAGGAATATTTAGGTGAACCGCAGAACATCATGAACTAGAAAATTAAAAAAAACGAGATACAATGATTGAACCAAACAAAAGGACAAACTTGTCCAGTTAAACATTGAGACTGTCGAAGCACCTCACTATTAATAATCCAAAAGTAAGTAGACACCGTGGAATTTTTGGGAAAGTTTGGTGAGTTCGTGTATTAAGTAAGCTATTGTACAGGGAGACGAACAAGACTGATGTCCATCCAACAACTTCTTCCACCTGCTATTTGAGATCGGTTCGGAAGAATCTCTACCCGTTCTGCGGCAGATAAACCTTGATTTAAATCTTCTAAATTACAAGGTTGAAACTATGTGATCTCATTTGCTTCGAAGGTCGCATCCTCCGATTTGGGGTCCCAACCTCAAATTGGAGTTTGTCTGTTTGTGGTGTTGTTTGGACGAATGCCAAAAAGTGTGGTGGTGGCGGAGGCTAGGTCTGGTGATGCTTATGGTAGTGGTGGATAACTTTGGTTTTGCTAGGGGGGTTCGGTAGTCCTCGTTGACCGCGTGGTGGTTGACGAATATGATGAACGTGCCGATTTTACTAATGGTAGCATTATTCCATCATGGTGGTGATCGACAGCTGATAAGTCCAAAATTTACTGTACGGCAATTGTAAATCTTTTAATTTTATCAATTTAGTCCATAGACGTTGGATAGTTTGTCAATTTAGTCTTCCTGACCAATTTAGCTCTGAAAATGTTTACGTGGATACACAGTCAACGCCAATTCAGGGTGCATTTATGAGTAGCATTTGGAAGGGACTTAGACATCCAAAACCCCTTAGGCCAAATATTGGGCGTTTGGCAAAAATTTTGCAAACCCACTTGAAGAAAAATGGGCATTTAGAACCATCGCCCGCGATGGTGCAGCTAGCTTTGGGCTCTCTCCCCCTCACGAAGGGGAGAAGTTCAAATCCCAGAGGTGTCACATCCGCGCGACTAACCCGTGGTTGGATCTGTGGTGGTGGCTCAGTCCGTTCCCGGTTTACGCCGCTGGCTATCGGCTGTACGGTGGTTCCCGGGTCACAAAAAAAAAAAGTGGGCATTTAGAAGGCTGAAAGAGGCAGATAGAAGGCTGCTTTGGGCTTTCAGCTTTTTCAGCATGCCAACTTACACTATGCAACTTTTTTTTTCCCAAAACTGTCCTCACAAATTTTTGTTTTTCCGTTTTTACCCTTGTTTTGTGACACTGTTCATCTTCCTTGTTCCCCATGGCTGGCTTGGTTGTACCTAGCTGTGAGGGGCTGACAACAACTTGAGAGACGCCAATGTGGTTGCGGCGGCCTAGGCGACCATCGCCAGAGGGTCGGGCGATCTTTGCGGGTCGTTGCGCCGCGTGACCATAGAGCGAGGCCGCCGATCTAGGTCGCGCAAGCCCCCACAAGTTGTGACTACCCAGATTTGGGTAACCTGAGCAGTCATGACCTAGCAGCCTAGCAGCACTTGAAGAGGTCAAGGTAGCAGGAGTCCCTAGGGTAGCGGTGACGATAGTGAGGGAGGCGTAGGTGATGCGGGGGCAAAGGGAGAGGTCAAGGTTGGCGGCCTTTAGGTAGCAGCCAAGGGCGGTGGGGAGGTACTTGGTGTGGAGGGGGAGGGGGAGGGGTGGGGGGGAGGGACTTGCGGTGATGGGACTCGACGGCGTAAGAGGAGCGGTAGACAAGAGGGAGGACTTGCGGTTGAGCACTTCCTCGTCGAGGAAGTCGAGGATGAACGTGATCTCCTCGAACAAGAGGTCAAAGAGGGCAGGGCCCTCTGGCGTTGGACCACCGGGCTTCTGCTTCTTCGTGGTCCTTAAGAAGAGAGATTGTGAGATGTTGGAGAAGAAGATGGAGGAGAAGATGATGGTGGTTAAGATGAAGAGGAGGAGAAGATGTGATGATGAGTTTGGCAGTGTGATCTTAGCGGTGTGTGACTAGGCGGCCCTCATTGAGGTCACGCGACCTCAGGTGCCCTTCACCTAGGTTGCACGACCCTTGTCGTGGGTTGCCTGACCCCAAGCATCTCTATCGATGGTCTTCGACAACCGCTTGAGGTCTTCAACTTAAGACGTCGACTATCGGCATCAAATTTCGATCGCCGGCAGCCGCTTGTCCTCTACCAACCAATTATTTTTTTTTTTCTTTTTTCTTTTAATCACAAAAGTCATTTGTAAATGTAAATTTCTCCAAACACTATTTTGCACAAAAGTACTTCACAATGGACTTTTAGGGGGTGCATGATAAGAATTATTTCTGTTCCAGAAATAATTTTTCTATTCCAGACCAGTTTCTAGAATAGAAACCTGTTTGATAAACCTACTCAAGTTTTCTATTTCTAGAATAGATTTCTATTCCAGAAATTGATTTGGAAGAGAAATCAGTTTCTGATTTCTCCCACTAAAAACCCTAATTCCAGTCGGTCCTCCCTCATACGTCTCTGCCTCCTCCTCCTCCGCCTCTGCTCATTTCCTCGAGACATCGTCTCCTCCACATCTCCTCCGCCTCTCCTCATCTACTCGAGACATCGTCTTCTCCATTGGACGCTCAGATCGTCTTCTCCACTGGACGCTCTCTGCCTCTCCTCTTGCTCATCCACATCTGCTCGCGAATCCACCCCCTCGCCACAACCCATTGTCCCCACTTGTTGTCCGAGCACCCCTCGGCAACAGATCTCGCGCCTGCACCCCCGCCGCTCGTTCCCCTAAGACGCCAGAAGCCCTCTGCAACAGATCTGAGCACCGACGCCTGAGCCGCTCTTGCTCTGCTTTGTCTCACCAGAAGCCGCCATCGCCCTGCGACCTCAGTAACGCCGCGCGGCCTCTCCTCATCCAGCGACGAGATGCTCGCGAATCCGCCCCTTCGCCTCATCCAGAAGCCCTCTACAGCAGACATTGGAGCCACTCAAGTTTGTCCGACGAGGCCCACGACCGTGAAGTGCGCAAAGAAGCAGAACTACCCTTCTCCTCCCTTCTCTGGTTCGTGCCGATTCCTCTTCTTTTTCTTTTTGCGTGGGTTCATGTGATTTTTTGCGTGAGTTCCAATGAATTAGCAGTGAGAGTGCGATGAACTAGCTCCCTCGGTGGAACTGGATTGTTGTTTTTTCGAGCTGAGGGGGTTTGTCTTTTGCCTGATTAACGATGTTGCTGTTGCTTTTTGAATTCGAACGCTATCGCTTTGGTCTGGCCTCGTGGACTGTTCCTGAATGTGCGTTCGAGGGGGAGTTTTGCAGAAAATGACATAACATTAACTGATAATTTCGCATAATAGAGGGTACCGAGTGAAATCAGACTTTTAGAGTGAACGGATGAAATAATGGTTGAACGAAGACAGTCGCAACAACTTACTTGAACCTCAAAAAAACGTTTCAGAAGGAGAAAAAATTTGATGAAGACTCTCGACAATTCCGTGAAAATCAATGTTTGAGGATATTGTTGGTTGTCATCATCTAAAGGGCATGACTTTGAGTGGAGAGTGATTAGCAATAAAATAAGCAATTTTGGCCCATCTTTTGGATAGAATTAAGAGCTGTCCTTCTCTGGATTGTTTCTGAAACTGGCGCTCGATGTGTCGTAGACGGATATCAGAAGATTGCTCTCACATTAAGAATTCCATTTTGAATCAACACCTACATTTCAATCTTGTTTTATGGTATCGTAATTATTCCTTCCAAATTAGGCTCTTTCACTATATCAAAAACACTGTTCGTCGCAAAGTCCACAATACTAAAACCTTAGCCCAATTCGATCTTAGCCCCACCTCCCTGGCATGGCTCACTTCTACAAAATAGTCATTCTTCTTCAAGCTGGCGGTACCTCTCCAACTCACTTCATCGGTGCTTCAGTCTTCAAGGGTCAGTTTGTTTGGCACGTGGTTGCATTTTCTTCAGTTCGAAGCATTTGGTTTTGATTTTGTGGATGCGAACCAAGATATGAATAGCTCGAAGTCTTGTCTTTTGTTTTTTTTTGGGTTCGGCGATTTCATTATCAGGATGGAGTTTTTGGATACCCTGTTTTGGAATGATCGGTGACTGCTTTACTTGTTTGCGGGAGTTGACAAAAAAGAAAGTGATGATTTTTGCTCGGATTTTGCTTACTAGTTGTGAAAGTTGATATGGAATGTATCCTTTGGCAGCGATACTGGTATGTCTTCACCGGGGTTTGTTGTTATGTTGTGGAAGTTGATTGATTGTGAGTAACTTTCTGGCATTAGGGACTGTTATTGGAAAAAAACGAGGAGCAAGTCTTGCTAAGGAGATCCCTTCGGCTCAGCCATTCATGGTGTAGCCTTTTGGAATGGCTTAAAACCCTATTTAGCTCACTTTTTGCCATCAGCTTTCTTTGTTGTAATATTTAATTCACATCAAATTGTGACTGGTCTATGGGTATAATTCTAACCATCATATAAATGTCATTGCAGCAGACACCTGAGCCGCTCGAGTTCGTCCGACGAGGCCCAGGACCGCGAAGTGCGCAAAGGAGCAAAACTACCTGTCTCCTCGCTTCTCTGGTTCGTGTTGATTCCTCTTCTTTTTGCATGGATTCGTGTGCTTTTTCGCATATGAATCTTAGTATTGAAACTGGGTTTGCTGCATGTGGATATGAATAAGAGATTGAAGTTGGGTTTGCTGCTCGTGGGTATGAATAAGAGATGGGTAGATTCACCTGTCTTTGAATTTTCTATCAAATGCCGTCTCTGTTTCACTACTGGTTATTATGAACAAATATATGGGGCATTGATTGGTGGGAATGTTTCTTTTACTTGTAATATATGGTTGCTTGTAAAATTTTATATAAGGATTATTCTCTTTTTGCTTGATGTGATATCGACATCAAAGTCTATGCGCTTGAACTGGTACACCAATTGATATGGCTCATTTGATACTCAAATAGTTAAGGTTAAATGGCTTTCCACAAAGAGGTTTGTATGGCAAAGTGGACTGAGTCTTTGACCAATGAGCTTGTAAGTTTGTTGGTAACAGAGGTAACAAAGGGAAATCGCACCACTTCTACCTTCAACAAACAGGATGGAATAACATACATGTCGAATTCAATAGACGGGTGGGACTCCTCTTTAGTATAATTCAGTTGAAGAACAGGGTCAACAAACTGAAGAAACAGTATAGTAGTTTCAAGAAATTTTTGTCACAATCTGGATTTGGATGGGATAATATAAACAATAAGGTTGCTGTGGATGATCAAAGTGTGTGTGAGTCTCACATCAAGGTATTAATTTACCAAGGTTATTTTGTTCATATTGTATTGCAAGCTTTAATTATATTGCTGACATCTGTCATTATTGTATAAATTATAGAATAATAGCGAATGGGCTAAATTCAGAAATGATGTGTTTCCTCAGTATCCTGATTTGTGTATCGTGTTTGGTGATACATATGCTACTGGGGACTATGCAGCAGGAAATACAGAAGAAGTGGTAGGATATGCTGAAAAAGTGGTAGTGTCCTCTGAGAGAGATGACAGTGGTGGTGACAATGGTGATGGTGGTAGTGGTTATGCAGTAGGTGATCCAGAGGAATTTGATGAACAGCGTATTGATGAGAAAGCCTTCATACCTGATACGACTACTACCTCAAATCTTAAGAAACACAAGCAGGATATGACTTCAAATTCTAAGAGGAGGAGGGAGAGTAACAGATATGATGTTAGTGACACCTGCAAAGCCATTCAAGAAATGATTAAAATCAGGACGGCTCAATCAACAAGTGGCTCTATGACCTCAGATGCCCCATCAATTGTAGACCCCTACTCCACAGCAGCCGTGGTTGCCGTCTTAAATAGTATGCCTGATTTAGAGCTGAATATTTACAACAAAGCTGTGAACCAATCATGTCTTAATGCCACTTGGAGAGAGGCTTTCATCACAATGCTACCTAAAATAAGACGTGGATTTCTTGAATTTCTTTAAACAGATATTGAGTAGTATGCTATGGATTTATATATTTTGTTTAATTTCACTCTGACTTATGTATTTGAGATACTTTGGTCTTTTTATGATGCAATTATGAAAACTTTGTGGCTATTGTTGATTATTATTAGATTCCTTACTTATATATTGTGTTTATCTTTTTTTTTTTTTTTTTTTTTTTTCATGTGAAGGCATATGTAATATGGAGGGGAATGAAAGTAGCATGTGTAGTGATCAAGTAGCAACAGGTGAATCGGTTGAACTAATCTTTGATGATTTTGATATCGATATTATGATAGCATGGTTGAGCATGGTTGTGGTGGATATGTCTATGCATTCTAGAGAACCTATTAGGGATAGCATATTGTCAGGACCCAAATGGATGATTGAGGTTTTTCAAGGACATTCAAATAGAATATATGAATCTTTTAGAATGGAGAGACACGTTTTTCTCAATCTTTGTGATTTGATGAAGGCAAGAGATTGGCTGAAAGATAGTCGATATATAAAGGTAGATGAACAAATTGAGATATTCTTATTTATGATTTGTCACAAGAACTCGAATAGAACTTTATGCGAGAGATTCCAACGTTCGGGACAAACTATTAACAAATACTTCACTATAGTGTTAAAAGCAGTTTTCAAACTTGCAAAAGAGATTATCATACCGCCTTCCTTTGATGTGGTCCCAAATGAGATTCTTATGGATCCCAACCATAAACTTTATTTCAAGATAAGATTTTCATACATTCATTTACAATATTAGTTTCATTTTGTTGCTAATCTTATATAACACTAGTCTTTGATAAAACGATAGGATTGTGTGGGCGCTATTGATGGTACTCATGTTCATGCTTCTATACCTTTGTCGAAGCAAATTCCATTTAGAGGCAGAAAATGAGGTACCGCTCAAAATGTGATGTGTGTATGTTCGTTTGATATGAAATTCACTTTTGTGTATGCTGGTTGTGAATGATCTGCCAACGATTGCTGGGTGTTATCAGCAGCACTCGAAACTCCTCGCTTGGAATTTCCTCGACCACCACTAGGTATTTTTACTTGTTCTAGAATTATCAATTTTCTTTAAGATTGTATTGTATTTACAAATCATTACTAATATATGAATATTTTGTTATAAGCAAATACTATGTTGTAGATTCTGGTTATGCATCAATTCCGGGATTTTTAACTCCTTTTAGACGCGAACGGTATCATCTAAATGAGTATAGGGGTAGAGTAAGACGACCAAGAACAGCAAGAGAGTTGTTCAACTATAGGCATTCTTCACTAAGGAATGTCATTGAAAGATCATTTGCGGCATTAAAGAATCGCTTCTTTATTTTGAAACACATGCTTGCATTTGCAATTCGAAAGTAAGCACATGTTGTAATTACATCCGTGATCAAGACAGGAGGGATAAAAACTTTCCCTTATATGGAGATCCAGAGTATTCATTTGAATCTGTACAAGATGAGGTTATAGGCGATACATCAACTGAGGAGGAAACTGAGATGAATATGCTTAGAAAAAATATTGCCAATAAGATGGCAAGGGATCATAATATGCCGGAGATTCCATGAAATCGTGTTTTTAATTTTTGTAATGTATTTCTATTATTTTGTATTTGGGGATTTACAATCTTTGCTTTTGTATTGTGATAATGTATTTGATGATTCATATCTCAATTCTTGTAATGTGATGTTCTACTTGATGATTTCCCTTATTTGTAATGGTCCTTGTTACACTTCGTAAAATTCGCCGATTTTGTAAAATTTGCTGCAAATTGCCCAATACACTTCTTTGTGTTTCTTTCTAAAATGATTGCTCAATATCGTAAATCGTGGCGGCGATCAACGTGACACACTAGCATGAAGGGGATTAGAATATGGTTGCTCGCCTTCATTCTACTAGAATTTTGGGAACCTTCTATCATGCTCAAGAGTAATGCATATTGATCTCTTTTTTCTATTGTATGGAGACTATTGATAAGTATATTGTTTGACTGTAATTACCTATCTACGTGGATGTTAAAGAATTTTGTGTGAAAATTTAGGAAATTTGATATAACATCTCTTACTTTGTATTTTTCTTTTTGCAAAAAAGGGAGACTTTACTAAAAGAAAAAAAAAGTCATACTTTGTATTTGGGTCAATGGTTTCATAAGCATATGAAATTTGTAAGAGTGGACATCTCATTTGCTCTAAAAAAAGAAAAATTTGTTTTAAGAAATAGAAATTTTATTTAGTTATCAAACGAATTTCTATTTCTGAAACAGAAATTTTGTATCATTATCAAACAGATTTTTTTGCTCAGAAACTCGTCCAGAAATAGAAATAGAAAAATCCATTCTAGAAACTATTTCTGGAACAGAATGGTTGTCATGCGCCCCCTTAGATTACAATTTACTAAACACAATATGCAATTTACATAACTCTTTTGACTTTAAGTCCTTTGCACATTCTTGAAGGCTTTCCCCAAAAGTCCAACTAAATGCATCCTCAATAGTGGTTTCCATTGAGAGATATGGTCTGGAATAATTGATACACATGGTGATTTTCTTGTGAACTGCACACTTGTCGCAACCAACTTATATTCTCCTTCATGTCACATCAATACCTTCTCACTCTATATCAAAATCTAGAACTATCATCCCCATTTTTTCCATAATAGTTTGTTTGGTACCGGTTTCAACAATGATCACATTAAATAGTTGGAGATTAGTTGATTATTTTATAGATTGTTGGGATGGTACAATCTCTATGAGTGATTGCACTATAATCTGACCCCATGTGGCCATCTTGTGGAATTCCCTAAAATTCTTGATTCCTTCTACAAGGTCCTCATGATCCTTATCCTCATTATTAGTTATGAACTTTGCATCGACTAGGAAGCTTAAGTGCATGTTATCTAAATCAATTTCATCATCCTGACCAAGCCATCACCAACACCCTAACCAATGTCCTCACCTTGACCAACACCTTCACTGACACCTTCACCAAATGCCCTTACTTTGATAAACACCCTGACTAGCACCTTCACTTACCTCATTATCAAAATATTCTCCATAAACCTCAACGCACCCTCATTGCAAAAAAGAGAAAAGTATATCAACAATAGTTATATAATTAAATATGTATTTCAAACCATTTTCCAAAGAATTTTGAGGAAAGTTAAAATAAAACTTTTCAAATTTACCATTTACCCCATTCTTGATGTCTATGATGAATCTTTTCATAACTTTTTGAGCTGATATCTACACGTACTAAACCATCTTCCCCCAACATATTTAAGCATTGGACATCTAAATAATTTTTCAATGTGGAAAAGGCAAATCAATGTTGACTTCCCATTCCTTCTGACCCTATATAAGAGGAGAACATATATTATAAGAGACACAAAATGAAATGTCAACATAATAACACATGTGAAGACAATTTTTCACAAATATTTTGTATTAATAGTATAATTAAAGACGCTTTTATGGCCATATATTTAAATCTCTTGGCAACATCCCTAAAGTACCGGTTATTGTTTTATATATGCACACATTTAGTGTCTTTCATCTTATTGAAAATTAGAAGTAATGAGCAACATGTTATAATGTAGAGAGGATCCATGAAATTCGCAATTTAAATGGATTTGATGTAGCTTAATTATCATATAAACGTAATATTTGTTGAAAAACTTAAGCTCTATTTTGCCATATATCTTGAGTCATTCAGGGGACTTTAGATTGTCGAAATGACTTTGTTAATTCTCAAATGCGCAGATAAATCATTGTTCATTGATTATAATTCTCAATGGAAAAGCCATCTTTCAGGCTTCCCAACATAGAAGTGTTAAGCACAATGATGGAAAAATGAGAAATCCAAGCATTGTGACCCCTTTTTACGATGCTAATAGCATCGACAAAATGTTTCCCCAAAAAAGCATGGCAAATGCAAACTACTTAGCTCAAATGCACTCCTATATAAATTGAAGTTCAAGGATGAAAATTTTCCAACATTTTCATCCTTGAACCTTATTGACACCTTATTTTTGTTAAATAAAAAATTAAAAAAATAAGAAGGAGAAATACAAAGAATATAATGATGAAAACAATGCAAAAAAGTAAAATAAAAATAAAAAGGTGCTGTTGTACTAAGCATGGATAAAAAGATCACAAGAATAAAGAAAGTAAATAATTTTTCTTTAACAATAATAATAATCAAGTGGGCCTATTTTACCTAACCCATGTTTCTTTTAGCCAAGTTCTTAGCCCACTACGCATCCAGCCTATCCTCACTCTTGGACCCTACTTGTTACTTCTTTTGGGTCGGGTTTTATTTCTTTTTCTTTAACCCATGAATTAAGCCCAAGAGAGTAAAAATGTTTTGAGACACTAAATCTAATTATTTGAATAAAATAAGTCACAAATTCAATTGCATATTTCTACTCTTGTTTACTTTTCTATTAAGGGTTTTCTTTACTGTTAATACTTTAATTTTGTATGGTAAGCTATATAAGTAAATATATATTTCGAGATATTTTCTCTTTATCCGTATTTGTAGTTCTAAGCTCAAATATTTTAATTGTAGATATAAAAACAAAAAGTTATGTAGGTAAAATTATAACTCATGAACTTTGTTCTTATCCATAATTTTAATATATTGAATTAAATGAATTTCTCTAGTCAGTGTAAATTTCATGTGTTGAAAATTACTTCAATAGGATATGTCATAATTTCAAATGACAATAGTTTATTCTGTTCTTCTTAAACGGGTTTCTTCAATTTATCTACAATATGAAGAATAGAAAACAGTGTACCCAAATTTGCAATAAGTAAATAAATGGGTAGAATCTCTATTTTTTAAATGAATTCGAGAATCCTTATATCTCTCTCGCTCTGTAGAGTCGCTCTCTACCTTGTGGTAGCTCTGCTTTCATCTTTCTTTCTTAACCCTAACCCCAGCTTTCAGATTTCTAAACCGAGCTTTCTTTCTCAATTGGCGTTTTCAGCTAGATTATTCACGTCTTCGTTTATGGCCCTCGTGTTTCAGGAATCGCACCTTCATATCTCGAAGTATCGACTCCCTTTCTTCTGTTTCTAATCCATCTCGCTTTCAATTCTGAATCCACCCTCTGAATCGCCTTTCCTTCATCCTTTTAGTTCGCAAATTGTCTTCTCTTCTCTTAATCAGATGCTGCTTCGACCGATTCCCTCCATGTTCCATCTGCATGTCTAACCCAGAACCCACATTCTATCGGATTGATGCTCTGCATGCGCTCCCTTTAGCCTTTATACACTTTGGCCTACCTTTTGACGTTTCTTGTCCATATGGATACTGGAAGTAAGGAAGAGGAAGCTCGGCTAAATGCTTTATGCACTCACTTGGGCCGACTATGGTCTTCTCAGCACATTGATGTATGGGATGAAGCACCTCCTGCAGAGAAACTCGAGGAATGTAAGTTGATACTTGTAGGGAAAATCATTGCTAACTCCCTTATAAATTTCCCTGCTTTTCAGAGTACGATGAAAAAGGTTTGGCGCTTAGATAATGTTGACATTTCACAAAGAGAAGCAGGTCTTTATGTATTCAAATTTCCTACTGAAGGGGCAAAGCAGCGTATCTTAGATAATAGGCCATGGTCATTCTCTAATAATCTGATTATTCTCAAACCTTGGATCCCTAATACACCCTTGCACTGCTACGAATTTAACACATGTGCATTCTGGGTTCAAGTTGTTGGCCTACCATTAGAAAGGTGCATAGAACAGTTGATAAGTAAAGCAGTTTGTGAAATTGGACCGGTTCTGGATGTTAAAATTGAGGCGAAAGATGGTTCCAATCTCAAGGTAGGATGAGCTAGGGTGGATTTGCGACTACAGAATCCTCTTAAACCAGGGAAGCTTATTCGAGTAGCAGGGAAACCTATTTGGTTGGATTTTCGCTATGAAAGATTACCAACTTTTTGTTATTCTTGTGGGGTTCTTGGTCACTATGCTTCCTATTGCAAAGATATTCCTTATGAAGAAGCCAATTTTGATGTGCACGATAAGATGTACTACGGTCAATGGTTAAGGGCTGAAGCTAGGGACCTTAGCCCTTTCTGGTAGGCTTTCTATGAAACAAAACCAACTCTGGAGGATGGAAGGAATTAGTACCTGAAACTCCTCCACAAGGATTGCTTTTGCTCCCACCAGGTCCTTCGGATACAAGCACTCAGCAAGTAGCTATGGACTCTCAACAGGCTCCGCATCTCCCTATTCCCAACACATCCTTGCTGACAAAATCTCCCATCCTTGTCTCTGGTCAGACGATTCTCAAATCCACTTCGCTTTCCCCTGAATCCCCTGTATTGATACGTTCCAATGCTGTGACAGAAGTAACAGAGTCAGTTACCACTTCCAAAAAAGTTAAAAAACCTCTGTTGCCAACCAAGACCTCTCCGGTCAAGAAAGTTAAGAGGTATTCTCCTTATGGGTCTCGTCCTGCTCTACTAGAAATTTTTGAAGAAAGTCAACTGATGGAAACACCAATTTTGATGGCTGAAAATGTTAGAGAATGGGCTGAGGTGGCTTGCCCCAATAAGCCACCTCTGGACAAATGAAGATTATGAGTTGGAACTGTCAAGGACTGGGCACTTCCTTGACAGTTCAGGCACTTAGGGCCTTAGTGGCCCGAGAACGGCCCGATGTTCTATTTTTGATGGAGACTCGAAATCAAGAACCTCTTATCCAGCGAGTCCAAGGCAGACTTAAATTTCCGAACAATTTTGTGGTTAATCCTATCGGTTTGGCTGGAGGTTTGGTAATTTTTTGGACTAATCAGGTTTCTCTACTTATTAACAGTTCTAATGCGCACTATATTGATACTATCTGTTTTGAAATTGGTAGTGACTCATCTATGAGTCTCACCTGTTTACATGCACCGTCGGTTTTTCAGCACCGACAACTATTTTGGGCAAACTTAAGGCGTCTTAGTACCTTACACACCTTACCTTGGGTCTGTATAGGGGATTTTAATGATATATTACATCCATGGGAGAAGGTGGGTAAGAGACCAATTCAACCTTATAGAATGCATGCATTTCGGGAACTACTTCATGACTGTGCCTTGTTAGACTTAGAGACAAAGGGTTGTGCCTATACTTGGATTAACAACAGAAATGGCGAGGAAATTGTTAAAGAAAGGCTAGACCGTGCTTTATGTACTATTGAGTGGCGATTAAAATATGCAGAAGCATAAGTTCTTGCCCTACCTGCCATAGGATCGGACCACAGCCCGATTCTATTAACAACCAAGGTAACTCCAGTCAAGAGAAGAAAGAGCTTTACCTTCGAAGCTTTTTGGCTCCAGGATGTGGAATGCCGTGAGGTGATCTCTAAATCCTGGTCTCCTCATCCAGCCAACAATCACCAAATCTCGCAGAGGATTCGGGCCACCACTACGGCACTGGCCAACTGGAGTAGGACCAAGTTTAAAGCAGCTCATCAGCAGATAGATCTTATGCAGCAGCAACTTCAGCATTGCATTAATCAGCCTGCATGTAATTATGACAAAGATCTTGTTACTTCCTTGAAATTTCAAATTCAGCAAAAATGGGCTCAAGAAGAACAATATTAGGCCATGCGTTCTCGAATTAACTGGATGTGCTGGGGTGATCGAAACACGTAGTTCTTCCATGCCACCACCATACAAAGGCGCAAGCGAAACAAAATTAGCATTTTACAGAATGACAATGGGGAATGGATCCGCGATCCAGAACAAGTGAAGCATGAGACAATAAACTTTTTTCAAAAGCTGTACACTTCTGCAGGTCAGAGGGAATATGGCCCTATTCTAATGCAATGTTTCCCAATTGTAACATAAGAAATGAACATACATCTCACAGCAGAAGTTACGAGGGAGGAAGTCAAGCAAGCCATGTTTCAACTAGGTGCAACTAAAGCGCCAGGACCGGATGGATTAAATGGCTTATTCTACCGTCATCATTGGGATATTATACAGGAAGATGTCTTTTCAACAGTGCAGCAATTTTTTACTACAGCAAGCATGCCATCGGATCTCAACCGAACATCCATAGTCCTGATTCCCAAAATCCAGAATCCTGAGAGGTTAGACCAGTTTCACCCCATCAGTTTATGTAATTTTATCTACAAGATCATCTCAAAAGTTTTGGCTAATCGTCTAAAGATTTGGCTGCCGATGCTGATCTCTAAAGAACAAAGTGCATTTGTCGCCGGCAGACAAATCCAGGACAATATTCTTATAGTTCAAGAGGTTATGCACCAGTTGAAATCTAGAAACAGAAAGAAAAAATTTCAGGGAATTCTTAAGCTGGATATGAAGAAAGCTTATGATAGGGTGGAGTGGGATTTCTTAAAAGATTATCTACACTGACTCGGATTTCATGCCCGTTGGGTGGAGTGGATGCTACAGTGTGTTTCAACAACTTCTTTTAGTGTTAAACTGAATGGGGAATCTCTCCATTATTTTAGCCCCTCCCGAGGTTTAAGGCAATGTGACCCTCTATCCCCCTATTTATTCATACTCGTGGCAAATTTACTATCTACTCTTATCCAGAATGCTGTTGCTATGGGCAATTTACGTGGCATTAAACTCAACAGATGGTGTCCTACGTTATCACATTTGTTATTTGCTGATGACGCCATCCTTTTCCTTGATGGTCGACTACGGGAAAGCCAAAACTTATCAAACATTCTCAATCAGTATTGCCTAGCTACTGGTCAAGAAATAAACAGGAACAAATCTGGATTGTTTATGAGTAAGAACTGTCCTATTCTCTTTGAATTAATTTGGCTAATGATCTTAGAGTTCCACTCTTGGATAGGACAGGGAAATATTTAGGCATTCCTTCTGATTGGGGATCATCTAAACGAGACATGTTTGCATGGATCTTAAGTAGAGTCAATACCAAATTGGAGGGGTGGAAAGAAAACCTAATCTCTAGAGGAGGGAAGGAGGTTCTGTTGAAATCGGTGGTTCAGGCATTACCGCAGTATGCAACGATGATTTTTAAGCTTCCTGTATCTATATGTAAGGCGGTGGAACAAAAAACAGCAAGGTTCTGGTGGAAAAACAGCACCAATAAATCAGGTATCCACTGGAAGAATTGGGAATTTCTTAAAGAAAGTAAAGATCAAGGAGGACTAGGATTCCGAGACTTAATCTCTTTTAATAAAGCTCTTTTGGGTAAGCAAGCATGGAGACTTTTTATAAATCCTTCCTCTTTGTGGAGTAGTGTTTTCAAAGCATTATATTTTCCTCATACAAATTTTTGGTCTGCAAAAAAGGGGACTAGGTCTTCTTGGGGTTGGCAAAGCCTTATTCTAGGTCGGGATTCTATCATTGAAAAGCTTCAATGGTCAGTGGGTGATGGCACCCAGATTAGAGTCAGAGAAGACAAATGGTTGAAAATGGGAGTTCTAGTTGGACCACATAACATGACAGAACCGAAAAACGTGGTGGATCTTATTCTGCCTAATCAGAATGCATGGAATGTGGAACTACTGCAACAATTTTATCAGGATCACATTGTTGAGGAAATATTATCTATTCCTCTTTCGTCAGCCTCCTCTGAGGACAAAATTGTGTGGACAGACACTTCAGATGGATGTTATACCGTTAAAAGTGGTTATCAATTTATTAAACAAAAAGCATCTATCAAGTTTCAGTCTCAGGCTTCATCCTCCTATCAGCCCCTACTACCTTATGGAGACAGATTTGGAAAACTCAGATAGCTCCAAAGGTACGTGTATTTCTTTGGGCTTTGTGCCAGAATGCTCTGCCTACAACAGAGAATCTATTTCGAAGGAAGATTACACCAGACCCACTTTGCAAACTCTGTTCTTCAAATATACCCGAAACCCCGGAACACCTATTCCTCTTATGTCCATGGACAACATATATATGGAATCACCCCAACGTGCAAATTAAAATCACACATCACGGAATACAGCGCATAGATGCATGGCTTCACGATCATATACATTAGAAGAGGGATCAGCAGAGAGACGTACCGGAGTTTGAGTAGATCACGGCTCTGCTTTGGCATATCTGGAAAGCACGGAATCTTTTTGTCTTTCGGCGACAACGAACAAACCCGGATCACCTGGTTCGAGCAGCTATCACTATGGCACAGGTGGGTAGTAGAATTCAACAAATTGTAAAACCTACCCGGAATAGACGGTTGAACCCTAATCGGATTTGGGAACCTCCGCAACAAGGTATGATCAAGATCAATCTTGATGGAGCCTTTCCCAGTGCACACCACGAAGGCGCGATTGCTAGTATTGCTCGTGATTCTACTGGCAAATTGGTAGGAGGCTTCACTCGCACAGTTAGGGCTCGATCTGCCATAGAAACAGAAACCCAGGCATTGTTACATACTCTTCGAGAGCTTTTCCAGCAACAGCAAATGGAAGCCTACCTGGTCATTGAATCGGACAATCTCATTCTCGTTGAGACCATCAATGGATGCCGCGAACCACCCTGGGATTGCCGAGCTCTGTTCGCCGAATGCGTAGCCTTGAAGACTCTGTTTCTCCATCTACGCGTGCAGCACTGCCGAAGGGAAGCAAACGCCCTAATTGACTGGGCAACCAAGGCCCATGGCCGAGGATCCCTTCCACAAAACTGGGCTTCTTCTCCTCCACAGCTTATGTTGGACTTAATGTGTACTGATGCCTTGATTAAGGGATGTTCCTATGTTCCGATTTAAATGAAAAGTTCGTATCTTTCGACAAAAAAAAAAATGAATTCGAGAATCCTTACGATTCTCTTTCTTTAATAATGAGAAGACAGTGTGAGGGCTTAAATGGAGCAATTTTCCACCGAATAGGATTATCTCTATCATTTGAATATTGGCAGCCTTAACGACTCTATCTTTGGCTCATCACATAAGGACAATTCGAGGGCGTTGGAAGCTTGATCTTTAATCAAACTGCACGATCTTTGATTCCTTTTCACGAACCAACTTTTAGTGCTTGAAGGCTTGATCGCTAATATAAAATGGTTGACGTCTTGATGATCTGAATATCTAGTAAGGTGGTTGAAGTCCTCGCCACCGCTCTTGATTGGTTAAAATTACAAAAAATTACTGAAGCGTCTTAGATCTATTGCAATTTTTCCAATTCAGTCCCAAATCTTTTTTTTTGATCAATTCAGTTCTAAACTTTTTGTAATTATGCCAATTCAGTTTATTTGACCAAATTTGGCCAGCTGGGGCTGACATAGATGTCGGCCGGTGCCGACGTGGACAAATTTTTAATAACATTTTTTTTTTTTTTAATTTTCTTCTCTCACGGCGAGGCTTGACCTTGCCAAGCCATCACTAGGTGGATACCTTTGGCCAGTCATTGAGGTCCGGCAACCGACTGGAGGAAGAAGGAAGAAGGAGAGAGAAAAAAGGAGAAAGATAAAAAGAAAAAAGAAACAGAAAAGAAACAGAAAAATAATTGAAAAATAAAAATATTATTTAAAAATTGTCCATCTTAGCGTCAGTAGGAAGGCCGATGTCGGTCGGGATCCACATCAGTGTTGGCTGGCCAAATTTGGTTAAATGAATTGGATTGGCACAATTGCAAAATATTTAGAATTGAATTGGCTAAAAATAAAGGTTTATAACTAAATTGGAAAAATTGCAATATATTTAAGAATATTTGGTAATTTCCCCATCAAAATTAGATAGTATATCCACAGTAAGAATGATCAATATTTAATTTAATTTTAGCAAATCTTGATACCATTTGAATCATATATGGCAAAATATCGATACATTTCATTGAAATGCATACCCTAATTTGATTGGACAACTATGCCTATGAATGAGAATTAGTGGGCACTGAAGTATCTTTGTAGAATTTCATATTTGGTTGAAAATTTTCGTTGTTTATGAATTTAAATTACATTGAAAATAAGCCATGTTGGTAAAGATTAAATTTTAAAGGGATAAGTGCACCAAAGTCTTATAATTAACATGAAGGTGCAATTTAATCCTAAAATTTTTTTAAAAAATGAAATAAATTTCTAAATCTTGTCAAATTGGTGCAATCAAGTCCCTCCATTACCTCTATCTGATGAGCTAATGAAAAATGCTAACTTGGGTTTATGTTATTTATTTCTTTCTTAAGACAAACGGCACCGGTGTGATGCCCATCAACCGCTTCATTAGAAAAACTTAAAAATTTAAAAAAAGAAAAAAGAAAAAAATGGGAATGAAAACAAGAACAGAGAGAACCAAGTTTTATTTCTATTTTTTGGATTTCACTCCGGTGAGCCCAGCACACAAGAACAAGAAGAAAAAGAAGCTGCAGAACCGTGAGCTCTCAAGCCGTGCCCTCTGAATCATACATAGGCCCGCAGAAAAATGGAAGGATAAAGATTTTCTTGAATCCTTCGAACACAAAGCCCTGGTTGTCAACTCAGTCCTTGTAATCTAGACTTTGTTATTCATCGATGATGGTTCAGCAACGAGCAAAACATTTGAACGCATTGAATCTGCATTTTCTGACTGGAGTCTCGGTGGAATTGTGGGTTTGCTTCATCAGATATGGCTTTGACCTAAAATGGCCATGCCGCTCGCTTCGAGCTCGATGGCCGCAAGCTTTGAAGCCAAATCTGACCTCGAAGTTCATCGACACCATGGCCAGATCTGGTTGAAGTAAAAATGGATTGGCTATGACGTAATTTCAATGAAGCCAAAACAACATCGATTTCGGCGAGAAATGTGAAGCTAAAATTATTTACCTCTATAATCAATGTCGTTTAGGCTTCACTAGAGCCGCGTGTAATCCACATCAACAGCTCCATTTGCCTGTCGTTGACCACATAAGCCACCACGTAGGACTTATAAAGACGGGCTTGGATGGAACTATGATAGAGGGTTGGCAAATTCGTATATGTTTGGGGAGTTTTGTGACATAAAATAAAGTTTGGTGTATTGGTTTTAAAATAGGCATAATTTAGGATTTTTAGTGGAATTATCTCTCTCTCTTTCTCTCTCTCTCTTACTCTTGTGGTTGTATGCAAATACTCAAAGTGGGTTTTGAACTTCTTGCTTATGTCTTCTAGTTGGTTATACTCTTGTGGTTGTATGCAAATACTCAAAGTGGGTTTTGAACTTCTTGCTTATGTCTTCTAGTTGGTTATACTCTTGTGGTTGTATGCAAATACTCAAAGTGGGTTTTGAACTTCTTGCTTATGTCTTCTAGTTGTTAAGGTCTGTTTAAGTAGAATTGTTATAAAAAAAATTTAGGGGGGCTTAAAGCATTGAAATAAGTGAGGCAAAAATGGGAAAAATTGTCCAAAAAATCTTCAACCTATTGTATGACAGCCAATTTATTCTTTAACATTTCAATTATGGCAATTTAAGCTCTATTTATTTCATGGAAAATGAAGGAATTAGAAAACATTCTTAAAAATAATCATTGATATTACTTAAAATAATTAATCAATGAAAAATATTTTCATTATTGATAACAATTTAGGTCTAAACATTTTCGCTACCCACCTAGGCGCGCAACACTAAGTAATCCAAGCCAACCCACATTACTGACTAACGGTGGATAATCATATTTCTTAGAGGTACTAAATACAACTCCATGAATAATGAAAATACTTTTTATTCATTTATTTTATAAGCAATACAAGTGAATAATTTTGAGAGATATTTTCCAAAAAATTATTTTTCACTTAATTAACATACCTTTAGTCTTGACCCTCCTGACAACTTGCCAATTAAGTACTAACATTTTCAATCATGCCAATTTAGTCCTAAACATTTTGATTTTTTACTAGTTTAGTCCAAACCTTTTAACGATTTACCAAACTAGTCGTTATGGTAAATTTTAGTTGAAAATCACTCATGTGGATAGTTTTGTGAATTTTTCTTTATTTTTTTCTTTGCTTTTCTTTTATCTTTTTCCCTTTTTCCCTCTACCAGTCCTCGGACGAGGGATGCTCATGCCTAGGTTGGTGAGAGGTCACCCTCGCTTGGGAAGGCATAGGCCGCCCTTACCTGAGGCCAGTGGCCTCTGTCAGCCATCAACGAGGCCCAGTCATGGCCAAGGGAGCGAAAAGAGAAAATAGAATAGAAAAGGAAAATAAAAAAATACACAAAATTAGAAAAAGATTGCAAAAAATTGTTAGTGTTAGTGCTTGCCATGCCATAGAAGATGGCTAGTGCAGATTGCTATATCAACAATTTCCGATTAATTTTGGCTAGAAGGACTAAGTTGGCATTAAAAGGATTGGGCCTAAATTGGAAAATCATGATAAGGTTTAAGGCTTAATTGGCATAATTAAAAGATTTATGACTAAATTTACAAGTTATCGAATGATTTAGGATTAAATTGGCATAATTGAAATGTTTTGGACTAAATTGTTTGCCGTACAATAAGTGTAGAATTTTTTTGGACAACTTTCCTAATAAAAAGTTGCCCCATCGTAAGTAAAGATGGGGCATAAAATACTCCATTAATCACGTGTACCAAGTCACGAACAAATGTCTATGTGGAGGACCTAATTATGGAATCATTTGTATTGCATGAAGTAGAAATCCTAAATGGTGCGCCAATTCCACCCGCGCAACTCTCGGATTTTTATTCCTTACTCGCTAGACAAATCTTTAGGAAGGACAATGTATGGATTGATTCAATATGGCTCAAGTAACCATATCAGAAGTTCCGTCTGGCTCATTATCGTTGTATTTTATACATATGTGACTGCTTAAAAGGTTGTCCAGCGTTGGCCAACTATAGATACGGAATGTTCAGTTTAAGAGTGTAGGTGTGCCCTTGCACCATTGCTTACTTAGCGAACTTGTTACCATCATCTCACCACGATGCGAGTAGAGAGCACAAGACTCACGATACACCTGAATCTACACCCAACTTTTGCAAAATAACCAAGATTTCCCTAGACAGAGGATAGGCCGGGGAATTATGAAGTGTATTGAACTTAACAACCAAAAGGAGGGTGAATTGGTTGTCGTAGGAGCCGTGTTTAAGTGCAAAGTAATGTGTATAAGATGAAACAGTGTTTGTGGAGGAAATATGCGAAACAGAGCAAACATCGTCTATCAAAAGAAATTTAAAGAGAGTAAATGATAGAAGAGATTGCGAAGAAATTTATAGTGGCTTGGCTCTTTCCACTCAGTCTACTCCAATCTCTCAGCTATACTGCTCAGTAACCAAGCTGGAATCCAATAGGGCAATTCTTGGAACCTTTGACAACGCCTATAGATTAACTATTGCTCGCTTTACAAGTACACGCACTCGACGCAATGCTCAAACAACTCTTTGCAATGATTGCAGCTACACTTTCTCCGGGAATTACAGTTAGATTCACAAAATTGTTTCAAACTTGTCAACACGTTGGAATCTTCAAATAGACTACACAAGAGTTCTTCTTAACTTTAAACATTCACCAAAAACTAATTTATATAACCTATCTAAAATGGACCAAATTACCTCCGCGAACTTGTCTGACATTTCCTTAGCCAAAAAGAGCAAATTCCATGGGACTTCTCAAAAACGCTTTATTCCAAAGCTTAAAAGTGGTCCAAAGCACCAATCTAATTATGAATCAAATTGATATAAAGCTGAGTCTTCATTTCAATGACGTGGAATATTATCCACTCTGTCTGTAGCGTGAACTTCCTCTACAACATGGTCCATCTAAGTTTGATTATGTTACTAAATCTCAATCTATTCATATACCACATTTCGGTTATTCCAAGCATATCGATTTACTCATGTCCTTCAAGTTGTTCTCCACCTATTTGATCGGTTCAAGCACCATAATGATCTCGTGTCCCATGCTTTTTCTCAAAGACTTTTCCAACTCTTAACACTTTCCACTCAATACTTGTTCTCCATTTGTGAACTAAGGAAGCTTTCCATGAGTAAGGATAATTTATTGTTAACATCATCTGTATATGAACTTGTGTATGGAGACAACATTTCATCGGCACACTAAAATACATGTGTATATTATTAGAGATTGCTTTGCCATCTTCAAAATATGCAAGAGGTTTTCCCAACATGTCAAACCTCTGACTTTCAGCTTGTAAACAAAGTCTTAAACCACGTAATGACCAACTACCACGATAGTATGTTTTGTACATATTGACTTGGTTATTTTGTGGCTTTCATCCTTTAAAAGATTTGCTCTATAGTTTTTGACCCATTAATTATGTAGAGCCGAAATTACTATAAAGCAATTAAAGCCTGACCTTTTTCGTACCCAAAAAAAAGCCCGATCTTTGTAAATCCATCGTCACATTCCATAAGATCGAAAATAAATAAGAATGCAGAAAAGGAACAGTTGAGGCCACCGGAAAAACCTTTTGGGTCACCAGAATTCTTCACTTTTCTTTTTTCTAATGACATCATGGTCGTCGAAATTAACTATTCAGTCCGATTTTTTCACAACGAAAACCCACTGGTAAAATATATGCACTGTCCGAAAATTAGTTATATTGTAACTTATTAGCTCTTGTACAATCAATCGCAAGGACATGTGCAATTTGACCGGTGAATATGCCCAAAAAACTATTCCCCCTTCTGCCAAGTAGCACAAGAAATTGAAAGGATTGTAGACGGCCAGACAGAACTTTAGTTAACTCTTACCTTTTTTGTGCATGAATCAATTTAACTATCTCTTCTGTCCCCGATTTAATATTATGATCCCAGTAAACACCAATAATTTACATTAGCTAGTACTTTCATATTAGTCAAATAACATATAAGTACCCAACTTGAATGATTAAATTGCAAAATGGGCACTAAAGACAAGATGCCTTTCTTGTAATCAAAGCATAGAGAAAAAAAAATCGAAGTATTAGCAACATTTTCAATCATCTTATTCAGTTCCACGTTTTTTCCCCCAAGTGGTTACAGCACGAGATCTCTACTTGAACTTAGCTAAACACAAACCAGAACACTCCACCATCTTAATCATTCGCCAACTCTTGCATTTGGAGCATTTAGTGGCCATCTTGTGCTAAACTCATCCCCACCAACACTATTCCTTTGACCCTTCAACTTGGCATCGTCCAAATAATGTTGGTACACATAAGAAATGAACCCCCAAATTGCTAAGATCATAGATATTACCTTGATCCCACCCATCCTATCCCCAAAGAACACGACAGCGAAGATGGGCACAATCGGCAACCCCACTGCACTAATCGAGTTCGAGAACAAGGACGACACGTCCAATATCAATCCAATTGCACCGATTCCAAACACTTGCCAAGAAATTGCCGTCCCAACCAAGTTCATCACATAGCTCACCTTCCCAAGCTCATACTCATCCATCTCTCTCCCCAAATGCTCCCACTCTCCACTCGCAAACAACCCCACCAAAATAATCACACTAGCCACTAAAGACTGGTACACAAGCATGTCCAAAACTGCCCTAAACGTCTCCTTCCTTATGACCCTCCTAAAGCTAAGTTGGGTCAAGGATAGGACAAGCCCATAACCAGCTGATGCGCCAATAGTGCACACAAACCCTAGGGCATATTTCCCTGTGGAGACCCCCTTAGGGTCTTCCGAATCTGATTGGAACACAAGGAGGGTTGAGGAGATTGTGAGGAGGACTAGGGAGTTAATGATGTAGGGGGTAAACTTTTGGCCATTTAGGAAGAAGGAGAAGAGGGCATTGAAGGCCAATTGGGAGGAGCAAATAAGGGAGTAGGTGGAGACAGGGAGGTATAGGAGGCCAAGTGAGTATAAATAGCAATCTATAGCCAGAATTGTGCCTATGGAGAGGTACACAAGGGCGAGGCGTTTGAGAGAGGGTGATTGCGATTGAGATTGAGCTTGTGGGTGCATTTGGATGTTTGGGTTGTTGCGGTCTTTTGGTGTGGGGATAAAGTAGAGAAGGAAGAGGATTGGGAAGCCCACGAGTTGGACAAGTGTTGCAAGCCACTTACTATTGCCTCCTTTGTTGTAGTAGAGCCTCCCAAGGAGTGTGGCCACCGATTGGCTAGAGAGCACCAAGAATGAGTAGAGAGCCACTCTAATCCACCACCCGAAGTTCTTGGGTTTAGGGATTATTGTTGCTTGATTATTGGTGATGATGCTTGTGGGTAGGGATGAGTTCTCTTCTTTCGCTTCTTGATCACCTGGTCATAAATTGGACGCAATTGAATTAAGGGTTTTGATCAGTAAGAGAGAAAGAATATAGACGGCTTACTCAACGGCTAGATAAATAAATCAAAATACATGACTTTTACGACTATGACTAGATTCATAATTTAGTGAGTACACTGCACCTAATTCAAATGTAGGAACTAACTAATTTTCTATTGGTAATATATGTGCAAACAAAGTAGCATGTGTCAAAACAAGGTGTTTGAGTGGCTTTGCAACCATCTATCTTTACGTGAAGAGCTAGACGTTTCTTTTTCTGGGACTTTAGCTAGAATTGACCATGACCATAATCACACGTGGGACCCGTTTCTAATCGAGAATGATATCCACCCAAGTTGATGATGTTCTTGGGTGCACTTCACCCACCCCACTACACTACCAAGATATTTCGTTGGCATCATTAATGTAATCGATGAATGATTACGAGCTCTCTCGTGAAAGATATCCCGCTATATTGCTGCGCATGTACTCGACCACAACTCTAGGGGATTGGGTATGGGAACAGTCGACGATGACCTTGTTCATGCAAAAGGGGTGGGATGCGAAGGAATATATTTCCCAAAAGACTTCCCCATCGATTGGCAGAGCTGAATGTAGAAAGGATATCTATCATATTGAGTATCGATCGTCAGTGAAAGACTATGGTGTTAATCTCCATTCCATGCGTTTAGAATAAAACGATGGGCAAACAATTATGAATAGATTCAATTTGACATACATTCAATTAGACAAACATTAATATCGAAATTGTCAATCATGCGTGATTCTAACTTTCTCAAATGGTTTAGGTTTTTACTTTAACATTGATTAAGTTTACCTTAATTCCATAACCATCAACCCATGCAATATTGAACAAAAATTATGGATGCCTAAGACTCAAGTGTAAACCCAGAAAGATGGTTCAAACGCAAAAATTATATTTATTTAGTGCTGTCGATGAATCTGTACCTTAGCCCAAGTTACAAACACATATTAGATTCTTAATTAACCACCGAACCAACTATGATTTTTTCCCTCCTAAAGCCATCGGTTAGGGGCGCCTCATCACTCTTTTGGTAAGAAGCAAACGGATGCTCAAGGTAGGTGCAATTTTTAGTCCCCACTAGATAATTTTCTTGAACTGATATAGACATTGAGGCCGGGGGGCATTGATAGTGTGATTCCCTATCAGCAATATCTACAATACTTTTTTTTGAAAGAAAATTAACAAAAAGGATCATTTACTCGGAAGTTCAGAAGAAATATGAATATTGATAAGAAAGTGGCATAAAAACCAATATAAGAATTAAATGAAAGGCGGTTCCCTGGACCACCTATCTAAGACCCATACCTAAGACGCCCACCTAACAACTGGAGATCTGTTGCATTGAAAACAGAAGATAATGGATCCATAAAGAAAAAGAAAAATGAAGGATGACCAAAAAAATTCTGGATCAGAAAAGGGACTTTTCTATTTTTTGCTTGTCCAGGCGAAGAAAAAGAAGTTAGAAGGCCTAGGATTCATCAAAAGTCCAAGAGTAGGAGCTTATGGAGTTGAAAGTTTTAGCTTCTGAAAGTTTTAGCTTCCTCGCATGAACAATTTAATCATCTGGATCTTCAACTCGCGCATATACATATACTCGTGCATATGAGAAAAAACACACAGAAGAACAAAGAGAAACAGAGAGTAGCAGGAAGAGAAGCGGTCGAGTTCCGTTGCAAAGATTAGCTAGTTCAAGAATCAAACTTACCCACGATGTGGCGCTGCAGCTCCTGAGGATGATGACGAGATAGTTCTCCCATGTCGGGGATGAGAGAGAGAACCCAGAAGAGAGCGATGAGATATTATGAAAGCCGAGAGAGGGTTGAAGCAGAAACCAACAAGGGATGAAAGAGGAGGAGGTTTGTATGTATGTACGGGTCCCGCATGCTTCTTTCTCTAAACATATATAATTACTAAATGTCTATTTTCATCGACGAAAAGCAGATATTAGTCATTCATAGGGAAAATGGAACTCTTGTGTCCCGTACTGCCAGTCGCTTTCTTTGTAACGTGGACGCAGGGCTTCCGAATCACTGGGTCAAACATTCAAGATGCACATACAGCGCTGTATATACATAAAATTGAGCATGCTCTGTAATTAACTTTTCGTAGAGATCCCCGATGGTTAAAAGACTACCTGCACCATGTAAACTTGCTCCAAATTACCATTTTTTTTTTTCATAATAGTTGACCTCGAAAATCCAAATCTAAGATCTGTCGCCCCCCTCCCTTCTCTCTCTCTCTATCCCTTTTCTCCCTCCGAATCAAGCACGGCAACTCTAGTCTGACGTTGCCTAAGACCGGGAACCTTATGTTTGATGCCGCGACACGAATTCAAGGCAGATGTTGCAAACATAGCGAGGGGAGGATCAGTGCACCGTGGTGTTACATGACTCAAAGGAGGTTGGGAGCGATGATGAATTAGTTTATAACATATAAGTGGATATTTTATATAGTGATAACATAATGTGGCAATGATTCGTGACGCGAGAAGTCAATTCAAATTGAATGATTTCAAAATTTAAGAACTACAGATGATCGGATGCGTATTGCTCGGAAAACGTAATTGGTCAACCGTGTCAACCGTGCCAACCCTTTTGACTAACCTAGAAACCAAATTTCTGTTAGAAAGTGTGGGGGAGAATAAAAAAGGGAAAAGGGGCAAAAGGAAAAGGTCAAAAGTAAGCTGGAAGGTCCAAATGAACATATTTTAATGCGTCGATATCTAAAATAATTGAATGCATATTTAATTCGAAAAAAAGGAAAATTCAACAAAAATGGAAAAGTTCGCGCTATTTCTACTTCCTTATTGGCTCATAACACCACCTGTCGTGGTGGCTCCTGAGATAAGCGCCCACTGATCGATCCTTAGCCCAGGAGGTCGGGTACGAAACCCATGGTGGAGACGCCAGGTGTCTTAAGCGTGTTCTTTGTGGTGATGGGTCATATGCTATGGTTACCGGGGGGGTCATACGCTATGTTGACACCATTTTTAGCAAATTTAGGAAAATAAGGAAAATAAAAATTGCATAAATTGATTTGATTGAAGTATGCAAGGAAATTTGAAATTCGATGAAAGATTCGATTTCGATAAATGCGAAACAATTAAAAATCGGGTGAACAAAGGGCAAGAATTTTTATAAAACGGAATAAATCGGAGCGAAAATCGAGTTGATTGCGAAATCCCATTTGATTTGCGAAGCTTTGATTTAATGCGATAGAAGATTAAAACTCGAAAAATACCATTCAAGGCGATTTGTTTGGAATTAGTATAAAGAGAGTTTCATTTTTCGTAACCAGGGTGTGAAAAATTGAGAGAAAATCCTCTAACAAAATTCGTGAAAGAGGGGGTGAAATTCGAAAAAAAATTCGAGAGAAAAGTTCGTAAAGAATTTCGCGAAGAAAGAAGCACAATGGTGAGAGAAGAGAAGAGAGAAAAGTGAAAAAAGAAGAAGTGAAAGGCCCCCTCCCTTTTGTCGTCCAAGAAGCCTCTTTTCTTTTCCCGTCTGACAAACTGCAGAGGAGAAGAAAGAAGTCAGCAGCTGCAGAAGAAAAGAAAAGGAAAAGTCAGCAAAAGAAAGAGAAAAAGTGCAGAGAAGTGACGTTGGCCAGAAAGAAAAAAAAAAAAAAAAAGCAGCAGGAGCTACTGTTCATCTTCTTCGCGTGGAAGCCCTTGCCCATGCTTGTGTCGCGCCTCCTCCGTCCGTGAGCACTGCACCAGTACCACCCACGACGCCACCGAAGCCCGCTCCCCGCCGTCCACCGCGCCAGCCCTGCCGTCCACCGCGCCAGCTCCGGCGTCCGACCGAGCCATCCCCGCTCGCCCGTGCCGGCATCCGAGCCCCGACGCCCGTCAGCCGCACGCCGCGCCGCCTGCAACCTCTCGCTGACCTCCACCGCAAGCCCCGGCGCCTGAAGCTCGAGCCGCCCCGACGCTCCACCGCCTCCACGAGCAGCACCGCCGCTTCGCTGAAGCTCGCACCGCGCCCCCGCCAACGCCTGCAACTCCGGATCCGCTACCCGACGCCACCGGAGACCACACCGCCCCTTCCACCTCAGCCCGTGCCGAAATCTTGACGCCATCGCCATCCGGCAGTCTGCGACGCCCCGCTGTTCGCGGCGCCTAACCTCGGCAACGCCATCAACGCCCGCTCTCAACGCCACGACCACACGTTGCTGCTTTGCTTAAAAAAAAAAAACAAAAGGCAAAAAGGAAAAGAATCAATTTAGGTAGTTTTTCCTTTTATCTTATTCTTGTTATTTTACTTTCTTTTGTTCTATTTTTAGTATAATTAGTCTTTAATATGTGATTGGAAATTTTAACCTATCACCTAATTCGCAACCACGCCAGTTTTTTTTTTATTTCATCTATAAGAACTTTAGATGAAATAATTCTAACGAAATATCATCCCTTCGATCTAAATTTGATCTAAATTATGCGTGATATTTTTAGTAATTTTGGATGGTCTTGATTGTTTTATTTATTTTGAAATGTGTTCGAATTATAATATTGCATGTTTAGGGTTTACATATTTAAAATAGGAATCTTATTTCGAATCTTAAAAATCAAAAATCAAAAAAATTAAATCAATCAATTTAGGTTGCTAGATTTTTAGTTTGGATTGCATGTTTAATTATTTGACAATTATTAATTTCGAAATTAAACAAAAACAAAAAATCATCATATACATCTCATGTAGTGTCAAAGCATATTTTGCACGTCATTGCATATTAGGATTAAATTGCACTTAGCTCAATTCTAGATAATATTTCTTCTTAATTTGTTATAAGTTTAGGTATTTTTAGATATATTGCATTTTAGGATTATTTAGGTTAAGATAATGTTTTAGTTTAAATTAGGATTTGGCTCAACCTAATTCCTAATGCAAATTAAATAGAATCTTAATCTAGTTAAATAAATTTTCACATTTTTCCCTAATTCCGAATTTTCAGTTACAAAAAATACAAAAAATGTCTTAGAATAAATTAGTTCTATTCCCTAGGATAGATTGCATTTTTAGGAAAAATAAAAAAATGTCATTGCGTATCATTAAAAAAGATTCATGAAATGCATGTCTTTTAGATATTGTTGTTAGGTCCATTTAATTAGAAACCGCAAGACATTAGAATTATGTCATTTAGTTAATATTGCATTGCATATTGCATGATTTTTATTAATTAAGTGAAAACAAAAAGAAATTGCGTGTTAATTAGAAATCATATCCGGGGTTGTTGATGTGGTTTTTAACCTAACATTGCGGATCTTTCGTTGCTTTGAGGTAAGTTTTTGCAATTTATTTATTGTTTATTTGGGTGTTAAATTGGTGGATTCGCAAGCACTCGCACGATCACCTCACATGTTAGGAAAATAGATTTAAAATCAATTTAATTTCGCCCGCAAAAAAACATTTTTGAAAATAAAAGAATGGTACCGAAAGGCGTTAGAGAAATCTAGCCAGTAACCAAGTCCCCGTACTTCATAGTCTCTCTGCAGTTCGTAGGAGTAAAGTGAAACTCCCGTTACTTTACTTGGGTTTCTAATCGACCCACAAAAAAATAGATTAGTGGCGACTCCTGATTAAAAATCAATTGCATGTTAAGAACTTGAACTTAAGTCGCGAATTGGTATGAGCTTGGGAGAGCCCGAATTAAGTATAGGCTTAATAATCCATTAGCCAAATTTTAGGTGGTCCACACCCGAAAAATTGGTCGCGACACGCTATGGTCACCGGGGGTTTATGACGCGGCTGTCGGCTGCATGCTGGTTCTTTCTGTCCAAAAAAAAAAGAACACATCTTTCACATTGAATTGACTAAATCGCCCCTAACAGATCTCACTCTTCACTCAAGATCATTTCCATTTTTTTCTTTTTCCTTTTTTTTTTCTTTTGTTTCAATTTTACTAAAACCCAAACTACTTTTGCTACTTTTAAATAACATTTATTAAGGTTAAATGTAGGCCCACTCATGATTTAAGATTATAGATTGGTTTTTTTTTTCCTTCTCTTTTGGTTTTTAAACTTTTCTTTGTCCATTTAAAACAAAATCGGTGTACCTCTTTTCAAAAAAAATTATTTGGTGGGTTAATATTATGAAATACCCCAAACTGGTACACTCGTGACAAATTTACTCAAAACTAATTTTTTAGTTACAAAAAATCCTAAACCGGTATACTTGTGACAAAATCTCAAGTGACCTCAAAAAACCCCAAACTAATATATTTATGACAAATTTATCTCAAACTAATTTGTTCAACTGCCACAAATCTTAAACTGGTATCCTTTGTTAAATATGATTAATAACATAAAGAACCACAAAAATGGTATAATTGTGACAAATAGACAGTAAAATCCCAAACTAGTCTACTAATTTCTTGTCATGTGTCATCCGATTTAGAAATTTGATTTGTAAAATTTAATGGAAACCAACCTATGATAAATTTGTCACAAGTGTACCAATTTAAGGTAAATTTGTCAAATGTGTATTAATTTAAGGTTTTTGATGGTCGAAAAATTAGTTTAGGGTAAATTTATTATTGGTGTATCAGTTTGGGATTTTTTAGGGTATTAACCATTATTTGGTAGATAGCTAACTAGCTATTTGACCAATAATAGCTAATTTTATTGTTAATAAGTTGTACATCTTTGTTTGTACTAACCATCCGCCAGTTTTAGTACACATTTCATTAAATTATAACTTTAATATATCTCATTACATTGAACGTTCAACTTTCATTTTAATTAGTAAATCTATCAGTCAAATTTTAATTATTTATTGGGTGATGCATTAAACATTTTGAGTGATCTTGATCCATTCTTCTATTTATAGCAACATACTTCAAAAGGATAGTCAATAAAACTAGATCCGTCCTTTCTTCTCTAATGTGGAATATAAATATATTGTTGACCACAATAATTACCTTTCCTATCACAACTAAGAAGACCATTTAAGCAAAAAGCAATGTTGTCTTCCATAGTGATTGTACTACAAAATACGATGCAATAAAAATGAGTAAATTATGTATACAGCATACATTGACAACAATCTCGAAGTAAAAAAATTCAAGATTGTGAGGATAATTTAGAAAAATTAAGGAAAAAAAATTACAGATAAAACTAACATTTCTTTACTTCGATATATGATTAGTACTTGCTTAGATTATAATATGTGGTAGAAGCGATTAGGGTGAAAAAACGTTATTTAAAAATGATAAGGGTAGTTTTGTTTTTTAGTAAAATTGAAACAAAAGAAAAAGAAGAAAAATGTTAGAAATAATATTAAATCGAGAGTAGAATCTGTAAGGGATAATGTAGTTCATTCAATGTGATATGGGTTTCAAAAGTTAATAAGAGGGTGAAAATATCGTGAGCTAAAAAATATGGCATATTCAAATCTTTTAGTTTTTTAGTGGTCATGTGTTTATAATAAACTGGGTCTTCAAATTTGATGGGTTAAATTATGTAATGGACCATAAGTTGATATTGAGAAAGTGACTGATATTCAATTTTCAAGTTCCATTTATTTCGCAAAAAACATTTTCCGGTGGTGGTTTGCTTAAAGTAAGTCAACGGAAAATGTTTTCCTAGTCATTGGAAAATCTATGCTTAAATTTAGTCAAATGATTTTCTCTTGAAAAACTTGGAAATCCTTTTCTAAAATAGGACTAGGTATCGATGCTTGGAGTTGAAATTCTAGGTTTGGGCTGGAAAACCCCAAATCTAGTTCCCAGCGTTCGGGATCTAATCTTTGGCACCTAGGCTTGGACCCTTAATGCCTATGCTTGCATCCCTGGCGCCTATGCCCTAGGTGGGGTCCTCCTAGGCTAGACTTGTGACTCTAATGCTTGTGGCCGGTTCATCGACTATCCATGCATAAGTTACTAGTGCTAAAAAATATAAGTCTTTTTAAAAGAATCAAATCAGATTTTTCATACTAAATGACAAAAAATATCTTTTAGTTTATTTTCAAGTTGTAGCTAAACACAAAAAAATATTATCAATTTCTTCAAAAATGAAGCCTAAAAGTACATTTGTTTGGGGGAAATTTAGTAAGAAGGGAAAATACTTTTTGGGAAATCACTTTTCAAGAAAAATGGATGGTTTTCCTATGTTTGGTGATATATAATCAAATACATTTTTTGGTGTTTGAATTTTATTTGGAAAATGAATTCATTCTCATGACTTTATCTCAGGCAAAAAAATTGAATTTTTAACTATCATTTATTATTTTCTCCTCTTTTTTTTCTTTTTCTTTTTCCTTCTTCCTCCACCAATCGCCAAGCCTCAATGATGGTCAATGAGAAGCCACCAGCGAGGCTCAACCTCATCGAATCTAGCGAAGTGGAGCATTGCCTAAGGCCGGCAAGGTTGACCTTGACCAACTTTAGGCAAGGGTTTAGCTTGCCGAGATTTAGAGATCTTGAGCATCGCCAACTCATGCCTATGGCTAGTCACTGGCATTCGCCAAGGCCTGGTTATCAGCAGAGGAAGAAGAAACAAGAAAGAAAAGAAAAAAAAAAGGAAATTAGAGAAGAATAATTCCAAAAAATGTTTTTTTTTTTTTTTTTTTGTGACTTGGGAACCATCGTAAATGCACGGCGGCTGCGGCGTAAAACGAGAGACGGACGAGCCACCACCACCGACCTAGCCGGGGTGAGTCGTGCGAATGCAACGCCTCGAGATTCGAACTCCTCCCCTTCGTGAGGGGGAGAGAGTCGAAGTCACCGCGCCACCGCGGACGGTGGTAATTCCAAAAATGTTTTCACCTATTTAGATTTAGAAATTTAATTTCCTACTCTTATGCGTACATATTTTGATGAGTATAAAATATCTTCAGTTAACTAGACATTTCAACGAACTAAACAAGTAAAAGTCTGAAAAACTAATTTTTGGAAAACATTTCCACTCAAACAAACACACCCCAAATATTTATTAAATCATTTAGCAAATTTATATCGTAGGTCAGTCTTTAACTTGTTGCTTAGTATTTCTCATCATCTGTTGTTGTATTATTGTCTGAACTCTGAACTAATTTGATATGATCCATTATTTGAGACCATTGTGTATACTCTAGTTGATTGACACCATAGCGTTTCCCTATGTGAATACAGATATGCTATGCATGAAATAATGAAGTTGCAGTCTACTCTGAATCAATGTGTATTTTGTTTGTTATGTACCTATGCTAAAAACTGACTCTCTTGCGGATATTTTGGACGGCAGCACGCTTATGTAGACTCTATTCTATTTAAAAATATACCGACATAAATGCAGGCACATTTTCCAACTAGTAACGTATGTGGAGGTTTGAGGAGGGTCATCGGCATCAATGCGAAGATGGCGGTGGTGGATTTTCTCTCTCTCCTCTAGCTATGCATCACAACAAAGATAACAAACAAATAAATATATGTTGAACTTCAAGTGTCACACTTACTTGAGGGTCACAACTTCTTTTCACTTACTTGAATGTCACAAATTCGTAAAATTGATAACTTAAACATCATCGGTAGTTTGCCTTGTTGAAAAAGCTAACGTGACACTAATTTATGGTACATCATCCGACATGGCGTGTCGGGAAGCTGAATTCAGCACTGGGGAAGGTAAATGATGTCACTTGAATGTCTAATTGAAGGACAACAAATGTTCCAATAACTTCACAAACACTCATTTTAGTACCCTAGTTTTTAGAAGTGAACACTAAGGTTCATCAATTTTTGAAAGAAATGGCAAGAATCGATGAGTTTGTTATACTCTTGCCATGCTAGACAAAGTTTTCAATTTTGAACTTCAGTTTATTTTTAAAAAATCTACATCAAAATGGAAAATTAAACAAAAAATCCACATATGACAATTTGTTGAAAATGACATTCAAGTGATCAATTTTATACCGATATAGTACTCAAGTGATTGAAAAAAATTATAACATTCAAGTTAGTATCGTACGAAAGTTATGACATTCATAATGAACTTATTGCTATTAGACTTTAAAGATAAACCCACAAAAATAAGTCTATCAAATGATGTGAGAAGTTTAATAGGGTTTAAAATTTTAAACTAGTTAATGGAGTTTTTTTAAAAAAAGATTTCCATTAATTACAAAAATGATACATTAAAGATTCAGATCTAAAAAGTCACCATAAAAAGGCAAGCTCATGGATTCGCCCCAGTGGCCACCCTTCCAACATGGAAGGGGAAGGTGTGGGGATGTTGGAAGGGGGAGGTGAGGGGTTCAAATCCCCACATTCTCACGGGGGGATGGGGTGGGGACGCGTAAATTTCAGGAGTGGGTTTCGACTCCCACGCCTTGTAAGAGAGCGAGCAAAAGTCTGAGAGTGAGTGTAGAGTAGGAATAGAGTAGGATTGACAAAAAAAAAAGAAGGTATATCATCATAGCATAGTTGGTAAAGTTAATCACGTGCTTGTCCTTATCCAAGTGAGAGGATTGGTGATTAATCAACCAATACACATCATTATAAATGATGATCACATACCGAGATTTCCATCTTTAGTTACGGCTTTTCCTTTTGGCAGTGTACACCTAGATTTGGCCTTTCCAATGCCATCACCATGTGTAGACAATATAAACATGTTGAACAAACTCAGATTTGACATTTGTGAGAGCGAGCCTCGTAACAAGTGTGAGAAGCCGAAACTTTTATATACACTAAACAAGCACAAATTTGACAATGAAGCTGCTATGAACTATGAAGCACCGACACTTTCCAAAAACCTCCGTGTCTTGTTGGACATTTCGACACATGTCTAACACTCTCGAGACACTCACCAACACGTGTCGAAAAATCGACACCTAATCAACTTTCTCAACACTCTTCTCCACTTGAGTTGGAATTTGACATACGAATTTCTTACATGTGATTTCCATATCGAGGTCAATTTAAAAAATTCAATAAACAAGAGGTCAAAAAATGTGTGTGTGTGTGTGTGTGTGTGTGTGTGTGTGTGTGTGTGTGTGTGTGTGTGTGTGAAAATAAAACACAATAATAAAAATAATAAATGGAGAAAAAGAAAAACCTAGTCTTCTCTTCTCTTCGATTCCTACTTCTATAATACACAATTCATTCCTTAAGTTTTTCTTCTCCTCTTCCAACATATCTAACATGTGAGTCCAGAATATAGATTGCTTGTTTTTTCCCCAAGTTTTATGAATTATTGAAATAGAATTGAATTTGTCAAATTAAAACAATGAATGATATTAATAAATAACGGATTAATGTTTTTAGTGCATATTCATTCTAGGATTTTTAAATTATTTATTTATTTATAAATTTGATTCAAATTAATTTGATTGAAATAATCATAAAAATGATAATTTATTATGTGTATATATATATATATATATATATATATATATATATATATTTAATATACAATATGTTCCAATGTATTGAAATTTTCTGTTTTTTTTATAAACAACATGTCGGCATATCATGTCGTGTCGCGTGTCGCATGTCAATATCGGTGCTACCTAAATTGTGAACACCATTGAAACTAGAGACAAATTACTTACTCATTAAAAATCTAAATCTATAATTATATCGGAGAGAATATGTCACAAATGGTTAATTGTTTGTTTAAATTTATAAAAGTAAATCTTTTTACTCTTTTTGTCAAAATCTAAAATTTGCTCAAATATTAAAAAGTATTAAAAATATTTATAAACTAATTTACGTGTCAATATTTATATATTATAAAACTTCATACGCCTATATTTAAATAAATTCAAAATTCGTGCAACACAAGATTTCAAAAAATAAAATTAAAAAACAAATAGTTGAGATATAACTCATGAATTTAGTCAATGTATTCAAACTTATCGTAAAGGATGAGGGTTGGGTTGGATATTTTGGGCGGTCGTCGTCAGGGGATATGTATAGATTTGTAGCAATTAATTTGGTGGGCACCACATAAAAAGAAGCCGAAAAACAGTTTTATCGAAATTCAATTTTGAGGTAAGTCCTATCCAACCGGCTTGGATTAGCTGATTGCACTGAACACTGTAACCTCGGATCAGAACAAACGAAACACGACAAAAAAATTGCCAAATGGAAAACTCCTAGAAAGGCTAGTGGTCAAATGTAGGACCACATAACGCGTGAAATCAAAGATTAAAGGACCCACGATAACGAGCGATTGTTTTGGGTTTTCCAAAGCAAAATTTGTTCCTTTTCCAAGTCACTCAGAGATATAACTCGTGAGTTATTCAAATTCATCAAAGCACCCTCTGCAATAATTGCGACAATACTCTCCGAGAATTACAATCAGAATCACAAATTTTTTCTCAAAAAATAAGTATAAGAAGTAAGAACGAGCTCTTAGAGTGTCTTGATCAACTTGGGCAACCTTTGATAACATTTTGATGCATTGCTCTAAAGAATCGACACTTTTCGTAAACTTTCAGTCGTGCCCAACACTCGACACGCGTGTTCGACACATTCGGACGGCATGATCAACGCAGTATCAAAAAATCCGATACATAATTGACTCTCCTCAACACGCTCTAACACGCATGGGGTCAATTTTTAAGATTTTCAATACTAAAAGTGTCAAAATGTAAATATATATATAAAAAAGGGGAAAAAAGAGGTAGGGATGGTGGCTAGGCGTCGTTGCTGTTGCCACTGTCGGAGGAGGCCTATGACCTCATCGGCCCTAGGTGGTGGAGGGGGGCCTCGCAGGCTCAGGTGAGGCCATCACCGGCTAGGCAAGGGTTAGTGAGGCTCGCCTAGATTTGGGTGATGCTTTGGCAAAGGCCCGGGTGAGGCTCGCCCAAATCTTGGTTATATCATGCCCTTGCTCAGACCTAGCGACGGTGCCCGCCCTTGCGTGGGGCCTGTGAGGCCTAACCTAGGGCTGGGGAGGCTCACTAGCCATAGGCGAAGGTCGGCATTGCCTAGATTTGGGCAAGCCTTGCTGGCCTTAGTTGAGGCATTGTCCAGATCTGGGTGAGCCTTGCTCGGACATCACTTGGGCTAGTGAAGGCCCCCCTCCGCTACCTACGATCGATGACCTTGCCTGCTATGACATCCTGAAATTCGACCATGTCCTAATAATATGAAATGAGCATTTCGTTGACGCACCCATGGTCTCATTTCTCTAAGTTGGCCACTCATGAGTTAACTAACCTATTAGGTGAAGTCATCAAGGGATATAAATGCGGCAAACTTGAGAATTCGATCGGAAATCGATCGCTCAACCATGACAATTAGCAAGGGCCAACACTACATCGTTATAATTGAAATGTGATCGAGATATAGGTTGATTCGACGGAAGCACATAATTGCGGATGATTCCGCATGATTACGAAATTTGCGTCGAATGGCACTAACCCGATTTTACGTCGATTTTATACTCGTAACCTAATTGAAACATTGCGATTTTTACGACAGGCGAGAGTCGACTACGAGTTGAAGATGTACAAACGTGGATCGAAAATTATCGACCACAGGTCAAATGTAATAAAATCCCTAAAAGCTACCCGACAGGTTAGGTTGTACTAAAATCGCATTTGGCCGATTTTAACCCTGAAATTGAATTCGGTTTCGAGAATCAAATGTTTGAGCGTGTCACAATTCGTTCTTAGGACATCGCCTCATATTTCGGAGAAATTCTGTCGAGCTTGGGATTTTGTAGAAAAATAAAAATTGGCAAAAAGAAATGTGAAGAAATTCGTATAGGCTGCTAAATTTCTGCATTTGGCCACCAAAAAGGCCTTAAATGGTGAACAAAGAAGAGAAAATTGCAATTGGATTGAGCCTTGACTTTGGGGGCATAACACTTGAGTGTTTAGGATATTTCCCCTTGACTTCTAAGCCTCCTCTCTCTCAATTTTCCCTTCCCCTTTCATGCATACACACCCTCTGCCGCCCACCTCCCTTCTCTACTTCCTCTCTTCTTCTTCTTCTTCTTCTTCTTCTTCTTCTTCTTCTTCTTCTTCATTTCTTCATTGCTACATCTTCATCTCATCTTCACCGCTATTGCCCCTCTTCCATTATCCACCATCGTTTAATTAACCACTAGCCCTTCTCCAGTTCCCTTTGTTCTTTGTGCCATCACCACATCCCACCATCTCATACTTCACTAGCCCACCAAATAGCCCACAACTCCACGCCAATAGCCCCTCTCGTCCAGCGATCTCACCTCATAGCCACAGTAGCTGACCCTTCCGTCGGTCCAAAGATCCTCCTCGGCCCGCAGATCAGCTTGGTCTAGCCCTCCAAGCCGAACCGACCAACCACCTTAGCCCTCGGTCCGAGTAGAAGTAGAAACAGTTTTCTAGCAAGCGTGAGCTTATAAGGCTTTTCGGCCTCATCCGGGCCTTTGTTGGTGACGCCATAAGCTCGGGTCTTGGTTGCCTTCGCGCCGCCATCACTGTGAACCCATCACCTCACTAATCCGGTGTCACTAATCCGGTGAGTTAATCCCTTAATCATTGATTAGGTTATTAATTACACTTAAGGGGTTAGATGAGTGCTAATTAGCTTAGTTAAATCAATATTAAGTGAGATTAGTCTTAAGATTGATTATTATTAATCTAGTTTGGTTAGATCAACTTAATATGGATTAATGTTAATCTAATTGATTAGATTAACACTAATGAGGGTAGTTTAGTCTAATTTAGTGGATTTCTCCCGAATCAATCTTTGGATGCTCGCCGTTTGCCATTTTTGTGGATCGAAATGTGCTATGATTTTGAAATTGACTCATTCTTGAAAAATGTTCTAGACATCTTCAAATATGACATATATTTTACTCAAGATTTTATGGATTTAAAAGAATGAGATTTTAGCTTCATTTTAATCAAAACAGAACCTCTGTTTGTGTTGGAACTTGGGACCTTTTAGTGTTCAATGGATTTTTATCAACTCTTAGGGTTCGATTTTCAAAAGGTTTCCTTTACAAAAGCTTTTTTTCACATCTTGTAATTTAACATAATCAAATTTTAGATCAAACGGACAAGTTTTGGATTTCGAACCAAGCTGGTTTTGGAAAACATGATTTTTGTAAATGGACACAGTTTTGGTAACAAATTGAGCAAATTACTACTCTTAATCCAGAAAGATCTAGGTTAAGGTGTCTACTTGAAAAATGTTCATTTATGTGTTATTTATAACATATTCAAATTTGAGAATTTTCTAAACTTCTTTGATTATATTTCTGGAATTAAATTCGGAGGCGCGCGAGTGGCCTAGTTTCTGCCGGTTATGACCAATTTTGGTTTTGTAGTTGTTGTGGGTATCTTGCTTGCTGGGAAATGAATATGTTGTGATTTGGTTGATGTTTGGTATGCCGAGAACTTATGTGTGATATCATGAGGTTGATTGCTCCATGTTGGTTGTTTATTACTATTGCAAAATATGACCTCTTGAACTATTAAATAAAAAATAAATGAGGCGTTTGGTCTAGACACCAAAACTTATTTGCTCAATAAAATAATGAGGTTTTAAACTAGATACGTGCAAAGTTTGATGAATTAATTTTGAGTATATGAGCACCTAGAATTTATTTCTAAAGGTTTTGAACAAAAAAAAAAAAAAAAAAAAAGAGGGATTACTAAGGTTGGTTTTTAAAAGAGGGTGGTTGGAAAAGAAATTATAAAAGAAATATGGTGTCGAATTTGGATGCCAAGTTTTATGTGCTCAACAAAACGATGAATTTTTATATTAGATGCGTATAAAGTTTTGCTGGTTAATTTCAAATATGGGACCCTGTGCAAATTTATTTCGGAGAGTTTGAACAAAAAAAAAAGGGTGCCAAGTGAATTTTAGAAAGGGGGGGTTTTTGGGGTTCTTGGCTACATGTTGGAAGTTAAGAGTTGGCTTGGTTGATGAGGTGCCTACATGGTTAGGTTAATTAAGTAGTTCAGTTTAGTTAATCGTGATTTATTTATTTATTTGTAATTTATTTAATTAATTATAATTAGCGTAAATTGTGACGGAATAGCCGTTTTGTGGAATTTCACGCTGATCGTCGTGGTTGAGTTTATATGTGAAATTGATTGCTTATTTGTGTAATTGTCATTATGGATTATTATTGCAAAAATTGGATTTATGTTATTTAAATAGAAAAATACCGGGCGTTGGTTTTTGACGTCATAAATATTTTTATGTATTATATAAAATCGTGGAATTTTGAAAAGAGAATATATCACGTTTTATGGTTCGATTTGATCGTGTGACCATGCACAATTATTTTACATGGTATTTCTAATATGAAGAAAATTGGCCATGTCCATTATTTGAAATAGGAGTATCTGATTACAAAGCAGATGTTCTTGGCCGAATATGGATGTGCGTGTGGTCATTGTCGGAACTCGTCACCCGGCAGGAGTTTGGGGATGATGCCCGATTTATTAGATGCTCGGCAGGGGTCTGGATGCCAAGTCGCGGTTGAGGCCGGATCGATACTCCTTTATGGAATGCCGTTTAAGCAGGGGTCCTAGATTTTGTCGTGCTCAATGAGGCTGGACGATGCTCGATTTTTATCGGATGCTTGGCGAGGGTTCGGATAATCGCCGACTAGGAGTTGGCCGTGGCCTGAGGGGTCATAATAACTAGAACACGCTTGAGTGATGTGATAGTTGTGCCTTATTATGGGGTAAAATTGTGTGGCGCGGAATGAGACACATCATAACGATTTCATCTTATAATCGAGAGCCATGTGATTAATTGATATGTGAAAGTGAGGTGTTTCGGTTGTTGGTTACACTTGCTGTGTTTATAAGTGCATATGTGTTGAACTAATGTGCGGGGATGTTTGAAGCGAGGTAAGTCGGTGTGCGATGTCCTGTCTTAGGCTGCCTTTAAGTGAATTCTCATCCTAATTGAGGTTTAGAGTGTTGACTTGCTGAGATATTGTCTCACCCCGTCGTGTTTTAAATTTTTCAAGTCTCTAGGATGGAGAATCCAGAGCCGGCGTCGAAGGGATCAAAGTATAGGTCAGTTAGGACTTCTTTTGGGAGACATACCTTTGTATATGAACCTGTAGGTTTAACTCGGTTTGTTTATAAAGTGTGGTTTGTGATAATTATTGTCTTGCTTTTACTATCTCATGTGTTTGTTTATTGGTTGAGTAATTATGAGTTCGTTTTTGCATGTGCATAAAATGAATGGGTCACGACGAGTCTTGGGAACATTGCAATTTAATCGACCACCGAGGGATGTGCGCGTGCCTGGGGTTCGGGGCATGACACCGGCCCTCTTCGACGGTGGCTGGGCATGCCCCTGACGACGGCAATGACATGTAAGATAGTCAGTATTTACGTTATTAATTTCTAACTAAAATTGATTAGAATGACTATATTGTCATATTGTCAAAAAAAAATTAAATTAGCTAAATTAAAAGATTTATGATTAAATTGGCATTTCTAAACTAGGTTTAGCTATTTTTTTTTTTAAAATTCCTAATTATTTGAAAAGGGACGTCCAGCCCTTGTAAATAAGGCAATATAACTTGTTGAATCACAAAATTATCACATTTTTGTAGATACCCCACTTAGTATTTTTAAACACAAAGTTCATGTATTAAAATTCATTTCCCCTTAGAAACCAGATAATCAAATTCCCTGATTTCAAATAATGGAGGAGACGGTTCGGTCGCTACAATAAAAGCAATGGAGCCATTGTCACATTTTCATTTACCTTGCATTTCTTTTTCAATTTGGAAGAGAGAGTGCTTCTCAGCCATGCCACGCTTGCTTAGGCCTACTCTCCTAATGTCGGTTGCTTTCCTTTTAAGGCCAATAGTAACCGTCAAGCACTACTGATTTTTTCTCTCTTTTTTTTCTCTCTCTCTCTCTCTTCTTTATGTTTTTCTTCCATCTGAATGGAAGTCAAAACTAACGTTGGAAGGTCCTAAATCTTCGGGAGTCTCTTGGTTTCAATAATTTCATGATAGGAAAATTGATACATATGATCTTCAAACTTTAGTCCAAGTGCAATATCACTAATAAACTTTTTATTTATTTAATGTGGTCATTGGATTTTAGCTCAATATGCAATGTCATCCTTGACTTTTAATTTGTCAAATATGATTCCTAAACTTTTAGTATATATTCAATTTAGTCCCTAACTATATGAAAATGTTCAATGATGTCCTTTCATTAAATATTTTCATAGAAAACTTAAGGAATAAATTGAATATGTACCAAAAGTTCAAGAACCATATTGAACGAATTAAAACTTTATGAATCACATTACACTTCGTATCAAAAGTTCAAAAATCACATTTAATAAATAAAATTTCAAGAATAACATTGTATATTAGGCCAAAATTCATGGATTATTTTTGTAATTATGCCTTGATAATATTATGTTCAATCAATGGGAAGGACATGTGCAATTTGTCTTCTAGTAAAATGGCCAAAAAGGAAAATCGACCTGTTTAAGAAAATAAAAATGATCGGAGACAAATGACAGAACTTTACGCAGCTCCCGGTATATTGTGCACAAAGCAAATTACGTATCTCCTCTGCCCCGTATTTAAATTTATAATTCCAGTAAACACCAATAAGATGCAATAGCTAGTAATATATATATTAGTTGAACAACACATAAGTACCCGACTTTCATAATGAGATTGCAAAATGGCACTTTCTTGTAACCAAAACATAGTGAAAAAAAAAAAAGAAATCAAATATTAGCAACATTTTCAGTCTTCTTATTCCGTTCCTTGTTTTCATCCTCCAAATGGTTACCGCAAGAAATTACTCTTTCTACTTAAAGTTGGCTTAACACAAACTGAAACACTCCACCAACTTTAATCATACACCACTCTTGCAGTCGAAGCATTTGGTGGCGATCTCACACTAACCTCATCCCCACCGACGCTGTTCCTTTGAGACTTCAACTTGGCATCATCCAAATAATGTTGGTACACATAAGAAGCGAACCCCCAAATGGCCAAGATCATAGCCATCGCCTTGACCCCATCCATCCTCTCCCCAAAGAACACGGCCGCGAAAATGGGCACAATTGGCAACCCCACTACACTAATTGAGTTCGAGAACAAAGACGACACGTCTAATATCAACCCCATCATGCCGATCCTGAACACTTGCCAAGCAACTGCTATCCCGACCAAGTTCATCACATAGCTCACCTTCCCAAGCTCATACCCATTCATCTCTCTCCCTAAATGCTCCCATTCACCACTCCCAAACAATCCTACCATTATAATCACACTAGCCACTAAAGATTGGCACACAAGCATGTCCAAAACTGCCCTAAATGTCTCCTTCTTGATGACCCTCCTAAAGAAAAATTGGGTCAAGGATAGTAAAAGACCATAAGCAACTGATGCCCCGATGGTGCACACAAACCCCAGTGCATATTTCGCTTTGGAGACCCCCTTGGTTTCTTCTAAATTTGATTGGCACACAAGGAGGGTTGAGGAGATTATCAGGAGGACTAGGGAATTGGCGATGTATGGGGTGAACTTTTGGGCATTTAGGAAGAAGGAGAACAGGGCACTGAAGACCAATTGGGAGGAGCAAACGAGGGAGTAGGTTGAGACAGGGAGGTACAAGAGTCCAAGTGAGTATAAATAGCAATGTAGGGCCAGAATTATGCCTGTAGAGAGGTACACGAGAGCAAGTCTCTTGAGAGAGGGTGATTGGGATTGAGATTGAGCTTGTGGGTGTGGGTGTGGGCGTGTTTCCATGTGAGGGTTACTGGGGTTTCTAGGTGTGGGGATGATGTAGAGGAGGAGGAGGATTGGGAAGCCCACTAGTGGGACAAGTGTGGCAAACCACTTGCTGTTGCCTCCTTTGTTGTAGTAGAGCCTCCCAAGGAGTGTGCCCACCGATTGGCCAGAGAGCACAAAGAATGAGCAAAGAGCCACTCTAATCCACCACCAGAAGTTCTTGGTTTGAGGGGTTATTGTTGCTTGATTATTGTTAATGATGCTTGTGGGGTGGGATGAGTTCTCTCCTTTGTTTTCTGCATCACCTGGTCATAAATTGAATTGAATTCAATTAAGGATTTTAATTAGTAAGAGAAAAAGAAGGTAAATGGCATATAAACGGAATTGGGTCCAAATAAATTTGATGACTAGTCACAATAAATCAAAAGGCGTGACTATTCTGTCTACAACCTGGTTCATTATTTAGTGAGCACATTACATCTTCTATCAAATGCATGAATTAGTTAGTCATATACTTGTAATTTATGAGCAAGCAAAGTAACATGCATCAAAACTAGGCAATCGTAATTGATGAATGATTACGAGCTTTCTCGTCAAATGCCAGCCATATATATATATATACCAAAAATTTCGGATCGTTGCCATATAAAGTGAGAGCACATATACTATATTGTAGACATGTGCGTGAACTATGCATTTTTGTATAAATTACGTATAATTGGAAATATATATTTATAGTAGCGAGAATATATCGTTCAATTCTAGTGAAATAATATAATAAAGGTTACCTATACGAATAAATCAATTTTATTGGCCATGGGACCCCAAATTTAAGGGCTTTGGTATAAGAACCGTCTACGAGTTTACCTTGATCATGCAAAAAGGATGACATTTGCTGCGGAAATGACGACGCAAAGGAAATCACTTTCCCGAAAGATTTTCTAAGCAGTTGGCAGAGTCAACATGTAAAGGGTATTTATCAAATTATCATAATGAATATTGATCGTTAATAAGTTTATGATGCTAATCTTAGTTCCATCCATTTGGAATAAAATAATGGGCAAATGATTACGTGTTAATTAAATTTGACATACTTTCAGACAAACTGTAACTTTAAAATTGTCAATCATGCATGTTCTAACTCTTTTAACTGAGTTTAGTTTTTTACTTTAACGATGAGAAAGCCTGCCTTCCTTCTATAGTCTCAAACCCTGAAATATTGAATGGAAATCAAAGATACATAAGACTCGAGTCTAGACCCATGAAAATGGCCCAAAAATAAAATAATTTATATTTAATGTTGTCGAAAATCAAATCCGTACCATGGTCTACCCATAATACATCATGTATAATTTTCTTGAACTGATATAGAAGTTGAGGTTGGTCGGCAATAATAGTCTGAAAAATTGTCATTTCCTATCAATTTTGAGTTAAATCATATTGTGTCAAGTCATATCTTGAAAATGATTCATTCGGAAGTTCATACAAAATATCAACAAAATTGCATAAAAACCAAGATAAGAAATTAAAGAAAGACGGTTCATTGGACAACCTGCCTAGGACCCACCCTAGAGATCTATGAGAAAGCAATGAAACAGTATAGTAGGCACACATGGTTGATGAAAGGCACTTGTATTTTGGCTTGTCCAGGCGAAGAAGCAGGAGTTAAAAGTCCTACGATTCATCAGAAGTCCAGGAGTAGGAGCTCAAGGTGTTGACGGGATTAGCTCGTTCAAATTTTCATACATTAGTAAATACTTCAAGAGTTGGACTTACCCACGATGTGGAGTTGCAGTTCTTGAGGACGATGATGAGCTAACTCTCCCATGAGAACCCAGAAGAGAGCGATAAGATATTATGGAAGCTGAGAGAGGGTTAAAGCAGAATCCAACGAGAGATGAAAGAAGAGGAGGTGATTTATATTTGCCTGATAATTATCTTGTTTCGTCAAGGAAAAAAAATTATTAATCAGTCAAAGGGATAATGAAACTCGTATCTCCTTTACTGCTAGTCGCTTTTTACGGAAACGTACAAACTTCCAAATTGTTAGGTGAAACATTCAAGCTGCACATGGACTGTGATTAACTTATGGTAGTGACCCTCGATAGTTAAAGAATGACCGCACCATGAGAACATTGTGAAGTCATCCCATAATAGCCTAAAAGGGCTGCATTTAGTAGTCCCAAGTTCAATCCAGATAAGATAACAAATATCTGGTGTTTGTCGATGTCTTTCACGCTGGATATTCTTGAATAAAATGCTATATAAAAATCTCAGAATAAGAGTGGGATAAATCCGGATTGGATAAAAAAATCTCAAAAGTATATTAACAAATTATGTTATCATCCGACATGGAGTGACAGAGTGAAGCTTCCAGCTAACATCAAGGACCAACCCACAATTCTTGTCACTCTTGCGGATGTTTCTTTTCTCTCCAATTGATCCATTGAGGAATCGTCAATCATTCTTAACCCGCTTGTGTTCTTATCCAAACAATTTTGAACCTCTGTGCAGTTCGATTACCCAAAATGAAGAATCCATTGAACTGACCTTCTCACCAGAATGACCTTCTCCCCCTCCTCCACCAAACCCAATTGACCGTTAAGATCGTTCATATCATCAAACTCCTTTGATAAATCGTCGCTATTAGTTTTCCCAGATTCAACCCTGTCCTAAACTCCTCCATTGTTGTTTTCACCATTGCCGCTGACAGCCCCCACGATGCGATTGTCGTCACCCTAGAGATACTGAGAGACACGATTGAGAGGAGGGAGGGGGAGAGGGATGAAGCCAACTATTGGCGCACGATAGATGGGGCAGGTGGTATAGGCTTAAGCTAGTAGGACGGAGTAGGCAGTCGGGGGAGCAGAAGTCGGGGCAATCGTAGAGTCAGGAGGCATCACAATAACTCAGACATGAGGCGGTTCGATTTGCCCAAGAGGCTACGAGAGAGAGGAGCTTCCGCTGGCTCATCGCTCTTAGCAAGACAGTAGGCCTCGAAGAGTGAAGGTACAAGGTCGATCAACCGGGGGGGTGGGGTATACTCGGAAGATTTTTATAGATTTTAAAAAATTATCGATTCTATTTTGAGTTGCACTAAACATTTCATGAAATTTTTTACAACTTAGAGAATATTCGACAGACTTTTAATTCCACTTTATCATATAAACTCTAAATTTTAAGCACCAAATAGGATGGTATGTATATTGCTCGGGAAATGTAATTGGTTGGTCATGTTAACCGCGTGACAAACCCATAAACTATTTTTTTAGCATAAAAAAACCATAAACTTTTTTTTTTTTTTGTTATGCAAAGAGACGGGGTGGAAAGGAGAAGGAAAGGAAAAAGTGACAGTAAGTATGGAACGTCCAAAATGAACGAACTAACATATCAAATCTGAAATGATTAACTTAATATCCATATCTTTCAACTTTTCAATAGTCATGTGTGTTGGAGAAATATCTCAAAGAATTTTGATGATCCCAATACTATCGTTAGTATAATATTTATTATGATACTTGCAGATGTTCGTGATAGTATGTAAAAATAGAAGTGATATCTAAGAAGGAGAAAAGATCACAAATGTGTTCGGTTCATAAACAGCATCAACGGATTAAAAGATCAGCTGATGATAATATTTATGTCAATGTTATAGATATCATGCCATTGGTGATGTTGGAGCAACGACCATTCCAAATGATTGTTGCATAAATCCAATATAGCCATTGTCATTTGAAGATGCACACCAAAAGAACTGAAAGATGTTAGAGAACTAGAAACAAGCTTTCTATCAAACTTGTTAGAGCCATTAGCAATGGAACAGTAGCATAAGCTATTTCAAGCAAGCTTGCAAATGTTTAAGAAAAAGGACTATAGGGGCAATTGTAACTCTAAACAACTCCTTACTTCTGTAAGAAATCTCCAACGGGAAGATTGAAGATGGCTATATAATAGAAGATCCTTCAAACCAAAATGTTAGATGCGCAATATAAAAATCCAAAATTCTTTTGAAAGCTGTGCTCTTAACGAAAAGCGTTTCATTTAGGATATTAACTATAGTGTTCTCATGTGACATCCTGAAATTTGCAATTCTATTTTCAATTTAATAAATCGAGCCTTTTATCAACGCACTTAAAGTGCTATTCTCAACGCTGATCACTTCTGAGATAACTCGACTATCTGGGGAAGTCATTAAGGAATTTTAATGCAAGTAGACTTGGGAATTCGACCATGAATCAATTATTCGATTTGTGCTTATCTGCAAAGATCATTACGTCACAGTTAAAAGTTGACTAGAGATCAGAGATAAGTCGGTTTGACTGAGATGTGTGGTTAAACGTGGGTGATTCCACTAAATTGAAAAATTCTCGTCGATTGGCACTAAATTGATTTTTCTGTTGATTTGGTACCCCTATGTCCGTATTTGAATCATTGAGATTTTCATGACCACTGAGAGTCGCCAATGTGTCGAAGAGGTTCATTGTGGCTTGAAGAAAATCAACCACGGGTCATTTACACCAAAAATTTCTAAAAACTACCTGGTAGCGTAGGTCACTCTAAAATCATGCCAGATTGAAATTAACCGTAAATTTGAATCCGATTTTCAGAAATTGAAAGTTCTGTCATGTCATGAGTCATTTTAGGAACGTTGACTCAGTCTCCGAAGATTTTTTTGCAAACCCAGATTTTGATGGAAAAAGTCGATATATGGTTGTTTTCGACCGAAAATGCGGATGACCGTTTTTATCACAAAATTGGGATGCAAGTGGAATTAATTGGCAAGGAAAAATACCAATTAGATCGATGGCTCGATAATAGAATTTATAGAAACCGGAATGAGTTGATTCAATGAGGATTGAATTTCAATTTAAGCCAAAAGCCTTCAAAATTCGTATGCCCCCCTTGCCCACAACCTATGGACCAACTCAGGACTTCTAGATGAAGCAATTGGTCTGGAAAATCTGAGGGGAAGCCAGCCATGGGGGTAGGACTCTTCAAGGAGACCAAAGGGATAAGAAGAGAGCACATGGGACCCCCCCCAAAGCAAGCTTGTCCCCTTCTCCCCCTCCTCTCTCCCATTGTTGACTAGCCCCCATTCCAGCTGTTGAAGCCTTCAAAAATTCCAGCAAACCGAGCTTCCCTCCTCCCTCCTCCGTCGTAACCACCTGCCGAGCCGCCAGACAGCCACCACGAGTCGTCGAGTCACCGTCACGCCTCGCAAGCCGCCCGCTCGTTCGTGCTCGTTGTCTCTCCTCTCCGCTTGTTGTCCAAGCACCTTTGTCTGTCCTAGTTTTGCCCTCGAGGCCTGTCGGACCATCGTACGCTGCCGTTCCACCGTCGTGAAGCCCCGCCTGGTCTCTGTTGTAGCCTTGCCATTCATCCCTGCTCATCTTCGCCTCAGCCAAGTCACTGACTAGCTTGTTCGACCAACCACAGAAGCGAACAACAATGGGTCTCCAAGCCACTATTTGACCCATTTTTGTGGCCTTCCAGACCTCGAAAGGTGCACCCGCTTTGGAGTTTCTCAACCCTCGCTGCATCCCCGTCGTTTTGACCTGAACGGATCTTTAATCAAGTGAGTTTAACTTACTAATCTTCGCTTAGTAAGTTAATGACGTTTAAGGATTGATTAGTTTAGACTAAGTATTGATTAAGTGGGTAGTTAGAATAGATTAGCAATTTAATTGATCATTATTGCATGTTGAGTGGTTAGAGTAGTGTAATTGGAGCCTAGACAAGCTCTAATATTTATCTAGAGTGGTTCGGAAATTTTTTGGGCCCGTCTCGGCTTTTAGTTAGGCTTTTCCAGCCTAAGTTGCTATTTTTGTTATTTAATAATTAATTTTCGTAATTATTTAATTAATTAATTATTTTCCAGAAATTAGACGGGATAGCTGGTGATTGGAATTTTATGTTGATTGTAGTGGTGTAATCTATTTATTTACAATTTTGGGAAATTATCACAAAATTTATTAATTCCAGTATTTAATTAGAAAATCACCGGGCGTCGCTTTACAGCGCCATGTTTTTATTGATTATATAATTAGTGTGATTTCATAAAATAAAGATATTATATTTTTGGTAGAGGCCGACCATGTACCCACACATGATTATTTTTATTGGGTATGATAAAACTGGTGAAATAATCAATTGCGTAAAATGGTATACTATATCAGCTAGTATATCAGCTTAGAGTGAGCAGTATACCCTTAGTATCGCATAGCTTTGGTGAGTAATTAAGTATCGCACAGCTTTGGCGAGCAATTAAGTATTGCACAGTTTTAGTGTGCAATTAAGTATCGGACAGCTTTGGTGAGCATTAGCCGTACACCATATCAGCCTGAGGGCTTAGATATATCAACTTAGAGGGAGCAGTATACGTGGTTGTCAACTTTTGGCGAGCATTTTTATCTATCTTCAACTTAGGGTGAGCAGTCCTGATTTGATAGGACCTTATAAATAGTATTAAGTGGTTTGACCGAGAAGTGATCATGATGACATGGAATCGACTGAGTCGATTGATCGATGACTCGATTTGATTTAATTGGATGATATGGTTTGTGAGTATTTGAATTAAACCGACTTGCGGGAAAGAGTGGAGGCACAAATAAGTCATCTGACTCGTGTTTGTGCTTGGGCAGCCCTTGGAGCGTATTTTTTTCCTAGTCGAGGCTTTGGGGGTTGAACTCACTGAGACGTCGTCTCACCCCGTTGTGGGATAACATTTTCAAGTCCTTAGATGGCAGCTCCTCCGAGCATTTTGGACAGCCAAAGAATGTCACGAGAATAGAAGTCTTACATTCCGCTGCATGAGAGCCCTAGGGGTTGGACCTATGAGCTGGTAAGGTCCATAGTCTGGGTCGATGCGGGTCTACCCAAAAAGGTACCTCACCGATACAGATCATGGTACCGCTAGACTCAGGATGGCCAGAGAGAGGGTCCTATACCAGAATCTGAGATACCTCTGTATATGCTGGAGGTTGTTTTTGGGAAAGGCATAGCAGATCCTTCTGGAGGTTCGGTGGTAGACGCGGTAGACCCGGATCTTGAAGATCTCGGAAGTTCGGTGTACTCAGCTACAAGCTCAAATGTTAGTGAGGATGTGGAGCAATAGGAAGATTAGTAGCTGTTTGCAAAGCCCCCCTTGTTTTGTAGACTTTGCATCTATATATCGGTTTGGTTTGTATATGACTTGTTATGATATGTACATATAAGTGTGTTGTTGGTTTTCAAAATTGTGACATTACTTTCCTATCCCATCTTGTTGTTGTCTAGGGATTATTTATTTGCTTCCGCATGTACATTAAAATGAATGGGTCGGCGATGCGTCGTAGGACGTCGCTATTCAATCGACCGTAGAGGAATGAGCACGCGCTCAAAGGATCGGGGGCGTGACATCTCACTAGCTTATAATCGTGTAAAAGATCACGTGTTTACAATGACAGCAACACCTAAAACCTGATAGTGTGATCTATTATGTGATAGGATTGGTGTTTGTTGATTATAATTTGTCTTGTAGATTACTAGTACAATTCAGATCGTCTTGTGGTTGTTAGTGTGGACAACAGATGTAGGTTTGAAGGATAAAGTAAAATCACTTTATATTGTTATGTGCTCTTATTTCTCTCACTCTTACTTGTACTGGCACTCAACTCTTTCACAATATGTTTAAAATATTTGCTTGACCTAATCCTTAAAGAGTAGCTAACAATTTCTGCATAACTATCAAAATATTTCATAACCCATTTACCCCTCTTTTATGTTGCATTGTTAGCCCCAGAAACGTGCATGTAAAATTTTGCTGTAGAATTGACGTGTTAAATAACAGGATGGGCCAAGGGATGATATTAAACAAGCGGATGATGTTCAATCCTTAGTAAAAGTTCGTTAAATTATTCAAGTATATTAACTTGGTAGGTCAATCGTAACTTGCCACCTAGCGTTTCCCTTTATCTGTTGTTGCAGTGTCCGAACGCTGAACTAATTTGATAGGACCCATTTATAATGTTTGATTTAAAAACTACGTGTATACTTACTAGAATTTTAGGTAAAGTAGAGTGATGTTTCTGAGGTCACGCTCAAACCAAGGGAAATGTACCTCAAAACATGTAATGATCTTGATAGTTGTCTTGTTAGTTCATGTGAGTTGAGATTTACAAGCATGTCATTATGCCAAACGGATTTATCTTTTAATATAAAGATGATCTCAGTAGCTCAAGATTAGACGTTATGTTATGAAAGGTCAAACCACATGAAGGCTAGGCAAAAGCTCATCCCTAAGCGGAAGCTTGATCACTTGGGCTTCCCCAATTTTCTATCTCATTGAGCCAAAAAAACAAAATAATAAAAAATAAATAAGGGTGCAAGGTCAAAAGATTTCAGTGGTCACAATTACATCGTTAATGATAGGAATTAACCGCACCTTCCGTAACAAGATTCAAAATGCAAATCCCCGAGAAATGCAGGGAAAAGTTTGTTTGTTTGTTCTTTTTAAATAAAAAAGATGCATTTCTAATGAGAGGAAATTCCAACTCATCACTTATGTCCTATCACTGCTGACTTGGTGACCCACATTAGCTAAAAAACCTACGTGACTAAGTGCTCCACTTTCACGGGAGGTTTACATTGAGTCTAGATTTGGTGTTTTATCTAAGGGATCAAACAAGCTCTTAACTCTTCGTTTTAGTGCTCTATCCCCTTAGGGGAAGTTGAATCCCTTCCACATCTTCTTGAAAGAGAAAGGGGTCGCCCTACATTTCAATACTCTATACCCTATTCGGTGTTTCCTCCAAGCGATCAAACAAGCTCTTAAACAATTTGTTTTAGTGTTCTATCCCCTTTGGGAAGTTGAATCCCTTGCACATCTTCTTGAAAGAGAGAGGTTGCCCTTGTATACAGAAAATCGGGTTCTCTAAACTCTAGATCATTGGAAAATCGAGCCCAAAATTATTGTACATCGTGACAACCCGACCAAGTTCATTCCATAAGGCTGAAACTCATTCTCGAATTGGAGGCAATTTTAATGACATGGTGTAACTTACTTATGCCATTTATAGTTATTATAAGCATTAGTTGAGCACGATCCTTTATGCTCTAATAATGGTTATCTACTGAGAATTACAACTCTTGTGATCACCGGGATAATTAACTGACAATCATACATTCGTGTCAATCAATTATATTTCCAACACTCAGCTAAATCTTCAATAGCTGGCTGCCAATGACCTCCATCAACTAGTGAAGGCCCATTTTGATAACTCCTGCGTTATTCACTGTCCTTCGCTTCACCAGCGAGTTGCCGATCCCTTTTAATTTGTCGACTGTTTTATTCATAGATGACTTATTGTTTTGATCAAACTTTGCTTTTATAAACTAATATTTGCTACTTGTCGATAATATTTTTGATAATAACCAAAAGTTAATTATTTTTTAGTGTCAATAGATCCGAACCTAGAATTATTCTTGTTAATTCTTATACATCATGTTAAATTAGTTATTCAGTACATAAAATGCTTATAATGGACTTAAAGTAGGAACAAGTTTTGCTAAGGAAAAATCCAAAACATTTGCTCGTTATCATGTGTGTGGTCCATACACTTCTTGTTTTTACACAAAATCAGGTCCTACAATTTACCAACAGCTTTTGTAGATGCAGTCTTGTGGTGGGAAATATTTTGTGTTGTTTCGTTTGTTTTGTTCGGTGGTTACGGTATTCGGTGCAATAGCTAAAACTCAAGTAGATAGGATAAAACTTATATTATATTAATTTTTTTATATGACCTATAATTTATCTATGGGTTAATATCCTAAAAAACCCCAAACTGGTATACTCGTGACAAATTTACCTCAAACTATTTTTTTGACCACCAAAAACCCCAAACTAGTACATATGTGACAGATTTGCTCTCCGTTAGCTTCCGTTTGATTTTGCCGCTAACCTTGCTAACGTGGTTGCTGACGTGGCAAGCCATGTGAAAATTCATAAGTTTAATACCATTAAAAACCCCAAACTGGTATATTTATAACAAATTTACCATAAACTGGTATATTTATGACAAATTTACCACAAGCTGGTATATTTACAGCAAATTTACTCTAAATTAATTTTTTCGATCATAAAAAACCTAAATTGGTACACGTGTGGCATATTTACCCTCTTTCAATTTTCCAAAATTTGACCGAGTTGTGATGTCCAATCAATTTTATTTTACGGATTAGTCTAACATTGCCTCCATATCATTAATACTTGATTTTTTATTCCTTTTTATTTGAATCATTATTAAAAAACTATTCAAAGACTACCAAATGTGCACTTCATTCTTGTGCCGAGAGGATGCTCATTAACTAAAAGATGGACAAATCACTTGCAAACATATACAAAACAAGTGCACATATTGTGGTTGCTTCACTTGTTTTTGGTTTACAAACTTGGCTTTATGTTTATATGTCTCAGCCCCACATGGTTTATTGCTTGTCCGCAATCTGTTTGTACGCTTACATATTACTCTTGCTTTTGCTGGTCATTCGTGTTAGTCCATGTCTTTATTAGCGCTACGTAGTCTTTCTTACCTTGAATCATAAGTGTGTCAAAATTTTAACATGGAACTTGCATATGAATAGTATGATTGACTCGTACATCACATGTTTGTTGAAATGCCGGAACCAAAATCACTTATGTTTGTCACTGATTTCAGGTGTACTACTTTGAGTGTGATTCTTTTGTATATGTGCGCAAGCAATTTGTCCATTTTTTAGTTAATGGGCATCCTCTCGGCACAAGAATGAAGTGCACATTTGGTAGTCTTTGAATTGTTTTTTAATAATGATTATAATAAAAAGAAAAAAAATCAAGTATTAATGATATGGAGGCAATGTTAGAGTAATCCAGAAAGTAAAATTGATTGGACGTCACAACTTGGTCAAATTTTAGAAAATTGAAAGAGGGTAAATGTGCCGCACGTGTACCAATTTAGGTATTTTTATGATTGAAAAAATTAATTTAGAGTAAATTTGTCGTAAATATACTAGCTTGGGGTAAATTTGTCATAAATATACCAGTTTGGAGTAAATTTGTCATAAATATACTAGTTTGGGATTTTTAATGGTATTAAACTTATGAATTTCCACATGGCTTGCCACGTTAGCAATGTTAACGGAAAAATCGAATAGAAGCTAACGGAGGGTAGATCTGTCATATATGTACCAGTTTGGGGTTTTTGGTGGTCAAAAAAATAGTTTGGGGTAAATTTGTCATAGATGTATTATTAAATGAGGTATTATTAACCTTGCTAGAAAGATGGTACTGTTATTTTCAATCAATAATGGTGGGATTGTGATCACAATAAAAATCCAAAGAAGGACAGTACGAAGAGTTTTGGAAATCGTAAAGTATCTTCATACAATTAAAATGATCGATACTTTTCTTGTATTATGAAATATTAGGGAAAATTTTAAATAAGAGTTTGAAATACTCTCATTTTTTCAAATAAGGGCCAAATGTGAATTTTGCCTTAAATAAGAGCCTAAAGTGGCCATAATTGTTTCAAATAAAAACCTAAAATGCCCATGATGGTTTCAAATATGGGCTTGACCTCACTGGTTGCCCGCTGACTAAATATTCCAAATAGTCAATGGCATTTTCGTCTAATTGTAATTTTAATTTTAAATCAATTTTATTCTTTTCATTTGCTTTTTCACTTTTTTTTTTTTGGCCCGGATAGGGCTAGCAATTGTTGGCAAGGTTGGTCATCGGTAAGGGTGGCGAGGGCCTACCAACCCTCGCCGACTGTGGGTGAGGCCATCCTCACCAATCTAGCTATAGTCGGTCTTGCCTGGGGCTAACAAGGGCTTGGAGACCCTTGTCGACCACTGGTGAGGGTGGCCTCACCTAGGGCAAGGGTCGCCTTGCTTGCCTCGCCCAGGCAAGGCAGTCCCTCACTAGTCGTAGGCCAGGTGACCCTCACATAGATCTAGTGAGGGGTTGACCTTGCCGGTGGTTGTGAGGGTGACCTCACCTAGGGCGAAGGTCACCTCGCCTAAACAAGGCCATCTCTCACTAGCTATTGGCGAGGGCCAGCCTCATTGATGGCTGCGAGGGTGACCTCACCTAGCCCTTTACGGCATCACCAATGGCCGGCCAACCACCGATGAAAGAAATAAAACCAAAAAAAGGAAAAAATTCAAAAAGAAGGTAAATTACTAAAATGTCCATGACCAGTTGAAAAGTTAAGCCTTTATTTGAAATAGAAATAGTTATTTCAAGCTCTTATTTGAAACAAAATCTATCTCAGGCCCTTGTTTGAAATAAGGTATACTTCGTGCCCTTATTTGAGAAAATGAAAACACGTCGGGCTCTTATTTGGAATTTTTCCATTATAAATTAACTTAATATCTTTACAAATATTTGCGTGCTTAAGGAAAAAATGCTATCACAAATAAAAGAATCACATTTGCATGTGATAACAAAACAAATTTTAAGATGTTTTGCTCTTTAGTTTCGACAGGCAAAATATCATAAATTAAGAAATGATAAAATGTATTAACCATTTGTCTAATGTAGTAAAGTTTGAAAAACCGGTATTCTACGATGTTTTATGCTTGATTGCAGTGAAATGAGTTACGGCCTTCTTTAATATGCACATAAAAAAAAAATCATGTTTGGCATCTCGCGATTGACTACTCTATAATGTCAACAAGATTTTTTTTTTTTTTTTTTTTTTTGATTGAGGAACCGCTGAAGATCACCCTTTGGGGATCACACGACCCTCCGGTACCCGGTGGCACTGTCGAGTCAACAAGATTTTGACACGCGGTAACACAATAAATCATCCTAAATTGGATAATAAGCTATCCATGCTTACATATGATTAATCTAGTAATTTGAAAAGGGACATCCAACCCTTGTAAATAATGCAATATAAGTTGATGAATTACACATTATTTACACTATTCTTTTGTCTTTTGAGAAACGTCATGTAGTTTTTTTTAATACAAATTTGAAATTGGCTAGGTGGACCCTCACTGGCCCTCACCGGCCCTCACCTATGGTAGGCTGTGAAGGTCAGGCGATCGGCCGGTGACTGACCAAGGAAAAATGGAAGAAAGAAGAAACAAAGAAAGAAACGAAAAGGAAAAAGAATTTTATAAAAATATAAAAATTCAGAAAAATTGAAAAATGTGAAAAAAAAAATGTTTATATTATCGTTGACCATACTACATAAGACAGATGACATCCACATTAATGTTTTATAGCCAAAATTGATTACTAGGACTATATTAGTAAATGATCAAAAAAAGTAAGACTAAATTGGCCAAATTAAAAAGTTTATGATTAAATTGACATATTTACAATATAATTATGACTCTTTTTTTTTTTTTTATAATTATCCCTAGTTATTTGAAAAGGGACATCCATCCTTTGTAAATAACGCAATATAAGTTGTCGAGTTACACATTAATTATACAATTTTTAGAAACCCCACTAAGTTTTTATGATACAAAGTTCATGTATTATCAAATTACCTAATTTCAAATAATGGAGGAGAAGGTTCCGTCGCTCCAAAAGCAACGGAGCCAATGTTACTTTCTCATTTACTATGCATTTTACAGAAGCTTAACTTTTTCTTTTTCGAATTGGAAGAGAGTGCTTCTCCGCCATGCCACCCCTACGTGGGTTTATTCTCCTAATTTCGGCTGCTTTCCTTTTGAGGACCAATAGTAACCGTAAAGCATCATTTTTTTTTTTTCCTTTTCCTTTTCTCTTTCTTTTTATGTTTTCCTTGCATTTGAATGGAAGTCCAAAATAACAATTGAAGGTCCTAAAACTTCGAGAGTCTCTTGATTTCAACAATTTTGTTTTATGAAAAATGATACACATGATCTTTCAACTTTAGTCCAAATGCAATATCACTCATAAACTTTTAATCTATTCAATATAATCTTTAAATTTTACCCCAACATACAATGTCGTTTCTAAACTTTTAATTTGTCCAATATAATTCTTAGACTTTTAATATATATTTAATTTAATCCCTACCTGTATGAAAATGGTAAATGGTATCATTTCATTAAATATTTCATATAATCTAAGGAATAACATGTACCAAAAATTCATGGCCCATATTAAATAAATTAAAACTTAAAAAAAATATTATACTTCAAATTAAAAGTTCAAGAATCACATTAATAAATTAAAAATTCAAGAATGACATTGCATATTAAGCCAAAGTTCATCAATTATTTTTACAATTATCCTTTGATAATAGTATGTTCAATCAATGGGAAGGACATGTGGAATTTGTTGTGCGAGAAAATAAAAGGATCGGAGATAAACGACAACAATATACAAGAAAAATTCCAAGTTTTTTTTAGTATAAAGCAATTTAAGTATCTCCTCTGTCCCATATTTAATTTTATAATTCTAATAAACATCAATAAGATGCATTAGCTAGTAATATATATTAGTCGAATAACACGTAAGTACTCGACTTTTAGAATGAGATTACAAAATGGGCACTAAAGAGAGAATGCCCTTTCTTGTAACTAAAACATAGTGAAGAAAGCAAATATTAGCAACATTTTCAATCTTCTTATTCCGTTCCTTGTTTTTATTCTCCATATGGTTATGGCGATAAATTACTCTCTCTACTTAAATTTGGCATAACACAAATTGGAATACTCCACCAACTTTAATCATCCACCAACTCTTGCAATCGGAGCATTTAGGGGCAATCTCCCACTAACCTCATCCCCACCAACACTATTCCTTTGGGACTTCAACTTGGCATCGTCCAAATAATGTTGGTACACATAAGAAACGAAACCCCAAATAGCCAAGATCATAGCCATCACCTTGATCCCATCCATCCTCTACCCAAAGAACACGGCTGCGAGAATGGGCACAATTGGCAACCCCACTGCACTAATAGAGTTCGAGAACAAAGATGACACGTCTAAAATCAAACCCATCGTGCCAATCCTGAACACTTGCCAAGCAATTGCTATCCCGACCAAGTTCATCACATAGCTCACCTTCCCAAGCTCATACCCATCCATCTCTCTCCCTAAATGCTCCCACTCACCACTACCAAACAACCCCACCACTATAATCGCACTAGCCACTAAAGATTGGCACACAAGCATGTCCAAAACTGCCCTAAATGTCTCCTTCCTGATGATCCTCCGAAAACAAAGTTGGGTCAAGGACAGTAAAAGACCAGAACCAGCTGATGCCCCGATGGTGCACACAAACCCCAGAGCATATTTTGCTTTGGAGACCCTCTTGGGGTTTTGTGAATTTGATTGGAACACAAGGAGGGTTGAGGAGATTGTGAGGAGGACTAGGGAGTTGGTGATGCAGGGGGTGAGCTTTTGGGCATTTAGGAATGAGGAGAAGAGGGCATTGAAGGCCAATTGGGAAGAGCAAACGAGGGAGTAGGTTGAGACAGGGAGGTACAAGAGGCCAAGTGAGTATAAATAGTAATCTAGGGCCAAAATTATGCCTATAGGGAGGTACACAAAAGCAAGTCTCTTGAGAAAGAATGATTGGGATTGAGATTGAGCTTGTGGGAGCGGGTGTGCTTCGATGTGGGGGCTACTGGGGTTTCTAGATGTGGGGATGACGTAGAGCAGGAGGAGGATTGGGAAGCCAACTAGCGGGACAAGTGTGGCAAGCCACTTGCTGTTGCCTCCTTTGTTATAGTAGAGCCTCCCAAGGAGTGTGCCCACCGATTGGCCAGAAAGCACAAAGAATGAGCAGAGAGCCACTCTAATCCACCACCAGAAGTTCTGAGGTCTAGGGGTTATTGTCGCCTGATTGTTGGTAACGATGCTTGTGGGGTGGGATGAATTCTCTCCTTTGTTTTCTGCATCCCCTGGTCATAAATTGAGCAGCAATTGAATTAAGAATTTTAGTTTGTAAGAGAAAAAGAAGATGAATGGCACATAAATGGAATTGGGGTCCAAATATATTCAATGACTAGTGACAGAAATCAAAAGGCGTGACTATTCCGTCTATAGCCAGGTTCATTATTTGATGAGCACATTACATCTTACATCAAACGTATTAATTTATTAATCATATACTTGTAATATATGAGCAAGCAAAGTAACATGGGTCAAAACTCATATTTTTTGGGGAAAATAGCTAGGATGTAGACCTTTTAATTTTGGGAGAACATGTAGGATCGACAAATGCAATGCCATCTTTACTAGATTCACCACCACGTGTCTATAGAGTCTCACGTGGGACCATAACCAAGTCCATCTCCAATTATCAGTGATGTCCACCAAAGTTGGCAATCTTGGGTGTTTACTTTGCCCACCACAAAGAGTTTTCATCAGCATTATAATTGTAATTGATTACGAGCTTTCTCGTCAAATGCCAACCATATGTATCTACCAAAATTCAGATCGTTGCCAAATAAAGAAAGCATATATACTATATTGTAGACATGTGTATGTACTATGTGTTTATGTAAAAATTACTTATAGTTGGAAATAAATATAGTAGCGAGGATATATAGTTCAACCCTAGTGAAATAATATAATAAAGATTACTTATACGAATAACTCAATTTTATTGGCCATGCCACCCCAAATTTAGGGGCTTTGGTATAAGAACCGTCTTTGTGAAAAAAAGATGGCATTTGCTGTGGAAATGATGATGCAAAGGAAAACACTTCCCCAAAGTACTTTCTAATCGGTTGGCAGAGCTAACATAAAAAGGGTATTTATCAAATTATCATATTGAATATTGATCGTTAATAAGACTATGATGTTAATCTTAGTTCCATCCATTTAGACTAAAATAATGGACAAATGATTATGTGTCATTCAATTTAGACATATTGTAACTTTAAAATTGTCAATCATGCATGGTTCTAACTCTTTTAAATGGGTTTAAATTTTTACTCAACGATGAGAAAGCCCGCCTTAATTCTATAAATATCCAACCATGAAATTTCTAATGGAAATGATAGATACGTAAGACTCAAGTCTAGACCCATGAAAATGGCCCAAAAATAAATTTATATTAATGTTGTCCAAAATCAAATCACTACCATGGCCTACCCATAATAGATCATGCATAATTTTCTTGAACTGATATAGAAGTTGAGGTTGGTCGGCAATAATAGTCTGAAAACTTGTCACTTCCTATCAATTTTTGAATTAAATCATGTTGGGTCGACTCATTTATTGAAAATAATTTATTCGGAACTTCATACAAAATATCAGCAAAAAAGAAAGAAAAGATAAGATATAAAAGAAAGATTGGTTTGTTGGACAACCTACCTAAGACCCATCCCCAACAGCTAGAGATCTGTTGCATCGAAAACTAAAAACAATGAAATGTTTTAGTAGGCACACATGGTTGATAAAAGACACTTTTGAATTTTGGCTTGTCCAGGCGAAGAAGCAGAAGCTAAAGAAGTCCTAGGATTCATCAGAAGTCCAGGAGTAGGACCTCATGGTGTTGAAAGGATTAGCTTGTTCAAATTTTCAGATATTAATTCTTCAAGAGTTGTACTTACCCACGATGTGGAGTTGCAGTTCCTGAGGACGATGATGAGCTAACTCTCCCATGTCGGTGAGAAGAGAGACAACCCAGAAGAGAGCGATAAGATATTATGGAAGCTGAGAGAGGGTTAAAGCAGAAACCAACGAGAGATGACAGAAGAGGAGGAGGTTTATGTATCCGTGATATATATCTTATTTCGTCAAGGAAAAATGATATTAATTAGTCAAAGGGAAAATGAAACACGTATCTCCTTTACTGCTAGTCGCTTTCTATTGAAACATACCCAGCTTCCAAATTGTTAGGTGAAACATTGAAGCTGCATATGCACTGTGATTAACTTATGGTAGAAACCCTCTATAGTTAAAGAATAACTGCACCATGTCAACATTGTGAAGTTAACCCGTAATACCCTAAATGGGCTACGTTTGGTAGTCCGAATGTTATCTTATCTGGTGTTTGATGATGTCCTTCAAACCAAATATATTTGAATAAAATGCTAGATAATAAAGTCAGAATAAGAGTGGGATAACCCCGGATTGGATGTAAAAAAAATCTTTAAAATAATTTTACAAACACTGTTATCTTCCAAGATGGAGTGATGGAATGACACACCTAGCAAACAATAGTGACCAACCAACAATTCTTGACACACTTGCATATGTCTCTCTACTCTCTAATTGCTCCACCAAGGAATCCTCAATTGTTCTTAACTTGCTCGTGTTCGCATCAAACGATTGCGATTTTGAACCTCCATGCAGTTCAATTACTCAAAATGGATAATCTATTGAAACCGACCTTATCTCCAGAACGACCCTCTCCTCCTCCACCAGACTCAATTGACCGTTATGAACGTTCAAATTGTCAGTCTCCTTTGATAAATTGTCGCTATTAGTTTTCCCCGACCCAACCTCGTCCTATGCTCGTCCATTATTATTTTCACCATCGCTGCTTGATGGTTTTATTTATGGAGATGGGCCTAAGTTGGCCCGTCCGCCCATGTTGGGCCTAGAAGCCCGGCCCACGGGAATAAGGCCCGTGGATGGGGGAAGGTATAAAAGGGAGGAGAGAGAGAGAGAAGACAACGTTTAGCAATTCAACGTACGTCTTCTCCTGCGCGCTCTCTCCTTCTCCAAAAAGAAAAGGAAAAACAGTCTTTCCTTTCAAGGTGCCATCGGATCGAACAGGGTCAGTTTTTCTTCCTCTTCCGCATTGGTGTTTAATCTGTGGCTAACAAGGTACGCTCGACTCCGTGATGTGCTTTATGATCGGTGATACGTGATTTTTCCCGGGCTTCGTCTTCCGCATTGATTTAGGGGTTCGATTTAGTGTCGAATGCGGTTTTTCGGGGATCCGTTATTCCCAACATTGGTATTAGAGCCCTAGTTCACGTTTTCCCGATCAATTTGATGTTTTTTGATTGATTTTTCGCGAAAATTTTTCGGCCGTACGGATCGGGGCGAGAAATCCCGACACCCGAGCGTTGTTCGGCCATTTTTCTGAGTTTTCGTAAGTCGAAATCATTTTCTGAACACATGGGGAGAAAGGCGACGTCGAGACGAGTCCGGTGACATGTCGCACGCCGTCGTACGACGCCGCACGCGCCCACACGCGCGGCCAGAAGCCGCTGCGCGTGGGCGCGACGTGCCCGAAGCGCTGGCAATGGCCAGCGCGTGCGCCACACGCGCCGGTGACGAACCGGCACGTGCGCGCCAGCGACCGGTGAAACGGCACGCGCCAGCGACCGGTGAAACGGCACGCGCCGGTCGGCGAACCGACGCGTCCGCGCCACCGATGCGTCATCGTGGCGTCACCCACGGTTGATAACCGTAGGGATGCGTCATTGATGACGTCGATCGTGCCGACGATTGGCCGGCTGGTCACCGGCCGGCGACCCGACCCGACCTGATCAGCCTGGCGCATGCTGCGCACGTGCGGATGACGTCTGCGTGACGTCAGCACGCTCACGCGCGAGGCACGTGCCGGCTGACGTCTGCGTGACGTCAGCCAGCGCAAGCGCGCAGCACATGCGGTCGGTTCGTCCGATCGACACGGCCGGTCCGACCGGCCCGACCGGTCCTCCGACCCGCGCGCCCGTTGACCCGACCTGTTGACCCGTTGACCAACCGTTGACCCGTTGACCGACGACCGTTGACCGTTGACAGTTGACTTTGACCGTTGACCCGAAAAAAAAAAAAAAAAAAAAGAATTTGTTTCTTTTTTCAGTCATGCCTATGTGTGTTATAAGTAATCCATTTTTAATTATGCATTTGTTGCATGAATTTTGGAAAATTATGTATTTTCCCTTATGTAAATTATGGATTTTGAGTAATCCATTTTTAGTTCTGCATTTGTTGCAGGAACTATGATGCGTTATGCAATGATACTTGCAATCCCGAGAACGGACGAGGGAAATGCAAGACTTAAAAGGCTGATGTCAGAATTAGCTAATTATCGGTGGCATGATGGTGATTTAGTATCACATGTGGTCAGGGTTAATCAGATGATACAGGAAATCATCTGGAATTATCTTATGCCGGATTTTGAGAAGGTGCCGGCTTTGATGAACACTCTTCCACCTGAATAGCAAGCAGTGTTGGATCGGCTATGGGAGGTCAACGTGGTCCCGGGTTATAGGAGGCTGGTGGAAGCTTTTGTAAGAGAGCACTATAGGATTGAGTTGGCCAAAACTTCAACCCTTAGATTGAGCGCCACATGGCGCCGAGTGAATGCGCCTTGGAGGCGACATGAAAGCTCTCCAAAAGTTTTTCCATGGTTGGCAAATGTGCCTTCGTTTTCTCGAGATGTTTTGACTGATAGATTAGAAGGGACATTCCCTATTTATTTCTTTGATTAATTATGTAATGTTTACTACCCGATTGTTGTTGATGTAACAACCGATATGTTAGTCGTATCATGTGAATGCATTGTTATTTTATTGGATATTAGATTTTATTTGCTTTCATTATTCTTTGGTTCTTTGTGGGTAATTAGTTTGTGGGTATTAATAGAAGTTTTTGTAACTTCATAGAATTGATTTTGCATATGACAATCATATTAATGATAGTTTTAAGTTAGGATTTTTGGAGGATGATTGGAAATATAGTGACCTTTCGATTCTGAAGCCTTACTTAAAATTATTTATTAATATGATGGGTCTATGCAAATAGGGATGCATAAATGATAGGCATTAATTATTCGTGCATGGATGTACGATGTGTTCGAACGATGGTTCAAAGAACTAAGAACGTGATTGCCGATATGAACGGTAACAATTGTGAAATATTGAATAAGAAGATTCAATATGTCTTTGGAAAAGCAAGAAGCACTAGAAGCTCTTGACCATGTTATGGAAGATCTTAAGGATGCCATGCGCCACCTTGAGCTAGAAGAGGACCGCATAACGGTATTTGAGCCGAAAATAGACATTTGCTATGTTGGTGCTCAGAAAGGGCTTTGTGCTCTAAGCGCAAACGTATTGATTCGTTCAATATGTGGGAATGCAAAGGATCAAGTCCTTATTGCAAGAAATCAAGAGTTAACCAACACAAGAGAGGAAAACGTCCTCAAGTGAAGAAAATGTCAAGGGTGAGGTGTTACAATTGTGACAAGAAATGTCACTATGCTTGCAACTGTTGTGAGTCAAAAAAAGTCAACACCTCTTGTACATTTGAAAACTTTGCTTATGTGTCAAGTTCAATATTATTGGCTGAATCCAATCCTTTGTGGACTGTAGATTCAGGAGCGACAGACCATGTAGCAAAGGATAGAGGATCCTTCGTGGAATTTCGAAGATACCAACTGGAACTAAGTGGATCTATATTGGAAATAACTCCAGAGCTGAAGTTAAAGGGATTGGCACCTGCCAATTGAACATGCATGGTGGACGCATCTTGATGTTCTATATTCTCCGGAGATTCGTCGAAATTTAGTGTCTGTCTTAATGTTGGTTAAGCTTGTTTTTGGTATGAACTTCCATAATAAATGTGTAGATTTGTGTTTAGATACAAACTATTATGGTTGTGGTCACTTACTGAATGGTTTTATTGTACTAAATATTGACTGTGATAATGTCAATATGTTATTCCCTTGTTTCACGTCTTCTACCTTATATGATAATGATGTGAATATGATGGCATGCTAGACTTGGTCATATGGGCTAACAACGTATGAATAGACTAGCCATAAAGGGCTTGTTGGGCAATATTAAAAAAGTCGATTTGTCCATAAGTGAGCATTACCTAGTAGGGAAAATGACAATGAAACCATTTGGAAAAGGTAAAAGAACTGAATTTCCTCTGCATTTAATCCATTATGACGTCTGTGGTTCAATAAATGTGAGAGGAAGGCATGGGGCTGTTTATTTCATCACTTTTATAGATGATTATACTCGATTCGGATATGTCTATTTGATTTCTCATAAACCTGAAGCATTAAGTTGTTTCAAAAGGTTTGTGAACTTGGTAGAAAATCAATTAGACAAGAAAATAAAAGCATTGAGATCCGATCGAGGTTGAGAATATTTATCTGATGAGTTCAGAAAATTATGTGATGAAAAAGGAATAGAAAGACGGTTGTCTATTCTATATACTCCTCAACAAAATGGTGTTGTAGAGAGAATAAACAGAACCCTACTGGAATGGTTAGGTCCAAGATGGCGCATGCTAACTTACCTATCACTCTTTGGAGTGATACGTTGTTAATCTTTGCCAATATACTTAACAGATGCCTTCCAAATCAATTATTTCCACTTCATATGAGTTATGGACAGTTAGAAAACCGGACTTAAGTTTTCTTAAGCCATGGGGTTGTGCTGCCTATATTCATGAGTCCTCTCACAAGTTTGGGAAATTGGGTCCCAAAGGAAATAAGAGTATTTTCATGAGATACTGCGAACACTCGAAAGGGTATGTGTTCATAGGTGAGCAGGAAAGTGGGAGTATAATTGAATTTGAATCACGGAATGTTACATTCTTAATGGATGAATTTCCTAAAAAGGGCGAAATATGGCAAGATTACTCCTTATTTTGAAATCTTGGATTAAGATAATGATATTAGTGGAATCCGTCCAAGTGGGAGTAATATGAGAAGTGATGAATTAATTTCAACTCATTCTCAATTGCAACCATATGATGAGATGTCGTTATCATTATCTAATCCTAGTGGGAGCATAATGGGGAATGATGTGCTAAGTGTACAATCTCCCATACGGTGAACAAGTTGCCAAAGTATTCCCCATCGACGTTTTGACATTGAAGGGGAAACTTTTATGATTGCTCCACAAGATGAGGATGAGCTAAGAAATATTAATGAGGCTCTGAATTGCCCTAATAAGGAAAAATGGATTTATGCAATGGAAGAGGAAATGGAGTCAGTGAAGTCAAACCATGTTTGGGAACTGGTTGATCTTCCAAATGGACACAGAGCTATTGGGAACAAGTGGGTTCTCAAAATAAAGCGAAAGGCTGATGGCTCGATAGAAAGGCATAAGGCTCGCCTTGTAGCGAAGGGGTATAATCAACAAGAAGGAATTGATTATGAAGATACATTTTCTCCTGTAGTGAGATTTACCTCGATTCGCATTATTCTGGCAATAGTGGCTAGTATGGATCTTGAGTTACATCAAATGGATGTAAAGACTGCTTTCCTCAATGGAGAACTAGAGGAAAAACTATATATGGAACAACCTGCTGGTTTCATAGTGGAAGGCCAAGAAGGTAAGGTATGTCGACTTTTGAGATCGACATATGGCCTTAAGCAGTCGTCAAGATAATGATATATACGTTTTCATAATGCCATAATGGCATATGACTTTACAATGATAGATGATGATCATTGTGTATATATCAAAATATCCAATGATCAATTTGTGATCATATCATTATATGTTGATGATATACTAATTGCCGAAGTAATATGGAGTTTGTCAATATCTTGTCAAAAGTTGGTTGTCTTCCAATTTTGAGATGAAAGACACGGGTGATGTTGCATACACTCTTGGAGTTAAGATTTCAAGAGATCGTTGTCTCTTTCGCAAGAATCATATATAAATAAGATTCTTGAACGATTTCGTATGCCAGATTGTAAACCCATAGACACTCCTATTGCAAAAAGGTGAAGGATTGAGCCATAATCTGTGTCCAAGGACTCCACAAGAGAAGGAATAAAGGAAACATGTTCCTTATGCTAGTGCTGTTGGAAGCTTGATATACACTATGATGTGTACAAGACGGCATATGTTTTGCAGTTGGAATGGTGAGTAGATACCAATCCAATCCAGTCCAAAGACAATGGAAAGCCGTTAAAAGAATACCGAGGTATCTAAAGGGGACTGCTGATTATACGCTGAGTTATTAAGGAAAGGATCTGCGACTCTAAGGTTATCCTGATACTGATTGGGGAGGAGATTTAAATGAAATGAAATCTACCTCTGGGTTTGTTTTTCTTACCGAATGATGGCACCATATGTTGGAACTGTAAGAAACAAACATGCATAGCCTTGTCCACGATAGAAATTGAGTTCGTGGCATTATCAGCAGCAGTATAAGAAGATGTTTGGTTTTAGAGATTTTTGGATCATTTAGGTGTTATTGGAAGTGCTACAGATTTGTTATTGGTTAACTGTGATAGCCAAGCAGCGAAAGCGTACACCAAAGATCCAAAATATCATGGCAAGAGCAAACATATAGATACCAAGTATAATTTTGTCAAAGATATGGTTGCACGAAAGGAAGTGAACTTACAGTACATGTCTACGCATAGAATGGTAGCAGATCCTATGACAAAGCCAATACTTAGAGATGTGTTTTTGTGGCCATATGAAATCTCTAGGATTACGTAGAGGCTGATGTACTGAATATTGTAATTTCCCTAATTGTTCACAATTTGATGAATTTGTGTTTTCATCATTAATGCCTATGAATCTTTGTTTGATTTTTATGCATCTTAATGCTCAGTGCATTACTTTAAGTTGAGAAGTATGTCAGACAGATATAAGATTAGCCTACTCCCATGGGTAATCGCCTCTATTTACTGTGTGATAAATAGAGATGAGACTGTTTTTAAGCTTATTATCTAGGTGATAATCGAGAGCTCAAGCTTAAAACATGTATGTTGCATTAACTAGGTGTTAAGATGAGGATATAATACTTACTATGTCCGAAAGTAAAATACCCCACATATTTTACCTTATCTGTCTAAGATGCCAGATGTGAGTTCTGATGAATTTTGTGAATGAGTAGAAACTTGAACTCAAGTTAGACATTGGGTATGTCTGAACTATCATCTGTACGGTATTGAAAGATGTAGACATACACTCCATGGGAAATGAGTTAATACCGTAATACGTATTTCATACTACGTATGCATGAGACGACCAATAAGAGTGGCAAAAGTTTGATCTCAACTTTTATGTCGTGTGAGACTCTTGATGAAAAGAGTTCCTCAATTTTAGTCCCCTCATGACTCTTACTTATTTTCAAGATTTCTATTTAGTGTTTGCTATCTTAGGATGTTGCCAATGGTCATGAGTGATTCGATCTAATGGGGCATTTCTAGAAAAGCAAGTTGAACTGAAATTGAGAGTTTGAAGGAAAGAGGAAGATCGATTTTGGAGAATCACATTATAGTTTTGTATTCACCGGTTAACCAATTATGACTGTCTTTGTGATAATCATAATTGTGAATACAATATATATATCATTGTTTAAAAGAGATTAAGAGAGACATAAATGTGATCGATCGATCTAAGGTACTGCATACTAAATCTACTCAGGATGTGATGCCCATTATGAGCTGCTATATATTCCTGACAGATGTATAGCAACGAGCTCTCAAAGTATGCTGGTCGCACGGATTATTCACCGGTATGAATGTTGAAGAGAGGTAAAGAAAATTCTGTTTGGCCCACCATGTGCGAGTGGGAGATGATGGTTTTATTTATGGAGATGGGCCTAAGTTGGCCCGTCCGCCCATGTTGGGCCTAGAAGCCCGGCCCACGGGAATAGGGCCCGTGGATGGGGGAAGGTATAAAAGGGAGGAGAGAGAGAGAGAAGACAACGTTTAGCAATTCAACGTACGTCTTCTCCCGCGCGCTCTCTCCTTCTCCAAAAAGAAAAGGAAAAACAGTCTTTCCTTTCAAGGTGCCATCGGATCGAACAGGGCCAGTTTTTCTTCCTCTTCCGCATTGGTGTTTAATCTGTGGCTAACAAGGTACGCTCGACTCCGTGGTGTGCTTTACGATCGGTGATACGTGATTTTTCCCGGGCTTCGTCTTCCGCATTGATTTAGGGGTTCGATTTAGTGTCAATGCGGTTTTTCAGGGATCCGTTATTCCCAACACTGCTGATAGCCCCCACCATGTGATTGTCGTCGCCCTGAAGGCGCTGAGAGACACGATCAAGAAGAGGTAGGGAGAGAGAGATGGTGCCAACAATTGACACACGATAGATGGGTTGGGATAGAAAGGCTGAAGCTAGTAGGACCGACTAGGCGGCCGGGGGAGTAGAAGTCCGGGCAATCATAGAGGAAGGAGAGGTTGCAATAGCTCAGACATGAGGCGGTTTGATTTGGCCAAGAGGTCACGAGAGAGTGGAGCTTCCTCTAACTTATCGCCATTAGCGAAATATTGAAGGCCTCGAAGAGTCGAGGTGTGAGGACGATCCAAGAGAGAATGAAATTTTTTACTATCCGCATGATATTCAAGAGATTTTTAATTCCACTTTATCACATGAACTCAGAATTTTAAGCTTTACATAGGATGTGATGTATATTGTTTGGGAAATATAATTGGTTGGTCATTTGAACCGTGTGACAGACCCATAAACTTTTTTTTTTTGAGATGGGGGTGGAAAGGAGAAAAAAAGGGAAAAGGAAAAGTAAGTATGGAACGTCGAAAATGAACAGAATTTGAAAGTACTAGTACAAACACCTAGAGAGGGGTAAATATGTGTTTAAAAATAAACCTTGGCAAATAAATGTAGAATAAAATAAATTTCGAGTAAAGTTCGAATAAGGATCTGAGTATAATTAAATGAGCAACCAAACTTCTGGTAAATGTTCAGAATCTGTTATGCGATGGAATAGACTTCTGAAATAACCTGTAACTATGTAACAGACTTAAATATGAAAAGTTAAGGAAAGAGAATATTGCACACAAAATTTATAGTGGTTCAGTTAGATCAAGCCTACGTCCACTCTCCTCTGGATTCTATTATGCAATCAATAAGAGATTACAATTTTGAGTGCAAACACTTAGAGGTAGATCACACTATCTCACTAAGTCATTCTTTTGGTATTTCTCTCACGATCACAAACATTTAAGCTCATCAAAAACAAGTGTATAATCGAAGGTTGCTTAGACTTTGGAACTATAAATTCTATGCTTCGTCTCTTACTTGCTCATCAATCCTTGGTCTCCTTAAATACTCATCCACTTCCAAACTAGCTGTTGAATAATATCTAAAGGATCGTCTTCCAATCTTCCTATTGGACAAATCTGTATCTAGAACATTTAGGTCCCGTTTGGTTCGGCTTTGGGGGAATGTCCTGGGGAAAATGCAAAGGCCTTTAGTCTAAATGGGTTTGGTGAAATGCAAATGCTATTTGGTAAACAAAATTGCAAAGATGCCTTGAGATGCAACTTGGGGAAAATGCTGTTTGGTAAACACATTACATTTGGAAAGTCCTTTCATGTGCCAATTATTAAAATTTTGCAACTTTAATTTGTTTAAAATCAAAAAAATAAAAATCAATGACCTTAACTTTTATATATTATTTTCAAGTTGAAAATAATGTATAAGAGACATATTAATAAAATTTTAAATAAAAAAAATCACATCAAGCTTAATTAAAAATAGAGTAATTTCATTACAATAAACATGATAACAACATATGTCCGAAAGAAAGAAAGAAATAATTAAATATTACAAACATCATTAACTATTTATCAAGTTCATAGCTATTTCATCACGTAAATGTGCCATGTCAGGGAATGCATTATCATTTGAAGCACTTGTCCCCTCATTTACAACATCATGGTCGACTGAATATCCATACTCAGGATCCAAATCTGCTGTTTCAAAATCCAAATCAGTTACGGCATTTTTTCTTATAAAATTGTGCAAAGCTATTGTAGCTATGACAATTTGCACTTGCTTTTCATAAGGATAATTTGGCATAGTAGTTAAAATCTTCCACTTCATTTTTAATACGCTAAAGGCTCGTTCAATTTCTGAGCAAAGTGAGGAATGTGCACGGTTGAACACTTTTCGATGATCAGTAGGTGTAGGACCTTGTCAAAATTTTGGCAAATAATATCTAACTTCTCTATATGGCCCCAAATAACCCGTGAGATTTGGATATCCAACATCTACTAAATAATATTTTCCTACACAAATATAATATAAATTTAATTAACATATGCCACATATATATAAACCATTAATTAACCAACCTGGAGGTGGATGGGAAAATTGTTCATCATGTCTTCCAATAGCATCATAGAAGACACGAGTATCATGAGCTTGTCCCTCTCAACCAACACAAACGTAAATAAATTTCATATTAAAATTACATACAGCCAACACATTTTGCGTAGTTTTTCATTTTCGACCAATAAAACAAATTTGATCATACATCGGTAACACTGCTTGAATATGTGCACCATCCATAACTTCAATGCAATCCTAAAACAAATAATGCAAAAATTACATGATTTAAATTTAATTTTTCAACAATCATAACTTACCTTAAAATATGAATAAAATCGTCGATCTTTCTTAATCTTATTTGGAACTTCCTGAAATTGTCGATCAATTAGTTGGATCAAATTTTTTCTTATATTGCATACTTTATTTAAAACTAAACTAAAATGCCTACTTATAGTTTCCCCAGAGCGTTGAAAGTGTTCTTGTGCTACCCTGTTACCTATACCATGTCCCAACATATAAAGAAATATTCAAACCATTTCTTCAACATTAGTATTCCTAGATCCTTTAAGGCCATAGCGTGTTACTAAGTCACGTGTTAAATTATTAAATACATCCCTATGCATTCTAAACATATTATAGTATCTTATTGGATTAGTATCTCCAACCATCAACTCTCTTATCCATGCATGACCTGTATATGATGAGGTCATAGAAGGTTGTTTGCTAAGGTGCATTGCTTGATAAGCAATTGAAGCATTAGCAATTGAAAACAATTCTAGGAATTCATCTTCCTTTTTGTTCACGATTTTCCTTTTGTTGAGAATCATCCATAATTGCCTAATATAACAAAATATAGAGTTAGAATAAGAAAAATAATGAATAATATTTACAATCCATTAAGAAAAAATAATAGTATCAATCAACATATATATGCAAAGTTAACCACATAAAGCGAACCCCAATTAGAAACAATTCTCACATTAAAAACATTAAGATAAATTAGGTCCATACATAATTTAAATAGAGTTCGCATATAAAAATAAAATAGCATATTCAATAAAATAACATTAATAAGTTAACTACCGCATGTGGTAGCCCAGTTGGATAAGTGCTCCCATGATCCTTTGCGAGAGGAGAGGAGTTCGAATCTCGCTGGCAGCACGAGATCTTAAGTGCGGCGTCGGGGTGGTGGGTCCTCCGCTAGCATCGCCCTAGGGTTTACCCCCCCGTTACCCCGGGTCTGTCGGGTTGTCCATGTTGGTACGGTGCGCGGGGTTCCCTGGGTCATAAAAAAATAATAAAATAAAATAAAATAGAATAGCATATTCAAGAATTCAAATAAGAAGCTACGACAATATCTTAGTTATGATTAAGTTCTTCCATCTTAAGCTTGAGATACTTCACCCTCAAGGCATCAGCACTCAAGCTCATGAAGACCTGCCTATTGTCCACCTTGTCCTTAAAATGTTTAATTGCAAAAAAGTACAGCTTTTCATCTTGCACAATCTTCGGTATGGCATCCAACATAGATATGAGGTTCTTGTAAGGACTGAATTCCTCATATGCTCGAGAGGCAACATCATCAACACTCCTACTAGCACTCCTACTTTCAACAGCAGAACAAAGCCTGTTAATTTGGTTTCCAAGCAATTGTGCCGAGCTCAAATTCTTGGCTTTCTTTCCCTTGAGTTTCCCTCGTTGAAGTCTGTGCTACTCTTTTACGAGCCTGAGTTTGAATTGGTTCATCAATATTTTCACCCACATCACATTTCAAATTATCATCAGTAGATCCTATGGCATCATCAATATTGGGTTGTGTGACATCAACATTCTCATCAATACATAAATCTTGTGCAGGATTCCGAGTGATTCTTCCAGTAGCAACTGTATCCCTGAACATTCTATTTAGTAACACTTCAAGATCATGAGGTATGCGTTTCATCCTAAAAACCTTAACCTTAGGATCAGCCTATTATAAAAGCGTTTGAGTAAGTTGTATATAATTGAAAATAAGAACTTAATCGAAAAGTAAAAGAACAAATGATAAACATTTGAATTTTGTTCTCCCACCATTCATCACTCACATCGATTTTTTTCTTTCTTGGATCCCATCCTAATCTCGTTTCACTATAAACCAATGTCCTCCATCTTTTACATTTTTCCTTAGATTATTCCACTTACTCTTCATTTTAGTTTTAATCGTACTTTTTACCCCTCAACTCCACGAACTTATTAATTATGATGGTCCATCCATCTCTCTTGTTGGTTGCCGGACGATTACCCTTATCGATTTGTTCAACACACAACTTACAAAATGTTTCCACGTCTTCAGCAATCCAATATGCCTTTTTCTTTGTTGAACTCGCCATCTTTCAACAATATGAGCATGAACAGATTTGAGAGATATATAATAAAGAAAAAAATCAGCAATTGAATTAGAGCCAAATAAATGTGAACTAGTAAAGAACAAATCAATGTTATATTGTATTAGGTATCGGCCCAAAAAACAAGAAAAAAAAACCAACAACATATCAGTTTAGGACTATACAAGATACAAGGTGGTGGTTTTCCCACTATAGAGGCAGATGATCCACCAAAAAAAGAAGGAAAAAAGTAACATTTGGATGTAGAGATAAGATCAAGAAACAGCTTCACATCTCTTCACACCAGAAAAATATTAACTAAGCCCCAACATTAGAAATTGAAATAGACAACATAGCCTCGAAACCAAATTTTTGAAACTTAGACGATAAGAATGAAGTCACCACCGCCATAAAAGCAGGAAACGGAACTCGAGAGAGCGAAAGTGCGAGATCAGAAGGCAAATGTATATGTCTAGCAAAAGCAAAGGAACTTGAATTCAGAATGGGCTCAAAATAACCAATCAACCACCAAACTCCCATCAAATTCAGAATTTTGTATACTGAAAATGCAGTTAAATTGACTGGAAGACAATTCAGTTTGATGGGCAACCGTGGATTGAGAAAGTCTGACCTGGACAGAAGCGAGCACGAGCGTGAGCATGATAGGAGAGCTTGAGGGCAGCGAGCGTGAAGGAGTGATGCGAGGAAGAGAACTCAAACCCCTGCACATACAATAAGGCACCAAATCTTGAGAAGTACCTTTTTTCACAAGCAACAACCATTCAAATGTGCATTTGTATGTTAGTGAAGAAACAAAATTTTAGGTGATATCTACTGGCTGATTACCGTCCTCCAACAATTATCAAAGACTAGTATGTTTTCCATGCTCTTGGACAGACTTTTTCATGAGATTATTTAACTCCCATATGTGAATTTTGAACTCAAATTCTGCTTCGTGTTTCATGAACTGATAGTTACTCTTTCTGTCGAATTTGTTAATATAAAGTAATCTATGCATCAAATTAATGGCCATCCACAAAAAGAGAAGAAAAAAAATTCTCTTTTATTTGTAATATCAATTCCTTATTCTGATTAGAAATTGCACTTTCGAATGGCAACATTAGCTATGTAGCGAGCCTTCACAAGTCTAGAGTTGTTCTTATTTTCTGCATAAAAGTAGTCTTAGATGCTAAATTGCTATTCAAAAGCCAGATATCCTCTACCAGTGTAAACTTCTAATTAAAAACTCAAAACAATAAAACTTGGATGATACATAGCAAAACTTAAGAGATCACTACAAAATGCAATAAGCAGCCATGAAGTATGTACCTATTTAGGAAGAATCTCTTTATGAGCTTTGAACGATAGAATCACATTCCAAACCAAAGCAATAACATTAGCGGCAAGGACCTGGAATTATATTCGTAAAATAAGATCTGAGATACATTCAATAAGCAAACTTATGGTAATAGATAAGAGCTTGATAAAAACCGAATAACAACCGTTTTCCATCCATTCCCTTTTGCTAATATCATCCAAACATCACCAGCTATTTATGAAATCTACTGAAACTCGAAAATCAGTGTGCTAATCTTTATGCATGATAGACCAATTGAGAGCAATTACTTTCTCTCGGTGAAGATAAAGGAGCTTATCAGTTTGAACGTGGAGAGCAGGACCTCCTCTTGTCCTTACTTCCCAATATCATAAAAGATTCTTTTATATATAAGCACCACCATAGACAAATTTATAGTAAATAATGTGCTTTTGTTTCAATATTCCAATTCCAGATTCCCTGTGAGTCTAGATGCTAACTGATTCATATATGTGGCTCAGAAATTTCATCTTTCCTGCCAAAAATATGTTACTTTCTTCATCCCCAAATACTTTTACAAACAAACTTACAACTAACAAGAATCTTTTCACTCTTACTGGAGAAAATGGATGAATTCTAAATAAGTCGGTTTGATTTAGCCAATGGAGGGGACCAAGCAAAGCCGGTTTGGTTTAGCCTGCCCCGAACAAGCAACGAAAGGTTCGAACTGAACTAAGTGCGAAAGCTAAAAGTGCTAGTATGAATACCTAGAGGGGGTGAATAGGTGTAAAAACAGATTCCGCAAAATACAGTGAAAACATTTACTTTTAACCTGAGTCTAAATAACAACAGACTTTTGAAACTGAGTCTGAAGAACAGTAGATTTTGAGCGAGATTAGATTTTAGCAGTTAAATAGAACTACGAACAAAATAAAGAGATTCAGGGAAAAGAATAAGAACACAATATTTATAGTGGTTTGACTTAGATCAAGCCTACGTCCACTCTCCCACGCTAATAGGCTTTTTGGCTGGATTCCATTATGCAATCAACAAGAGATTACAATTTTGAGTGCAAACACTTAGTAGTAGATCATACTATCTCACTAAGTCACTCTTTTGGTATTTTTCTCACGATCACAAACGTTTAAGCTCACAAGAGACAAGTGTATGATCGAAGGTCGCTCAGACTTTGGAATTATAAATTCTACGCTCCGTCTCTTACTTGCTCATCGGTCCTTGATCTCCTTAAATACTCCTCCACTTCCAAACTAGCCGTTGGACAGTATTTTGAGGATTGTCTTCCAATCTACCCATTGGATAGATCTGTATATAGAAGGTTCGGTAGCCGTTAAGTGACAAAAGTATAATCCCAAATTGATTTTGATCGCCCATACAAACAGCATATTGGTTTCCATAAGTAGAGCTTCTTCGTATAGAAAGTTTTTGTTTTCAAGATCCAATTGTTAATCAATCAAATTGAGTCAATCAAATCAATTTTGATGTGGAATACAAAGCAGATCACTAGTTGTTGTATGATTGGGGCTTGTGTTATGTTCTGTCGAATCTGGATGTAAAGTCTGAGTACAATAGACTTTACAATCTGAGTGCAATAGAATTTATAATCTGAGTCTGAGTGCACTAGACTTCACAATTTGGGTCTGAACATATTATGCTTATGAACAGTTTTAGCTTTAAGGTCTGAACACGGTCTGAATAAGTTCAACTTCAACATAGAGTCTGTTTTCTAGTTCTTTCATTCACGTTTAGTCTGGAATTTGTTAGAGTTAACAGACTTCTGATGTAGAACAAACTTTGACACTAAAGTCTGGCAGTTTTCAAACTTTGACACAGAAGTTTGGAAATCTTCAGAATATACTTTGAATATGTGTTATGTTCAGTTTTCTAGCCATCTTCAGACTTTGACAATATCCTTTATATGTTCTATCATCTGCATGGTCTATTACTTAACTATTAAACACGTTAGTAGCCTTTGATTTATTTTGTCATCTTCAAAACATCATAAGGGATTTCCCTAACAAAAGCGAACAAAACTCGACAAATTGGCGATTGACTAAAACACAAAGGGCGAATCGAAGCTAACTTGAGGCTGCAACACCGTAAGGCGACGGCACTGAGGAAATCTTACCTGGAGAGGTGAGTGTGAGAGCAGAACGATGGGAGGTGATCTTCGAGGTTGGGATGGCTGATCTCATATGAACACCGAAGAGCAGCTCGCGAATGAGACGGTGAGGGATGACGGCGGAATCTTCAGTGGTGACCGCGAATTGGACGAACGAGCAATGGAATCGAAGCTTCCGAGCTTTTCCAACCGCCCTGCTACGAGCGCGACGCGAGCGCGAGAGCAGAACGACAGGAGGCGATCTTCGAAGTTGGGATGGTTGATCTCGAGTGGACACTGGATAGCAGCTCGCGAAGGAGATAGTGAGGGATGACTGAGAGAGGCGTGAGAGTGTAGAGGAGAGGAGGCATGAGGCTACAAGAGGCTTTTAGGGTTTTCTTTAGAAAATGGCAAAAACGAATTTTGGTTATTAAACGAGAGTAAAATTGGCAACTAACATATTTTCATTAAACAAAACCCCAGTATTCCGAAATGCTAATCTCAAATGCACCTTGGACCCTCCATTCCCTTTAAGCCCCTTGAAGCTCCTTGGAGATGCAATTGCATCTCCACAAACTCCCCAAAATATTGAACGAAAACACCACCTGCTTTTGCCCAAACCCCTTTAGAGGCCAAAAGCCCCTTCTAAATGCCAAACCAAATGGGGCCTTAGTGGTTGTTAAGTAATAAAAGTAGAATCCCAAATTGATTCTGATCGTTCATACAAACAAATCTTGGTTTCCATAAGTAGAGATTCTTTGTATAGAAAGTTCTTGTCTTCAAGATCCAATTGTCAATCAATTAAATTGAGTCAATCAAATCTATCTTGATGTAAAATCTAAACCAGATCACTAGCTGTTATATGTTTGGGGCTTGTGTTACATTCTATCAAGTTGTTTCATTCTGAACATGCTTCGTTCTGATTCTGCTACATTTTGAACTTGTGTCTTGTTTTGGACCTTGTCACGTTCTAGACTTGTGTCTTGTTCTGTATGTAAAGTCTGAGAGTATTCTGTTTGAAATAAAGTTTGAGCGTTTTCCATCTGAAGTAGACTTTATAATCTAGACGTAAGTCTGAACATATTTAGCTTCTAAATATATTTAGCCTTAAGATCTGGACATAGTTTGAATAAGTTCAGCTCCAGCATAGAGTCTATCTTTTGGTTTTTCCAAGTATAGACTTTGGTAATATCATTTACATGTTCTATCATCTGTATAGTCACTCAACCATTAAACACGTTAATAGCCTTTGATTTATTTTTTCATCTTCAAAACATTATAAGGGATTTCCCTAACATAATTAACATACCAAATCGGAAAGGATTAACTTCATATCCAAATCTTTCAACTTTTCAATAGTCATATGTATGCAAGAAACTTCTGTAATATTGATGTGTTAAATAACGTAATGGACCATGGGTTGATATTAAACAAGCTGATGATGTTCAATTCATAGTAAAAATTCATTAAAGTATTCAGGTATATTAACTTCGTAGGTCAGTTGTAGTTTACCACCTAGCGTTTCCCTTCATCTGTTGCTGCAGAGTCCGAACTCTGAACTAATTTGATAGGACCCATTTATAATGTTTGATTTGAAATCTATGTATGCACTAGATTTTTTGGGTAAAATAGAGTGATCTTTCTTAAGTCACACTCAAATCAAGGAAAAGAGACCTAAAAAGATGTAACAATCTTGACATTATCTTGTTAGTTCAAGTGCGTTGAGATTTACAAGGGTATCATTATGTCAAACAAATTTATCTTGTTAATATAAAAGGGGATCTCACTAGCGCAAAATAGACTTTATGTTATGAAACGTCACACCACGTGAAGACTAGGCAAGAGCTCGTCCCTAAGACGAAGCTTTATCACTTGGGCTTCCCCAATTATCAATCTCAGAGAGACAAAAAACAACATAATTAAAAATAAATAAGGGTGCCGTATTACTAGCAAGGTCAAAAGATTTTTCTGGACACGGTTACATCGTCATTAATAGTAAATAACCGGACCGTCTTCCTAAAACGATTCAAAATGCAAATCCCTGAGAGAAAATGATAAAAGTTTTTTTATTATTTTTTTAATGTAAGCAAGTGCATTTTTAATGAGATGACATTCCACCTCATCAATTATGACCAGCCACTGCTGACTTGGTGCTTCACGTTAGCTACAAAAACCCTATGACTTAGCGCACCACTTTCACGGAAGGTTTACATGGAATTCAGATATCAAAGTTTAGGAACTAAATTAACTAAAAGAAATTTTCAAATATGAAATGAATATTGAAAAAAATTCAAAGATTATCAATGTCATTACCCTAGATATTCTTATCCTTTTCCACCCTCGAGGTCAGATAATATTTGGGGTTCTATTTGAACTTATCCTGATCCAATGATATCTCTAATCTAATCATCTTTGGTGTAAGCGATCAAACAAGCTTTTAACAATTCGTTTTAATACTCTATTCCCTTAGGGGAAGTTGAACCGCTTCCACATCATCTTGAAAAAGACAGGTCGCCCTACGTTTCAGTTCTCTATCCCCCATGTGGTGTTTCCTCCAAACGATCAAACAAGCTCTTAACAATTCATTTTAATATTCTATCACCTTGGGGGAAGTTGAATCCCTTCCACATATTCTTGAAAGAGAAAGGTCGCCCTCGTATACCGAAAGTTGGGTTGTCTAAACTCTAGACCAATAGAAAATTGACCTGAAAATTGGTGTACATTGTGACAACCCGACCAAGTTCATTCCATAAGGCTGAGACTCATTCTCGAATTGGAGGCAAATTATATTACACAGTGTAACTTACTTTTGCTATTTACAGTTATGATAACCACTTGTTGAGATCCTCACGATTCTTTATGCTCTAATAATGGTTATCTATTAAGAATTACAACTTTCGTGATCATCGGGATAATTAGCTGACAATCATACATTCGTGTCAATCAATTATATTTCGAACACCTTAGCAAAATCTTCAATAGCTAGCTGCCAATGACCTCCTTCAACTAGCGAAGGTCCATTTTAATAACTCTTGCCTTATTCACTGTCCTTTGATTCACCGACGAGTTGCCGATCCCTTTTAATTTGTTGATTGTTTTATTCATAGATGACTTATTGTTTTGATCAAACTTTGCTTTTAGAGACTAATATTTGCCACTTGTCGAAAATATTGTTGATAATAACCAAAAGTTATCATTTTTTTAGTGTCAATAGATCCTAACCTAGAATTATTATTGTTAATTCTTTTTACAATATGTTAGATTAATTATTCAGTACATAAAATGCTTATGATGGACTTGGAGTAGGAATGAGTTTTGCTAAGGAAAATCCAAAACATTTGCTCGTTATCGTGTGTGTGTTCCATAAATTTTTTTGTTGTTACACGAGATCAGGTCCTACAATTGACCAACAGATTTTGTAGAGCAGTCTTACAGTGGCAAATTTTTTGTTTTGTTTCGTTTGGTTTGTTCCGTGGTTACGGTGTTCGGTACAATAGCTAAATGTCAAGCAGATTGGATAAAACTTATCTTATATTATTTTTTTTTAGTCTGACCTATCTTTTATCTATTTTACAAGTCACTCCGTTGTCATGCGCTGTGAATAGGTTGCGAATGATTTTTATTTATTATTTTACCTTTTCAAATCTTGCCCTGCACGTATTTTGATTTTGTTTTATAGTTAAGCCTCTGAATTTTCATAATATACAATTGTTTACACATAGTTAGCTTGTATAATTTTTCCAATTTTTTAATATTTGTTAATATTCTAGATTCTGACAAAATAAAGTAAAAAAGTTATTTTTATAAGTCTAAACAAACAATTGATCAATTATAACTCAGATCTCTTGCATTGTAATTCATACGAAATTAGAAAGAATGACGGCTTAAATTTTTTATTATATATATTTTACTTGGATAATAAAAAATACTTGAATCATTTTTAAAAATGTTAATTAATGACTTCTTCAGATGTCAAAAGCCTCAAATTTTTCATTTATTATGATGGCTTATATTCTAACTTAGAAATAAAAATAAACTGAATCTATCAAACACATTGAATTTATATAATATGATAGGGGGATATAATACGTATTATATTTAAAAGGAGTTTATTAATTTCGTTACTTGAAAAAATAAATCGTTAAATGTCATACCAATCAATTACATCTTGCACCATCCCTGCTAACTAGTTCAAAATTAGAAACTCTTTGAACTATTCAGATAGTCAAATAAGCTGATTACAGTGGACTTTAGGGATTAGCACTGAAAGTCTTAAACTTGTCATATGTGGCCGGTCGGCAGCCATCGTTGTGTCAGGCGGCTGGCCGAAGAAGAAGAAAAAGAAAAGAGAAAAAAGAAAAAGAAAAATTAATTATTAAAAATTATATTTAAAAATTAAAAATTCGATTTTTAAAAAAATATTTTAAAAAGAATTATAAAAATTTTCCATTAAATTTGTATTGCATAAAAATGTTTTAACAATACTTTTTTTTTATAAAAAAATCATAAAAATGAGCCTTTTTAGGTTTAGTGAAAAATTTTCATGTTATAGTTTTTAGTTATTCAATGGTATGTTTACTTCAAATAAGAGAAGTATGTGCATAGTCTAATTCTTTATAAATATTTCAATTTATAGGTTTTATTTAAACTTTATTTTATTTTATTTACTATTTTTAATTTAATTTGAAGTTTTAATCCAATTAGCATATAGGAGAGGTGGGTTTTCCTAGAATATTAATAGGTTTTAGCAATACGGGTCATGTCAGGTATGGGTTGGGTCGGGTATAGGTCACTTGATTTACATTATATGAATATGGATCAAAACGGGTTAAATGGGTTAAATATGGGTCAACCCATTTTTGACCCGACCCAAACCCAACCCAACCTACCCATTTGACGGGTCTAATTGGCATGCGTAGACAATATAAACATGTTGAACAAACTCAGATTTGACATTTGTGAGAGCGAGCCCTATAACATGTGTGAGAAGCCAAAACTTTTATATACACTGAATAAGCACAGATTTGACAATGAAGCTGCTGTGAACACCATCGAAACTAGAGACGAATTACTTACTCATTAAAAATCCTAAATCTATAATTATATCGAGAGAATATGTCACAAATGGTGAATTGTTTGTTTAAATTTATAAAAGTAAATCTTTTTACTCTTTTTGTCAAAATCTAAAATTTGTTCAAATATTAAAAAGTATGAAAATATTTATAAACTAATTTACGTGTCAATAATTATATATTATAAACATTCATACGCCTATATTTAAAATAAATTCAAAATTCGTGCAACACAAGATTTGAAAAGATAAAATTAAAAAAAAAAAATTAGTTACTTGAGATGTAACTCATGAATTTAGTCAATGTATTCAAACTTATCATAAAGGATAAGGCTTGGGTTGGATAAACTTTTTTGTGCATTTTGGGCGGTCGTCGTCAGGGGATATGCGAAGTAGTACTGACACTAATATGCGACACGTGACACGATACGACACGACACACTAACATGTTGTTTCTCAAAAAAACAGAGAATTCCGACATGTTGGATATTAAATATATATATATATATATATATATATATATATATAATAAATTAACATTTTTATGTTTATTTCAATCAAATTTGATTCAAATTCATAAATAAATAAGCCTATAATGAATTTACACTAAAAGCATTAATCCACAATTTATTAGTATCATTTATTGTTTCAATTTGACAAATTTAACTCTATTCATAATTCATAAATTTGAAGAAAAGACAAGCAATCCACATCCTAGACTCACATGTTAGATATTGTGTATCATAAGAAGTGAGAGTCAAAATATAATAGAAGACTAGGTTTTTCTTCCTTGTTCATTTATTATTTTTATTATTGTGTTTTATTTTTTCACATATATACATTTTGACCTCTCATTTATTAATTTTTTTTCAAATGGACCTCAAATCGGAATCATGTGTTAGAAACTCGTATGTTGGAATTCCGACTCGAGTGTCGGAGAGTGTCGGGAAAGTTGACTAGGTGTCGGATTTTCCAACACGTGTTAACCAAGTGTTCGAGAGTGTCGGAGAGTGTCGGACACATGTCGAAGTGTCCGACATGACAAGAAGGTCCTTAGAGAGTGTCGGTGTTTCATAGGGGATATGTACATATTTGTAGCCATTAATTTGGTGGGCACCACACAAAAAGAAGCCGAAAAAACAGTTTTATCGAAATTCAATTATGAGGTAAGTCCTATCCAACACGCTCGGATTAGCTGATTGCACTGAACACTGTAACCTCGGACCAAAACAAACGAAACACGACAAAAAAAATTGCCCACTGGAAAACTCCTAGAAAGGCTAGTGGTCAAATGTAGGACCACATAACGCTTAAAAACAAAGATTCAAGGACCCACGGTAACGATTTCCAAAGCAAAATATGTTCCTTTTCCAAGTCACTCAGAGATATAACTTGTGAGTTATTCAAATTCATCAAAGCACCCTCTGCAATAATTTCGACAATACTCTCTCCGAGAATTACAATCAGAATCACAAATTTTTTTCTCAAAAAATAAGTATAAGAAGTAAGAACGAGCTCTTAGAGCGTCTTGATCAACTTGGGCAACCTTTGATAACATTTTGATGCATTGCTCTAAAGAATGGACACTTTTCATAGGCTTTCGAATTGTGTCCAACACTCTGACACGTGTTCGACACATTCAGACACATGATCAACGAGTATCAGAAAATCCGACACATGGTCAATTTTCCCTGACACGCTCCAACACACAAGTCCGGAATTCTGACAAACAATTCCTATATGCATAGGGTCAATTTTTAAGATTTTCAATACTTACAGTGTCAAAATGTAAATATATAAAAAAATGGAGAAAAAAGAGAGGTAGGGATGGTGGCTAGGCGCCACTATAGTTACCACTGTCAGAGAGGGCCTGCAACTTCATCAGCCCTAGGTGGTGGAGGGGGGTGGGGGCCCTCACTGGCCCAGGTGAGGCCATCACTGGCTAGGCAAGGGTCGGTGAGGCTCGCCTAGATTTGGGTGATGCCTTGGCAAAGGCCCGGGTGAGGCTTACCCAAATCTGGTGATATCGCGTCCTCGCTCGGGCCTAGCGACGACGACGGCGCTCGCCCTCGTGTGGGGCTTGCGAGGCCTAGCCTAGGGCTGGGGAGGCTCACTAGCCACAGGCAAATGCCGATGTCACCTAGATCTAGGCAAGCCTCGCTGGCCTTAATCGAGGCGTCGTCTAGATCTGGGTGAGCCTTGCCTAGACCTCGCTTAGGCCAGTGAGGGCCCCCCTCTGCTGCCTAGGGCCAATGACCTTGCCGGGCCCCTTTGACGGTGGCTGGGCATTGCCCCTGATGGTAGCAATGATGTGCCTTAGCAACAGTCATGCCATGTAAGATAATCAGTATTTACATCATTAATTTCTAACTAAAATTAATTAGAATGATTATATTGTTATACTGTGAAAAAAAAATGTTATAACTAAATTGGCTAAATTAAAAGATTTATGATTAAATTAACATTTTTACAATAGGTTTAGCTTTTTTTTTTAAAAAAAAAAATCCTAGTTATTTGAAAAAGGGACATCCAGCCCTTGTAAATAATGCAATATAACTTGTTGAATCACAAAATTATAACATTTTTATAGATACCCCACCCCACTTAGTATTTTTTAAACACAAAGTTCATGTATTAAAATTCATTTCCCCTTAGAAACCAATCAAATTCCCTGATTTCAAATAATGGAGGAGATGGTTCGGTTGCTACAATAAAAGCAATGGAGCTATTGTCACATTTTCATTTACCTTGCATTTCCTTTTCAATTTGGAAGAGAGTGCTTCTCAGCCATGCCACGCTTGCTTAGGCCTATTCTCCTAATGTCGATTGCTTTCCTTTTAACACCAACAGTAACCGTCAAGCACTACTGATTTTTTTTTTCTCTGTTTTTTTTTTTTTTTTTTTTCTCAATCTCTTTCTTCTTATGTTTTCCTTCCATCTGAGTGTAAGTCCAAAATAAGGATTAAAGGTCCTAAATATTCGGGAGTCTCTTGGTTTCAACAATTTCATAATAGGAATAATGATACATATGATCTTCAAACTTTAGGCCAATTGCAATATCACTCCTAAACTTTTTATTTATTCAATGTGGTCATTGGATTTTAGCTCAATATGCAATGTCATCCTTGACTTTTAATTTATCTAATGTGATTCCTAAACTTTTAGTATATATTCACTTTAGTCCCTAACTATATGAAAATGTTCGGGGTAAGTACACTATTAGTGCCAAAAGTTGTGTACGGCGTTCACTTTGGTGCCAAAAGTTTCCATTGGATCACTTAAGTGCCAAATCGAAGAAAAAACAATCACTTTGGTGCCACCAGCGAGAGATTCCGGCCAAATTGGTTATGTGGCTTTTATATTTAAAAAAAAAAAATGACGTGGCTTTTAAACGACGTCGTTTTCTGTCCTCCTTATGAAAACGTTGTCATTTTGCCATCATACGTGGATGGCCTCACAAAAATGATGCTGCACAACTCATTTGGGGATTTTTTTTTTATTTAGGGATTGAAATTAGGGTTTTTTTGTCTGATCCTCGCCCAACGCTGACCTAGCTCGCTTGGCCACTATCGCTCGGCCTCCATCGTAGTTGCTCAACTAGGCGAGCGAGGAGAGGCTAAGGTTGTTGCTCAGGCAAGAAGCAACGAGAAGAATATGAGGTGAGGGCAGAGGAGGAGGAGGAAGAAGGGGGGTCGAAGGTGGAAAGAGCGAAGACAAGGAGGGCGAGGGAAACAAGGAGGGCGTAGATGGAGATGGCAGATTGGGCTTTGCTCAGGGAGCGGCTGAAGTGGGTCCTTCTGAAGGGGGAAGGGGAATGAGGAGGAGAGGAGGAGGAGGACAAGAGCTTGGGCTTGTTAACAATGTCGGACGAACCAGATGTGGAGTTGTGCTGGTGTTGGTGCTGGTGTTGGTGCACTGTTGGTGTCCCTATTGGCTGGTGCTGGTGTTGTTCTTTGGGGAAGAAGACGTCGGGAAGCCCATGCCATGCCTTCTCTCTCTCTCTCTCTCTCAATTTGGGGATTTAGGGTTTTGAATTGGGGGAAAGACACCAAACGGCGTCGTTTTGTTGTTTAAATGCTGACCGTACTCTCCGGCGAGCCACATTAGCTTCAAAAATTAATAAAAAAAGTGCCACGTCGGATTTTCGGTTAATTAGATCGGCATTGACACCAAAATGATCATTTTTCAAACTTTTTGGCACTTAAGTGATCCAAAATAAACTTTTGGCAAAATGAGCACCGTACACAACTTTTGGTACTGATATTATACTTACCCTGAAAATGTTCAATGATGTCCTTTCATTAAATATTTTCATAGAATTTAAGGAATATATTGAATATGTACCAAAAGTTCACGAACCATATTGAACAAATTAAAACTTTATGAATTACATTACACTTCGGATTAATCAAAATCACATTTAAGAAATAAAATTTCAAGAATGACTTGTATATTATGCCAAAGTTCATGGATTATTTTTGTAATTATCCCTTGATAGTATGGTCAATCAATGGGAAGGACATGTGCAATGTCTTCCAATGAAATGGCCAAAAAAGGAAAATCGACCTGCTTCAGAAAATGAAAATGATCCGAGACAAATGACAGAACTTTACTCAGCTCCTAGTATATTGTGCATAAAGCAAATTACGTATCTCCTCTGCCCCGTATTTAAATTTATAATTCCAGTAAACACCAATAAGATGCAATAGCTAGTACTATATATTAGTTGAACAACACATAAGTACCCGACTTTCATAATGAGGTTGCAAAATGGCACTTTCTTGTAACCAAAACATAGTGAAAAAAAAAAAAAAATCAAATATTAGCAACATTTTCAGTCTTCTTATTCCGTTCCTTGTTTTCATCCTCCAAATGGTTACCGCAAGAAATTACTCTTTCTACTTAAAGTTGGCTAAACACAAACTGAAACACTCCACCAACTTTAATCATCCACCACTCTTGCAGTCGAAGCATTTGGTGGCGATCTCACACTAACCTCATCCCCACCGACGCCATTCCTTTGAGACTTCAACTTGGCATCATCCAAATAATGTTGGTACACATAAGAAGCGAACCCCCAAATGGCCAAGATCATAGCCATCACCTTGACCCCATCCATCCTCTCCCCAAAGAACACGGCCGCGAAAATGGGCACAATTGGCAACCCCACTACACTAATCGAGTTCGAGAACAAAGACGACACGTCTAATATCAACCCCATCATGCCGATCCTGAACACTTGCCAAGCAACTGCTATCCCGACTAAGTTCATCACATAGCTCACCTTCCCAAGCTCATACCCATTCATCTCTCTCCCTAAATGCTCCCATTCACCACTCCCAAACAATCCTACCATTATAATCACACTAGCCACTAAAGATTGGCACACAAGCATGTCCAAAACTGCCCTAAATGTCTCCTTCTTGATGACCCTCCTAAAGAAAAATTGGGTCAAGGATAGTAAAAGACCATAAGCAACTGATGCCCCGATGGTGCACACAAACCCCAGTGCATATTTCGCTTTGGAGACCCCCTTGGTGTCTTCTAAATTTGATTGGCACACAAGGAGGGTTGAGGAGATTGTCAGGAGGACTAGGGAATTGGTGATGTATGGGGTGAACTTTTGGGCATTTAGGAAGAAAGAGAACAGGGCACTGAAGACCAATTGGGAGGAGCGAACGAGGAAGTAGGTTGAGACAGGGAGGTACAAGAGTCCAAGTGAGCATAAATAGCAATGTAGGGCCAGAATTATGCCTAGAGAGAGGTACACGAGAGCAAGTCTCTTGAGAGAGGGTGATTGGGATTGAGATTGAGCTTGTGGGTGTGGGCGTGGGCGTGTTTCCATGTGAGGGTTACTGGGGTTTCTAGGTGTGGGGATCAAGTAGAGAAGGAGGAGGATTGGGAAGCCCACTAGTGGGACAAGTGTGACAACCCACTTGCTGTTGCCTCCTTTGTTGTAGTAGAGCCTCCCAAGGAGTGTGCCCACCGATTGGCCAGAGAGCACATAGAATGAGCAAAGAGCCACTCTAATCCACCACCAGAAGTTCTTGGTTTGAGGGGTTATTGTTGCTTGATTATTGTTAATGATGCTTGTGGGGTGGGATGAGTTCTCTCCTTTGTTTTCTGCATCACCTGGTCATAAATTGAATTGCAATTCAATTAAGGATTTTAATTAGTAAGAGAAAAAGAAGGTAAATGGCATATAAACGGAATTGGGTCCAAATAAATTTGATGACTAGTCACAATAAATCAAAAGGCGTGACTATTCTGTCTACAACCTGGTTCATTATTTAGTGAGCACATTACATCTTCTATCAAACGCATGAATTAGTTAGTCATATACTTGTAATATATGAGCAAGCAAAGTAACATGCATCAAAACTAGGCAATCGTAATTGATGAATGATTACGAGCTTTCTCATCAAATGCCAGCCATATATATATATATATACCAAAAATTTCAGATCGTTGCCATATAAAGTGAAAGCACATATACTATATTGTAGACATGTGCGTGTACTATGCATTTATGTATAAATTACGTATAATTGGAAATATATATTTATAGTAGCGAGAATATATCGTTCAATTCTAGTGAAATAATATAATAAAGGTTACCTATACAAATAAATCAATTTTATTGGCCATGCGACCCCAAATTTAAGGGCTTTGGTATAAGAATCGTCTACGAGTTTACCTTGATCATGCAAAAAGGATGACATTTGCTGCGGGAATGACGACGCAAAGGAAATCACTTTCCCGGAAGACTTTCTAATCAGTTGGCAGAGCCAACATGTAAAGGGTATTTATCAAATTATCATAATGAATAGTGATCGTTAATAAGTCTATGATGCTAATCTTAGTTCCATCCATTTTTAATCAAATAATGGACAAACGATTATGTGTTAATTAAATTTGACATACTTTCAATTTAGACAAACTGTAACTTTAAAATTGTCAATCATGCATGGTTCTAACTCTTTTAACTGAGTTTAGTTTTTTACTTTAACGATGAGAAAGCCTGCCTTCCTTCTATAGTCTCAAACCATGAAATATTTAATGGAAATCAAAGACACATGAGACTCGAGTCTAGACCCATGAAAATGGCCCAAAAATAAAATTATTTATATTTAATGTTGTCAAAAATCAAATCCGTACCATGGCCTATCCATAATACATCATGTATAATTTTCTTGAACTGATATAGAAGTTGAGGTCGGTCGGCAATAATAGTCTGAAAAGTTGTCACTTCCTATCAATATTGAGTTAAATCATGTTGTGTCAAGTGATATATTGAAAACGATTCATTCGGAAGTTCATACAAAATATCAACAAAATTGCATAATGTTGGGAATAACGGATCCCCGAAAACCGGATTCGACACTAAATCGAACCCCTAAATCAATGCGGAAGACGAAGCCCGGGAAAACACGCATCACCGATCGTAAAGCACACCACGGATTCGAGCGTACCTTGTTAGCCACAGATTAAACACCAATGCCGAAGATTGAGGAAGAAATTCTGATCCGATGATGTCAATTTGCCTTGAAAGGGAAGCATCGTCGCCTTAAGCGTTTTTGGAGAGAAAGAGAGAGTGAAGAGCGTACGTTCAAATGGCCAAAGGGTGTCTTCTCTCTCTCTCTCCTCCCTTTTATACCTTCCCCCTCCACGGGCCTTATTCCCGTGGGCCAGGCCCTTTTGGGCCCAACTTGAGTGGATGGGCCTTAAGCCCATCTCATAAATCCATCATCTCCCACTCGCACATGGTGGTGCAAAACCAACATGGGCGGACAGGCCTTACTCATCCCCATCAGAGAAAAATCCAGCATAGACTCTCACTTAACATGGTGGGCCGAATGTAATCCTCTTTTCCTCTCTTCAACATTCATACCGGTGAATAATCCATGCGACCAACATACTTTGAGAGCTCGTTGCCATACATCTGTTAGGAATATATAGCAGCTCATAATGGGCATCACATCCTGAGTAGATTTAGTATGCAGTACCCTAGATCGATCGATCACATTTATATCTCTCTTGATCTCTTTTAAAAACAATGATATATATATATTGTATTCACAATTATGATTATCACAAAGACAGTCATAATTGGTTAACCGGTGAATACAAAACTACAATGTGATTTTCCAAAATCGATCTTCCTCTTTCCTTCAAACTCTTAATTTCAGTCCAGCTTGCTTTTCTAGAAATGCCCCATTAGATCGAATCACTCATGACCATTGGCAACATCCTAAGATAGCAAACACTAAATAGAAATCTTAAGAATAAGTAAGAGTCATGAGGGGACAAAAAAAAAAAAATTGAGGAACTCTCTTGTCCTCAAGAGTCTCACACGACATAAAAGTTGAGATCAAACTTTTGCCACTCTTATTGGTCGTCTCATGCATACGTAGTATGAAATACGTATTACGGTATTAACTCCTTTCCCATAGAGCGTATGTCTAAACTTTCAATACCGTACAGATGATAGTTCAGACATACCCAATGTCTAACTTGAGTTCACATATCTACTCATTCACAAAATTCATCGAACTCACATCGGCATCTTAGAGATAAGGTAAAATATGTGGGGTATTTTACTTTCAGACATAGTAAGTATTATGTCCTCATCTTAACACTCAATTAAGGCGACATACGTGTTTTAAGCTTGAGCTCTCGATTATCACCTAGATAATAAGCTTAAAAACAGTCTCATCTCTATTTATCACACAAGAAATGAGGCGATTACCCGTGTGAGTGGGCTAATCTTATATCTGTCCGACATACTTCTCAACTTAAAATAATGCACTGAGCATTAAGATGCATAAAGATCAAACAAAGATTCATAAGCATTAATGATGAAAACACAAATTCATCAAATGGTGAACACTTAGGGAAATTACAATATTCAAGTACATCGCCTTCTACGCAACCCTAGAGATTTCATATTACCACAAAACACATCTCTGAGTATTGGCTTTGTCATAGGATCTGCTACCATTCTATGCGTAGTATGTACTCTAAGTTCACGTCCTTTCGTGCAACCATATCTTTTACAAAATTATACTTGGTATCTATATATTTGGTCTTGCCATGATATTTTGGATCTTTGGTGTACGCTTTCGCTGCTTGGCTATCACAGTTAACAAATAACAAATCTGCAGCACTTCCAATAACACCTAAATGATTCAAAAAATCTCTAAAGCCAAACATCTTCTTATACTACCGTTGATAATGCCACGAACTCAACTTCCATCGTGGACAAGGCTATACACGTTTGTTTCTTACAGCTCCAACATATGGTGCCATCATTCAGTAAGAAAAACAAACCTAGAGGTAGATTTCATTTCATTTAAATCTCCTCCCCAATCAGAATCAGGATAGCCTTAGAGTCGCAGATCCTTTCCTTTATAACTCATCGTATAATCAGCAGTCCCCTTTAGATACCTCGGTATTCTCTTAACGGCTTTCCATTGTCTTTGGACCTAGATTGGATTGGTATTTACTCACCATTCCAACTGCAAAACATATGCCAGGTCTTGTACACATCATAGTGTATATCAAGCTTCCAACAGCACTAGCATAAGGAACATGTTTCCTTTATTCCTTCTCTTGTGGAGTCCCTGGACACAGTCTATGGCTCAATCCTTCACCTTTTGCAATAGGAGTGTCTATGGGTTTACAGTCTTGCATACGAAATCGTTCAAGAACCTTATTTATATAGGTTTCTTGCGAAAGAGACAACGATCTCTTTGAACGATCTCTTGAAATCTTAACTTCAAGAATATATGCAGCCTCACCCATATCCTTCATAATCAATTTCTTCCCGTTGATTATACCCCTTCGCCACAAGGCGAGCCTTATGCCTTTCTATCGAGCCATCGCCTTTCGCTTTATTTTGAGAACCTAGTTGTTCCCAATAGCTCTGCGTCCTTTTGGAAAATCAACCGGTTCCCAAACATGGTTTGACTTCACCGACTCCATTTCCTCTTTCATTGCATGAATCCATTTTTCCTTATTAGGGCAATTTAGAGCCTTATTAATATTTCTTGGCTCATCCTCATCTTGTGGAGCAACCATAAAAGCTTCCCTTTCAATGTCAAAACATTGGCGGGGAATACTTTGGCGACTTGTTCACCGTATGGGAGATTGTACACTTAGCACATCATTCCCCATCATGCTCCCACTTGGATTAGGTAATGATGATATTGTCACATCGGTGGTTGCAATTGAGAATGAGTTGAATTCAATTCATCACATCTCATATTACTCCCACTTGGACGAACTCTACTGACATCATTATCTTGATCCAAGATTTCAAATAGGGAACAATCTTCCCTTATTTCGCCCTTCTTAGGAAATTCATCCACTAAGAATGTGACATCTCGTGATTCAAATTCAGTTATACTCCCACTTTCCCCGCTCACCTATGAACACATACCCTTTCGAGTGTTCGCAGTATCTCATGAAAATACTCTTATTTCATTTGGGACCCAATTTCCCAAACTTGTGAGAGGACTCATGAATATAGGCAGCATAACCCCATGGCTTAAGAAAACTTAAGTCCGATTTTCTAACTGTCCATAACTCATATGGAGTGGAAATAATTGATTTGGAAGGCATCCGGTTAAGTATATAGGCAGTAGTTAACAACGCATCACTCCGAAAAGTGATAGGTAAGTTAGCATGCCCCATCATGGACCTAACCATTTCCAAGTAGGGTTCGTTTCTTCTTTCCACAACACCATTTTGTTGAGGAGTATATGGAATAGACAACTATCTTTATATTCCTTTTTCATCACATAATTTTCTGAACTCATCAGATAAATATTCTCAATCTCGATCGGATCTCAATGCTTTTATTTTCTTGTCTAGTTGATTTTCGCCGGGTTCATAAACCTTCGAAACAACTTATGCTTGATTCATGAGAAATCAAATAGACATATCCGAATCGAGTATAATTATATATAAAAGTGATGAAATAAACAGCCCCTTGCCTTCCTCTCACATTCATTGAACCACAGACGTCCAAATGGATTAAATGTCGAGGAAATTCAGCTCTTTTACCTTTTCTAAATGGTTTCCTTATTGTTTTCCCTACTAGGCAATACTCACATATGGACAAATCGACTTTTTCAATATTGCCCAACTAGCCCTTTATGGCTATTCTATTCATATGTTGTTGGCCCATATGACCAAGTCTAGCATGCCACCATATTCACATCATTATCATATAAAGTAGAAGACGTGAAACAAGGGAATAACATATTGACATCACCACAGTCAACATTTAGTACAATAAAACCATTCAGTAAGTGACCACAACCATAGTAGTTTGTATCTAAACACAAATCTACACCTTTATTATGGAAGTTCATACCAAAACCAAGCTTAACCAACGCTAAGACAGACACTAAATTTCGACGAATCTCCAGAGCATATAGAACATCAAAGGTGCGTCCACCACTCATATTCAATTGGCCGGTGCCAATTCCTTTACATCAGCTCTAGAGTTGTTTCCAATATGGATCCACTTAGTTCCAGTTGGTATCGTCGAAATTCCACGAAGGATCCTCTATCCTTTACTACATGGTCTGTCGCTCCTGAATCTACAGTCCACAAAAAATTGGATTTAGCCAATAATATTGAACTTGACACATAAGCAAAGTTCTCAAATGTACAAGAGGTGTTGACTTTTTTTTTTTTGACTCACAAACAGTTGCAAGCATAGTGACATTTCTTGTCACAATTGTAACACCTCACCCTTGACATTTTCTTCACTCGAGGACATTTTCCTCTCTTGTGTTGGTTAACTCTTGATTTCTTGCAATAAGGACTTGATCCTTTGCATTCCCACATATTGAACGAATCAATACGCTTGCGCTTAGAGCACAAAGCCCTTTTTGAGCTAGAACTAGCATTGCAAATGTCCGTTTTCGGCTCAAATGCCGTTAGGCGGTCCTCTACTAGCTCAAGGTGGCGCATGACATCCTTAAGATCTTCCATAACATGGTCAAGAGCTTCTAGTGCTTCTTGCTCTTCCAGCACATATTGAATCTTCTTATTCAATATTTCACAATTGTTACCGTTCATATCAGCAATCACGTTCTTAGTTGCTGAACCATCGTTCTGAACACATCAGACATCCATGCACGAATAATTAATGCCTATCATTTATGCATCCCTTTTTGTATAGACCCATCATATTAATAAATAATTTCAAGTAAGGCTTCGAGAATCAAAAGGTCACTATGTTTCCAATCATCCTCCAAAAATCCTAACTCAAAACTATCATTAATATGATTGTCATATGCAAAATCAATTCTATGAAGCTACAAAAGCTTCTAAAACTACCCTGACTAATTACCCACAAAGAACAAAGCAATAATAGAAAGCAACATAAAATGTAATATCTAATAAAATAACAATGCTTTCACATAATACAACTATACATTACACTAAGCAATATATATACAGGAAAAAAAATATCAACATGGAAAGAGATATTGACATCAAAAAACATCTCAAACTAATCCAAGGGATAAATAGGGAAAGTCCCTTCTAATCTGTCATTCAAAACATCTAAGAAAACTGAAGGCACATTTGCCAACCAAGGAAAAGCTTTTGGAGAGCTTTTATGTCGCCACCAAGGTGCATTCACTCGGCGCCATGTGGCGCTCAATTTAAGGGTTGAAGTTTTGGCCAACTCAATCCTATAGTACTCTCTTACAAAAGCTTCCACTAGCTTCCTATAATCCGGACCACGTTGACCTCCCATAGCCGATCAAACACTGCTTGCCATTCGGGTGGAAGAGTGTTTATCAAAGCCGGCACCTTCTCAAAGTCGGCATAAGATAACCATTCCGGATGATTTCCGTATCATCTCGATTGACCTTGATCACATGTGATACTAAATCACCGTCATGCCACCGATAATTAGCTAAATCTGACATCAGCCTTTTAAGTCTTGCATTTCCCTCGTCCCTTCACGGGCTTGCAGATATCTGTGCATAACTCATTATAGTTCCTGCAACAAATGCAGAACTAAAATTGGATCACTTATTAATCCATAATAAACATAAGGGAAAATACATGATTTTCCAAAATTCATGCAACAAATGCAGAATAAAAAATGGATTACTTATAACCCACATAGGCATGACTGAAAAAGAAACAAATTCCTTTTTTTTTTTTTTTCTTTTTTTTTTTTTTCGGGTCAACGGTCAAAGTCAACGGTCAACGGTCGGTCAACGGTCAACGGGTCAACGGGTCAACGGGTCAACGGGTCGGGTCAACGGGCACGCGGGTCGGACCGGTCGCGACGGTCGAACCGGTCGGACCGGACAGGCCGGTCGGTGCGGTCGAACCGCTCGCGCGGACCGACCGCACGTGCCTCGCACGTGCGGGCCGACGTCACGCAGACGTCGGCGGCACGTGCCGCGCACGTGAGCCGGGCCGACGTCACGCAGACGTCGGCTCGCACGTGCCGCGCGCGTGAGCCGGCTGACGTCACGCAGACGTCAGCTCGCACGTGCCGCGCGCGTGCCAGCGGGTCGGGTCGGGTTGGGTCGTCGGTCGGGTCGCCACCAGGCCAACCGACGTCATCGATGACGTCATCCCGACGGTTATCGACCGTTGGGTGACGTCACGATGACGTCATTGGGTGACGTCAGCATGCGTCGGTTCGCCGACCGGCGCGTGCCGTTTTGCCGGTCGCCGGCGCGCACGTGCCGGTTCGTCACCGGCACGTGTGGCGCACGCGCTGGCGAAGCCAGCGCTTCCTGGCGCGTGCGGCGTCTCCTGGCGGCCGGCGACATGTCCCCGGACTCGTCTCGACGTCGCCTTTCTTCCTATGCCTTCAGATTTTTATTCCGACTTACGGAAACTCAGAAAAAACGGCGTACGGTACTCGGGTGTCGGGATTTCACGCCCGATCCGTACGGCCGAAACCTTTGCGAAAAATCAATCAAAAAACATCAAATTGATCGGGAAAACATGAACTAGGGCTCGATACCAATGTTGGGAATAACGGATCTCGAAAACCGGATTCGACACTAAATCGAACCCCTAAATCAATGCGGAAGACGAAGCTAGGGAAAACACGCATCACCGATCGTAAAGCACACCACGGATTCGAGCGTACCTTGTTAGCCACAGATTAAACACCAATGCCGAAGATTGAGGAAGAAATTCTGATCCGATGATGTCAATTTGCCTTGAAAGGGAAGTGTCGTCGCCTTAAGCGTTTTTGGAGAGAAAGAGAGAGTGAAGAGCGTACGTTCAAATGGCCAAAGGGTGTCTTCTCTCTCTCTCTCCTCCCTTTTATACCTTCCCCCTCCACGGGCCTTATTCCCGTGGGCCGGGCCCTTTTGGGCCCAACTTGAGTGGATGGGCCTTAAGCCCATCTCATAAATCCATCACATAAAAACAAAGATAAGAAATTAAAGAAAGACGGTTCATTGGACAACCTACATAGGACCCACCCCTAGAGATCTATGAGAAGGCAATGAAACAGTATAGTAGGCACACATGGTTGATAAAAGGCACTTGTATTTTGGCTTGTCCAGGCGAAGAAGCAGGAGTTAAAAGTCCTAGGATTCATCAGAAGTCCAGGAGTAGGAGCTCATGGTGTTGAAAGGATTAGCTCGTTCAAATTTTCATACATTAGTAAATTCTTCAAGAATTGGACTTACCCACGATGTGGAGTTGCAGTTCTTGAGGACGATGATGAGCTAACTCTTCCATGAGAACCCAGAGAGAGCGATGAGATATTATGGAAGCTGAGAGAGAGGATTAAAGCAGAAACCAACGAGAGATGAAAGTAGAGGAGGTGATTTATATATGCCTGATAATTATCTTGTTTCGTCAAGGAAAAAAATTATTATTTAGTCAAAGGGAAAATGAAACTCGTATCTCCTTTACTGCCAGTCGCTTTTTACAGAAACATACAAAATTCCAAATTGTTAGGTGAAACATTCAAGCTGGCACATGCACTGTGATTAACTTATGATAGTGACACTCGATAGTTAAGGAATGACTGCACCATATGTGAACATTGTGAAGTCAGCCCATAATAGCCTAAAAGGGCTGCATTTAGTAGTCCGAAGTTCAATCCAGATAAGAGAACAAATATCTGGTGTTTGACGACGTCTTCCACACGGGATATTCTTGAATAAATGCTATATAAGAATCTCAAAATAAGAGTGGAATAAATCCGGATTGGATAAAAAAAATCTCAAAAATACTGTCGCGACCTAATTTTCCGGTGAACCATCTAGGTTTGGCTAATGGATTGTTAAGCCTAAACTTTAACTCGGGCTCTCTCAAGCCCATACCAATTCGCAACTTATGTTCAAATTCTTAACATGCACATAGATTTTATCTAGGAGTCGTCACTAATCAGTTTACGGTAGGTTGATTAGACATCTAAGTAAAATTATGGGAGGATTATTCTACTCTTACGAACTAGAGACTAAGGGTACGGAGACTAAGGGTACGGGGACTTGGTTACCCTAAACTTCTCTAATGCCATTTCGGTACCATTTTTTTATTTTTATTTTCAAAGAAATGTTTTTTCAGGCAGCTTAGATTTATTTTAAATCTATTTTCCTAACATGTGAGGTAATTATGCGAGTGCGCAATCCACCAATTTAACACCTAAAAAAGCAAATAGAAAATGCAGGACTTACCTCGCAGCAACGAAAGCATCTGCATTGTTAGATCATAATTCACATCATCAACCCTAGATATGATTTCAAATTAACACGCAATTCTTTTTTTGTTTTCATTTAATTAATGGGATTCATGCTTTATGCGATGCAATATAACTAAATGACCTAATTCTAATGACAGGCAATTTCTAATTAAATGGAATTAGCAACAATCACGACATGCATTTCATGAATCTAATTCTATATGACATGCATATAATATTTTTTTGTGTTTTCTTAAAAAGAATGCAATCTATCGTAGGGATTAAAACTAATTTATCCTAAGTCATTTTTCGTATTTTTTAATGAAATTCGAAATTCGAAATATGTGAAAATTATCTAGCTAGATTAAGATTCTATCCAACTTATATTAAGGATTAGGTCAGGCTAAACCCTAATTTAAACCAAGATATTATCTTAACTTAGCAATCCCTAACCTAATAGGCAGTCTATCTAAATTAATCTAAACTTAAAACGAAATATGCAATTAGGTGCAATGATGTACAAATGATACCCTAATTCTACATGAATTATGCATGATGATTTTTTATTTTTTAATTAATTTCGAAATTAAGAAAATGTGAAATAATTAAACATGCAATTTAAGCTAGCTAATGAAACAAAAATCTAAAGCAAATAAAATGCTTAACCCAAATATGCAAATAATCCTAAAGCATGCAATATTCTAACTCAAACATATTTCAAGATAAATCAAGTCAAGACAGACTATTCAAAATCACCAAAAATATCATAAAGAGATAATATCTTGCTAATAAAATCGATAAATTGATTTTAAGCCTTAAAGATCAAAATATTAATTTTACTTCTGCTTGATTAATTATTTCATCTAAAGCCTTATAGATGAAATAAAAAACTTAGGCGCATTTGCGAATTAGGCAATAAATCCTAATTGAGGGTGCACTTATCACTCAAATTTAGGAATCATGCAATATTCTCAATCACATTGAATTGTAGAATATTCAAATTGAGAGCAAATGAGATAATTACCTAATTCAAATTATTGTACAAATAAGCTTCCCAAATTGGAACCGGCAAAATGGATCTTTGACGATGGATCGCGAACCGTGGTCGATCATGGTTCATGGTGCTTAACGGGGAAAGATCGATGACACGTATTCAGTAATCCGGAGAAGAACGGTGGCCAAATGTCTTTTCACTTGGTCTTCTTTTGTTCTCACTTGATCTTCTTTTGTTCCTTCTCTATATGAATGTATTGGAAGCTACTGGGGACCACCTTTAAAAAACTAGCTAGCCACCTGGACGCCTGCAAAGACAAATCTATAAACTACCGAGATAGCCCGAACAAGAAAAGAGATAGTCAGTATTGAATCTCTATCGGATGTTGCGATTAGGGATAATGAAACCTGAACAGCGACTTCGTCAAGAACCGCAACAGGACACGGCGCAAGTGCAGGCGTGGCCGGGCTTGTGAATTTCTGGGGCTCCTGAAGTCGCGACAGCCGAAGCAGCAGCTTCTCAGTGTGATTGTCGCAAGGCTATTGGTTGGTATGGGTGCCGCTCGTCGTTACGTAGTTGGGGGGAATCAGCGGCTTGGACTCACGGTGGATCAACAATGGATCGGCGATGAGTGAGTCGCGGTGTGTTTGCAGTGCTATCTTGGTGGAGTTCGTCATGAGCGCTTGCGGTGAATGGCACGGCAGCAAGGCGCCACGACTCACGTTGGCTTGAGACAGCGGTTGAATTTTCGAGCGACTTTGCCAACAAATAATCTCCACCGAGAATTCCGAAGTCACGATCCTTTGTCTCCAATCCCTCTGATGCTTCTTCCTCAAAAGTTGACAAGCAATTCTTCAACATTCACCATACAATAAAAGACAAATTCCACCGTTTTGACCAGAAGCCAAAACGACCCACGATCTTTGATGATCTGCTAGTCAACGACGAGCTGAGAGCTGGAGACTTCTAGATGCACCTGGACAACATCTCGTCTTGACTTCACGCCGAGGCTACAGGACAAGATGATCTCACCAGGAAGGCTGCGACGTGCGCGAGCTTGCTGGTTTTTGCAGCAGGATCACCGGGTTAGATTGCAGGAGCGTTGGACAGAAGAATGCAGAACAACGAGCTGTACACATCAAGGGACGCTCGATGAAGGTAGTGGAAGCTGGTGGTGGTTTGAGATATAACCCCCACAACAATATGGGAAGGGCAGTCGCGTGAGGGCACTGACTTGTGTTCTCCCTCAATGTATCGTCTCCTCTCCCAATGCTGGCCGTGTATGGAATTGTGTGGCCCTTCCGTTTTCTGTCCGCGTGTTCTCCTTAAATAGCCGATATCTTGTGCTTCTCTTGGAAACTTGATCTTCAAAATATATTCTTCAGATCATGTAAATATTCAATAGAGCCCAGCTTGCCAAGATAGATATCTTTTCCCTTTTTCACGAAAATCCCCACAAGATATCATCACCATTTGCTGCCTCTCTCTTATTTTCTTCCCCAAATAGCTGGGCATGTATAATATATCGGGAATCCACGCCGATTGCTTTCTTTTCCTTGTTACCTGTTGAATATTTCGAAATATTCTACCATCGCAGGACAGATAATAGCCTAATTGATGCAATTTTCTGCTATGGGCTTTGCTCAAATTTTTATCATCACAGGCTTTTAGTCCAATCAATCCAATTTAGAATCATTTACCCAAGTCTTCCACCATCTATCTGATCCAAATGCATAATGCAATTTTGATTTTTTTTAGGGGTTAAAAATTAATCCCTAATTTTTATATAATAAATAAATGACTGAATCGCCAAAATTTAGGTGTCAACAAATATATTAACAAATTATGTTACCATCCGACATGGAGTGACAGAGTGAAGCTTCCAGCTAACATCAAGGACCAACCCACGATTCTTGTCACTCTTGTGGATGTTTCTTTGCTCTCCAATTGATCCATTGAGGAATCATCAATCATTCTTAACTCGCTTGTGTTCTTATCAAAACGATTTTGAACCTCTACACAGTTTTGATTATCCAAAATGAAGAATCCATTGAACTGACCTTTGTCGGAAAAATTTAGAAATACATAAAAAATAATAATAATTGTTAATACATTGTGAAGGATTAGAAAATAGAAAAACAAATATCTGAGGTGTGCAAGCACTGTCCTTAAGGATAATTCCGCCCCTCGGAGTACGAAACTCGATGCGTAAGGCTTCAGAGGTTATCCTCCCAAGATACAATAGACCTTCATCTATACTCCGCACTGAATATTAGAAAAAAACATAACAACTTTTGTGTATAACCCAGCAAAAAGGAAAATGAAAGGAAAGATTTTCAAAGAAAGGAAGGATATTCTCTCTTTCATTCAATGTATCTTTTTTTGGATTGTCTTATGAGATCTTATTTTTATATGTAGACAAAATAGAGCCGTTAAAAGAGCCGTTGCAAAATAATTGAGGATTTATTTGAGAAATAAATTAAACATTACAAAATGATTAAAAAGCCATTATATGACCGTTAAGAAGCCGTTATGTGATTATTAAAATAATGATGGTTTTCAACAATCCCCCACATATTTCAGAAAGTTTTGACAAGAAAATAGAATAATGCTAGGTATTGAAGAGTAATGCATCGGAATTGGTGTTTATTAGGCTATGAACCAACCCTAGAAAGAATAAAATATAATTCACGAAATCATTGGTGAAGTTTGAAACTTATATGAACTAAAAATTTCTTTTGTGAATTATAATTTTCACCAATCGCATTACACTCCCACAAACTTTGTTGTTCAACGCGGTTTTGCACTAATAGGCCATGCGCGTGCTTGGTTTATTCATAAGTGCTTTAGAGATTTTCGCCAAAAAATCTCATAGGAGCGGCCCCACTCCACACTTATATAGGCGATTCCATCAAGTGTATTCTGCAGTTTAATACACCACCAATAATGGCTATGGAATTTCATTAAGAGCATAGCTTAACCTCTTTTTCCTTGCAATTTTGCACTATTTTTCACGTTAGAAGGGATAATAAATTTTAATAGTGCACTAGATCAACAAATGACTTGTTATTACTCATATGAACCTAATTCATGGGATCGCCAATCACATAGGTTGGGTTACCATTATTGTTGATTTTCTTCAATTGGCTTGTCCCATTCCCTTCGATGTATAGTCAAAGGATTGGTCAAAGTCATTTCTGACTTAACATAATCGATCGATATAAATCTCTTTTATAAGGAATTATTTTACCACATCACGTCTCAACCAAACGTCTCTTTTTGCCATTGAAAGTTTCATTCTTTGCAATAGCTATTGCCTTTTGGCAATCATAATGTCTAGACATAACTATCATTTCATTTCCATAGGAACATACAGTAAGAAATTCTCAACTACTCAGCCTCAATTTTAATATGAGTTTGAGAAATTTTTCTTCTTCCCAAGAACTTGAGTAGTTCTTCAATCATCAAGATAAATATTTTCTTCTCCTTCCTTACTAGAGGTTAGGAGGATAAAGCATTATGTTTTTAACATATATGCTTGGTAGTGCCGGAGTCTACCTCCAATTCTTTTGCATTTGCCAAAATATTGGCTTGGAAAATGACTACAATAATTACATCATCAGATCATCTACTTCAACCAAGTCAAATTTTGGTTGAGCAAGATTGTCATTTCCTCCACAATTTCATTCGACTACTTTTTATGTTGCGACACCTCCACAAGGTGGACACATATTCATTAGTGGATTTTGTCTCATATGAATCAAAGATCCACTTAACATCATTGTATTATTCTAATATAGCAGAAAATCCACTATGTAAAATGTCATAGTTTATATTCACACGGCCGCAAAATCCATAAAAATTCTATTGTTGTGAAAATTGATCTCACTTGAGGCGTTCATTGGTTGTCATGGAGTCTTTGACTTCTGTCTCTTCACGCTGATCTCTAATCAAATTAGCCAGACATACAAGTTCGTTGATGATAGCATATTCATTCAAAGAAAAATTTGCACTAGGAGCTGCTCTTATTCTAATAAAAAGAAGCTTGAAGAAGTGAGTATTTGCAAGGACAAATTTGGCCTCCACCAAACCCAATACCAAGCACTCGTCAACACTAAATGGTATGTCGGCGATAGAAAATTTGTTGCTTTGCTAAAACATTTATAAAAGCAGCATCATAAAATCATCATAAATCCCATTTGCGAGTGTTGAATCCTAATAAGCAATTTTACATACACATGTAGGAGCACAAAAACACTAATTAACGCTCGACTCTAAATCCTACCACAAAAAGTCCTGTCTTAAGATCAATGGCAATATGATTACCACTCCCAATGCAAGTGAAACTATTCACACTAACAAAAAAAAGAATAAAATAGTTCACATTTTATAAAGGAATACACAATGATGGAAGAATGAGAAATCCAAGCCTTGTGACCCCTTTTTACGATGCTAATAGCATCGACAAAATGTTTCCTGAAAAAAGCATGGCAAATGCAAACCACTTAGCTCAAATGCACTCCTATATAAATTGAAGTTCAAGGATGAAAATTTTCCAACATTTTCATCCTTGAACCTTGTTGACATCTTATTTTTGTTAAATAAAAAATTAAAAAAAAATAAGAAGGAGAAATACAAAGAATATAATGATGAAAACAATGCACAAATAAAAAATAAAAAAATAAAAAGGTGCTGTTGTACTAAGCATGGATAAAAAGATCACAAGAATAAAGAAAGTAAAGAATTTTTCTTTAAAAATAATAATAATCAAGTGGGCCTATTTTACCTAACCCATGTTTCTTTTAGCCAAGTTCTCAGCCCACGACGCATCCAGCCTATCCTCACTCTTGGACCCTACTTGTTACTTCTTTTGGGTCGGGTTTTATTTCTTTTTCTTTAACCCATGAATTAAGCCCAAGAGAGTAAAAATGTTTTGAGACACTAAATCTAATTATTTGAATAAAATAAGTCACAAATTCAATTGCATATTTCTACTTTTGTTTACTTTTCTATTAAGGGTTTTCTTTACTGTTAATACTTTAATTTTGTATGGTAAGCTATATAAGTAAATATATATTCTGAGATATTTTCTCTTTATCTGTATTTGCAGTTTTAAGCTCAAATATTTTAATTGTAGATAGAAAAACAAAAGTTATGTAGGCAAAATTATAACTCATGAACTTTGTTCTTATCCATAATTTTAATATATTGAATTAAATGAATTTCTCTAGTCAGTGTAAATTTCATGTGTTGAAAATTACTTCAATAGGATATGTCATAATTTCAAATGACAATAGTTTATTCTGTTCTTCTTAAACGGGTTTCTTCAATTTATCTGCAATATGAAGAATAGAAAACAGTGTACCCAAATTTGCATTAAGTATATAAATGGGTAGAATCTCTTCTTTTTTTTTTAAATGAATTCGAGAATCCTTATGATTCTCTTTCTTTAATAATAAGAAGACAGTGTGAGGGCTTAAATGGCGCAATTTTCCACCGAATAGGATTATCTCTATCATTTGAATATTGGCAGCCTTAACGACTCTATCTTTGGCTCATCACATAAGGACAATTCGAGGGCGTTGGAAGCTTGATCTTCAATCAAACAGCACGATCTTTGATTCCTTTTCACGAACCAACTTTTAGTGCTTGAAGGCTTGATCGCTAATATTAAATGGTTGAAGTCTTGATGATCTGAATATCTAGTAAGGTGGTTGAAGTCCTCGCCACCGCTCTTGATTGGTTAAAATTATGAAAAATTACTAAAGCAGTTTCAGATTTATTGCAATTTTTCCAATTCAGTTCCATATCTTTTTTTTTTTTGGTCAATTCAGTCCTCGCCTCTCTCTCTCTCTCTCTCTCTCTCTCTCTCTCTCTCTCTCTCTCTCTCTCTCTCTCTCTCTCTCTCTCTCTCTCTCTCTCTCTCTCTCTCTGTTGAGCCTCACTAGCCACCGGTCATTGAGGTCCGGCGACTGACTGGAAGAAGAAGGAAGGAGGAGAGAGAAAAAAAGGAGAAAGATAAAAAGAAAAATAAAAGAAAAGAAAAAGAAAATAATTGAAAAATAAAAATATTATTTAAAAATTGTCCATCTTAGCGTCGGTTGGAAGGCTGGTGTCGGTTAGAATCCACGTCGTCTTTGGCTGGCCAAATTTGGTTGAATGAATTGGATTGGCACAATTGCAAAATATTTAGAATTGAATTGGCTAAAGATAAAGGTTTATGACTAAATTGGAAAAATTGCAATATATTTAAGAATATTTGGTAATTTCCCCATCAAAATTAGATAGTATATCCACAGTGAGAATGATCAATATTTAATTTAATTTTAGCAAATCTTGATACCATTTGAATCATATATGGAAAAATATCAATTCATTTCATTGAAATGCATACCCTAATTTGATTGGACAACTACGCCTATGAATGAGAATTAGTGGGCACTGAAGTATCTTTGTAGAATTTCATATTTGGCCGAAAATTTTCGTTGTTTATGAATTTAAATTACATTGAAAATAAGCCATGTTGGTAAATATTAAATTTTAAAGGGATAAGTGCACCAAAAGTCTTATAATTAACATTAAAGTGCAATTTAATCATAATTTTTTTTTTAAATGGAATACATTTCTAAATCTTGTCAAATTGGTGCAATCAAGTCCCTCCATTACCTCTATCTAATGAGCTAATGAAAAATGCTAACTTGGGTTTATGTTATTTATTTCTTTCTTAAGACAAACGGCACCGGTGTGATGCCCATCAATCGCTTCATTAGAAAAACTTGACAATTTAAAACAAGATTAAAAAAAAATGGTTATTTTTTGGATTTCACTCCGGTGAGCCCAGTGCACAAGAACAAGAAGAAAAAGAAGCTGCAGAACCGTGAGCTCTCAAGCCGTGCCCTCTGAATCATACATAGGCCCGCAGAAAAATGGAAGGATAAAGATTTTCTTGAATCCTTCGAACACAAACCGCTGGTTGTCAACTCAGTCCTTGTAATCTAGACTTTGTTATTCATCGATGATGGTTCAGCAACGAGCAAAACATTTGAACGCATTGAATCTGCATTTTCCGACTGGAGTCTCGGTGGAATTGTGGGTTTGCTTCATCAGATATGGCTTTGACCTCAAATGGCCACGCCGCTCGCTTCGAGCTCGATGGCCGCAAGCTTTGAAGCCAAATCTGACCTCGAAGTTCATCGACACCATGGCCAGATCTGGTTAAAGTAAGAATAGATTGGCTATGACATAATTTCAATGAAGCCAAAACAACATCGATTTCGGCGAGAAATGTGAAGCTAAAATTATTTACCTATATAATCAATGTCGTTTAGGCTTCACTAGAGCCGCGTGGGATCCACATCAGCAGCTCCATTTGCCTGTCGTTGACCACATAAGCCACCACGTAGGACTTATAAAGACGGGCTTGGATGGAACTGTGACAGAGGGTTGGCAAATTCGTATATGTTTGGGGATTTTTGACATAAAACAAAATTTGGTGTATTGGTTTTAAAATAGGCATAATTTAGGATTTTTAGTGGAATTATCTCTCTCTCTCTCTCTCTCTCTTTTGGTTATACTCTGGTGGTTGTATGCAAATACTCAAAGTGGGTCCATGATTTGAACTTCTTGCTTATGTCTTCTAGTTGTATATAGCCTTTCAAACTTGTCAACACGTTGGAGTCTTCCAATAGACTACACAAGAGTTGTTCTTAACTTTAAACATTCACCAAAAACTAAATTATATAACCTATCTAAAATGGACCAAATTACCTCCGCGAACTTGTCTGACATTTCCTTAGCCAAAAATAGCAAATTCCATGGGACTTCTCAAAAACGCTTTATTCCAAAGCTAAATAGTGGTCCAAAGCACCAATCTAATTATGAATCAAATTGATATAAAGCTGAGTCTTCATTTCAATGACGTGGAATATTATCCACTCTGTCTGTAGCGTGAAGTTCCTCTACAACATGGTCCATCTAAGGTTGATTATGTTACTAAATCTCAATCTATTCATATACCACATTTCGGTTATTCCAAGCATATCGATTTACTCATGTCCTTCAAGTTGTTCTCCACCTATTTGATCGGTTCAAGCACCATAATGATCTCGTGTCCCATGCTTTTTTCTCAAAGACTTTTCCAACTCTTAACACTTTCCACTCAACACATGTTCTCCATTTGTGAACTAAGGAAGCTTTCCATGAGTAAGGATAATTTATTGTTAACATCATCTGTATATGAACTTGTGTATGGAGACAACATTTCATCGGCACTCTAAAATACATGTATTAATTAATAGAGATTGCTTTGCCATCTTCAAAATATGTAAGAGGTTTTCCCAACATGTCAAACCTATGACTTTCAGCTTGTAAACAAAGTCTTAAACCACGTAATGACCAATTACCACGATAGTATGTTTTGTACATATTGACTTGGTTATTTTGTGGCCTTCATCCTCTAAAAGATTGTTTTTGACCCATTAATTATGTAGAGCCGAAATTACTATAAAGAAATTGAAGCCTGACCTTTTTCATACCCAAAAAAAGCCCGATCTTTGTAAATCCATCTTCACATTCCATAAAATCGAAAATAAATAAGAACGCAGAAAAGGAACAGTTGAGGCCACAGGAAAAACCTTTTGGGTCACCAGAATTCTTCACTTTTCTTTTTTCTAATGACATCATGGTCGTCGAAATTAACTATTCAGTCCAATTTTTTCACAACGAAAACCCACTGGTAAAATATATGCACTGTCCGAAAATTAGTTATACTGTAACTTATTAGCTCTTGTACAATCAATCGCAAGGACATGTGCAATTTGTCCGATGAATATGCCCAAAAAACTATTCCCCCTTCTGCCAAGTAGCACAAGAAATTGAAAGGATTGTAGACAGCCGGACAGAACTTTAGTCAACTCTTACCTTTATTGTGCATGAAGCAATTTAAGTATCTCTTCTATCCCCGATTTAATATTATGATCCCAGTAAACACCAATAATTTACATTAGCTAGCACTTTCATATTAGTCAAATAACATATAAGTACCCAACTTGAATGATTAAATTGCAAAATGGGCACTAAAGACAAGATGCCTTTCTTGTGATCAAAGCATAGAGAAAAAAAAAAAATCAAAGTATTACCAACATTTTCAATCATCTTATTCAGTTCCACGTTTTTTTTCCCCAAGTGGTTACAGCACGAGATCTCTACTTGAACTTAGCTAAACACAAACCAAAACACTCCACCATCTTAATCATTCACCAACTCTTGCATTTGGAGCATTTAGTGGCCATCTTATACTAAACTCATCCCCACCAACACTATTCCCTTGACCCTTCAACTTGGCATCGTCCAAATAATGTTGGTACACATAAGAAACGAACCCCCAAATTGCTAAGATCATAGATATTACCTTGATCCCATCCATCCTATCCCCAAAGAACACGACAGCGAAGATGGACACGATCGGCAACCCCACTGCACTAATCGAGTTCGAGAACAAGGACGACACGCCCAATATCAATCCAATTGCACCGATTCCAAACAATTGCCAAGAAATTGCCGTCCCAACCAAGTTCATCACATAGCTCACCTTCCCAAGCTCATACTCATCCATCTCTCTCCCCAAATGCTCCCACTCTCCACTCGCAAACAACCCCACCAAAATAATCACACTAGCCACTAAAGACTGTTACACAAGCATGTCCAAAACTGCCCTAAACGTCTCCTTCCTTATGACCCTCCTAAAGCTAAGTTGGGTCAAGGATAGGACAAGCCCATAGCCAGCTGATGCGCCAATAGTGCACACAAACCCTAGGCCATATTTCCCTGTGGAGACCCCCTTAGGGTCTTCCGAACCTGATTGGAACACAAGGAGGGTTGAGGAGATTGTGAGGAGGACTAGGGAGTTAATGATGTAGGGGGTAAACTTTTGGCCATTTAGGAAGAAGGAGAAGAGGGCATTGAAGGCCAATTGGGAGGACCAAATAAGGGAGTAGGTGGAGACAGGGAGGTATAGGAGGCCAAGTGAGTATAAATAGCAATCTATAGCCAGAATTGTGCCTATGGAGAGGTACACAAGGGCGAGGCTTTTGAGAGAGGGTGATTGCGATTGAGATTGAGCTTGTGGGTGCATTTGGATGTTTGGGTTGTTGCGGTCTTTTGGTGTGGGGATAAAGTAGAGAAGGAAGAGGATTGGGAAGCCCACGAGTTGGACAAGTGTTGCAAGCCACTTACTATTGCCTCATTTGTCGTAGTAGAGCCTCCCAAGGAGTGTGGCCACCGATTGGCTAGAGAGCACCAAGAATGAGTAGAGAGCCACTCTAATCCACCACCCGAAGTTCTTGGGTTTAGGGATTATTGTTGTTTGATTATTGGTGATGATGCTTGTGGGTAGGGATGAGTTCTCTTCTTTCGCTTCTTGATCACCTGGTCATAAATTGGACGCAATTGAATTAAGGGTTTTGATCAGTAAGAGAGAAAGAATATATATGGCTTACTCAACGGCTAGATAAATAATTCAAAATACATGACTTTTACGACTATGACTAGATTCATAATTTAGTGAGTACACTGCACCTAATTCGAATGTAGGAACTAACTAATTATCTATTGGTAATATATGTGCAAACAAAGTAGCATGTGTCAAAACAAGGTGTTTAAGTGGCTTTGCAACCATCTATCTTTACGTGAAGAGCTAGACGTTTCTTTTTCTGGGACTTCAGCTAGAATTGACCATGACCTGTATATAATAATCACACGTGGGACCCGTTTCTAATCGAGAATGATATCCACCCAAGTTGATGATGTTCTTGGGTGCACTTCACCTACCCCACTACACTACAAAGACATTTCGTTTGCATCATTAATGTTATCGATGAATGATTTCGAGCTCTCTCGGCAAAGATATCCCGCTATACTGCTGCGCATGTACTCGACCACAACTCTAGGGGATTGGGTATGGGAACAGTCGACGATGACCTTGTTCACGCAAAAGGGGGTGGAATTTGCCCCAAAAAATTTGATGCGAAGGAATATATTTCCCAAAAGACTTCCCCATCGATTGGCAGAGCTGAATGTAGAAAGGATATCTATCATATTGAGTATCGATCGTCAGTGAAAGACTATGGTGTTAATCTCCATTCCATGCGTTTAGAATAAAACGATGGGCAAACAATTATGAATAGATTCAATTTGACATACATTCAATTAGACAAACATTAATATCGAAATTGTCAATCATGCGTGATTCTAACTTTCTCAAATGGGTTTAGTTTTTTACTTTAACATTGATTAAGCTTACCTTAATTCCATAACCATCAACCCATGCAATATTGAACAAAAATTATGGATGCCTAAGACTCAAGTGTAAACCCAGAAAGATGGTTCAAACACAAAATTATTTTTATTTAGTGCTGTCGATGAATCTGTACCTTAGCCCAAGTTACAAACACATATTAGATTCTTAATTAACCACTGAACCAACTATGATTTTTTCCCTCCTAAAGCCATCGGTTAGGGGCGCCTCATCACTCTCTTGGTCAAAGCAAACGGATGCTCAAGGTAGGTCCAATTTTTAGTCCCCACTAGATATTTTTCTTGAACTGATATAGACATTGAGGCCGGGGGGCATTGGTGTGATTCCCTATCAGCAATATCTACAATACTTTTTTTTAAAAAGAAAATTAACAAAAAAGATCATTTACTCGGAAGTTCAGAAGAAATATGAATATTGATAAGAAAGTGGCATAAAAACCAATATAAGAATTAAATGAAAGGCGGTTCCCTGGACCACCTATCTAAGACCCATACCTAAGACGCCCACCTAACAACTGGAGATCTGTTGCATTGAAAACAGAAGATAATGGATCCATATAGTACACACATGGTGAAAAAAGAAAAAGAAAAATGAAGGATGACCAAAAAAATTCTGGATCAGAAAAGGGACTTTTGTATTTTTTGCTTGTCCAGGCGAAGAAAAAGAAGTTAGAAAGCCTAGGATTCATCAAAAGTCCAAGAGTAGGAGCTTATGGAGTTGAAAGTTTTAGCTTCCTCGCATGAACAATTTAATCATCTGGATCTTCAACTCGCGCATATACATGTAATCGTGCATATGAGAAAAAACACACAGAAGAACAAAGAGAAACAGAGAGTAGCAGGAAGAGAAGCGGTCGAGTTCCGTTGCAAAGCTTAGCTAGTTCAAGAATCAAACTTACCCACGATGTGGAGTTGCAGCTCCTGAGGATGATGACGAGCTAGTTCTCCCATGTCGGGGATGAGAGAGAGAACCCAGAAGAGAGCGATAAGATATTATGAAAGCCGAGAGAGGGTTGAAGCAGAAACCAACAAGGGATGAAAGAGGATGAGGTTTGTATGTATGTACGGGTCCCGCATGCTTCTTTGTCTAAACATATATAACTACTAAATGTCTATTTTCATCGACGAAAAGCAGATATTAGTCATTCATAGGGAAAATGGAACTCGTGTCCCGTACTGCCAGTCGCTTTCTTTGTAACGTGGACGCAGGGCTTCCGAATCACTGGGTCAAACATTCAAGATGCACATACAGCGCTGTATATATCTAAAATTGAGCATGCTCTGTAATTAACTTTTCATAGAGATCCCCGATGGTTAAAAGACTACCTGCACCATGTAAACTTGCTCCATATTACCAATTTTTTTTTTTTTTTCATAATAGTTGACCTCGAAAATCCAAATCTAAGATCTGTCGCCCCCCTCCCTTCTCTCTCTCTCTATCCCTTTCTCCCTCCGAATCAAGCACGGCAACTCTAGTCTGACGTTGCCTAAGACCGGGAACCTTATGTTTGATGCCGCGACACGAATTCAAGGCAGATGTTGCAAACATAGCGAGGGGAGGATCAGTGCACCGTGGTGTTACATGACTCAAAGGAGGTTGGGAGCGATGATGAATTAGTTTATAACATATAAGTGGATATTTTATATAGTGATAACATAATGTGGCAATGATTCGTGACGCGAGAAGTCAATTCAAATTGAATGATTTCAAAATTTAAGAACTACAGATGATCGGATGCGTATTGCTCGGAAAACGTAATTGGTCAACCGTGTCAACCGTGCCAACCCTTTTGACTAAACCTAGAAACCAAATTTCTGTTAGAAAGTGTGGGGGGAGAATAAAAAAGGGAAAAGGGGCAAAAGGAAAAGGTCAAAAGTAAGCTGGAAGGTCCAAATGAACATATTTTAATGCGTCGATATCTAAAATAATTGAATGCATATTTAATTCGAAAAAAAGGAAAATTCAACAAAAATGGAAAAGTTCGCGCTATTTCTACTTCCTTATTGGCTCATAACACCACCTGTCGTGGTGGCTCCGCAGGATAAGGCCCTACTGATCCTTAGCCCAGAGGTCAGGGGTACGAAACCCAGTGGAGACGCTAGGTGTCTTAAGCGTGTTGCTGTGGTGATGGGTCATATGCTATGGGTTACCGGGGGGGTCATACGCTATGTTGACACCATTTTTAGCAAATTTAGGAAAATAAGGAAAATAAAAATTGCATAAATTGATTTGATTGAAGTATGCAAGGAAATTTGAAATTCTGATGAGCATTCAGATTTCGATAAATGCAGAAACAATTAAAAATCAGGTGAACAAAGGGCAAGAATTTTTATAAAATGGAATAAATCGGAGCAAAATCGAGTTGATTGCGAAATCCCGCTTTGATTTGCAGCTTTGATTTAATGCGATAGAAGATGGAAACTCGAAAAATACCATTCAAGGTGACTGTTTGGAATTAGTATAAAAGAGAGTTTCATTTTTCGTAACCGGGGTGCGAAAAAATTGAGAGAAAATCCTCTAACAAAATTCGTGAAAGAGGGGGTGAAATTCGAAAAAAAATTCGAGAGAAAAGTTCGTAAAGAATTTCGCGAAGAAAGAAGCACAATGGTGAGAGAAGAGAAGAGAGAAAAGTGAAAAAAGAAGTGAAAGGCCCCGCTTTGATTTGCGAACTTTGATTTAATGCGATAGAAGATGGAAACTCGAAAAATACCATTCAAGGCGATTTGTTTGGAATTAGTATAAAAAGAGAGTTTCATTTTTCGTAACCGGGGTACGAAAAATTGAGAGAAAATCCTCTAACAAAATTCGTGAAAGAGGGGGTGAAATTCGAAAAAAATTCGAGAGAAAAGTTCGTAAAGAATTTCGCGAAGAAAGAAGCACAATGGTGAGAGAAGAGAAGAGAGAAAAGTGAAAAAAAGAAGAAGTGAAAGGCCCCCTCCCTTTTGTCGTCCAAGAAGCCTCTTTTCTTTTCCCGTCTGACAAACTGCAGAGGAGAAGAAAGAAGTCAGCAGCTGTAGAAGAAAAGAAAAGGAAAAGTCAGCAAAAGAAAGAGAAAAAGTGCAGAGAAGTGACGTTGGCCAGAAAGAAAAAAAAAAAAAAAAAAAGCAGCAGGAGCTACTGTTCATCTTCTTCGCGTGGAAGCCCTTGCCCATGCTTGTGTCGCGCCTCCTCCGTCCGTGAGCACTGCACCAGTACCACCCACGACGCCACCGAAGCCCGCTCCCCGCCGTCCACCGCGCCAGCCCTGCCGTCCACCGCGCCAGCTCCGGCGTCCGACCGAGCCATCCCCGCTCGCCCGTGCCGGCATCCGAGCCCCGACGCCCGTCAGCCGCACGCCGCGCCGCCTGCAACCTCTCGCTGACCTCCACCGCGAGCCCCGGCGCCTGAAGCTCGAGCCGCCCCGACGCTCCACCGCCTCCACGAGCAGCACCGCCGCTTCGCCGAAGCTCGCACCGCGCCCCCGCCAACGCCTGCAACTCCGGATCCGCTACCCGACGCCACCGGAGACCACACCGCCCCTTCCACCTCAGCCCGTGCCGAAATCTTGACGCCATCGCCATCCGGCAGTCTGCGACGCCCCGCTGTTCGCGGCGCCTAACCTCGGCAACGCCATCAACGCCCGCTCTCAACGCCACGACCACACGTTGCTGCTTTGCTAAAAAAAAAAAAAAACAAAAGGCAAAAAGGAAAAGAATCAATTTAGGTAGTTTTTCCTTTTATCTTATTCTTGTTATTTTACTTTCTTTTGTTCTATTTTTAGTATAATTAGTCTTTAATATGTGATTGGAAATTTTAACCTATCACCTAATTCGCAACCACGCCAGTTTTTTTTATTTCATCTATAAGGCTTTAGATGAAATAATTACTAGCGAAATATCATCCATTGATCTAAATTTGATCTAAATTATGCGTGATATTTTTAGTAATTTTGGATGGTCTTGATTGTTTTATTTATTTTGAAATGTGTTCGAATTATAATATTGCATGTTTAGGGTTTACATATTTAAAATAGGAATCTTATTTCGAATCTTAAAAATCAAAAATCAAAAAAATTAAATCAATCAATTTAGGTTGCTAGATTTTTAGTTTGGATTGCATGTTTAATTATTTGACAATTATTAATTTCGAAATTAAACAAAAACAAAAAATCATCATATACATCTCATGTAGTGTCAAAGCATATTTTGCACGTCATTGCATATTAGGATTAAATTGCACTTAGCTCAATTCTAGATAATATTTCTTCTTAATTTGTTATAAGTTTAGGTATTTTTTAGATATATTGCATTTTAGGATTATTTAGGTTAAGATAATGTTTTAGTTTAAATTAGGATTTGACTCAACCTAATTCCTAATGCAAATTAAATAGAATCTTAATCTAGTTAAATAAATTTTCACATTTTTCCCTAATTCCGAATTTTCAGTTACAAAAAATACAAAAAATGTCTTAGAATAAATTAGTTCTATTCCCTAGGATAGATTGCATTTTTAGGAAAAATAAAAAAATGTCATTGCGTATCATTAAAAAAGATTCATGAAATGCATGTCTTTTAGATATTGTTGTTAGGTCCATTTAATTAGAAACCGCAAGACATTAGAATTAGGTCATTTAGTTAATATTGCATTGCATATTGCATGATTTTTATTAATTAAGTGAAAACAAAAAGAAATTGCGTGTTAATTAGAAACCATATCCAGGGGTTGTTGATGTGGTTTTTTAACCTAACATTCGAGATCTTTCGTTCTTTGAGGTAAGTTTTTGCAATTTATTTATTGTTTATTTGGGTGTTAAATTGGTGGATTGCGCACTCGCACGATCACCTCACATGTTAGGAAAATAGATTTAAAATCAATTTAAGCTCGCCCGCAAAAAAACATTTTTGAAAATAAAAGAATGGTACCGAAAGGGCATTAGAGAAATCTAGTGTAACCAAGTCCCCGTACTCATAGTCTCTGGTTCGTAGGAGTAAAGTGAAACTCCCGTTACTTTACTTGGGTTTCTAATCGACCCACAAAAAAATAGATTAGTGGCGACTCCTGATTAAAAATCAATTGCATGTTAAGAACTTGAACTTAAGTCGCGAATTGGTATGAGCTCGGGAGAGCTCGAATTAAGTATAGGCTTAATAATCCATTAGCCAAATTTTAGGTAGTCCACACCCGAAAAATTGGTCGCGACACGCTATGGTCACCGGGGGTTTATGACGCATGTCGTTTGGCCACATCTTGATTTTTCTCGTCCAAAAAAAAAAAAGAACACATCTTTCACATTGAATTGACTAAATCGCCCCTAACAGATCTCACTCTTCACTCAAGATCATTTCCATTTTTTTCTTTTTCCTTTTTTTTTTCTTTTGTTTCAATTTTACTAAAACCCAAACTACTTTTGCTACTTTTAAATAACATTTATTAAGGTTAAATGTAGGCCCACTCATGATTTAAGATTATAGATTGGTTTTTTTTTTTTCCTTCTCTTTTGGTTTTTAAACTTTTCTTTGTCCATGTAAAACAAAATCGGTGTACCTCTTTTCAAAAAAAATTATTTGGTGGGTTAATATTATGAAATACCCCAAACTGCTACACTCGTGACAAATTTACTCAAAACTAATTTTTTAATTACAAAAAATCCTAAACCGAAATTTACTCAAAACTAATTTTTTAATTACAAAAATCCTAAACCGGTATACTTGTGACAAAATCTCAAGTGACCTCAAAAAACCCCAAACTAATATATTTATGACAAATTTATCTCAAACTAATTTGTTCAAGCGCCACAAATCTTAAAGCGGTATCCTTTGTTAAATATGATTAATAACATAAAGAACCACAAAAATGGTATAATTGTGACAAATAGACAGTAAAATCCCAAACTAGTCTACTAATTTACTGTCATGTGTAATCCGATTTAGAAATTTGACTGTAAAATTTAATGGAAACCAACCTATGATAAATTTGTCACAAGTGTACCAATTTAAGGTAAATTTGTCAAATGTGTATTAATTTAAGGTTTTTGATGGTCGAAAAATTAGTTTAGGGTAAATTTATTATTGGTGTATCAGTTTGGGATTTTTTAGGGTATTAACCATTATTTGGTAGATAGCTAACTAGCTATTTGACCAATAATAGCTAATTTTATTGTTAATAAGTTGTACATCTTTGTTTGTACTAACCATCCGCCAGTTTTAGTACACATTTCATTAAATTATAACTTTAATATATCTCATTACATTGAACGTTCAACTTTCATTTTAATTAGTAAATCTATCAGTCAAATTTTAATTATTTATTGGGTGATGCATTAAACATTTTGAGTGATCTTGATCCATTCTTCTATTTATAGCAACATACTTCAAAAGGATAGTCAATAAAACTAGATCCGTCCTTTCTTCTCTAATGTGGAATATAAATATATTGTTGACCACAATAATTACCTTTCCTATCACAACTAAGAAGACCATTTAAGCAAAAAGCAATGTTGTCTTCCATAGTGATTGTACTACAAAATACGATGCAATAAAAATGAGTAAATTATGTATACAGCATACATTGACAACAATCTCGAAGTAAAAAAATTCACGATTGTGAGGATAATTTAGAAAAATTAAGGAAAAAAAATTACAGATAAAACTAACATTTCTTTACTTCGATATATGATTAGTACTTGCTTAGATTATAGTATGTGGTAGAAGCGATTAGGGTGAAAAAACGTTATTTAAAAATGATAAGGGTAGTTTTGTTTTTTAGTAAAATTGAAACAAAAGAAAAAGAAGAAAAATGTTAGAAATAATATTAAATCGAGAGTAGAATCTGTAAGGGATAATGTAGTTCATTCAATGTGATATGGGTTTCAAAAGTTAATAAGAGGGTGAAAATATCGTGAGCTAAAAAATATGGCATATTCAAATCTTTTAGTTTTTTAGTGGTCATGTGTTTATAATAAACTGGGTCTTCAAATTTGATGGGTTAAATTATGTAATGGACCATAAGTTGATATTGAGAAAGTGACTGATATTCAATTTTCAAGTTCCATTTATTTCGCAAAAAACATTTTCCGGTGGTGGTTTGCTTAAAGTAAGTCAACGGAAAATGTTTTCCTAGTCATTGGAAAATCTATGCTTAAATTTAGTCAAATGATTTTCTCTTGAAAAACTTGGAAATCCTTTTCTAAAATAGGACTAGGTATCGATGCTTGGAGTTGAAATTCTAGGTTTGGGCTGGAAAACCCCAAATCTAGTTCCCAGCGTTCGGGATCTAATCTTTGGCACCTAGGCTTGGACCCTTAATGCCTATGCTTGCATCCCTGGCGCCTATGCCCTAGGTGGGGTCCTCCTAGGCTAGACTTGTGACTCTAATGCTTGTGGCCGGTTCATCGACTATCCATGCATAAGTTACTAGTGCTAAAAAATATAAGTCTTTTTAAAAGAATCAAATCAGATTTTTCATACTAAATGACAAAAAATATCTTTTAGTTTATTTTCAAGTTGTAGCTAAACACAAAAAAAAATATTATCAATTTCTTCAAAAATGAAGCCTAAAAGTACATTTGTTTGGGGGAAATTTAGTAAGAAGGGAAAATACTTTTGGGAAATCATTTTTCAAGAAAAATGGATGGTTTTCCTATGTTTGGTGATATATAATCAAATACATTTTTTGGTGTTTGAATTTTATTTGGAAAATGAATTCATTCTCATGACTTTATCTCAGGCAAAAAAATTGAATTTTTAACTATCATTTATTATTTTCTCCTTTTTTTTTTTTCTTTTTCTTTTTCCTTCTTCCTCCACCAATCGCCAAGCCTCAATGATGGTCAATGAGAAGCCACCAGCGAGGCTCAACCTCATCGAATCTAGCGAAGTGGAGCATTGCCTAAGGCCGGCAAGGTTGACCTTGACCAACTTTAGGCAAGGGTTTAGCTTGCCGAGATTTAGAGATCTTGAGCATCGCCAACTCATGCCTATGGCTAGTCACTGGCATTCGCCAAGGCCTGGTTATCAGCAGAGGAAGAAGAAACAAGAAAGAAAAGAAAAAAAAAAAAAAGGAAATTAGAGAAGAATAATTCCAAAAATGTTTTTTTTTTTTTTTTGTGACTTGGGAACCATCGTACAGCCGGCAGCCTGCGGCGTAAACCAGAGACGGACTGAGCCACCACCACTGACCTAGCCGGGGGTGAGTCGTGCGAATGCAACGCCTCTGAGATTCGAACTCCTCCCCTTCGTGAGGGGGAGAGAGCCTGAAGTCAGCTGCGCCACCGCGGACGGTGGTAATTCCAAAAAATGTTTTCACCTATTTAGATTTAGAAATTTAATTTCCTACTCTTATGCGTACATATTTTGATGAGTATAAAATATCTTCAGTTAACTAGACATTTCAACGAACTAAACAAGTAAAAGTCTGAAAAACTAATTTTTGGAAAACATTTCCACTCAAACAAACACACCCCAAATATTTATTAAATCATTTAGCAAATTTATATCGTAGGTCAGTCTTTAACTTGTTGCTTAGTATTTCTCATCATCTGTTGTTGTATTATTGTCTGAACTCTGAACTAATTTGATATGATCCATTATTTGAGACCATTGTGTATACTCTAGTTGATTGACACCATAGCGTTTCCCTATGTGAATACAGATATGCTATGCATGAAATAATGAAGTTGCAGTCTACTCTGAATCAATGTGTATTTTGTTTGCTATGTACCTATGCTAAAAACTGACTCTCTTGCGGATATTTTGGACGGCAGCACGCTTATGTAGACTCTATTCTATTTAAAAATATACCGACATAAATGCAGGCACATTTTCCAACTAGTAACGTATGTGGAGGTTTGAGGAGGGTCATCGGCATCAATGCGAAGATGGCGGTGGTGGATTTTCTCTCTCTCCTCTAGCTATGCATCACAACAAAGATAACAAACAAATAAATATATGTTGAACTTCAAGTGTCACACTTACTTGAGGGTCACAACTTCTTTTCACTTACTTGAATGTCACAAATTCGTAAAATTGATAACTTAAACATCATCGGTAGTTTGCCTTGTTGAAAAAGCTAACGTGACACTAATTTATGGTACATCATCCGACATGGCGTGTCGGGAAGCTGAATTCAGCACTGGGGAAGGTAAATGATGTCACTTGAATGTCTAATTGAAGGACAACAAATGTTCCAATAACTTCACAAACACTCATTTTAGTACCCTAGTTTTTTAGAAGTGAACACTAAGGTTCATCAATTTTTGAAAGAAATGGCAAGAATCGATGAGTTTGTTATACTCTTGCCATGCTAGACAAAGTTTTCAATTTTGAACTTCAGTTTATTTTTAAAAAATCTACATCAAAATGGAAAATTAAACAAAAAATCCACATATGACAATTTGTTGAAAATGACATTCAAGTGATCAATTTTATACCGATATAGTACTCAAGTGATTGAAAAAAATTATAACATTCAAGTTAGTATCGTACGAAAGTTATGACATTCATAATGAACTTATTGCTATTAGACTTTAAAGATAAACCCACAAAAATAAGTCTATCAAATGATGTGAGAAGTTTAATAGGGTTTAAAATTTTAAACTAGTTAATGGAGTTTTTTTTAAAAAAAGATTTCCATTAATTACAAAAATGATACATTAAAGATTCAGATCTAAAAAGTCACCATAAAAAGGCAAGCTCATGGATTCGCCCCAGTGGCCACCCTTCCAACATGGAAGGGGAAGGTGTGGGGATGTTGGAAGGGGGAGGTGAGGGGTTCAAATCCCCACATTCTCACGGGGGGATGGGGTGGGGACGCGTAAATTTCAGGAGTGGGTTTCGACTCCCACGCCTTGTAAGAGGCAGAGCAAAAGTTTGAGAGTGAGTGTAGAGTAGGAATAGAGTAGGATTGACAAAAAAAAAAAAAGGTATATCATCATAGCATAGTTGGTAAAGTTAATCACGTGCTTGTCCTTATCCAAGTGAGAGGATTGGTGATTAATCAACCAATACACATCATTATAAATGATGATCACATACCGAGATTTCCATCTTTAGTTACGGCTTTTCCTTTTGGCAGTGTACACCTAGATTTGGCCTTTCCAATGCCATCACCATGTGTAGACAATATAAACATGTTGAACAAACTCAGATTTGACATTTGTGAGAGCGAGCCTCGTAACAAGTGTGAGAAGCCGAAACTTTTATATACACTAAACAAGCACAAATTTGACAATGAAGCTGCTATGAACTATGAAGCACCGACACTTTCCAAAAACCTCCGTGTCTTGTTGGACATTTCGACACATGTCTAACACTCTCAGACACTCAGTCAACACGTGTCGAAAAATCCGACACCTAATCAACTTTCTCAACACTCTTCTCCACTTGAGTTGGAATTTGACATACGAATTTCTTACATGTGATTTCCATATCGAGGTCAATTTAAAAAATTCAATAAACAAGAGGTCAAAAAATGTGTGTGTGTGTGTGTGTGTGTGTGTGTGTGTGTGTGTGTGTGTGTGAAAATAAAACACAATAATAAAAATAATAAATGGAGAAAAAAGAAAAAACCTAGTCTTCTCTTCTCTTCTGATTCCTACTTCCTATAATACACAATTCATTCCTTAAGTTTTTCTTCTCCTCTTCCAACATATCTAACATGTGAGTCCAGAATATAGATTGCTTGTTTTTTCCCCAAGTTTTATGAATTATTGAAATAGAATTGAATTTGTCAAATTAAAACAATGAATGATATTAATAAATAACGGATTAATGTTTTTAGTGCATATTCATTCTAGGATTTTTAAATTATTTATTTATTTATAAATTTGATTCAAATTAATTTGATTGAAATAATCATAAAAATGATAATTTATTATGTATATATATATATATATATATATATATATATATATATATATATATATTTAATATACAATATGTTCCAATGTATTGAAATTTTCTGTTTTTTTTATAAACAACACGTTCGTAAGATATCACGTCGTGTCGCGTGTCGCGTGTCAATATCGGTCTTCTACCTAAATTGTGAACACCATTGAAACTAGAGACAAATTACTTACTCATTAAAAATCTAAATCTATAATTATATCGGAGAGAATATGTCACAAATGGTTAATTGTTTGTTTAAATTTATAAAAGTAAATCTTTTTACTCTTTTTGTCAAAATCTAAAATTTGCTCAAATATTAAAAAGTATTAAAAATATTTATAAACTAATTTACGTGTCAATATTTATATATTATAAAACTTCATACGCCTATATTTAAAATAAATTCAAAATTCGTGCAACACAAGATTTCAAAAAATAAAATTAAAAAACAAATAGTTGAGATATAACTCATGAATTTAGTCAATGTATTCAAACTTATCGTAAAGGATGAGGGTTGGGTTGGATATTTTGGGCGGTCGTCGTCAGGGGATATGTATAGATTTGTAGCAATTAATTTGGTGGGCACCACATAAAAAGAAGCCGAAAAAACAGTTTTATCGAAATTCAATTTTGAGGTAAGTCCTATCCAACCGGCTTGGATTAGCTGATTGCACTGAACACTGTAACCTCGGATCAGAACAAACGAAACACGACAAAAAAATTGCCAAATGGAAAACTCCTAGAAAGGCTAGTGGTCAAATGTAGGACCACATAACGCGTGAAATCAAAGATTAAAGGACCCACGATAACGAGCGATTGTTTTGGGTTTTCCAAAGCAAAATTTGTTCCTTTTCCAAGTCACTCAGAGATATAACTCGTGAGTTATTCAAATTCATCAAAGCACCCTCTGCAATAATTGCGACAATACTCTCCGAGAATTACAATCAGAATCACAAATTTTTTTCTCAAAAAATAAGTATAAGAAGTAAGAACGAGCTCTTAGAGTGTCTTGATCAACTTGGGCAACCTTTGATAACATTTTGATGCATTGCTCTAAAGAATCGACACTTTTCAGAAACTTTCAAGTCGTGTCCAACACTCTGACACGTGTTCGACACATTCGGACACATGATCAACGAGTATCAAAAAATCCGATACATAATTGACTCTCCTCAACACGCTCTAACACGCATGGGGTCAATTTTTAAGATTTTCAATACTAAAAGTGTCAAAATGTAAATATATATATAAAAAAAGGGGGAAAAAAGAGGTAGGGATGGTGGCTAGGCGTCGTTGCTGTTGCCACTGTCAGAGGAGGCCTATGACCTCATCAGCCCTAGGTGGTGGAGGGGGGGCCTCGCAGGCTCAGGTGAGGCCATCACCGGCTAGGCAAGGGTTAGTGAGGCTCGCCTAGATTTGGGTGATGCTTTGGCAAAGGCCCGGGTGAGGCTCGCCCAAATCTTGGTTATATCATGCCCTTGCTCGACCTAGCGACGGTGCCCGCCCTTGCGTGGGGCCTGTGAGGCCTAACCTAGGGCTGGGGAGGCTCACTAGCCATAGGCGAAGGTCGGCATTGCCTAGATTTGGGCAAGCCTTGCTGGCCTTAGTTGAGGCATTGTCCAGATCTGGGTGAGCCTTGCTCGGACATCACTTGGGCTAGTGAAGGCCCCCCTCCGCTACCTACGATCGATGACCTTGCCTGCTATGACATCCTGAAATTCGACCATGTCCTAATAATATGAAATGAGCATTTCGTTGACGCACCCATGGTCTCATTTCTCTAAGTTGGCCACTCATGAGTTAACTAACCTATTAGGTGAAGTCATCAAGGGATATAAATGCGGCAAACTTGAGAATTCGATCGGAAATCGATCGCTCAACCATGACAATTAGCAAGGGCCAACACTACATCGTTATAATTGAAATGTGATCAGATATAGGTTGATTCGACGGAAGCACATAATTGCGGATGATTCCGCATGATTACGAAATTTGCGTCGAATGGCACTAACCCGATTTTCTGTCGATTTTATACTCAGTAACCTAATTGAAACATTGCGATTTTTACGACAACTGAGAGTCGACTACGAGTTGAAGATGTACAAACGTGGATCGAAAATTATCGACCACAGGTCAAATGTAATAAAATCCCTAAAAGCTACCCGACAGGTTAGGTTGTACTAAAATCGCATTTGGCCGATTTTGACCCTGAAATTGAATTCGGTTTCGAGAATCAAATGTTTGAGCGTGTCACAATTCGTTCTTAGGACATCGCCTCATATTTCGGAGAAATTCTGTCGAGCTTGGGATTTTGTAGAAAAATAAAAATTGGCAAAAAGAAATGTGAAGAAATTCGTATAGGCTGCTGAATTTCTGCATTTGGCCACCAAAAAGGCCTTAAATGGTGAACAAAGAAGAGAAAATTGCAATTGGATTGAGCCTTGACTTTGGGGGCATAACACTTGAGTGTTTAGGATATTTCCCTTGACTTCTAAGCCTCCTCTCTCTCAATTTTCCCTTCCCCTTTCATGCATACACACCCTCTGCCGCCCACCTCCCTTCTCTACTTCCTCTCTTCTTCTTCTTCTTCTTCTTCTTCTTCTTCTTCTTCTTCTTCTTCTTCTTCTTCATTTCTTCATTGCTACATCTTCATCTCATCTTCACCGCTATTGCCCCTCTTCCATTATCCACCATCGTTTAATTAACCACTAGCCCTTCTCCAGTTCCCTTTGTTCTTTGTGCCATCACCACATCCCACCATCTCATACTTCACTAGCCCACCAAATAGCCCACAACTCCACGCCAATAGCCCCTCTCGTCCAGCGATCTCACCTCATAGCCACAGTAGCTGACCCTTCCGTCGGTCCAGCATCCTCCTCAGCCGCAGTCAGCTTGGTCTAGCCCTCCAAGCCGAACCGACCAACCACCTTAGCCCTCAGTCCAGAGTAGAAGTAGAAACAGTTTTTCTAGCAAACTGTGAGCTTATAAGGCTTTTTCAGCCTCATCCGGGCCTTTGTTGGTGACGCCATAAGCTCGGGTCTTGGTTGCCTTCGCGCCGCCATCACTGTGAACCCATCACCTCACTAATCCGGTGTCACTAATCCGGTGAGTTAATCCCTTAATCATTGATTAGGTTATTAATTGCACTTAAGGGGTTAGATGAGTGCTAATTAGCTTAGTTAAATCAATATTAAGTGAGATTAGTCTTAAGATTGATTATTATTAATCTAGTTTGGTTAGATCAACTTAATATGGATTAATGTTAATCTAATTGATTAGATTAACACTAATGAGGGTAGTTTAGTCTAATTTAGTGGATTTCTCCCGAATCAATCTACTGGATGCTCGCCGTTTGCCATTTTTGTGGATCGAAATGTGCTATGATTTTGAAATTGACTCATTCTTGAAAAATGTTCTAGACATCTTCAAATATGACATATATTTTACTCAAGATTTTATGGATTTAAAAGAATGAGATTTTAGCTTCATTTTAATCAAAACAGAACCCTCTGTTTGTGTTGGAACTTGGGACCTTTTAGTGTTCAATGGATTTTTATCAACTCTTAGGGTTCGATTTTCAAAAGGTTTCCTTTACAAAAGCTTTTTTTCACATCTTGTAATTTAACATAATCAAATTTTAGATCAAACGGACAAGTTTTGGATTTCGAACCAAGCTGGTTTTGGAAAACATGATTTTTGTAAATGGACACAGTTTTGGTAACAAATTGAGCAAATTACTACTCTTAATCCAGAAAGATCTAGGTTAAGGTGTCTACTTGAAAAATGTTCATTTATGTGTTATTTATAACATATTCAAATTTGAGAATTTTCTAAACTTCTTTGATTATGTTTCTGGAATTAAATTCGGAGGCGCGCGAGTGGCCTAGTTTCTGCCGGTTATGACCAATTTTGGTTTTGTAGTTGTTGTGGGTATCTTGCTTGCTGGGAAATGAATATGTTGTGATTTGGTTGATGTTTGGTATGCCGAGAACTTATGTGTGATATCATGAGGTTGATTGCTCCATGTTGGTTGTTTATTACTATTGCAAAATATGACCTCTTGAACTATTAAATAAAAAATAAATGAGGCGTTTGGTCTAGACACCAAAACTTATTTGCTCAATAAAATAATGAGGTTTTAAACTAGATACGTGCAAAGTTTGATGAATTAATTTTGAGTATATGAGCACCTAGAATTTATTTCTAAAGGTTTTGAACAAAAAAAAAAAAGAGGGATTACTAAGGTTGGTTTTTAAAAGAGGGTGGTTGGAAAAGAAATTATAAAAGAAATATGGTGTCGAATTTGGATGCCAAGTTTTATGTGCTCAACAAAATGATGAATTTTTATATTAGATGCGTATAAAGTTTTGCTGGTTAATTTCAAATATGGGACCCTGTGCAAATTTATTTCGGAGAGTTTGAACAAAAAAAAAAAAAAAGGGTGCCAAGTGAATTTTAGAAAGGGGGTTTTGGGGTTCTTGGCTACATGTTGGAAGTTAAGAGTTGGCTTGGTTGATGAGGTGCCTACATGGTTAGGTTAATTAAGTAGTTCAGTTTAGTTAATCGTGATTTATTTATTTATTTGTAATTTATTTAATTAATTATAATTAGCGTAAATTGTGACGGAATAGCCGTTTTGTGGAATTTCACGCTGATCGTCGTGGTTGAGTTTATATGTGAAATTGATTGCTTATTTGTGTAATTGTCATTATGGATTATTATTGCAAAAATTGGATTTATGTTATTTAAATAGAAAAATACCGGGCGTCGGTTTTTGACGTCATAAATATTTTTATGTATTATATAAAATCGTGGAATTTTGAAAAGAGAATATATCACGTTTTATGGTTCGATTTGATCGTGTGACCATGCACAATTATTTTACATGGTATTTCTAATATGAAGAAAATTGGCCATGTCCATTATTTGAAATAGGAGTATCTGATTACAAAGCAGATGTTCTTGGCCGAATATGGATGTGCGTGTGGTCATTGTCGGAACTCGTCACCCAGCAGGAGTTTGGGGATGATGCCCGATTTATTAGATGCTCGGCAGGGGTCTGGATGCCAAGTCGCGGTTGAGGCCGGATCGATACTCCTTTATGGAATGTCGTTTAGCGGGGTCCTAGATTTTGTCGTGCTCAATGAGGCTGGACGATGCTCGATTTTTATCGGATGCTTGGCGAGGGTTCGGATAATCGCCGACTAGGAGTTGGCCGTGGCCTGAGGGGTCATAATAACTAGAACACGCTTGAGTGATGTGATAGTTGTGCCTTATTATGGGGTAAAATTGTGTGGCGCGGAATGAGACACATCATAACGATTTCATCTTATAATCGAGAGCCATGTGATTAATTGATATGTGAAAGTGAGGTGTTTCGGTTGTTGGTTACACTTGCTGTGTTTATAAGTGCATATGTGTTGAACTAATGTGCAGGGATGTGCTGAAGCGAGGTAAGTCGGTGTGCGATGTCTGTCTTAGGCTGCCTTTAAGTGAATTCTCATCCTAATTGAGGTTTAGAGTGTTGACTTGCTGAGATATTGTCTCACCCCGTCGTGTTTTAAATTTTTCAAGTCTCTAGGATGGAGAATCCGAGCCGGCGTCGAAGGGATCAAAGTATAGGTCGGTTAGGACTTCTTTTGGGAGACATACCTTTGTATATGAACCTGTAGGTTTAACTCGGTTTGTTTATAAAGTGTGGTTTGTGATAATTATTGTCTTGCTTTTACTATCTCATGTGTTTGTTTATTGGTTGAGTAATTATGAGTTCGTTTTTGCATGTGCATAAAATGAATGGGTCACGACGAGTCTTGGGAACATTGCAATTTAATCGACCACCGAGGGATGTGCGCGTGCCTGGGGTTCGGGGCATGACACCGGCCCTCTTCGACGGTGGTGGGCATGCCCCCGACGACGGCAACGACATGTAAGATAGTCAGTATTTACGTTATTAATTTCTAACTAAAATTGATTAGAATGACTATATTGTCATATTGTCAAAAAAAATTAAATTAGCTAAATTAAAAGATTTATGATTAAATTGGCATTTCTAAACTAGGTTTAGCTATTTTTTTTTTAAATTCCTAATTATTTGAAAAGGGACGTCCAGCCCTTGTAAATAAGGCAATATAACTTGTTGAATCACAAAATTATCACATTTTTGTAGATACCCCACTTAGTATTTTTTAAACACAAAGTTCATGTATTAAAATTCATTTCCCCTTAGAAACCAGATAATCAAATTCCCTGATTTCAAATAATGGAGGAGACGGTTCGGTCGCTACAATAAAAGCAATGGAGCCATTGTCACATTTTCATTTACCTTGCATTTCTTTTTCAATTTGGAAGAGAGAGTGCTTCTCAGCCATGCCACGCTTGCTTAGGCCTACTCTCCTAATGTCGGTTGCTTTCCTTTTAAGGCCAATAGTAACCGTCAAGCACTACTGATTTTTTTCTCTCTTTTTTTCTCTCTCTCTCTCTCTCTTCTTTATGTTTTTCTTCCATCTGAATGGAAGTCAAAACTAACGTTGGAAGGTCCTAAATCTTCGGGAGTCTCTTGGTTTCAATAATTTCATGATAGGAAAATTGATACATATGATCTTCAAACTTTAGTCCAAGTGCAATATCACTAATAAACTTTTTATTTATTTAATGTGGTCATTGGATTTTAGCTCAATATGCAATGTCATCCTTGACTTTTAATTTGTCAAATATGATTCCTAAACTTTTAGTATATATTCAATTTAGTCCCTAACTATATGAAAATGTTCAATGATGTCCTTTCATTAAATATTTTCATAGAAAACTTAAGGAATAAATTGAATATGTACCAAAAGTTCAAGAACCATATTGAACGAATTAAAACTTTATGAATCACATTACACTTCGTATCAAAAGTTCAAAAATCACATTTAATAAATAAAATTTCAAGAATAACATTGTATATTAGGCCAAAATTCATGGATTATTTTTGTAATTATGCCTTGATAATATTATGTTCAATCAATGGGAAGGACATGTGCAATTTGTCTTCTAGTAAAATGGCCAAAAAAGGAAAATCGACCTGTTTAAGAAAATAAAAATGATCGAAGACAAATGACAGAACTTTACGCAGCTCCCGGTATATTGTGCACAAAGCAAATTACGTATCTCCTCTGCCCCGTATTTAAATTTATAATTCCAGTAAACACCAATAAGATGCAATAGCTAGTAATATATATATTAGTTGAACAACACATAAGTACCCGACTTTCATAATGAGATTGCAAAATGGCACTTTCTTGTAACCAAAACATAGAAAAAAAAAAAAAAAGAAATCAAATATTAGCAACATTTTCAGTCTTCTTATTCCGTTCCTTGTTTTCATCCTCCAAATGGTTACCGCAAGAAATTACTCTTTCTACTTAAAGTTGGCTTAACACAAACTGAAACACTCCACCAACTTTAATCATACACCACTCTTGCAGTCGAAGCATTTGGTGGCGATCTCACACTAACCTCATCCCCACCGACGCTGTTCCTTTGAGACTTCAACTTGGCATCATCCAAATAATGTTGGTACACATAAGAAGCGAACCCCCAAATGGCCAAGATCATAGCCATCGCCTTGACCCCATCCATCCTCTCCCCAAAGAACACGGCCGCGAAAATGGGCACAATTGGCAACCCCACTACACTAATTGAGTTCGAGAACAAAGACGACACGTCTAATATCAACCCCATCATGCCGATCCTGAACACTTGCCAAGCAACTGCTATCCCGACCAAGTTCATCACATAGCTCACCTTCCCAAGCTCATACCCATTCATCTCTCTCCCTAAATGCTCCCATTCACCACTCCCAAACAATCCTACCATTATAATCACACTAGCCACTAAAGATTGGCACACAAGCATGTCCAAAACTGCCCTAAATGTCTCCTTCTTGATGACCCTCCTAAAGAAAAATTGGGTCAAGGATAGTAAAAGACCATAAGCAACTGATGCCCCGATGGTGCACACAAACCCCAGTGCATATTTCGCTTTGGAGACCCCCTTGGTTTCTTCTAAATTTGATTGGCACACAAGGAGGGTTGAGGAGATTATCAGGAGGACTAGGGAATTGGCGATGTATGGGGTGAACTTTTGGGCATTTAGGAAGAAGGAGAACAGGGCACTGAAGACCAATTGGGAGGAGCAAACGAGGGAGTAGGTTGAGACAGGGAGGTACAAGAGTCCAAGTGAGTATAAATAGCAATGTAGGGCCAGAATTATGCCTGTAGAGAGGTACACGAGAGCAAGTCTCTTGAGAGAGGGTGATTGGGATTGAGATTGAGCTTGTGGGTGTGGGTGTGGGCGTGTTTCCATGTGAGGGTTACTGGGGTTTCTAGGTGTGGGGATGATGTAGAGGAGGAGGAGGATTGGGAAGCCCACTAGTGGGACAAGTGTGGCAAACCACTTGCTGTTGCCTCCTTTGTTGTAGTAGAGCCTCCCAAGGAGTGTGCCCACCGATTGGCCAGAGAGCACAAAGAATGAGCAAAGAGCCACTCTAATCCACCACCAGAAGTTCTTGGTTTGAGGGGTTATTGTTGCTTGATTATTGTTAATGATGCTTGTGGGGTGGGATGAGTTCTCTCCTTTGTTTTCTGCATCACCTGGTCATAAATTGAATTGAATTCAATTAAGGATTTTAATTAGTAAGAGAAAAAGAAGGTAAATGGCATATAAACGGAATTGGGTCCAAATAAATTTGATGACTAGTCACAATAAATCAAAAGGCGTGACTATTCTGTCTACAACCTGGTTCATTATTTAGTGAGCACATTACATCTTCTATCAAATGCATGAATTAGTTAGTCATATACTTGTAATTTATGAGCAAGCAAAGTAACATGCATCAAAACTAGGCAATCGTAATTGATGAATGATTACGAGCTTTCTCGTCAAATGCCAGCCATATATATATATATACCAAAAATTTCGGATCGTTGCCATATAAAGTGAGAGCACATATACTATATTGTAGACATGTGCGTGAACTATGCATTTTTGTATAAATTACGTATAATTGGAAATATATATTTATAGTAGCGAGAATATATCGTTCAATTCTAGTGAAATAATATAATAAAGGTTACCTATACGAATAAATCAATTTTATTGGCCATGGGACCCCAAATTTAAGGGCTTTGGTATAAGAACCGTCTACGAGTTTACCTTGATCATGCAAAAAGGATGACATTTGCTGCGGAAATGACGACGCAAAGGAAATCACTTTCCCGAAAGATTTTCTAAGCAGTTGGCAGAGTCAACATGTAAAGGGTATTTATCAAATTATCATAATGAATATTGATCGTTAATAAGTTTATGATGCTAATCTTAGTTCCATCCATTTGGAATAAAATAATGGGCAAATGATTACGTGTTAATTAAATTTGACATACTTTCAGACAAACTGTAACTTTAAAATTGTCAATCATGCATGTTCTAACTCTTTTAACTGAGTTTAGTTTTTTACTTTAACGATGAGAAAGCCTGCCTTCCTTCTATAGTCTCAAACCCTGAAATATTGAATGGAAATCAAAGATACATAAGACTCGAGTCTAGACCCATGAAAATGGCCCAAAAATAAAATAATTTATATTTAATGTTGTCGAAAATCAAATCCGTACCATGGTCTACCCATAATACATCATGTATAATTTTCTTGAACTGATATAGAAGTTGAGGTTGGTCGGCAATAATAGTCTGAAAAATTGTCACTTCCTATCAATTTTGAGTTAAATCATATTGTGTCAAGTCATATCTTGAAAATGATTCATTCGGAAGTTCATACAAAATATCAACAAAATTGCATAAAAACCAAGATAAGAAATTAAAGAAAGACGGTTCATTGGACAACCTGCCTAGGACCCACCCTAGAGATCTATGAGAAAGCAATGAAACAGTATAGTAGGCACACATGGTTGATGAAAGGCACTTGTATTTTGGCTTGTCCAGGCGAAGAAGCAGGAGTTAAAAGTCCTACGATTCATCAGAAGTCCAGGAGTAGGAGCTCAAGGTGTTGACGGGATTAGCTCGTTCAAATTTTCATACATTAGTAAATACTTCAAGAGTTGGACTTACCCACGATGTGGAGTTGCAGTTCTTGAGGACGATGATGAGCTAACTCTCCCATGAGAACCCAGAAGAGAGCGATAAGATATTATGGAAGCTGAGAGAGGGTTAAAGCAGAATCCAACGAGAGATGAAAGAAGAGGAGGTGATTTATATTTGCCTGATAATTATCTTGTTTCGTCAAGGAAAAAAAATTATTAATCAGTCAAAGGGATAATGAAACTCGTATCTCCTTTACTGCTAGTCGCTTTTTACGGAAACGTACAAACTTCCAAATTGTTAGGTGAAACATTCAAGCTGCACATGGACTGTGATTAACTTATGGTAGTGACCCTCGATAGTTAAAGAATGACCGCACCATGAGAACATTGTGAAGTCATCCCATAATAGCCTAAAAGGGCTGCATTTAGTAGTCCCAAGTTCAATCCAGATAAGATAACAAATATCTGGTGTTTGTCGATGTCTTTCACGCTGGATATTCTTGAATAAAATGCTATATAAAAATCTCAGAATAAGAGTGGGATAAATCCGGATTGGATAAAAAAATCTCAAAAGTATATTAACAAATTATGTTATCATCCGACATGGAGTGACAGAGTGAAGCTTCCAGCTAACATCAAGGACCAACCCACAATTCTTGTCACTCTTGCGGATGTTTCTTTTCTCTCCAATTGATCCATTGAGGAATCGTCAATCATTCTTAACCCGCTTGTGTTCTTATCCAAACAATTTTGAACCTCTGTGCAGTTCGATTACCCAAAATGAAGAATCCATTGAACTGACCTTCTCACCAGAATGACCTTCTCCCCCTCCTCCACCAAACCCAATTGACCGTTAAGATCGTTCATATCATCAAACTCCTTTGATAAATCGTCGCTATTAGTTTTCCCAGATTCAACCCTGTCCTAAACTCCTCCATTGTTGTTTTCACCATTGCCGCTGACAGCCCCCACGATGCGATTGTCGTCACCCTAGAGATACTGAGAGACACGATTGAGAGGAGGGAGGGGGAGAGGGATGAAGCCAACTATTGGCGCACGATAGATGGGGCAGGTGGTATAGGCTTAAGCTAGTAGGACGGAGTAGGCAGTCGGGGGAGCAGAAGTCGGGGCAATCGTAGAGTCAGGAGGCATCACAATAACTCAGACATGAGGCGGTTCGATTTGCCCAAGAGGCTACGAGAGAGGAGCTTCCGCTGGCTCATCGCTCTTAGCAAGACAGTAGGCCTCGAAGAGTGAAGGTACAAGGTCGATCAACCGGGGGGGTGGGGTATACTCGGAAGATTTTTATAGATTTTAAAAAATTATCGATTCTATTTTGAGTTGCACTAAACATTTCATGAAATTTTTTACAACTTAGAGAATATTCGACAGACTTTTAATTCCACTTTATCATATAAACTCTAAATTTTAAGCACCAAATAGGATGGTATGTATATTGCTCGGGAAATGTAATTGGTTGGTCATGTTAACCGCGTGACAAACCCATAAACTATTTTTAGCATAAAAAAACCATAAACTTTTTTTTTTTTTTTTTTTTTATGCAAAGAGACGGGGTGGAAAGGAGAAGGAAAGGAAAAAGTGACAGTAAGTATGGAACGTCCAAAATGAACGAACTAACATATCAAATCTGAAATGATTAACTTAATATCCATATCTTTCAACTTTTCAATAGTCATGTGTGTTGGAGAAATATCTCAAAGAATTTTGATGATCCCAATACTATCGTTAGTATAATATTTATTATGATACTTGCAGATGTTCGTGATAGTATGTAAAAATAGAAGTGATATCTAAGAAGGAGAAAAGATCACAAATGTGTTCGGTTCATAAACAGCATCAACGGATTAAAAGATCAGCTGATGATAATATTTATGTCAATGTTATAGATATCATGCCATTGGTGATGTTGGAGCAACGACCATTCCAAATGATTGTTGCATAAATCCAATATAGCCATTGTCATTTGAAGATGCACACCAAAAGAACTGAAAGATGTTAGAGAACTAGAAACAAGCTTTCTATCAAACTTGTTAGAGCCATTAGCAATGGAACAGTAGCATAAGCTATTTCAAGCAAGCTTGCAAATGTTTAAGAAAAAGGACTATAGGGGCAATTGTAACTCTAAACAACTCCTTACTTCTGTAAGAAATCTCCAACGGGAAGATTGAAGATGGCTATATAATAGAAGATCCTTCAAACCAAAATGTTAGATGCGCAATATAAAAAATCCAAAATTCTTTTGAAAGCTGTGCTCTTAACGAAAAGCGTTTCATTTAGGATATTAACTATAGTGTTCTCATGTGACATCCTGAAATTTGCAATTCTATTTTCAATTTAATAAATCGAGCCTTTTATCAACGCACCTAAAGTGCTATTCTCAACGCTGATCACTTCTGAGATAACTCGACTATCTGGGGAAGTCATTAAGGAATTTTAATGCAGTAGACTTGGGAATTCGACCATGAATCAATTATTCGACTGTGCTTATCTGCAAAGATCATTACGTCACAGTTAAAAGTTGACTAGAGATCAGAGATAAGTCGGTTTGACTGAGATGTGTGGTTAAACGTGGGTGATTCCACTAAATTGAAAAATTCTCATCGATTGGCACTAAATTGATTTTTCTGTTGATTTGGTACCCCTATGTCCGTATTTGAATCATTGAGATTTTCATGACCACCGAGAGTCGCCAATGTGTCGAAGAGGTTCATTGTGGCTTGAAGAAAATCGACCACGGGTCATTTACACCAAAAATTTCTAAAAACTACCTGGTAGCGTAGGTCACTCTAAAATCATGCCAGATTGAAATTAACCGTAAATTTGAATCCGATTTTCAGAAATTGAAAGTTCTGTCATGTCATGAGTCATTTTAGGAACGTTGACTCAGTCTCCGAAGATTTTTTTGCAAACCCAGATTTTGATGGAAAAAGTCGATATATGGTTGTTTTCGACCAGAAAATGCAGATGACCGTTTTTTATCACAAAATTGGGATGCAAGTGGAATTAATTGGCAAGGAAAAATACCAATTAGATCGATGGCTCGATAATAGAATTTATAGAAACCGGAATGAGTTGATTCAATGAGGATTGAATTTCAATTTAAGCCAAAAGCCTTCAAAATTCGTATGCCCCCCTTGCCCACAACCTATGGACCAACTCAAGACTTCTAGATGAAGCAATTGGTCTGGAAAATCTGAGGGGAAGCCAGCCATGGTGGAAGGACCCTTCAAGGAGACAAAAGGGATAGGAAGAGAGCACATGGGACCCTCCAAAGCAAGCTTGTCCCCCTCTCTCCCTCCTCTCTCCCATTGTTGACTAGCCCCCATTCCAGCTGTTGAAGCCTTCAAAAATTCCAGCAAACCGAGCTTCCCTCCTCCCTCCTCCGTCGTAACCACCTGCCGAGCCGCCAGACAGCCACCACGAGTCGTCGAGTCACCGTCACGCCTCGCAAGCCAGCCGCTCGTTCGTGCTCGTTGTCTCTCCTCTCCGCTTGTTGTCCAAGCACCTTTGTCTGTCCTAGTCGCTGCCTGAGGCTGTCGGACCATCGTACGCTGCCGTTCCACCGTCGTGAAGCCCCGCCTGGTCTCTGTTGTAGCCTTGCCATTCATCCCTGCTCATCTTCGCCTCAGCCAAGTCACTGACTAGCTTGTTCGACCAACCACAGAAGCGAACAACAATGGGTCTCCAAGCCACTATTTGACCCATTTTTGTGGCCTTCCAGACCTCGAAAGGTGCACCCGCTTTGGAGTTTCTCAACCCTCGCCTGCATCCCCGTCGTTTTGATCCGAACGGATCTTTAATCAAGTGAGTTTAACTTACTAATCTTCGCTTAGTAAGTTAATGACGTTTAAGGATTGATTAGTTTAGACTAAGTATTGATTAAGTGGGTAGTTAGAATAGATTAGCAATTTAATTGATCATTATTGCATGTTGAGTGGTTAGAGTAGTGTAATTGGAGCCTAGACAAGCTCTAATATTTATCTAGAGTGGTTCGGAAATTTTTGGGCCCGTCTCGGCTTTTAGTTAGGCTTTTCCCCTAAGTTGCTATTTTTGTTATTTAATAATTAATTTTCGTAATTATTTAATTAATTAATTATTTTCCAGAAATTAGACGGGATAGCTGGTGATTGGAATTTTATGTTGATTGTAGTGGTGTAATCTATTTATTTACAATTTTGGGAAATTATCACAAAATTTATTAATTCCAAAATATTTAATTAGAAAATCACCGGGCGTCGCTTTACGGCGCCATGTTTTTATTGATTATATAATTAGTGTGATTTCATAAAATAAAGATATTATATTTTTGGTAGAGGCCGACCATGTACCCACACATGATTATTTTTATTGGGTATGATAAAACTGGTGAAATAATCAATTGCGTAAAATGGTATACTATATCGGCTAGTATATCGGCTTAGAGTGAGCAAGATATACCCTTAGTATCGCATAGCTTTGGTGAGTAATTAAGTATCGCACAGCTTTGGCGAGCAATTAAGTATTGCACAGTTTTAGTGTGCAATTAAGTATCGGACAGCTTTGGTGAGCATTAGCCGTACACCATATCAGCCTGAGGGCTTAGATATATCAACTTAGAGGGAGCAGTATACGTGGTTGTCAACTTTTGGCGAGCATTTTTATCTATCTTCAACTTAGGGTGAGCAGTCCTGATTTGATAGGACCTTATAAATAGTATTAAGTGGTTTGACCGAGAAGTGATCATGATGACATGGAATCGACTGAGTCGATTGATCGATGACTCGATTTGATTTAATTGGATGATATGGTTTGTGAGTATTTGAATTAAACCGACTTGCGGGAAAGAGTGGAGGCACAAATAAGTCATCTGACTCGTGTTTGTGCTTGGGCAGCCCTTGGAGCGTATTTTTTTCCTAGTCGAGGCTTTGGGGGTTGAACTCACTGAGACGTCGTCTCACCCCGTTGTGGGATAACATTTTCAAGTCCTTAGATGGCAGCTCCTCCTGAGCATTTTGGACAGCCAAAGAATGTCACAGAATAGAAGTCTTACATTCCGCTGCATGAGAGCCCTAGGGGTTGGACCTATGAGCTGGTAAGGTCCATAGTCTGGGTCGATGCGGGTCTACCCAAAAAGGTACCTCACCGATACAGATCATGGTACCGCTAGACTCGGGATGGCCGAGAGAGGGTCCTATACCAGAATCTGAGATACCTCTGTATATGCTGGAGGTTGTTTTTGGGAAAGGCATAGCAGATCCTTCTGGAGGTTCGGTGGTAGACGCGGTAGACCCGGATCTTGAAGATCTCGGAAGTTCGGTGTACTCAGCTACAAGCTCAAATGTTAGTGAGGATGTGGAGCAATAGGAAGATTAGTAGCTGTTTGCAAAGCCCCCCTTGTTTTGTAGACTTTGCATCTATATATCGGTTTGGTTTGTATATGACTTGTTATGATATGTACATATAAGTGTGTTGTTGGTTTTCAAAATTGTGACATTACTTTCCTATCCCATCTTGTTGTTGTCTAGGGATTATTTATTTGCTTCCGCATGTACATTAAAATGAATGGGTTGGCGATGCGTCGTAGGACGTCGCTATTCAATCGACCGTAGAGGAATGAGCACGCGCTCAAAGGATCGGGGGCGTGACATCTTACTAGCTTATAATCGTGTAAAAGATCACGTGTTTACAATGACAGCAACACCTAAAACCTGATAGTGTGATCTATTATGTGATAGGATTGGTGTTTGTTGATTATAATTTGTCTTGTAGATTACTAGTACAATTCAGATCGTCTTGTGGTTGTTAGTGTGGATAACAGATGTAGGTTTGAAGGATAAAGTAAAATCACTTTATATTGTTATGTGCTCTTATTTCTCTCACTCTTACTTGTACTGGCACTCAACTCTTTCACAATATGTTTAAAATATTTGCTTGACCTAATCCTTAAAGAGTAGCTAACAGTTTCTGCATAACTATCAAAATATTTCATAACCCATTTACCCCTCTTTTATGTTGCATTGTTAGCCCCAGAAACGTGCATGTAAAATTTTGCTGTAGAATTGACGTGTTAAATAACAGGATGGGCCAAGGGATGATATTAAACAAGCGGATGATGTTCAATCCTTAGTAAAAGTTCGTTAAATTATTCAAGTATATTAACTTGGTAGGTCAATCGTAACTTGCCACCTAGCGTTTCCCTTTATCTGTTGTTGCAGTGTCCGAACGCTGAACTAATTTGATAGGACCCATTTATAATGTTTGATTTAAAAACTACGTGTATACTTACTAGAATTTTAGGTAAAGTAGAGTGATGTTTCTGAGGTCACGCTCAAACCAAGGGAAATGTACCTCAAAACATGTAATGATCTTGATAGTTGTCTTGTTAGTTCATGTGAGTTGAGATTTACAAGCATGTCATTATGCCAAACGGATTTATCTTTTAATATAAAGATGATCTCAGTAGCTCAAGATTAGACGTTATGTTATGAAAGGTCAAACCACATGAAGGCTAGGCAAAAGCTCATCCCTAAGCGGAAGCTTGATCACTTGGGCTTCCCCAATTTTCTATCTCATTGAGCCAAAAAAACAAAATAATAAAAAATAAATAAGGGTGCAAGGTCAAAAGATTTCAGTGGTCACAATTACATCGTTAATGATAGGAATTAACCGCACCTTCCGTAACAAGATTCAAAATGCAAATCCCCGAGAAATGCAGGGAAAAGTTTGTTTGTTTGTTCTTTTTAAATAAAAAAGATGCATTTCTAATGACAGGAAATTCCAACTCATCACTTATGTCCTATCACTGTTGACTTGGTGATCCACATTAGCTAAAAAACCTACGTGACCTAGTGCTCCACTTTCACGGGAGGTTTACATTGAGTCTAGATTTGGTGTTTTATCTAAGGGATCAAACAAGCTCTTAACTATTCGTTTTAGTGCTCTATCTCCTTAGGGGAAGTTGAATCCCTTCTACATCTTCTTGAAAGAGAAAGGTGGCCCTACATTTCAATACTCTATACCCTATTCAGTGTTTCCTCCAAGCGATCAAACAAGCTCTTAAACAATTTGTTTTAGTGTTCTATCCCCTTTGGGAAGTTGAATCCCTTGCACATCTTCTTGAAAGAGAGAGGTCGCCCTTGTATACAGAAAATCAGGTTCTCTAAACTCTAGATCATTGGAAATTCGAGCCCAAAATTATTGTACACTGTGACAACCCGACCAAGTTCATTCCATAAGGCTTAAACTCATTCTCAAATTGGAGGCAATTTTAATGACATAGTGTAACTTACTTATGCTATTTATAGTTATTATAAGCACTAGTTGAGCACGATCCATTATGCTCTAATAATGGTTATCTACTGAGAATTACAACTTTTGTGATCATCTAGATAATTAACTGACAATCATACATTCTTGTCAATCAATTATATTTCCAACACTCAGCTAAATCTTCAATAGCTGGCTGCCAATGACCTCCATCAACTAGTGAAGGCCCATTTTGATAACTCCTGCGTTATTCACTGTCCTTCGCTTCACTAGCGAGTTGCCGATCCCTTTTAATTTGTCGACTGTTTTATTCATAGATGACTTATTGTTTTGATCAAACTTTGCTTTTATAAACTAATATTTGCTACTTGTCGATAATATTTTTTATAATAACCAAAAGTTAATTATTTTTTAGTGTCAATTGATCCTAACCTAGAATTATTCTTGTTAATTCTTATACATCATGTTAAATTAGTTATTCAGTACATAAAATGCTTATAATGGACTTAAAGTAGGAAAAAGTTTTGCTAAGGAAAAATCCAAAACATTTGCTCGTTATCTTGTGTGTGGTCCATACACTTTTTGTTGTTACAAAAAATCAGGTCCTACAATTTACCAACAGCTTTTGTAGATGCAGTCTTGTGGTGGGAAATATTTTGTTTTGTTTCGTTTGTTTTGTTCGGTGGTTACGGTATTCGGTGCAATAGCTAAAACTCAAGCAGATTGGATAAAACTTATATTATATTAATTTTTTTTATCTGACCTATCATTTATCTATTTTACAAATTACTGCATGTGTCATGTGCTGTGAATAGGTTGCGAATGATTTTTACTTTTTTATTATTTTAACTTTTCAAATCTTGCCCTGCACATATTTTGATTTTGTTTTATAGTTAAGCATCTTAAATTTTCACAATATGCAATTGTTAACAAATAAGTAGCTTGTAAAATTTTTCCAATTTTTAAATATTTGAATAATATTCTAGATTCTGACAAAAAGAGTAAAAAGGTTGTTTTTATAAGTCTAAACAAACAATTGATCGATTATAACTCAGATCTCTTGAATTGTAATTCATACGGAATTAGAAAGAACGATGGGTTATTTTTATTTTTTATTTTTACTTATGAGTCTCACATTTTATTTTTAATCTAATAAAAAAAACTTGAACCATTTTAAAATATGCTAAGTAATGACTTCGTCAGATGTCAAAAGCCTCAAATTTTTTATTTATTACGATGCCTTATATTCTAACTTAGAAATAAAAATAAAATGAATCTATCAAATACATTGAATTTATACAATATGGTAGGAGAATATAATAAGTGTTATATTTAAAAAGTGTTTATTAACCACTGGGGGTTCGCCCCAGTGGCCACCCTTCCAACTTGGAAGGGGGAGGTTGGGGGTTCAAATCTCCACATTCTCAGGGGGGATTGGGGTGGAGACGATTTCATTTCAGGAGTGGGTTTCGACTCCCACGCCCTGCAATGAGGCAATGGCAAAAGTTTGAGAGTGAGTGTTAGAGTAGGATTAGCGTAGGACCGACCAAAAAAAAAGTGTTTATTAATTTCTTGACTTGAAAAATAAATCGTTAAATTTCAAACCACTCAATTACGTCTTGCACCATCCCTGCTAACTAGTTCAAAATTCAAAACTCTTTGAACTATTCAGATAGTCAAACAAGCTGAAAACAGTGGATTTTAGGGATTAGCACCGAAAGTCTTAAATTTGTCATAAAAGTGCAATTAAATACCCAAAATTTATAAAAAGTGCAACTAAATTATACAATTTATTAAATTAGTGCAATTAAGTCCTCCCATTTACTCCATCCAATTTGATTAATGGAAAATACTACTGTGGGTTTTCGTTTTATTTTCTTTTTCCTAATAATGATAACGTGGCTAAAACAAGAATCATAAGACTGAAACGATATTATTTTGGCTAAATCTAATTTTTAATGTAATTTTTATTTAAATTAAAAGTAAAAAGAAAAAGAAAAAGAAAAAGAAAAAGGATTTGGAATTTGTTGTTGCCGCCCCATCATTGCTTGCAGGCCCTTCCCCACATCTGAGCAAGTGTCCCTAATTTAGATTTGGACCAAAACAATATCGTTTTTTTCTTGGGATTAGAAATATATTTTAGAATTTGACCAAAAAAAGTTAACGGAAGCGTAATTTAAAATATATTTCTAATCTATCTAATACCAAGAAATATAGTTAACGGAAGCTTAATTCTAAACAAAGAATTGACAAAAAAAAATTAAGCTCCCGTTAACTATATTTCTTGGGATTAGAAATATATTTTAGATTTTGACAAAAAAAAAGTTACTTCTATAATTCTAAACAAAGAATTGATCATTTATAGCCGACATCTCTTGGTTTTTTTTATTTCTTTGGGGGGAATTTCATGTGGAACTAAAATGAATTATGACTTTTATATTTAATATTTCACTTGCGAGTCTCACATTTTATTTTTATCTAACTCAAAATACTTGCACCCTTTTGAAATATGCTAATTAATGAATTCATTAGACGTCAAACGAATTAAGTTCAGGTTTATTGCGAGTGGCTTAATATTCTAACTTAGAAGTAAACTAGATCTATCTAATACATTGAACTTTATAACATCATAGGGGTATGTACTAGCGATTATATTTAAAAGTTGTTTATTAATTTCGTAACCTGAAATGTAAATCACTAAAAGTTGTTTTCTAAACCAATAAAGTTGGTGGAGTGTTTCAATTTTGTCAACCTGAGGTATTATTAAGCTTGCTAGAAAGACGGTACAGTTATTTTCAATCAATAATGGTGGGATTGTGATCACGATAAAAATCGAAAGAAGAACAGTACGAAGAGTTTTGGAAATCATAAAGTATCTTCATACAATTAAAATGATCGATACTTTTCATGTATTATGAAATATTTGGGAAAATTTTAAATAAGAGTATCAAAATACTCTCATTTTTTCAAATAAGGGCCAAATGTGAATTTTGCCTTAAATAAGAGCCTAAAGTGGCCATAGTTGTTTCAAATAAAGACCTAAAATGCCCAAGATGGTTTCAAATACAGGCCTGACCTCACTAGTTGCCGACTAAATATTCCAAATAGTCAATGGCATTTTCGTCTAATTGTAATTTTAATTTTAAATCAATTTTATTCTTTTCATTTCCTTTTTCACTTTTTTTTTTTTTTTTTTGGCCCGAATAGGGCTAGCAATTGTCGGCAAGGTTGGTCATCAATAAGGGTGGGCGAGGGCCTACCAACCCTCGCCAACTACGAGCGAGGTCAGCCTCACCAAATCTAGCTATAGTCGGCCTTGCCTGGGGCCAACAAGGGCTTGGTGACCCTCGTCGACCACTAGTGAGGGTGGCCTCACCTAGGGCAAGGGTCGCCTTGCTTGCCTCGCCCAGGCAAGGCAGTCCCTCGCTAGTCATAGGCCAGGTGATCCTCACGTAGATCTAGTGAGGGGTTGACCTTGCCGATGGTTGTGAGGGTGACCTTACCCAGGGCGAAGGTCACCTCGTCTAAACAAGGCCATCTCTCGCTAGCTACTAGCGAGGGCCGACCTCATTGATGAATGGGAGGGTGACCTCACTTAGCCCTTTATGGCATCACCAGTGGCCAACGAACCATCAATGAAAGAAATAAAGCTAGAAAAAGGAAAAAAGAAAAAAGAAAAAAAAAGGAAAAAAAATCAAAAAGAAGGTAAATTACTAAAATGTCCATGACCAGCTTAAAAATTAAGTATTTATTTGAAATAGACATAGTTATTTCAAGCTCTTATTTGAAACAAAATCTATTTCAGGCGCAAAAGTGAGATCTTCCCGGCATCACCAGTGGCCAACGAACCATCAATGAAAGAAATAAAGCTAGAAAAAGGAAAAAAAAGGAAAAAAAAAATCAAAAAGAAGGTAAATTACTAAAATGTCCATGACCAGCTTAAAAATTAAGTATTTATTTGAAATAGACATAGTTATTTCAAGCTCTTATTTGAAACAAAATCTATTTCAGGCGCAAAAGTGAGATCTTCCTGGCTAAGGGGTATTCTCTTCTGTGCAATAGAATTATACAAGCTCTTGGATTCCAAGAAGAGTGTCTCCTAGTTCAGTATCTAAGAGTCCCCATCATTACCTCTCGGCTTGGGAAGGCAGACTATGTCTCCCTTGTTAACCGCATCACGGCAAGGGTTCAATCCTGGGCTCAACGCTTCCTTTCTTTCGTAGGCCAGCTCCAGTTGATCAGGTCAGTCCTGCACTCGATCCAAGCTTATTGGGCTAGTGTATCTATGTTACGGAGAGCTATGCTAGATCGTATCGAACAGATTCTTAGACAATTCCTCTAGAAGGGCTCGAGCCTGGATTCTGGAGGTGCCAAGGTTTCTTGGAATGATGTCTGCCTTCCAAAAGAGGAAGGAGGTCTCGGTATTCGTAGGTTGCAACTGTAACAATGCTGCCATGCTCAAGCACATCTAAATCATTTTCACTGATAAGGAGTCCCTATGGTGTAAATGGATACATTCGACATTTTTAAAAAGGAAGAACTTTTGGATTGCAAAGATGCCCATCGTTTGTTATTGGGCTTGGAAGTAGATTCTTCAACTTAGGAGGGAGTTTTGGCAATTCTTCTAGTGGAGGGTTGGGGATGGCCTTTCTGTGTCCCTTTGGTTCAACCATTGGCACCCCAGAGGCCCCCTTAACTTGTTTTTTTTTTTCGAACTCTCTCATTTATAGCTTGGGTTTATCCAGGCTTGCTAAGGTTGCAGATCTCTGCTCCAGTTCTGGAGATTCCCTTAGGATAGTCCTGGAATCTTGGGGGACTCCTCTCCCTAGTTTATCTCAAAACCCAGATAGGTTGTACTGGTTGAAGAATTCTTCATGCTTGTTCTCGGTAGCTTCTGCAAGGGAAATCATTAGACCAAAGAAAGCCCTAGTGCCTTGGAGATCCTTTATCTGGAGCAGCACCATCGTCCCGCGGTATCAATTTAACTTATGGCTTTTTGTCAAGAAGCATCTTCCCACTCAGGCGCTCCTTCTTTCCTATGGGAGAATTGAGAATGCGGTTTGTGCTTTTTGCAATACATCGCCTGATTCTATCAATCACCTTTTCTTTGGTTGCCGCATCACTGCTAGGCTTGCGTTCTTTTGGGCCGCGAGGTGCAACCTTCCGTGGAGGAACAGGTCTTGGTCGGAGAACCTTCAATGGGCGTTGAGGTTTACCTCTAGCAAGGACTTCCATCATAGCATTGATCGGTTTTCCTTTGGCGTGCTATGCCACTTGATTTGGAAAAAGAGGAACAACATCCTCTTCAAGGATGAAACTCTAGCGGTTTCGGCTCTGAAGAATCACCTTATTAAAGTGGTCAAGGACAAGGCCTTGACATTTGCCAATGTTGATGATACTCTTAGGAATAGGAGATTGCAATGCAATTGGAGTCTCGACCCATCTATCTTTTCTGCTGTGGCAACGGACAGTCCCTCTTGACCCAGGCGTGCGTCCGCTCTGGGTGCTGCCAAGCTACTTGGGATTAGGCGGGCTGTTTCACTGGTGTGAGGGAGGGCTCCTTTAGTTTGATCTTCCCAAGTGATGTTGTCCTTGTCGCTTCTCCAGGTGTTGGTGCTACTGCTTGGGTGGGCATTGCCGGATGGGCAGTTGGTTGGCTGGTGTCTCTCGGCCGTGCTGTGTGGTGTTGCCATCTGTGCCGATTTGGCTGTTTTTGGTGTTTGTTTCATGTTTTGTTTGTTGTATTGTTGGTCGCCTTTGTTTTGGCTTCCTTGTCTTTTGCCGTTGTTTGGCTGCAATTGGCTGCAATCTTACGATTCGGCACCCTTCCACTCGCTACGATTTTTGTTCGTGTTGAGTGCAAGTTTTTGGAGTCATTTCCTCTTGTGTATAGTTGGTTTTAGCTCAATATAATTCTTAACTTCATCAAAAAAAAAAAAAATCTATTTCAGGCCCTTGTTTGAAATAAGGTATACTTCGTGCCCTTATTTGAGAAAATGAAAACACGTTAGGCCCTTATTTGGAATTTTTCCATTATAAATTAACTTAATATTTTTACAAATGTTTGAGTGCTTAAGGCAAAAATGGTATCACATATAAAAGAATCACATTTGCATGTGATAACAAAACAAATTTTAAGATGTTTTTCTTTTTAGTTTCGACGGGCAAAATATCGTAAATTAAAAAATGATTAAAATGTATTAAACATTTGTATAATGTAGTAAAGTTTGAAAAACCGGTATTCTACGATGTTTTATGCTTGATTGCGGTGAAATGAGTTACGGCCTTTTTTAATATGCCCATAAAAAAAATATAAAAAAAATTCCTGTTTGGCATCTTGCACTTGACTACTCTATAATGTCAACAAGATTTTGACACACGGTAACACAATAAATCATCCTAAATTGGATAATAAGCTATCCATGCTTACATATGATTAATCTAGTAATTTGAAAGGGGACATCCAACCGTTGTAAATAATGCAATATAAGTTGATGAATTACACATTATTTACACTATTCTTTTGTCTTTTGAGAAACGTCATGTAGTTTTTTTAATACAAATTTCATGTATTATAATTCATTTCACACTTGAAATTGGCTAGGTGGACCCTCACTGGCCCTCACCTGTGGTAGGTTGTGAAGGTCAGGCGATCGGCCGGTGACCGACCAAGGAAAAACGGAAGAAAGAAGAAACAAAGAAAGAAACGAAAAAGGAAAAAGAATTTTATAAAAATATAAAAATTCAGAAAAATTGAAAAATGTGAAAAAAATGTTTATATTATCGCTGACCATATTACATAAGACGGATGACATCCACATCAATGATTTATAGCCAAAATTGATTACTAGGACTATATTAGTAAATGATCAAAAAAAGTAAGACTAAATTGGCCAATTAAAAAGTTTATGATTAAATTGACATATTTATAATATGATTATGACTCTCTTTTTTTGTAATTATCCCTAATTATTTGAAAAGGGACATCCATCCTTTGTAAATAACGCAATACAAGTTGTCGAGTTACACATTAATTATACACTTTTTAGAAACCCCACTTAGTTTTTCTTGATACAAAGTTCATGTATTATCAAATTACCTAATTTCAAATAATGGAGGAGAAGGTTCCGTCGCTCCAAAAGCAATGGAGCCAATGTTACTTTCTCATTTACCATGCATTTTACAGAAGCTTAACTTTTTCTTTTTCAATTTGGAAGAGAGTGCTTCTTCCGCCATGCCACCCCTACGTAGGTTTATTCTCCTAATTTCGACTGATTTCCTTTTGAGGACCAATAGTAACCGTAAAGCACCATTAATTTTATTTTTTTACTTTTTCTTTTCTCTTTCTTTTTATGTTTTCCTTGCATTTGAATGGAAGTCCAAAATAACAATTGAAGGTCCTAAAACTTCGAGAGCCTCTTGATTTCAACAATTTCGTTTCAGGAAAAATGATACACATGATCTTTCAACTTTAGTCCAAATGCAATATCACTCATAAACTTTTAATCTATTCAATATAATCTTTAAATTTTACCCCAACATACAATGTCATTTCTGAACTTTTAATTTGTCCAATGTGATTATTAGACTTTTGGTATATATTTAATTTAGTCCTTAACTATATGAAAATGGTAAATGGTATCCTTTCATTAAATATTTCATATAATCTAAGGAATAAATTAAATATGTAGCAAAAGTTCATGGCCCATATTAAATAAATTAAAACTTTAAAAATATATTATACTTCAGATTAAAAGTTCAAGAATCACATTAATAAATTAAAAATTCAAGAATGACATTGCATATTAAGCCAAAGTTCATGAATTATTTTTGCAATTATCCCTTGATAATAGTATGTTCAATCAATGGGAAGGACATGTGGAATTTGTTGTGCGAGAAAATAAAAGGATCGGAGATAAACGACACCAATATACAAGAAAAACTCCTAGTTTATTATTATTATTTTTTGTATAAAGCAATTTAAGTATCTCCTCTGTCCCATATTTAATTTTATAATTCCAATAAACATCAATAAGATGCATTAGCTAGTAATATATATTAGTTGAATAACACGTAAGTACTCGACTTTCAGAATGAGATTACAAAATGGGCACTAAAGAGAGAATGCCCTTTCTTGTAACTAAAACATAGTGAAGAAAGCAAATATTAGCAACATTTTCAATCTTCTTATTCCGTTCCTTGTTTTTATTCTCCATATGGTTATGGCGAGAAATTACTCTCTCTACTTAAATTTGGCATAACACAAATTGGAATACTCCACCAACTTTAATCATCCACAAACTCTTGCAATCGGAGCATTTAGGGGCAATCTCCCACTAACCTCATCCCCACCAACACTATTCCTTTGGGACTTCAACTTGGCATCGTCCAAATAATGTTGGTACACATAAGAAACGAAACCCCAAATAGCCAAGATCATAGCCATCACCTTGACAACGAAACCCCAAATAGCCAAGATCATAGCCATCACCTTGACCCCATCCATCCTCTCCCCAAAGAACACGGCTGCGAGAATGGGCACAATTGGCAACCCCACTGCACTAATAGAGTTCGAGAACAAAGATGACACATCTAAAATCAAACCCATCGTGCCGATCGTGAAAACTTGCCAAGCAATTGCTATCCCGACCAAGTTCATCACATAGCTCACCTTCCCAAGCTCATACCCATCCATCTCTCTCCCTAAATGCTCCCACTCACCACTCCCAAACAATCCCACCACTATAACCGCACTAGCCACTAAACATTGGCACACAAGCATGTCCAAAACTGCCCTAAATGTCTCCTTCCTGATGATCCTCCGAAAACAAAGTTGGGTCAAGGACAGTAAAAGACCAGAACCAGCTGATGCCCCGATGGTGCACACAAACCCCAGAACATATTTTGCTTTGGAGACCCTCTTGGGGTTTTGTGAATTTGATTGGAACACAAGGAGGGTTGAGGAGATTGTGAGGAGGACTAGGGAGTTGGTGATGCAGGGGGTGAACTTTTGGGCATTTAGGAAGGAGGAGAAGAGGGCATTGAAGGCCAATTGGGAAGAGCAAACGAGGGAGTAGGTTGAGACAGGGAGGTACAAGAGACCAAGTGAGTATAAATAGCAATCTAGGGCCAAAATTATGCCTATAGGGAGGTACACAAAAGCAAGTCTCTTGAGAAAGAATGATTGGGATTGAGATTGAGCTTGTGGGAGCGGGTGTGCTTCGATGTGGAGGCTACTGGGGTTTCTAGATGTGGGGATGACGTAGAGCAGGAGGAGGATTGGGAAGCCAACTAGCGGGACAAGTGTTGCAAGCCACTTGCTGTTGCCTCCTTTGTAATAGTAGAGCGTCCCAAGGAGTGTGCCCACCGATTGGCCAGAAAGCACAAAGAATGAGCAGAGAGCCACTCTAATCCACCACCAGAAGTTCTAGGGTCTAGGGGTTTTTTTTTTTTTTGGTCGAAACTGCTGAAATATTATATTAGAGAAGATAAACATCCAAATGCTAAAGCATCACCGTACACTATATCTTGCAACATAAAAGGAGGGTAAAGGTTCCAATTGCGGACCGGGCCGTGGTTCCGGTGGGCTTTTGCGGCCCAATCTGCAGCTGCATTCGCTTGTCTGCAGCAGTGCTTGAGAGAGAGATTAGGGCACTGGGATAGCAGTTCTTCGACTTCAGCGAAGAGGAGGCGTTCCGTCCATGGTGGCGGCTTCTTCTCTGCAACCATCTCCACCAACTGTAGGCAGTCCGATTCCACTATTAGTCATTCCTGGTGACGCCCATGCTGGATTAGATGTTGAATCGAAAATATCAGAGCATAAAGCTCCGCCTGGAAAGCCGATTGAGCTGAGAAGCTTCGGGTAAAAACATCAGTGAGAATTCCTTTGTGATTTCTGCAGATACAAGCCATTGAGCCTTGCAAACCCTCTAATTGAAAAGCACCATCAATATTTCATTTTAAACTGCCTTTGTCAGGAGGTTTCCATCGCTGATTTGGGCTGAGGGATGAGATTGGAAAGCGGTGAGGAGTTGGGTCGACAACCTTATAGATCCGGCTCTGTGCAAGGGCATCCTCCACTGCTTGGATGGGGTCTGGACTCTGGTTTCTGAAGATGAAATTGTTGCGCTGACGCCAGATCTGCCACAACAAATTGGCGATCACCTCAAATTCATGGAAAGCCTTCGAATCAGTGGCTCTGGCTGCGACCCAAGCATCAAAACGCTGCACTGAAGTAGGTAAGATCTGAACCCTGATATGAGGATGAGTCCATATCTTGCTAGTCCACGTGCAAAAGAAAAATAGATGTTCTACAGTCTCTGGCATGTTTTGAGTGCATAGGCTGCAGACAGGAATGGGTGAGATGTGTCTGTGAAAAAGGTTTGCTTTAGTAGCAAGGGCATTCTGACAAGCTAACCACATAAACACTCGAATTTTAGGAGCGGTTTTCATATGCCAAATCGTTCGCCATAACTTAATGGGGTTCTGATAAGAAGTTGAAGGCACATTGAGTTGGGTATTTAGGTGTGAAGACAAAAGATGGTAACTGCTTTTTACTGAATAAACACCAGAGGAGTTAGCAGTCCATACCAGTTGGTCAGTAAGAAGTAAAGGATTAATAGGAATTTTTAAAATCTCTTCACTGACCTGAGAGTCAAATAGATTGGATATAAGAGTTGAATTCCATGTGTGATGTGAGTTATCAATGAGATCAGCCACTAAAACCGGTTCGCCTTGAGCAACTGTGCCTCCTAATGTGCCCATAGGTAGCCAATTGTCTTCTCTTATATTAATTTTGGAGCCATCCCCAACTAACCATCGAAGTCGTGGAAGAATGGCTTCTCTTCCTTTTAAAATACTACGCCAACCCCATGAAGTACGATTTCTGCTTGTGCACACCGAAATGATGAATTCCTGAAATACAATCCCTTGAAAAGCTGACTCCATAGAGCGTTAGGTTGTTGAAACAGACGCCAAGCTTGCTTACCAAGCATTGCTTTGATGAAACTGACAAGGTCTCTAAATCCCATTCCTCCATAGTCTTTTGAGAGTTTTAAAGATGTCCAATTTTGCCAATGAATTCCTGTTTTGCCATTATTATTGCTCCACCAAAACACCGATATCTTTTTTCTATTAATGCGCATAAAGACGGGGAGCTTGAAGATCGACATGGCATGCGAGGTAATGCCTGTATAATAGATTTCAAAAGGATTTCCTTTCCACTCTTCGATAACAGTCGTTCCTTCTAGCCATCTAATTTGGCATTTACTTTGGCCAAAATCCAGGAAAACATCTCCCGTTTCGATCGCCCCCAATCTGAAGGGATACCCAGGTACTTCCCATAACGATTCATCACAGGCATTCTGAATTCACTTGCTATATTTTGTTGTAGAGACAATGGGCAGTTTTTGCTGAAATACAAACCAGACTTATTCCTATTTATAATCTGGCCCGTAGCTAAACAATACTGGTTTAGAATATTGGCAAGGTTTTGGCCTTCAGAGACTGTTCCTTTTAGGAAGAAAACAGAGTCATTAGCGAAGAATAGATGGGATAAAGTGGGGCATGCTCTATTGAACTTAATTCCTTGTAAATGACCCATTTCCACAGCTTGAGTAATGAGAGTTGAGAGCGCATTTGCGAGTAAAATAAAAATATATGGGGATAGGGGATCACCTTGTCTAAGTCCTCGAGATAGTTGGAAATAAGCAAGCTGTTCCCCATTGAAACAAACACTTAGGGAAGTCGTTGTAATGCAAGCCATTACCAACTGAACCCATCTGTCATTGAAACCTAGCTGCAGCATGTAGGCTTGGAGGAAATCCCATTCAACCCTGTCATACGCTTTTTGCATATCAGTTTTTAAAAGAAGGTTGAACTTTTTCTTGCTCTTGCACACTTTAAACTGATGAAGCACTTCTTGAACCACCATTATGTTGTCCTGTATCTGCCTGTCCTTAACAAATGCTGCCTGTTCTTTGGATATCAAATTAGGAAGCAAGGTTTAAGTCTATTGGCCATAACTTTGGAAATGATTTTGTAAGCGAAATTACAAAGACTTATTGGTCTGTACTGATCAATGCTTTATGGATGATGAACCTTAGGAACCAACACAATTATCGTTTTGTTTAGAGAGCGAGGCATGATACCTGAAGTGAAGAAGTCTCGAATTGTTTTAATGACATCTGCTTTGATAATTTCCCAGTGCTGCTGAAAGAAGAGTCCATTAAGACCATCGGGCCCTGGAGCCTTTGAAGCACCCAGCTGAAAAGTTGCCTGGTATACCTCCTCTTCCGTTACTGTTCTCAGCAAATGATCATTTATGTCTGTAGTTACAACTTCAGGGTATTGATTTAAAAAGGGGCCAAAGTCGCGATAGCCGACTGACTTATATAAATTGGAAAAGAAACCCAATGTTAGCTCCTTTAATTGTTCTGGCTCCCTTATCCAGTGCTGGAGTTCATCTTTTAACAGACAGATTATGTTTCTTTGTCTTCGTTGTACAGTACTGGCGTGGAAAAATTTGGAATTTTTATCCCCCCACCGTAGCCAGTTGATGCGAGATCGCATAGCCCAGAACTGCTCCTCTTGCTGCCAGATTTGTTGAATTTCGTCTCGGATCGAATGGGCCAGCTCTTTATCATCACTCTGATAATATTTTCTGTTCATGATAGTCTGTAGCTAGTGTTGTAAATGAACTATACGAAGATGACCGTTACTGAACTTTGATTTACTCCAGCTTGCTAATTCATGAGAAACTGCCTGCAATTTTGCCACCAGAGTGGTTTTGTCTGCACTGGATATATTCCACGAATTTTGAATTATTTATTTGCATTGTTGATCTTGGTTCCAGAAAGCTTCATAAGTAAAAGTCTTCTTTCGCTTGACAGGACTTGTAGATGTGGTTAGCAAAAGAGGGCAGTGATCCGAACCTAAAGCAGGAAGGGCTAGCACTTCTGCAGTAGGATACAACAATCGCCATTCCAAAGAGCAAAAGACTCGATCCAATCTCTCCTTTACCAGGTCAGCCCCTGTTCTGTTATTAGACCCGGTAAATTCACACCCTTTGCTTTCCAACTCTAGTAAAGAGCAAGCACTAATCACTGCTCGAAAGGATGCTAGGCGAGAGTACATAGCTGGTCTCTTATCCACTTTTTCCCAGGGGTAGAGGATTTCATTAAAGTCCCCCACGCACACCCAAGGAAAGGTATTTACAGCACTGATCTCCCTGAGTCTATCCTAAAGCTCTTGTCTAGCCCTATAAGTAGAAGGAGCATGCAAACATGTGATATGCATAGAAGTAGCTGCAGATATATCATAGCAAAGCAGATCAAAATAATTCTCCGCTGACTTCAAAATAGATAAAGCATAAAGCTCAGTCCAAAAAATAGCTAGACCACTAGCCAGGCCCACTGGATCCCTTATCAAGGAGTGTGGAAAATGAAACCGACGCTGTAATCTACTTAAAACTGAAGCTACATTCTTAGTTTCCATTAAGAAAACTATTTCGGGCTTTTCTTTGGCCAAAACGGCCTTTAGGGCTTGAACTGTCAGTGGGTTGCCCAACCCCTGACAATTCCAACATAGGAGTTTCATTTGAGATGCGGTGGCTGTTTGGGGCCAGCCGCCAATGCCCAATGTGCTGTCTCATTTGCAGCATAAACAGGGGTGTCCATGAGTTGAGTCTCATCCAGATCTGATGAGTAGCCAGCTCTAGTATCATACGGATAGTATCTCTTTTGTTTCTTGCCTGATCCCGTAGCGTTATTCGTTTTCAGAATTTTTGGCTTTTTTTGCTTAGGAATCTCCAGGGAAGGAGTCTGAACACTCTTCAATTTTGCCATTGCGGGTACCAGGTCAGTAATCCTTGGAGCGGGATTAACTATTTCCATCATAGAGGAGGATCTTGAGGGGATGATGGGGGTCGTTGCTTGAGCTGCTAAATCTGGCACAATGGGAGGCAGGGCTAGGATTGGCAATTGCATGGCAGGGGGAGTTTCAGGTATAGCTTCATCCATCTGCTCCATAGATTCCTGAGGATTATAGAACGTGTCCCAATACGGGCTATGTTGTCGAACCTCCGCACGTAACCAGTGACCATAGGCGAGTTTCGATAAACCATCGTGTTTGTCTTCCTCATAAGGATATTCTTTACAAGCTATCGCATAGTGTCCTAGCTTCCCGCACGAATAGCAGAAATGTGAGAGTCGCTCATAGCGAAAATCTAACCATAATGTCTTTCCTTCAATACGAATTAGCTTCCCCGTCCTTAAAGGTTCTTTCAAATCAAGTTGTATGCGGACCCTCCCAGAAGTATCTGGTTTAACTTCAATTACACGACCTACCTGCTTAACTGCCTTACGCAGAATGTGTTCTGTGTTCCACTCCAGAGGTAATCCTATGACATGCATCCAGAAGGCACAGTGGGAGAACTCATAGCAGTGTAATGGCGTATTAGGTCGCCATGGTTGGAAATGAAACAAATGTCTTGAGAACATCCACGGACTCCCTGCAAGTACTCTCTGTTTTTCTATTTCTAACCGAAATTTGACTATATACAAGCCACCATCACAAAGGGAAATATCAACGTGGTCTAAACGACATGCTTTCTTCATTGCAATTTGGAAAGCAGGAAGATTGACAGCAGGATTGGTAAAAATATTACCCACCAGGATGAGGCGACACTCTTTCAGCTTGTCTGTGGAAGGTACATCATCCCAAACTTCCAATTCTTGTTCTGAGCATAGTCGTCCCAGTCTTTGACACAGCGCAGCAATGCGCGAGGAGCTGTCTTGCTCTTCTGTTGCCATAAAGCTTACAAGTACGCAAAACCCTGTGCAGAATTAAGACCCAGGTGTTGCATGTCCAGAATTGAAGACCGACAGCGCTATACAGGCAAATTCAACCTAGACAAGATGAACTAAAGCCATAAGGAGATGGGAGAAACTCGGGACAGGGAGAAAGAAGGCCTCGATGATTCAGTGGACCCAAAAAACTTCACATGCAAGCCACTCCGAGGAATAGGAAGGATTACTGAAAGGAAAAGGAGGTATCGGCGGAAGAGCGATGGAGATTAGAAGGAAGAAATGAAGCCGAACGGGAAGTGCAGATTGAGCATGAAAGGAGAGAAGAAATTACAGAGGAGGAAGAGCTCGAGCATATCGCGAGAGGAAACTCTAACATAGGCGAGAGGAAACTTCATTCCCACGGAAGGGGAAACTTTGTTTTTGCCAAGCCTTTAAGTTTGAATTGCGAAAGGGGGTCTATTGATTATTGTTGCCTGATTGTTGGTAATGATGCTTGTGGGGTGGGATGAATTCTCTCCTTTGTTTTCTGCATCCCCTGGTCATAAATTGAGCAGCAATTCAATTAAGAATTTTAATTTGTAAGAGAAAAAGAAGATGAATGGCACATAAATGGAATTGAGGTCCAAATAAATTTAATGACTAAGTGACATTAAATCAAAACGCGTGACTCTTCCGTCTATAGCCAGGTTCATTATTTGATGAGCACATTACATCTTACATCAAACGTATTAATTTATTAATCATATACTAATATATGAGCAAGCAAAGTAACATGGATCAAAACTCAGTATTTTTTGGGGAAAATAGCTAGGATGTAGACCTTTTAATTTTGGGAGAACATGTAGGATCGACAAATGCAATGCCATCTTTACTAGATTCACCACGACGTGTCTATAGAGTCTCATGTGGGACCCTAACCAAGTCCATCTCCAATTATCAGTGATGTCCACCAACGTTGGCAATCTTGGGTGTTTACTTTGCCCACCACAAAGAGTTTTCATCGGCATTATAATTGTAATTGATTACGAGCTTTCTCGTCAAATGCCAACCATATGTATCTACCAAAATTCAGATCGTTGCCAAATAAAGTGAAAGCATATATACTATATTGTAGACATGTGTATGTACTATGTATTTATGTAAAAATTACTTATAGTTGGAAATAAATATAGTAGCGAGGATATATAGTTCAACCCTAGTGAAATAATATAATAAAGATTACTTATACGAATAACTCAATTTTATTGGCCACGCCACCCCAAATTTAGGGGCTTTGGTATAAGAACCTTCTTTGTGAAAAAAGATGGCATTTGCTGCGGAAATGATGATGCAAAGGAAAACACTTCCCCAAAATACTTTCTAATCGGTTGGCAGAGCTAACATAAAAAAAGGGTATTTATCAAATTAACATATTGAATATTGATCGTTAATAAGACTATGATGTTAATCTTAGTTCCATCCATTTAGACTAAAATAATGGACAAATGATTATGTGTCAATTCAATTTGACGTACTTTCAATTTAGACATATTGTAACTTTAAAATTGTCAATCATGCATGGTTCTAACTCTTTTAAATGGGTTTAAATTTTTACTCAACGATGAGAAAGCCCGCCTTAATTCTATAAATCTCAAACCATGAAATTTCTAGTGGAAATCATAGATACGTAAGACTCAAGTCTAGACCCATGAAAATGGCCCAAAAATAAATTTATATTAATGTTGTCCAAAATCAAATCACTACCATGGCCTACCCATAATAGACCATGTATAATTTTCTTGAACTGATATAGAAGTTGAGGTTCGTCGGCAATAATAGTCTGAAAACTTGTCACTTCCTATCAATTTTTGAGTTAAATCATGTTGGGTCGACTCATTTATTGAAAATAATTTATTCGGAACTTCATACAAAATATTAGCAAAAGGGAAAGAAAAGATAAGATATAAAAGAAAGATTGGTTCGTTGGACAACCTACCTAAGACCCATCCCCAACAGCTAGAGATCTGTTGCATCGAAAACTAAAAACAATGAAACAATATAGTGGGCACACATGGTTGATAAAAGGCACTTTTGAATTTTGGCTTGTCCAGGCGAACAAGCAGAAGCTAAAGAAGTCCTAGGATTCATCAGAAGTCCAGGAGTAGGAGCTCATGGTGTTGAAAGGATTAGCTTGTTCAAATTTTCAGATATTAATTCTTCAAGAGTTGCAAGAGTTGTACTTACCCACGATGTGGAGTTGCAGTTCCTGAGGACGATGATGAGCTAACTCTCCCATATCGGTGAGAAGAGAGACAACCTAGAAGAGAGCGATAAGATATTATAGAAGCTGAGAGAGGGTTAAAGCAGAAACCAACGAGAGATGACAGAAGAGGAGGAGGTTTATGTATCCGTGATATATATCTTATTTCGTCAAGGAAAAATGATATTAATTAGTCAAAGGGAAAATGAAACACGTATCTCCTTTACTGCTAGTCGCTTTCTATGGAAACATACCCAGCTTCCAAATCGTTAGGTGAAACATTGAAGCTGCACATGCACTGTGATTAACTTATGGTAGAAACCCTCTATAGTTAAAGAATAACTGCACCATGTCAACATTGTGAAGTTAACCCATAATACCCTAAATGGGCTACGTTTGGTAGTCCGAATGTTATCTTATCTGGTGTTTGATGATGTCTTTCAAACCAGATATATTTGGATAAAATGCTAGATAATAAAGTCAGAATAAGAGTGGGATAACCCAAATTGGATGTAAAAAAAAATCTTTAAAATAAATTTACAAACACTGTTATCTTCCAAGATGGAGTGATGGAATGACGCATCTAGCAAACAACAGTGACCAACCAACAATTCTTGACGCACTTGCATATGTCTCTCTACTCTCTAATTGCTCCACCAAGGAATCCTCAATTGTTCTTAACTTGCTTGTGTTCGCATCAAACGATTGCAATTTTGAACTCCATGCGGTTCAATTACCCAAAATGGAGAATCTATTGAAACCGACCTTCTCTCCGGAATGACCCTCTTCTCCTCCACCAGACTCAATTAACCGTTATGAAGGTTCACATTGTCAATCTCCTTTGATAAATTGTCCTATTAGTTTTCCCCGACTCAACCTCGTCCTATGCTCCTCCATTATTGTTTTCACCATCGCTGCTGATAGCCCCCACCATGCGATTGTAGCAAACAAACATTTTCCTTTTTCGTGGTAATTTCCATTTGCATTTATATGGACAACTTTAGATGTCAAGTATCATAAAATTTGCATATTAGTTATAGAGTCAAATAAAATTTCAAAATAAATATTATATAAGGTTCATAAGTATTTCATAACCATATTAAAGAACAATAAAAAGTAATACATTTAAAGCAAAACAACTAAAAAAGAAATTATTAGAATCATAGAATTCGAAGTTCAAATTATCATCCACCATCTAATGCATCATCAAAGTAATCAGAGGTCCTCAAAGAAATCAGAGACATCCAAGGATTCATTTGCTACTTTAGGAGCAAAAGGAGTCTCACTAACGGAGATATTGTTGGTCTCATAGTGATTATGACAGTATGATTGATTTCAATGGCATGAGATTCACAACGCTTGCCCATATTTTTTAAAGATGCCTAGTATAGGTCACCAAAGTGCTTTAGCGCACGACAAGTATGTGATTAGTGCCCAGTCATGTCATAGCAATGACAAATACTTTCATTAATCACCTTCTTTGCCTTCTTTTCTTTGCTATGATTTGGGCCAAAGTTAGATTTCCTAAGGCGGTTAAATTTTTCTACCATCCCTTCTGCAATTATGTTCTTACCTGCGCTTATAGCCCTTAAAATTGCCAGTATTTTTATCAAAGTTAGCATGTACTTCAGGCAATGCTTTTGAGCTAGCAAGTCTAAGATCATGATTTTTTAGCAGCAATTCATTAGTTTGCTCAGTAGTAAGAAGAACACAAATTAATTCAGAGTATGTGGCAAATTGATGCTGCCGGTATTGCTGTTGCAATACAATATTCAAAGCATGGAGGGTGGAGAAAGTTTTCTTTAACAATTATACATCAGTGAGTTTAATACCGCATAACTCAAGCCGAGAAACAATATCAAATAAAGTAGAATTATAGTCAGACATTGATTTAAAATATTGCAATCTGAGATTTTGCTAGTCATATTGTGCTTAAGGGAGGATAACAGTCTTAGTATGATCATACATATCCTTCAACTTCTTCCACAAAATCTGAGGATCTCGAATGGATAAATATTGAATCTGCAGACTCTCATGCAAATAACAGCGAATAAAAAACAGCGCATTTGCTTTATCTTTTGCATTTAAAGTTCCATTATCTATAATTGCATTAGCGAGACCTTGCCCTTGGAGGCGCATTTTCATGTCAATGCACTAGGATATATAACTCTTTCCACTCACTTCCAAGATGTGGAATTTGGGCTTTTCAATATTTGCCATAACCCTTGCAAAAATAAATCCTTAAATTAATTAAAAGGATTTTCAAATATCCACTGCCACTTCATGAGCATAAGGATACTTTTAGATTTGAAATTTGGCTTTAGGCCAAGAAAAATAAAAATGAAGAATTGATAGAAGAATATGAAGTATAAGTTGATTAATAAAAATAAAAAATAAAAAAACACCTACCTTGCAAAAATTACTTACTCAGTCGATAGATTTTCGTGCTGATAACGTGTTGTAAAATATTACATTGCAAATATATAATAGAGAGAATAAAGAGATTGAGAAGAGAAAGTAGGTACACACCAAAGATAGTAGAAAAAGTCACATGAGAGAATTTTATTTCCAATATATCACCATTATGTCTATGATAAAAACTAAGTTTCTATTTATAAAGAAAACAAAGATATACTTATCATTAATATCAATATATCGAATAATACATGTATTGGATAGAGAGATGGACATTCATTGTATAAGAAGATGTACTTAGAATGTATGATACAAATGTACCATAATAAGTACATTTGATAAAATGAATATAATGAATATTCATTCATGTATTTGATAACAAGATTCACATTAATCAAGTGGAAGATATTTAATCCCCAATAAGAATTTATATTTATTTTGCTATATTAACATCATAGGTCGGTCTCAACTTACTACCTAGCGATTCCCTCCATCTATTACTACACTATTGTCCAAACTCTAAACTAATTTAATATGACCCATTGATAATGTTTGATTTGAAACCTATGTTGATCCTTTAGTAGATTTTTCAGTAGAGTAGAGTGACCTTCCTAAAGCCATACTCAAACCAAGGAAAAGGACCCCCCCCAACAAAGAAAAAAAAAATGAAATGATTCGATTGCTTTATCTTGTTAGTCCACGGTAGTTGAGATTAATTGGGATGTCATTATGTCATACAGATTTATCTTTTCCAAAAAAAGTTGGGTCTGACTAGGTAATGAGTCTCAAGTTTACGTAATGAATTGTCAAACCACATGAACACGAGGCAAAAGCTCATCCCTGCGGTCTAAGAGGGAGCTTTTGTCACTCAAACTACCTCACTCTCACGGAGCCAGAAAAGAAAAATTCAAAAAGAGGAAGATGTTCTAATAAAAGTAATGCGTACTTTGTTCGCTACGTACGTAAGCTTGAAACGGCGACACTCTAGCAGATATTATCGACGTGTAGTCCATTCAATTTTAGCTAGCCTGTCAGAATCTAAAATATTATTCAAATATTAAACAAATATAACAAATATATACATAAATTTACGCGTTAATATTTATAATGGCGAGAATTTCACATATAAGAAGAGATGTATCGATGTGCGACTCATTGGTGCCACAGAAAAAGAAGCCAAAGACAAAACAAAATGTATTGAAATTCAATGATGACGCAAGTTCTATTGGATTTGCTTGGATCTAGCTGATTCCGCCGAACGCTGTAACCCCGGAACAAAACAAAAAAACCAAACAAAACAAAAATGTTTCGGATTTTCCTAAGTAAAACTTGTTCCTCCTCCAAGTCCATTATGAGCATAGAGAATTAGCGAAAATAGTTTCCGGTTAGGATCAAAGAAGTAGTCGGCTATAAGATGCCAGTTTTCAAAAAGCTCAGGTAAAAATCACAAAACGGGAACTATAAAGCCACTTCACTTTGCATATTTAGGTTTATATTTAATGACCTCAGTTCGGAAAAACGAATTATAAACGGGTGAAAATACTTCATTAGTTTTGACTTTTTTCAGATAATTTCATTAGTCAAATCACGATGTAACATATCCAATCTCATTTATATAGCATATAGTTTATTATACAATATCATATTCAAACAATAAAAGAATGTCATATTAATCCCTCATTAGATGACACCAAAGAATGACAAAACTTAATTGTTAGTGCGATAACTTAAGAAAAGTCTCTCATTAGTAAAATCTATGTAAACTCATAATACATTATTTCTTGATGCTTTTACAAAACTGCTTGTTTTTTTTTTAAGATTAAGTGACTTTATATTATTGTTCGCCTTCCATATCCTATAAATTTTCTGTGCCACGGATTACTAACGGGAAATGACCATGCACTTAAAGCAGTGGATAAAAGAGTAACGTCGATATTGGTTGGCCTAGGAATACACAAAAATGAAACGCTGTATAGCCTTTCTTAATATACCCATAACTTAAAAATTCATGTTTGACGTCTTACACTTAATTACTATATGACTTTAGAAAGATTTTGACGCAATTGACCATCCTCAATTGGATGATGAGCTAACGACACTTGGATGTGATCGAACTAGTAGTATGAAAAGGGACATCCAATCCCGGTAATTAACACAATATAATTTGTTGAATCATAAATTAAATACATTTGCTTTTATTTTTATATAAACCCATTAGGTTTTCTTTTAACACACTGTCATGTATTAAAATTCATTTCCCCTTAAAATTAGATAATCGAATTATCCGATTCTAAGGGAAAATTGAATGTCGGAGACGGAACTTGTCTTATTCTCATTTTCTTCACATTTTACGGAAGCTTAACTTTTTCTTCTTCAAATTTAAAAGAAAAGCGCATCTCTGCCACGCCATTCCTACATAGGCTTTTTCTCCTAGTTTCGATTGCTTTCCTTTTGAAGACCCATAGTAGCCGAAAATCATTATTCATCTTTTCTCTTTCATTTTTTTTTCTTCTCCTTCCTCCTCCTTCCTGACTGCACACATCGAATTTGGATGTCATCGTCCGTGCTAGCCTGCCAAGCCCAATTCACCAGCGGCCCCTCAATCACCGTTGTGCCATCACTTGTTGATTACCACCATCACGGCAAGTGCTCGACCTCAAACTCTTTCTCGTCCTTATTGTCTATCTCTGTTGAGAAAATGTCTCTAGTTTGAGCGGATTCGCTAATGTTTTGTAGGTTTTCAAAGAAAAAAACAATCCTGTTTTCGAACGGAAATATATATATATATATATATATAGAGCACATAAGAGAAATATCAGCTTTTTTCTCTAAGAGTTTTTTGAGTGAGCCTTTGTGATAGATTGTGAAATAATACGGGTGGGTTTGCTTTGGGCTTAATTTTTGTGGGAGAAACACTCAAGTGTATGAACCATTATAAACTCCGTATTCGCTGGATTCATAGTGGACTTCTTATGGTTGGCTCTCCTCATGGAATACCTACCTATACTTGGATCGAATCATATAAATCTCTAATATTCTTTATTATTCCTCGATTATTTCTTTGGTAATTTCACTTTGATTAAATTGCAAATTTTGGTTAGCTTCATGCGTTCTATTATAACAATTGGTATCAAAGCTAAGTTAGGGTTTCTAGTACTGATTTGGGCTTTTGCTTGTTTGGTCACTATTTGGAAACTTTGTTCTTACAAATATGTCTATAGCAATATTTGAGATTGACAAGTTTAATAGGATGAGTAACTTTGGGTTGTGGAGCATTAAGATTATACGCTATTAACAACCCAAGGTATATTGGATGAGTTGGATGGTGTTGACACCTAAATTTTGGCGATCCATTTAGTCATTTATTGCATAAAAAATTAGGGGTTAATTTTATCCCTGAAAAAAATATTAATTGCATAGCTACATTTAGTTTGCATATTTTGCATTTTATTTCTTTGGACCGGTGGCGGATGGGTCGAATTGGTGTTTTTGAGTTTTAAATTAACAAGTCGGACTAAGCGTACGAAAAGTACAAATTGGCCCAAGCCCATTTTCTGAAATTGAGATTTGAAATGAGGATTTTCGGAATTTAAGAAAATCGGGGTTATGATCTTATCTTTAAAAATCAGTAGAAAATATTTAGGAGATAAGGAGAATAAAATATTTTGGTGATTAGGAGGTTATAGACAATCCTTTCGTCGGATGAAATATTCACAAAAGGATTGCATTTTTTCTGGGCCTATAAAAGGGTGTGTACGTAGGGTTTAGAGGGAGGAGGCCACAGAATTGAGAACACACGGCCGCAAAAAAGGAGAGAACTCACGTTCTCCACGGAGAGAGAGGCAATACCGAGGGGAAGACTCCTTTTTCACGAAGGTGGCGATAGAGCGAAGTCAAAATACCGTTCCAGCCGTCTTTTTGGCGTTGTGCAGCCTCAGTTCTTCATCCGCAACGCCTTCTTAATGAGCTGTTGCCGACACCATGGTTTGACGTGCCTGAGTTGTGTCGAGTTCCCCGATGTGCTGCCCTCATCACGTTTAAAGCTCTTGGTTTGTGGAATCTCCAGTGAATTGCTCCGACAGATTTTAATCCCAACCCTGAGCTCACCACCAGGAGTTGTTTCATCACGCTGAGAAGCATCACCGCAAAAAAAGCCTCGTTGCGATCCGTCACCGACTTTTGCCCCGCGGTCTCTCCGGGCTGAGCACCAGCGAAAACCTGCCGTCCAGAAGAGCCGGACCACCAGTGGCTACCCTCATCGATGACCCCGGCCTCGACAACTCGCTACTCGGATTGTGCCGTTGAATTTCTTTGTTTTGCAGGCTGACTTGTGCGCCGGTGACCAGGTGGCTATGTCCCTATGATTCTCGAGTATATCGTCCGTGAAGAAATTCACTCGTGTTCACACTTCGGCGTCCATCAAGTCACGACGCTACCGGTTGAAATCAAAGAAGAAAAATACGAGAATTCTCAATGGAATATTTGAATTCACGGCCACTCGTGAAGTTCCCGAAAAGTTATAGCCAAAGGACAAACACGTGGGAAAGAATTGGCCTCTGTGTAGCCTGAGGCGGTGGAAATTTGGTTTTCGGTGGGAGAGGGGGGTTAGATAAAAAAAATAGAATTATAGGGGTGCATGGCAGCAGGGAAACGCCGAGGGTTTGGGGTTTAATTCTTTAATCTTTTATATTGCGTTGGTCCTTGCCGCACACTTGTTTTGATTTTGCAATCAACCGAGCACCACACCGTGAATTACCAGGTCGAGCATCCCAAGCTGAGATGCCTTGCCGGCTTGCTCTGAAGCATAGTTGGTCATCACGAACCGGCCGCCGTTCGAAGACCAAATTTGGAAGCAATATATGGGATAGGTAAAAATTGTCTATTCTAATTTCCAAAAATTTTGTTTCCTTATTTGATATATTCATTGGTGCACATGATGGAAATTCCCGATATGCCATGATGATATTCGCAACTCGAGTAGCCTCTTAAATTAGGAAATCTTCCTAATTTCGCAACGTGCACATGATTGATAGTCCAATTTCATGCTCGAAATGCGACTCGCAATCGCACGAAAAAAAATCGCCAATCCGATCTCCCGCTCGAGATTCGATTCGCGATTTATTTAAAAATTGGCCAACCCGATCTCATGCGCGGGATATGGTTCGCCAATTTGTGGATATCGATCATATCTTATCTGATTTGTTATCATGTTGGTTGAATCAAATTTGTTTTGTTAAATAAAAAAAATCCAAAATATGCATAAATTTAGGATAGATTTTCTTTAATTTAAATTGCACGTTTAATTATGCGTCAATCTTAATTTTGGATTTTATAAAGAAATACAAAAATCAGCATGCATATGTCATGTAGAATTAATGCATTCTTTGCACGTCATTGCATATTAGAATAGAATTTCATGTTTCATTTTAAGTTTAGATATTAGATAGATTGCATTTTAGGATTATTTGGGTTAAGATAATATTTTAGTTTAAATTAGGATTTGGCTTAACCTAATTCCTAATGCAAATTAAATAGAATCTTAATCTAGTTAGATAATTTTCACATTTTTCCTAATTCCGAATTTCATGAAAAATACAAAAAATGTCTTAGAATAAATTAGTTCCATTCTTTAGAATAAATTGCATTTTTTAGGAAAAATGAAAAATGTCATGTAAATGTCATAATCGATTCATGAAATGCACGTCATTTAGAGATTGTTATTAGGTCCATTTAATTAGAAATTGCCCATCATTAGATTAGGTCATTTAATAAATGTCACGTGACATATAGCTTGCATAATTAAATTGCATGTTGCATGTCATTTTAGTTGAAATAATTTTGTATGTCATTGCTTTGCATTGCACGTCATTAAAATTAAGTCATTTTAGTTAATTTAGATTGCATACTCAACAATTGCATGTTCATTAAGAGATCATAATTTTTTTTTTATTCATACAGTTTAGGACATGTTGCCATGCCATATCATTTCATATTAAATTAAAAGCATTGCATTGCATATGGACTATATTCTCATTGAAAAAGAGAAAACAAAAATTGAGTGATTGCTTGTCAATTAGAAATCATATCTAGGATTGCTGGTGTGAATTCTGATCTAACAATGCAGATGCTTTCGTTGCTTTGAGGTAAGTTTTGCAATTTATTCATTGTTTATCGAGTGTTAAATTGGTGGTTTTGCGCACCCGCATGATCACCTCACATGTTAGGGAAGTAGAAAATCAATTCAAGTTGCCTGCAAAAAGTATTTTTGAAAATAAAAGAATGGTACCGAAAGGGCGTTAGAGAAATCTAGCGTAATCAAGTCTCCGTGCCCATAATCTCTGGTTCGTAGGAGTAAAGTAAAACTCCCGTTACTTTACTTGGGTTTCTAATCGACCCACCAAAAATCGATTAGTGGCGACTCCTAATTGAAAATCAATTGCATGTTAAAAACTTGAACCTAAGTCGCGAATTGGTATGGGCTTGGGAGAGCCCGAGTTAAGTCTAGGCTTAACAATCCATTAGCCAAACCCTAGGTGGTTCACACCTGAAAAAATGGGTCGCGACAGATGGAAGAATAAATAGCCAAAACTAATGAAAGGGGCCGATTAGGTAAAGTTGATGGAGAAAGCAAAAGTAAAATCCTATTGAATATGTTGGATGAGGTATTAATTGAAGTGGCCGAAGAGAAGGATGCCATAGCATTATGAGTAAAACTTAAGGCTTTATCTGAAGAAGGATTTGAATAATTACTTTTATATACTGAAAAAGATGTTTGAGTTTTGGATGGTTAACCGCAATTCCATCAAGGCCCACTTGAATGAGTTTAACAAACTCATGATGGACTTGAAGATTATCAATATGGTCTTGTCTGATGGAAACAAGGTATGATGTTGTTAACGTCTCTATTAGAATTTTATAGTACTTCACTAATTTAGTGCTACAAAGGTACAACACTACAATTACCTTTGACGAGATAAATTTCTTATTTTTTAAGGAGTGGCAAAAGAATTTACCAAAAGATAACTTAGCACAAAATACGGGGCAAGGTTTGATTATCCAAGGTATAGATGAACATAGAGATTCTAGAGGTAGCAGATGGAAGAGCTGTTCTAAATTGAGGTCTAACATTTGGAATTATCAATGTTATCAACGTGATGAGGTTGGGCATTATTGAAGAGTAAAAAATAGTTGAGGAGTTTGCAGGCGATGGTAATATTGATACTACAACAAATAATGGTTGTAATGATGTCAATATTGTGTTGACCATCATCACAAGTTCACTTGATAATTGGGCGCTTGACTCTGGATGTTCTTATCATGGGACTTTTCATAAACACTAGTTTATTGTCTATCAATGCACGGAAGGTGGTACAGTGCTGCTTGTAATGTAGTAAGGATCAAAACAGTTCAAATTAAGATGCACAATGGAGTGATGTGAAGTTGAGTGACATAAGGTATGTACCAAAGCTAAAAGAGAATCTTATCTCACCGAGTGCTCTTGGTGGACTCATCTAATGGATTTCCACTGAAGATGGAGTTTTGAAGGAGTCTTAAGGTGAGAGTTTAATATGATGTTGATGAAAAATAGATTGCACATTGTATCTCCTCCAAGGAAAGACGATGACTAGCTTGTGTGCTAGATTCTCTAAGGCTTTAAGTTAGGACATGACATGATCGTCACACGTTAGACTCATACACATGAGTGAGGGAGATGATTGTTCTAAATCATAAAGGTCTACTAGTAGGCCGTCGAATTGAGAAGCTGAACTTTTGTGAACATTGTGACATGAACAATCAATAGAGTGAAGCTAAGTACAATAGTTCACTAGACATCAGAAATTGTAAGCTGTGTACACTCGAACTTATCGAGACCATCTCAATTTTCATCCAAAGGCGTTGTTAGGTATGTGTTGTCCTTTGTTGATGACGTTTTGAGAAAAGTATGGATTTGTTTTATTAAGTATAAAAGCAAGGTGCTTGGTCAGTTCAAGTCATGGAAGGAGATAATCCTTAGAAAAAATAGGAATCAAAATCATGTGTCACGCCCCGATCTTCCAAGCGCGTGCCCATCCTTTAGTGGTTGATTAAATAGCGACATCCTAGGACGCGATGCCAACCCATTCATTTTAATGCGCATGCGGAAGCGAATAAATAATCTCCAGACAACAACAAGATGGGATATATGAAAGTAGGACCACAATTTTCTTGAAAACCAAACCACACTTATATATACATAACAAACCATGTCATATACAATACAAGTCGATATATATATACAAGGTCTGCAAAACAGGGGGAATAGAGTGCTAAAGATCTTCAGGCATTCGAGTCCTCCTCCGAATACATCGAGGATCCTGGATTCGACAGGTATGGGTCCACCACTGAACCACCCAGAGGGTCAGCTGTCCATTTTCCAAAAGCAACTTTCAACGCATGCACAAGTATCTCAAATTCCTGTATAGGACCCTCTCTCTGTCCATTTCATGCACGTTGGTACCATGATCTGTATTTATGGGGTACCTTATAAGGTAGAGCCTCATCAATCCAAACCACGGACTTTATGAGCTCATAAACCCATCCTCTTGGGCTCCCATGAAGCGGGATGTAAGATACCTGCTCTGTGATCTTCTTTGGTCGTCCAAAATGGGGTACCTTATAAGGTACCCCATGATCTGTATTTATGGGGTACCTTATAAGGTAGAGCCTCATCAACCCAAACCACGGACTTTATGAGCTCATAAACCCATCCTCTTGGGCTCCCATGAAGCGGGATGTAAGATACCTGCTCTGTGATCTTCTTTGGTTGTCCAAAATGCTCGAGAGGAGTTGCCATCTAAGGACTCGAAAATGTTATCGTACAATGGGGTGAGACGACGTCTCAGCAAGTTCACCCCCTAAGTCCCGACTAGGAAGAAAGTACACCCTAAGGACTGTCTAAGTACAAACACGAGTCAGAAGACTTACCTTTGCCTCAATTCCTTCCTTCAAGTCAATATAATTTATAAATTCAACGAATCACTTCAGCACATTAATGCATCAAATCAGATCGAGTCATTGATCAATCGACTCAATCGATTCCATGTCATCAAGATCATCTCTTGGTTAACTCATTCAATACTATCTATCAAGTTCGATCACATCAAGGACTGCTCACCCTAAGCTGAAGATAGATAGAAATGTTCACCAAAAGCTGATAACAAACGTATACTGCTCACTCTAAGTTAATATATCAAAGCCCTTGGGTTGATATAGTATACGGCTAATGCTCACCAAAGCTATGCGGTACTTAATTGCTCATCGAAGCTGTGCGGTACTTAATTGCTCACCGAAGCTGTGCGGTACTTAATTGCTCACCGAAGCTGTGCGATACTTATGGTATATTGCTCACTCTAAGCTGATATATCAAAGCCTTTCGGCTGATATAGTATACAGCTAATGCTCACCAAAGTTGTACGGTACTTAATTGCTCACCAAAGCTGTGCGGTACTTAATTGCTTACCGAAGCTATGCGATACTTATGGTATATTGCTCAGCCCTCAGGCTGATATAGTATACCATTCTACCCAACTAACCATTTCACCACTTTTATCATACCCGATAAAAATAATTGTGTGGGTGCACAGTCGGTCTCCACCAAAAATATAATATATTTACTTTATAAACTCCCACTAATTATATAGTCGATAAAAATATTTTTGGCGCTGTAAACTGACACTCGGTAATTTTCTAATTAAATACTAAAATTAATAAATTTTGGGATAAATTCCCAAAATTACAAATCACACTCAATTTGCACAATCCAACTCTTAATTAAATAAACCAATCATACCATTGCGATCAACATAAAATTCCGGTCACCGGCTATCATGGTCTAATATCTAGAAAATAATTAATTAATTAAATAATTAAGAAAATTAATTAATAAATAGCAAAAATGCACACTTAGGCCAGAAAAGCTTAATAAAAAGCCGAGACGGGCCCAGAAAATTTCTCAACCTATCTAGGTAAATACTAGAGCTTATCTAGTTGCTAATTGTACTACTCTAACCACCTAACATGTAATATTGAATCATTAAATTGCTCATTTATTCTAACTAACCACATAATCCATACTTAATTTAAACTAATCAACCCCTAAGCATAATTAACTTCCTAAGCATGAATTAGTGAGTAAACTCACTGGATTAGCGATCCAACAGGACCACAACGACAAGAACGTGGAGAGAAGCAATAAACTCCTAAGTGGGGGCACCAAGTGAGGTTCGGAAGGGCTTGGAAACGGGCCAAATAGTGAGTTGCAGACCCAGGAGCTTCGATTATGTTCAATGGGCTGAAAGACTGCTCAGCTTGGCTGAAGCGGCGAGGCTGGATTAGGGAAGTTGCTGCGGCTTGGATGGACAACCCTAGTGGCTGAATGGCGATGGCACAGCTTTGGCGGTGGCCTAAAGAGGCTCGGGATGGTAGGGAACACGGGCAGGAGGCCCAAACACAGGTGAGATGGTGGAAGGACGCGCGACAAGCTGGCGAGCTTGCAGTTGGGCGCGACGAGTAGGAATGGCGGTTCGGCGACTTGGCGGGTGGTTGCGACGACAGGGGGGTTTCAGTCGGCTTCTCTAGTTCTTGGAGGCTTCAAGCAGTTGGAAATGGAGGGATGGTCGACTGGATGGGGGAGAAGGGAGACAACAAAGCTTGAGGGGGCCACTTGGTCTCAACCCTACCCCTTTGTCCCCTTGACCATGCCCCACCATGGATGGCCCCCACAATGGATGGGCTATCTTCCTCAACCAAAAGCAGCCACAAAGCTTCCTTAGGAAGCTAATGAGAGGGTCCAAAAGGTTAAGGCAAGGGGGGCTACGAATTTGAAGAAATCCCCCTCAAATTGGATTCAATCCTCACTCGAATTAACTCAACTCGGCTTCCAAAAATTCAACCAAGGTACTCACGATCAAATCGACATTTTTCCATGTTAATAGAACCAACTTACATCCCAAATGCGCACTAAAAAACAGTCCTCTGAATTTTCCAGTCAAAAGCGGCCCTATTTTGACTTTTCGTCAAAAATCTTGATTTGCAGAAAAAACTTAGGAGGATGAGTCGAAGTTTCTAAAATGACTCATAACATGGTAAAACTTTTAATTTCTGAAATTGGATTCAAATTCGCAATTAAAATTCAATCTGGCGCGATTTTAGTGTGACCTAGCCTACCGGGTAGCTTTCAGAACTTTTTAGTGCAAATAACCCGTGGTCGATTTTCTTCAAGCCATAATGAACCTCTTCAACACATTGGTGATGCTTGGTGGTCATGAAAATCTCGAGGTTTCAAATACGAATATAGGGTACCAAAACGATAGAAAAATTAGTTCAGTACCGATCGACGAGAATTTTGCAATTTGGTGGAATCACCTATGTTTAACCACACATTTCAGTCGAACCAACCTGTATCTGATCTCTAATCAATTTTTAACTGTGCCATAATGATCTATGCAAATGAGCATAGTCAAGTAGTCGATTCCTAATCGAATTCTCAAGGCTATTGCATTAAAATCCCTTAATAACTTCCCCAGATAATCTAGTTATTTTATGAGTAATCAGCTCTGAGAATAGCACTATAGGTGCGTCGATGAAATGTCCGATTTATCTAATTGAAAACAGAATTAAAATTATAGGATATCACATCATGTGTATGAAACAAATAAAGGGTTGGAATTATGTTCTAATTTGCTTGGCCAATTTCACAAAGAGAAAGATATAGTGAAACACCACGTTGTTGCTAATACACTATGGTTGAACAAAGTTGCAAAACTAATGGATGGAATTATATTGAAGAGAGCTCGCTCTTTGCTTTTTAACACCAGATTAGATGAATATTTATGGCTTGAAGTAATGAATACCACTTTGTTGGTTAAAGAATAGATTACCATCACCAACAATTGATTAGAAAACTCCTAAGAAAACATGGTCAAATAAACATATTGATTTCATCGAAGTGAAAGTGTTTGGTCACTCGGCATATGCTCATGTGAGTGATTGTGCGTAGGAGCCAGAAGCAAGAAACTGCATATTTTTAGGCTATGCACATGGGGTGAAAAGATACAAGTTATGGTGTACTGAGGATGCTTTATCTAGTTTTATGTTCAACAGAGAAGTTACCTTTAACAAATTTGCTATATTTCAAAAAAGGAGTGAGAGATTAATGTGGAGGAAGATTTTAGAAAGTGTTCAAAAATAGGTGGAGTTTTAGGGAGAGCCTGTAAATGTTCAAGTATAGTAGATGTAACAATTTTTGTAGAGTCGCTAGATTCCAAAGTAGCTGACAATTGTTTTGAGGTCATAGTTGATCAAGCTTCAAGGTGTTCAATGCTAAATGAGATAGGCCAATAGTTGTATATATTGATTGTTAAATTAATGTCTCGAGTTTGAATTTGGATAACGATTTATTAACTGAATTTATTGAGAAAGATTTTCCCAAGCAGATTATAAATCGGATGAAGAAGTTTTTCTTCTTATTAGACTTTCTTTTGGACTTACAAAAGAAAGAAATTGATTTGCCACTACAAGACAAAAGAGGAAATAATATAAAAGATAGAGTAAGGGTTTCACTTTCCGTGCAGATGAAGCCAAATTTGTATTGAAGAGCACACGGTTGGCCCAGGTCAAATTGTTGACTCAAGGCATATGCACATATAAAGACAAATCTTTGGGTTTTCTTTTTTGGGTGTGTGGAGCTGCAAAAGCTATAAAGATGCCGCCCAAGCCTTGAAAGGAAAACGCAAAGCTGTACGTACATGGAGAAAAGACAGATGCCCAAATTCTTATTTTAGCATACGTGGAGCGTTTTACTTTGAGCTTGAACATGCGGTGATTTTGTGCCATGAGTTTATGTCCAATTAAGTTGTTTATTTGTTAAACACTTTGAATTTGAGCTTAAATCTAGGTGTACAAAATACTCGAGCGTGTAAGCGATTGTAAACTATAATTCTCCAATTATATTGAATTATTTGCTGTTGACTCTTCCCGTAGATATAAATATCGATACTCGAATCAAACCAAGTAAATTTATGGTGTCCTTATTATTTCTTGTCTATTTCTATGGTGATTTCGCATTGACATAAATTGCAAAATCCTGTCATTTCTGCATATTATATTCCAACAATTGGTATCAGAGCTTGGGATTGGATTTCTTGATTGTGATTTGGAGCTTTTGCTTGTCAAATCATTATCTGAAAGTTATGTATTGCAATTATATGTGAGAGGAAATCTGAAATTGAAAAGTTTTAACGGGAGGAACAACTTTGGGTTATGGAGCATCAAATGCGGGTGTTATTGACAACTCAAGGTTTGGCCAAAGCACAAAATGGTGAAAATGAGTTGCTGATTATAATGAAAGCCTCTAAGAGGGTAGAGCTAATGGAAAAAGCAAAGAGCACAATCTTGTTGGACTTGTCAGATGAGGTTTTAATAGAGGTTGTCGAGGAGAAGGATGCAGCAATATTATGGGTAAAACTTCAGGCACTCTATGTGAAGAAATGTTTGAACAATCACTTGTACATGTTAAAAAGGATGTTTCAATTTAGATATACTGAAGGTACGTCTATCAAAACTCACCTAGATGAATTCAATAAACTCATGATGGATTTGAAGAACGTCGGTAAGATACTTAATGATGAAAAACATGGCATGATGTTATTAGTTTCTTTACCAGAGTCATGGGAGCACTTTACCGATTCACTATTGCAATGGCATACTACAATTACCTCAAAAGAGGTAAGGTCTGCCTTGTTTTCTAAGGAGTGGCATAGAAAGTTACGAGATGATGGTTTGGCGCAAGGAGTAGCGCAAGCATTGACAATTCAAGGTAGAGAATAACATCAAGAGCCTAGTAATAGCATAGGTAAAAGCAAATTGAAATCACACCATAGAAAGTCCAAAAGACATATGAAGTGCCTTGAGTGTCATAAGGAGGGGCACATTAGGAGAGATTGTCCAAAACGGATGAATAAATGTGATAGGTAGAATGCCACAACTAGTGATGCAAAAGCTATTTTATGTGTGACTATTACTTCATCAGGAGACGAATGGATGCTAGATTCGGAGTGTTCTTATCATATGATGCCTCATAAAAACTGGTTTACTACTTACCAGACTGCCAATGGTGTTAGCATTCTTTTGGGGAATAATGTAGCCTAAAAGGCTGTAGAAATAGGGACGATTAGGATTTGGATGCATGATATGGTGGTGTGCACATTGACAAATGTGAGGCATGTACCGGAGTTCAAAAAGAATCTTATTTCTCTGGAAACACTTGACGACATCAGGTGTAGGTACCTCTGAAGGTGGAGTGCTGAAGATCTCTCGAGGTGCCATGATAGTAATAAATGGGAAGAAAGTGAATACTCTCTATCATCTACTCGGAAAGACTGTGACTAGAACTGCTGCAATTTCATCAAGTGAGTCAGATTTTAACTTGACTTAGTTATGACATATGCGTTTAAGGCACATGAGTGAGGCAAGTATGACGATACTAAGTGAAAGAGGATTGTTGAAAGGTTAAAAGATAGGGAAGCTGGACTTATGTGAGCATTGCATCTCTGCAAAGCAGTGCCAAATCAAGTTTACTATAGCTATTCATTTGACCAAACAACTAGTTAAATAAATTCATTCAGACATCCAAGGCTCATCTTCGATCCCTTCGAAAGGAGGTGTCCGATATATGCTAACATTTATCAACGATTATTTGGAGAAGGTATGTATATACTTTTTGAAGCATAAAAATGAAATGTTCGATTGGTTCAAGAAATTTAAGGCATTGATTGAGAAGCAGTCAAACAATCAAATCGAATGCTTGAGAACTGATAATGGCATCGAGCTCTATGGTAAAAATTTTACTTAGTTCTTGCGAGAAGGAAGAGATTATGAGACACCGTACAGTACCTGGGACACCACAGTAGAATGGCATAGCAAAATGGAAGAACATAACTTTGCTTGAACGAGCTCAATACATGCTTTCGCATGTAGGACTTGGTAAGGAGTTTTGGGTCAAAACAATGAACATGGCATGTTACCTGGTTAATTAATCTCTATCATTTATGCTATCGAGTGGAAGACTCCTGAGGAAGTATGGTTAGGGAAATCTGTTGATTATTCCAAATTACGAATATTCGGATGTTCGGCGTATGCTCATGTGAGTGATGGTAAGCTTGAGTCGAGGGTGAAGAAGTGCATACTTCTAGGTTATGCACATAAGGTGAAAGGCTACTAGTTTTGGTGCACCAATCCCAAATCACCCGATTTTCTAATCAGTAGAGACGTGATCTTCAATGAGACTGCAATACTTCAACATAGGAGTTTAGAGAGACAACCAACAAAGCAAACAGATCACGGTATCATTAGTGAGGTGGAGTTTCGGGTGGAGACTCTGGAGACCTCAAAGGTAACATAAGTTAAGACTATAGATAAGGTTGCAGTTATTGAAGTTGGTGATAGTAAACAACCAACAAAGCCACAGCATATTATAGTTGCAGACAGACAAAGAAGATAAATTAAATCATCGGTACGTTATGGTCAAGTAGATATTACTTATGCATTGATTGTAGGTGATGAGATGGAGACAGATAAGCCTTTATCTTACTCTAAGGCGATGGCTAGTTCGAAGTCATCGCAGTGGCCAAGGGCTATAAGTGAAGAAATGAAATCACTCCATTAGAATCAAACATGGAAGTTGGTTAAAGTACCCAAAAGCCATAAGATTATTGAAAGTAAATGGTTCTTTAAACGGAAAGAGGGCATTCCTAGTGTCAAGACGGCGAGGTATAAGGTGAAACTTGTGGTAAAGAAATATATACAGCGTAAGGGCATTGACTACAATGAGGTGTTCTTTCCTATGATAAAATATACTTCTATTCATATTTTACTTGCCTTAATTGTTTCACAGGATCTCAAGTAAGAGCAACTAGATGTGAAAAATATGTTTCTTCACGGTGAGTTGGAGGAGGGGATTTACATGAGGCAGCTAGATGGATTTGCTATTCCAAGTAAGGAAGATCATGTTTGCTTATTAAAGAAATCTTTGTATGGACTAAAACAGTCTCATAGGCAGTGGTATAAGCATTTTGATACTTTTAGACTAGTTAAGACTATTCAAAAAGTCATATGGATAGCTGTGTTTACTTTAAAAATTTGAAGAATGGTTCTTTGATTTATCTACTCTTATATGTTAATGATATGCTGATAGCAGCTAAGAATATGTATGATATTGATGTGCTGAAGAGACAGTTAAAGGCTGAATTTGAGATGAAAGAGTTAAGTGCTACAAAAAAAATATTGGATATAGAGATTTTGCATGACAATACTACAGGAGTTTTACGTTTGTCTCAAAAGAAATATATTAAGAAAATCATGGCATGTTTTGATATGCAATTGGCAAAATATGTAAATACACCTTTATCGAAGTACTTTAAAATTTCAAATAAATTATCATCACAAACTGAGGAGGAAGAGGAACATATGTCCCATGTTCCTTATTCTAGTATCGTGGGTAATATTATATATGCTATGGTTTGCACTAGACATGATATTTCATAAGTTGTAAGTACAGTTAGTCGTTATATGAAGCGTCTTGGTAAAACTTATTAGAAAATTGTGAAGTGGAGCCTTAGATATCTAAATAGGACAACAGATGTGGGTATAGTGTACCGGAAGAACATCAATAGATATGAGACCAATGGTTTTGTAGATTCGGATTACGTCGTTAACTTGGATGATTGCAAATCTTTAGCAAGGTACGTGTTTATACTAATAAGTGATGTAGTCAATTGGAAAGCATCTTTACAAGATCACGTTGTCTTATCTTCGACTAAGGCAGAGTACATGGTACTAACCTTTGTGGCGAAAGAGGTAATATGGTTACAAAGTTTGCTCTTGGATTTTAGGTTAGAACAGAAAATTGTGGATATACATTATGATAATCAATGTGCGATATATTTGGCATATAATCTAATTTATCACAAGCGAATGAAACATATTAACATCAGATATCACTTCATCCAAGATGTCTTAGTTGAGGGTAATGTTATTGTAAAAAAGATTACTACAGCAAATAACTCGGCAGACATGATGACTAAGTTTGTTCCTTTGGCAAAGCTCAAGCTCTACTTGAGGTTATTGGCGTCTGTGAAGAGTGAATGCCGTCGGGGTGTTGGGAGAGTAACATGGATAATGAGCACTATAACTTGGCTTCAAACGTCAAGCCAAAGTGAAGAATTGTTAAATTAATGTCTCGAGTTTGAATTCGGATAACGATTTGTTAACTGAATTTGTTGAGAAAGATTTTCCCAAGTGAATTACAAATCGGATGAAAAAGTTTTTCTTCTTGTTAGACTTTCTTTTGGACTTACAAAAGAAATAAATTAATCTGTCACTACAAGACAAAAGAGGAAATAATATAAAAGATAGAGTAAGGGTTTCATTTTTCATGCAGATGAAGCCAAATTTGTATTGAAGAGCACACGGTGGGACCATGTCAAATTGTTGACTCAGGCACACACACATATAAAGGCAAAACTTTGGGGTTTCTTTTATGGCTGTGTGGAGTCGCAAAAGCTATGAAGATGCTGCACAAGCCTTGAAAGGAGAACGCAAAGCTATACATACGTGGAGAAAAGATGGATGCTCGAGTTCTTGTTTTGGCGTACATAGAGCGTTTTACTTTAAGCTTAAACATGCGGTGATTTTGTGCCATGAGTTTACATCCAAGTGAGTTGCTTATTTTTAAACACTTTAGGTTTGGGCTTAAATCTAGGTGTGGGAAACACTCGAATGTGCGAGCGATTGTAAACTATTATTTCTCGTTTATTTGTCTAGTAATTTCATATTCATGTAAATTGCAATATCACGTCGTTTCTGCATATTATATTCCAACATTGATATTGATAATTCGGGTGCAGTAGAGACAATTTAGTTATGAAGGTGTAAAGAGAAACTGTTGGAATGTTGTGAGTGACTCAAAAGAGTCACATCAGAAAAAGCGTTAATGCGTTTCAACATGTGGTTGAGAAATTCTGTAAGTACCTCACTTGTTGTATATAACAAATTGTCTAAACTGTCACTATGTACTTAAATGGAGGTGTATCACTTATCACATGCTTCACATGTCAGATTGGTTGTCTGAGTTATCCCATGGATAGTATTAAAACGTATATCATTAATCTAGGTATATGCTGCAATGTTGTGCAGTGCATCGTCCTAATTTTATTGGGGACGACAGATGTTGGGTTTTGTTTTGGAGGATGTAATTTAGGTAGTGTGGCATTAACTAAGTTTGTGAACTCATGTTCATGTAGGGAACTTATAAGATGGTCTATTACTAAGTAGTTATGCCTTTGCTTCTGTTAGTTGTGCTATATATTGGAAGATGTCATTGAGAGACATGGAGATTATGAAAGGAGCTGAAAAGACGGTATGGTCTAATGATTTAATAAGTGATGTTGGCATTGGATGTTTAGTTAATGCGATGTTTGGTAGAAGTCAAAGATATCACTAGAGAATCAAGTTCATTGGCAACCGAAATTTGTGTGTTAGAATTACCACGTCAAAAGAAAATGTGACTATGAAGAAGTTTCTTGCAGTATAGGATTCTACGGTCATGTGGACCGACTTGATTCCTCTAGACAAGTCTAAGCTCAACTAGGGCTTAACAAACATCCATGATAGATATGTGTCTTTAAGGTGGTGGGAGAGCTGAGATAGATCAAAAAAGGTTTCCTATTTTTGAAATGATATATATATACACTACTATGATATTGGATAAAATAGAGCAAACAAGAGGAGTATCTGATTTTATCCCTATGAGTTTTTTGAGAGAGTTTTTTGTGAGAGATTGTGAGATAATAGTTGTGGGTTTACTTTTGACTTAACCCATGTGTGGAAAACACTTAAGTGTGTGAATGATTATAAACTCTATATTCTCCAGATTTATAGTGAATTTTTTGCAAGTAGCTCTTCTTGTGGAATAGGTACCAATACTTATATTAAATCACGTAAATTTCTAGTGTTATTTATTATTCCTCATTTAATTCTCTATAATTTCTCATTGATTTAAATGTAGAATTTGGTTATTTTTCATATTATATTACAATTGCCTCATTGGACATCCCCCAATAGAGGTCACTATGATGGCTAAGGTTGCTAGACATAAATTGGAGGCCATGCAAGCTCCAATCCAAGGATGCGTGCTCAGACTTGGGGGCCCATCCTCAAATTGGATGAGTTAGGTTGGCTAGGGCCAACAAGTCATATTTATGGTAGTGGTGGAGAAGTTTAGCTTTGTTAATGGGATTCAGTAGTCCTAGTGGGGGATTGAGCATGTGGTGGTTGCTAAATGTGATATTGTTAAGGCAGCTAATTTTGTCAGTGGTAGCACTTGATTTCATCGTGGTGGTGATCGAATGTGGGTGTGATGGACACTTGTAGTTACAGGCGGAAAAGAGTACTAGCAAAGGTGTGGGCTAGGAGCTAGCAAGCATATGCAATTGGGGTAGGACTAGGAAGATGATGGGGAGAGAGAGAGAGAGATTATAGGGAAAACACATAAAGGTAATAGTGTTCAAATTAACTAGCATTTGACACTTTAAATTTAATAGAAGGATTATATTGAGTTAATTTTAAAAAGTTCAAGACTAAATAAGATAAAAAGGAGTTCATTGACAAAAATAATATCAACGAAAGTTTAGGAACCATCTATATTATTATCTCAAAAAAAGAAAAGGATTGATGTTGCTAATAAGGTCAAAATTTATGCTTGAAAATCCAAATTGTATTTACTTTTCTTTTCTCAAAAATGTTCCTTTACTTATAAAAAGTGTCACCATTAGGCAAATTGCAAATCAACAATATTTAATGGCATTAATGTCATGTCAGCAATTTCCATCGATAGACCAATTCTAGGACCATTGTTGGCACTTTTCAAAAGGTAAGAGAACGTTTTTGCAAAAGGAAAAAAGTGAAGGGAAGCTATTTAACCATATAATCCAAGGAAACAAAAAAATTAGAGACAATGACTTTAGTAAACTCTTGAGCCATGTTTGATAGTCCGAACTTCTTTACTAGATTGGATAATGTCATATTGGATAAAGATAGAACAGGATTTGATGTCCAAATATAGTCAAAGTGATTTTGATTTGCGGGATCAAACTTAAAAACAAAAACAAGGAAGTCATAAAGACTAGTCATTCTTTTATGCTTCTCCATCCTTGACAAACACCCATCTTCCCCATGACTTCGAAGATGACAAAGACAACCTCTCCTTCTATGACATCCCTTTCGCCGCCTTCGACCAACCTAATGAATCCTACCCAGCTCTACATCAGACTTTGCCGCTTTGAGACCATCGTGAGTTCAAGTTCTTTGTTAGTCCCACCATTTCCAATGTCGACGTCTTCCTCTTCTACAGTGAATCCATCCGCTTCAACAAGCATGAATACTACATTGAAGCCTCTTGATTAAATCCAACATTGCTGCCAAAAGCCAACAAAGGCCAAAACCAGGACTCATCAATAAAACCTCCTTCGCAATCAATACACCATCCAAAAACCAAATAAGTAATGAGAATTCAAGAACATGGCAATTTTTTGCCATACCACAGCATCGCCATGGGCCTATTGATTAGCAAATAGAAATCTATCTCACTAAAACCATAAGTAAACATCACCTATAACCCTGTGGCCACACTTGAGAGATGAAGGCTATAATCGAATCACCTTGGCCTCCAACGCCATGTGTGTTCTCTTCTCCCTCATTATCACTGCTACTTCCTCTGATCTTGTTCACTTAACATCTTCCCTATGCCTTTGTTGAATGAGGAGTTCTATCGCTCCGGCTATCATCTTCAACAAAGGAGGTGTCAAGCTCTAATCGGGATCACGAAGTTCCTTGCCAAGAAGGAGTTGAACAACATAAGGAAGAGGCAAAGCCAGCAAGATCCGACACTGCTTTTCCCAGAGGCTGAAGATGGGAACCAGTTTTTTCGCCAATGGGAGGAGAAGTGGCAATTTTAGTGAAATAAATCAAAATTGAGAGAGAGAGATGATGGTGCCATTGGGCAAAAGAGACGAAGAGTGATCCGGGAGCATAGAAATGGGAAAGAAAGCGTGAATTTTTTTTTTCATGAGTTTTCTCACGCATATATCCTATTCGAGTCCATCCCACCCCCTCAGGAGGGAATTTTTTTTATCCGGGCTATATCTTATCATATTTGGATTTTGCATCACTTCAAACATTGGATAGCCAGAGTTCTGTGCAGCCCCCCAAACGTGTGACATCCTCATTCTGACCCAGTTTTTCATAATGGAATTATTCCAACAAGTGATCGTTAGATGAGAGTGTCTTGAGGATCGATAGGCCACAAGGACATCGGGAAAGACTATTTAAGGGCGAAAAACTTGGTCTTTCTTCGATAAGGGCATACAAACTTGGAGAAGTGGAAGCGGGCCACAAGCGAGGACCCAAGTGGACCTAAGCCCACATTGGGCTACCCGACAGGCCCAAGCCCATGGAGCAAGGCTTAATTGGGCCCACACCCTTAATAGGCAACCTAAGGGCCCAAGCCCATGAAGTGGGATGCCCAAAGGGGAGATCATAGGCTATCTAGTCTAATCTAGACCTAACCTAAGTACTTGAGTGTGATCTACCTCCCATTTAATGCCAAGATTTTTCTTATTTTACAAGCCACCCTTGATGGATAAGAGACAAGGGAGTTGTTGGGCATTTGTGGAGACAAGACCTCTCCTTTCTCTCTCCCTCCTCTTCCTCACACCGGCCATCTCTCCTCATCCCCTCACTCTCACTTTTCCCTCTTCAAAATGTCACATCTTCATTTAATGGAAGCCTAAGGTTGAGAGATATTGAAGATTTGGGGGGCGAAGCATTAATGAGGGACAAGACCACTCTCGCTCCTCCCTTCCCCCCCGCCCTCTCACAACTGGCACCCTCTCTCTCTCTCACTTTCACTTTCATTTTCTCACTTGAACTCTCTTTTCTCTCTCTCTCACCTTGAGTAGCTGAACCCCCAAGCCATTTTCATCTTCATTAAAGCTTGTTTCTCCCACATTTTTTCACCAGCAACCACCCGTTGAGCCCTCGCCGTTGGACTGCCGTTTGCATTGCCACCCTACTGCTCAAAGCCGATTGACCAACCTCCTCAAGGGTTGTTCAATGTTGTTCAGCCCTCATCGAAGCTCTCTCTCACTCATTTCTTCTCCTATCTAGTCCCTTGCGAAGCCTGAAGGCCGTGCCGACACTAAACCATCACCGGGCCGCCACCGGAGCTACGACTAGCCACCATCCAACACAAAGGACGTGCGACCAGCAGCCCACAGTCGTTGTTCCGTCTTGTTGTCCCTCCCCTCAACGTGTTCCGAAGCCCGAGTCGTCCATGAGTGGCTTTCTAGCCTTCATTTAGGGAGTAGTTTAGGGCGGATTAGTGGTAATCTATGTCGTTTGGATGATGTGCTATGTGATTCTATGGCTAAACATGCTATTTAGGTTATGTGCCATGTGATTCTATGGTTAAACATGTTGTTTGAATTGTGTGACATGCGATTTAGTGGTCATCCATGTCAATTGGATGATGTGCCATGTGGGTTGATGGTTAAAAATGATAAATGGAATATGTGCCATGTGAATTAATAGGTAAACATGATATGTATGTGTCATGAGTTTGGGAAGTGAATGGTGCATATGTGTGTGATATAAGTGATATAAGTGTATGAAATGATGGCATTTGGCAAGGGAAGTTGCATATCGCATGAGCATCACATAGGTTATATGAGAAAGATAAGAAATTGAGTATGTGATAGTATGCCCATGTGATCACCTAAGACCCTGATGCGTTTACGCGGAGTGTGAACCAGTCCTGAGGCTTTTCACGTGGGACAATGCCTGATTAAGTTCGGATGCACCCAAGTCAACGGGATTCTGTTCGTGGATGGATTTTGGAACGAAACTCCTTACAAGAATACCCCAAGTCAATGGGATGCCGTGCTTGATGGGGGGAGACAATACCCAATTACATTGGATGATTTGCGAGCCTTCGGGTTCTTTGGATCTTGAGTGGCTGTAATAATCTGGACAAATGTGTATGGGAAGTGCATGAGATTCGTATGTGATGAGATTCGGATTATTGCATAGTATGAGTGCATGATGTAGATCATAATGTATATTCCTATGTTTGGCTTGAGAACATAAAGTCCATGTTATGAAATTGCCTATGCATCTTCTTTGATAGCCTTATAAGGTAAACAAGTTGTTATGAAATCAATACGAGTAAAGCGAAAAGTGTGTTGCCATGTTTTGCCATCGATAGACAATTGTACATTTAGGGCGCTTTTAAGGTGAACAAGTTCCCTACCTGAAGTCTAATAAGTTCACTCATTGAGTTTATCTCATATTTGTTTGTTGAAATGTTTTTAGGCCCTAAAAATGGCTTAATCATTTCATCAGATTCGTTTTGGCCTCCCATCGAGCGTAGTCAGGTGGTGATGGAGTACCTGGTAGTGAGAGCAGTCGAGGCACACTATACGCGATATGTCACGACCATTTGGGTCAATGAGGGTTTGTCTACCCTCATGCCACACCGATTCGTGGCCTAGTACTTTTCGGTAGGCAGTGAGAGCCACAATCCCATCTGTGGTTTCAATGGTCTGCCGAGTGCTGGAGAATCTAGGGGCAGCATTAACTGGGATGCCAAGGATGGGAACGTTCCTGATGGGAAGGTGTCCGACCTCGAGATCGACCTCGCACTAATTGCCGTGTGGGAGGCCTAGACCTCGGAGGCTATTGAGGCATAGGTAAATGAGGGGTTTTCGCACTTTTTGGACCGCCCTTGTCATATTAGAGGTGTAGGTATACCCCCAAGCCCTTTTTTGAAGGAGATCATGGTGAAGCGATTATGTGTGTCGGATATGTGAAGTTGGTTGTTTAAATTTGAACTCACGATGTGTGAGATGATGACTCATGAAGCTTTTCTGTATATAGATATGACTATGTTTTAACTATCCCTACTATTTGATGATTAGAGATTTGCTCACGTTTCAGCTTGTGCATTTTAATGTTATTACAATTTGGGTCAGCGATGCCCCCTAGGACGTCACAGTCAAATGACCAAAGGATAAGTAAAGTTTCGATGGGCGTGGGTTGTCATGCGGCTGTAGAGGTTTGGGGCGTGACAAAATGCAACCTTAATTTTTTTGCATGTGAAGCAATGTAAGTATCTATTGTCCTCTATTTGATAATATAATCCTAGTAAGCACCAATAATTTGCATCAGCTAGTACAGTCACATTAGTGAAATAACTGTTGGAATTCAAGTCGGCGGAAGACAACTTACCCGATTCCAATGCGCAAACAAATAACCCCGGAACGAACGTTGAATTGCGGACGAATCACGAACGAAATTACTCAATGTTGGTCTAGATGCGATCACGAGGAAAGCACCCGATTTCCACTGCGTAAATGCAAACTATTCTCGTAAAGAAGAAATGGAATGCATTTTTCTTTGATGGAAATGGAGAGAAATTTTGGTGCAAATGATCTGCCAACTCATCCAACGGTTGTGTTCGAGTGTCTTTTATACATCTCCTTCTGTACCCCTACATTAGTGTCTTCCCATCGTAACGCATCAAGATGAAACGATGCGTTCCAATCGTACCCCATCATGGACGTACTGGCTAAAGTACAACATCTCCCACTCGGACATAATGGGCTTGATAACGCTCTATCAAAAATATAAGTCAAGGCGTTCAACATTCATCAACTTTACAGAACAATTCATACTGGCAAGTAAGCCATGCGACCAGTGAGTACACCTACACTTGGGAGCTCTAATTATGCACTTGTTAGGGATGAGATAATGGCTACAACCCCGAAAAGAAATAAACAATCGATGTCTCACAGTGCCCCAGACATATTTTGTTACATCAGTCCAAGTATACCTATCCCTTAAAGGCTATACTTGACTATTCTCAAAAATACCATGTATTTACAATTACATCCGCAACCATAGAGGGCGATATAATTGGTCGACCAGTAAATACATGTGATAAATGTAAAACAACAATAGTCTTCATTCGCACTCATGTCTCTTTCAATTTCAGAATAACTACTTTCCTAGACACGTCCCATAGGCCATATCTATTCATGATCGCCCGTAATATGCTAAAGTAACAACATTAATCTTTCACTTCGAGAACATAGTTAGAAGTAACATATGGCACAAAATTAAGGTAAATTATAAATTACCTCAAGGGCTCACACGATGAATAAATAGGGATAATTTTACTCATCTTCCCTTATTGGTCATACAATGCACATGTAGTATGAATTACATGCTATAATTGATTACTCTTTCTATAAGAATGTATGTCATTTATCAAATATATTAATTATATGGATCTTAGCTTAAACATAGTCACGTGCTTCTCGCGTACTCATGTTTAGCCCAAGTGCTATATCAGCTCGCTTTCTATAGCGCCTAATTAAGTACTTGCATCCGGCATCTTTCAAGCATACATGATTGTGGGAATATCATGTTCGGTCTTGTTATAAATAAATCACAGACCTCATCTTGACTCCAATCAAGGCGACATATTTTATGTACCAAAGTTGCTCTTCAGCATTTATTTGTACATAACGTCTCATCTCAACGTGCTATCTAAAGCACTTGAGGCGATTGCTCGTGTGAGTGAACCAATTATTGCCTACTGACATACTTTTCAATAATACATGTGTGTTTGTGCTAGTCTCATAGTGGATTTGTACTTATTGATAAAACATCAAATCACTAATAAATAAACAAGTACAATACATCTGTCCACAAATACATAAACCAATGATCTTCTACAATAATAGATATCACATTCTACGCAATCCTAGTGACATCCTATGGGTCAAGAATATGTCTCTAGGAATAACCTTCGTAAATAAATCATCAACCATTCTATTGGTTGAAATGTATTACAGGATCACTTCTTTCTGCGCTATAATATCTCTGATGAAGTTATTCTTTGTGTCAATGTGCTTTGTCCTTCCATGATACTTGGGATCTTTCACATAAGCAATGGCTACTTGACTATTGCAATAAACTATCACCAGTCTTGGAACTTTAGTAACAGTGGCTAAATTTTACAAAAAAATTTTTAGCCATACTGCTTCTTGCACTGCGACAAAACATACAATAAATTCTGCCTCCATCGTAAACAAGGCCGTGCATGTCTATTTCTTACTATTCCAAGAAATCGCACCTCCATTGAGCAAGAATGCATATTCAGAAGTCGATTTACACTCATCCAAGTCTCCACCCTAATCAACATAGCCTGATAGGCGTAAACCACTTCCTTGGTAACAAAGTCGATAGTCCATGGTACCCTTCAAGTATCTCAGGATCCTATTCACTACTTTCCAGTGTGTTTGACCGGGATTTGATTGATATCGGCTCACCAATCCTACAGCATAACATATGTCGGGTCTAGTATACATCATAGCATACATTAAACTTCTGACCGCACTAGCGTAAGGAACAGTTTACATTGCTTTAATTTTTTCTGGAGTCTTAAGACACATCTTAGTACTTAGGCTTTCACCTTGCATGACAGGGATATCAATGGGATTACAGTGATGCATATTAAAACATTCAAGAATCTTCATAATATAAGACTTGTGATAAAGCAAGGAGTTTCATTGATCGATCTCTTTCGATCTTAACTCCTAATATATAAGTAGCTTCTCCCATATCCTTCATTTCAAAATTAGAGGACGGCCATTCTTTTATGGTGATAACCATAACCTTGTCATTTCGAACCAATAGAATAACGTCCACATAAAATGATAAAATTACAAAATTATCTTCGGACTGCTTGACATATACACAATGATCTTTTTCGATCATCGTGAAACCAAAAGTTGTTATAACTCAATGAAAACGAAGATACCACTGTCTAGATGATTGCTTAAAGCCAAATATTGAGCAATGAAGCTTGCAAACTTTATGCTATTGACTTTTAGCTATGAAACCTATCGATTGTTTCATATAGATTTCTTCATCTAGTTCTCCATTGAAAAATGTTGTCTTTACATCCATCTGATGTAATTCAAGATCCAAATGTGCAACAATGGCTAGAATAAGGCGTATTGAGACAAACCTTATAACATGTGAAAAAGTTTCCTCATAGTCTATACCATCTTGTTAAGTATAACATTTCGCTATAACACGAACCTTATACTTTTCAATGGATCTATCCGCCCTTCGCTTAATCTTAAAGACCCATTTGTTTCCAATGGCCTTATGATTGGGTAGTAGATCAACTAAGTCCCAGACATGGTTTGCCCTCATTGACTCCATCACATCTTCCAAAGTTTTTCTCCATTCTTCCTTATCAGAGGATAAGAGAGCCTCTTGAACAGTATTAGGCTCGGCATCGTCATTCTGAGCAATCATAAATGCTTCCCCTTCAATCCTAAAACGACGACGATGAATACTTTTACAATTACTTTTACGTAATTGAATTTTTCTTGAATTCAATTCGTTAGGCAATGCAACACTCCTATTAGGTCTTGTATGTTGAAGTGAATTTTCATTTTCCTCTACAACATTACTGGGTGTGTTATCAAGATCTTCCACCTCATATAATTGGAAGTTCTTATCAATCCCACATCTACTAGGAAAATCGTTTTCCAAGAATGTGACATCTCGTAACTCCATTTCGGTCACACTTCCATCAGCTTGTTCACCTATGAACACGTACCCTTTGGAGTGTTCAAAATATCTTATAAAGATACATTTCTTCCCTTTATGACCTAATTTGTCATATTTATAGGAAGAATCATGAACATAAGCTGCACATCCCCATGGACATAAATTACTCAAGTCTGGTTTCCCACCAGTCCATAATTCATAAAGTGTGGAAGTGACCGATTTTGAGGGCACTCGGTTAAATATATAGGCAGCAGTCAATAACACATCTCTCCAATAGGAGATAGGTAAATTTGTTTGCGTCATCATAGACCTAATAATTTCCAATAGAGTTCTATTCCTTCTCTCAGCTACCCCATTTTGTTGTGGAGTACCAAGAATAGTCAATCGTTATATAATTCCCTTTTCATCACAAAGAGTTTTGAATTGCTCAGATTGATACTCACGTCCACAATCGGTTCTCAATGCCTTTATTGTTTTGTTCAACTGATTCTCTACCATTGCTATATATCGTCTAAAGCAGTCTAATGCTTCTGACTTATGGGAGATCAAAAAGACATAATTGAAACATGTGAAGTCATCTATGAAAGTGATGAAATATGAGGCATCATGCATCGCCCTCACATTCAAAGGACCATAAATGTCAGAATGTATGAGTTGCAATGGAATTTCAACTCTAATCCCTTTACCGAATGGTTTTCTAGTTGCTTTTCCCACTAGACAATGTTCACATACGGATAGACTAACATTAGTGAGTGACCCTAAAAGGCCTTCTCTGGCTAATCTTTGCATTCTTTGCAATCCAATGTGACATAATCTAGCATGCCAAGTACTTGCATCAATCTCAACATTACTAGAAGATGCAATTAAAGAAAAACAACCATTGACATTAACATTGTATTGATCATAGTCAATGTCTAACACCATAAAACCATTTGATACATGACCTGAATCATAATAAATTGTTCCATACAAAATGCGAACACAATCACCATGGAAATTCAATATATAACCTAAGTTAAGAAAACAATTACAGAGACCAAGTTTCATTAAATATCTGGAGTATAAAGGACATCATGCAGGAACAGGTTTCAACCACCACGTGAGATTAATTTACATGTGCCGATACCCTTCACTTCAACTATTAAGTTATTCCCAACATATATCCATCTTCTTCCAAGCGGTATCCGACAATACTCCACAAATGATTCTCAGTCTCTAGCTACGTGGTATATTGCTTCTGAGTTTACAGTCCACATTGGATAAGATTCAGCAACCACTATAGTACTAAAAACAAAAGCATTGCTCAAAGTAATTTAGTAATAGGGTACCTTTTTTGGCTCAGTGCATTCACAAGCAAAGTGACGCATCTTGCCACAATTGTAGCACTTCATCTTGGGCTTGTCCTTCTTCCCACCACGCTTCTTACGTCGAAAGATCTTAGCCCTTTTTTGTGCCTGATCAGTCTTATTCCCTTTGTTGTTGAACTGAAGATTCCTCTTGTGCTTGAAGCCCAAAACTTTGCGTGAACTCGATTCAGCAACATAAGCATGGGTAGAGGGTCTCGCAGCCTCTAAGCGCTCATCCTCTAATTCCAAATGACGCGCAATATCATCAAAAGTGACAATATTTTCATGCTATTTTTCTTTTTCCAAACTTGATAAGCTTACAGATCTCTCCTGTGTTGAGCTGAAGTTCTATGCTCAGGTTCATCCATGGTATGGTTGAGGGTTTCCAAAACCTCTCGCGACTCAAGGATGTACTGAACTTTTCAGTGTCAAATATCATAATTGTCACTGTTCAGTTTCTCACCCTTATTGAGGCCAGCCACAATGGTCTTGGATGCCGATGCCATAATCAATTGCTATAACACATTGACATAATAAACGCAGAATCAATACTAGTACACTTTACATAATAAGACACATATTTAATTTACAATAAAGACAAACTAAATTAATGATAATTCAACAAAAGACATAAAAGCAAAAGTTCACTATGTTCCCAATCAACTTCTATGTGCAATTGTTTTATTATCATTAATTAGTTTAATTTGCACAAATTTTAAGTTCTAGGTGAGAACTCTTTCAAATTCTACCAACCTACGAACTCCCACTAGGAAAAATAATTACATGACCTTATGTAATTTCTACATTTTTCTTTAACAAAAAAAAAATATAGCACGATAATAACCAACATATAAACAACAATTATGCTTCAACTATAATCAAAAATCGCAATTCAACATGTAATAGATTTCCTACCATTGTTCGAATTTTCTAGCAACTAGAAAATTGCAAGTATATTAAACTATATACATGATATCATCGAACCAAGCTCTACATAGCATATATGACCTCATTTGCACACAAGCTAGCTACTATATATCCTAAACAACAAGAAAATACAAGTTACAAATGATAAACTATGCATTAAACCCCAAAAAATACGCGTACATAGGGTTTTCTACGCATTTTCATACATTTATAAAATTCAAAAGTATAAAATAATTATACTACAACGTAGAGAACATCCATACGAACCAACCGCCACCAACCACACTCCAATCGGAGCTTGCACGCGCCCAAACGCGCCACCTGAGTGCGCGGCGCGTGTGGCACACGCGCCAGCAAGCCCAAGGGCTCCTGGCTGACCCGACCGGTCCAATCGTTGACCGGTCCGACCGCTGACTGGTCAACGGTCAACGGGTACAATCGGGTCGGGTCTCTGGTCAGGTCGGGTCGCCGGCCGGCCAACTTCCGCCGGCGCTGACGTCATCGATGACATCATCCAAGCGGTAACCGACCATTAGATGACGTCATCTGTGACGTCAGCACGCGTCGGTTCGCCGACGTCAACGCGTGACGTCACGTGCCTGTTCGCTAGCGTCCTAGCCCGTCCGGCGCGTGGATCCCACGCACAGCGGCTTCTGGCCACACGTGTGGGCGCTTCTAGTCTCCTCCATCGCGCTCAACCACCGTTAGACTCGTCTCAATGAGTACTTTCATCCTGTATATTCAAAAGTTGATTTTGGCCAAAAAAATATTTCGAAAATTAGCCAAAACCGCACAGATGCACGTGACCCTAAACCCATTCTTCGCTTTGTTTCGATTTTTTGACAATTCACATATCAATTTCAATTAATAAACATCCAACCAGTGTATATATCATACTCTTAATCCCGATATCAAATGATAAACTGGAAAATTCGATGAAAAACAAGGCAAAAACCACAACCTGGCTCTGATATCAATGTTGGAATTCAAGTCGGCGGAAGACGACTCACCCGATTCCAATGTGCAAACAGCAATTAACCCCGGAACGAACGTTGAATTGTGGACGAATCACGAACGAAATTACTCCACGTTGGTCTGGATGCGATCACGAGGAAAGCACCCGATTTTCACGGCATAAATGCAAATTGTTCTCGTAAAGAAGAAATGGAATGCATTTTTCTTTGATGGAAAGGGAGAGAAATTTTGGTGCAAATGATCTGCCAACTCATCCAACGGTTGTGTTCGGGAGGCTTTTATACGTCTCCCTACCCCTACATTAGTGTCTTTCCATCGTAACGCATCAAGACAAAACGGTGCGTTCCAATCGCACCCCATCATAGACGTACCAGCTAAAGTACAACAATAACATATACCTACATAACTTACAGAATGAAATTGCAAATTGGGCATTAAAGACATAATGCCCTTTATTGTAATCAAAACACAGTGAAGAAATCAGATATTAGCAACATCTTCAATCTTCTTAACCTATTCCATGTTTTTTTTTTTTATCTCCATATGGTTTCAATAAGAAATTACCTCTCTCTACTTAAACTCGGCCAAACACAAACTAAAACAATCCACCATCTTTAATCATCCACCAACCCTTGCAATTGGAACATTTAGTGCCGATCTCACACTAATTTCCATCCCCATCAATGCTCGTCCTTTGAGCCTTCAACCTGGCACCATCCAAATAGTATTGGTAGACATAAGAAACGAACCCCCAAATGGCCAAGATCATAGCTATTACCTTGATCCCATCCATCTTGTCCCCGAAGAACATGACCGCAAAAATGGGCACAATCGGCAAGCCCACCACGCTAATCGAGTCTGAGAACAAAGATGACGAATCTAATACCAACCCAACTGTGCCCATGGTGAACACTTGCCAAGCAATTGCCGTCCCAGCCAAGTTCATCACATAGCCCACCTTGCCAAGCTCATACTCGTCCATCTCTCTCCCCAAATGCTCCCACTCACCACTCCCAAACAACCCTACCACAAAAATCACACTAGCCACTAAAGATGGGTACACAATCATGTTCAAAACCGCCCTAAGCGTCTCTTTTCTTATGATCCTCCTAAAGCAAAGTTGGTCTAAGGATAACAGAAGCCCATAACCAGCTGATGCTAAAATAGTGCACACAAACCCCAGTGCATATTTCCCTGCGGAAACCCCCCTGGGGTCTTCTGAATTTGATTGGAACACAAGAAGGGTTGAGGAGGTTATGAGGAGGACTAGAGAGTTAATGATGTAGGGGGTGAACTTTTGGGCATTTAGGAAGAAGGAGAAAAGGGCATTGAAGGCCAACTGGGAGGAGCAAATGAGGGAGTAGGTGGAGACAGGGAGGTACAAGAGGCCAACTGAGTATAAAAAGCCATTTAGGGCCACAATTGTCCCTAGAGAGAGGTACACAAGGGCAAGGCTCTTGAGAGATGGCGCTTGTGATTGAGCTTGAGATTGAGCTTGTGGATTTGTTTGGATGTGTGGGTTATTAGGGTCACATGGTTGTTTGGGTGTGGGGATGAAGTAGAGGAGGAGGAGGATTGGGAAGGCCCCATGCTGGACAAGTGCGGCAAGCCACTTGCTGTTGCCTCCTTTTTTGTAGTATAGCGTCCCAAGAAGAGTGCCCACGGATTGGCCAGAGAGAACAAAGAGTGAGTAGAGAGCCACTCTAATCCACCACCAGGAGTTCTTGGGTTTAGAAGTTATTGTTGCTTGACTATCGGTGATGATGCTAGTGGGCTCGAATGAATTCCCTTCTTTGGCTTCTTGATTATCTGTCATATATTGGACAGCAATTCAATTGGTAAGAGAGAAAGAACATAAATGATACTAAAAATGGTGGATTCCAAATAAATTCAACGACTAGTCACAATGAATCAGAATATGCTACTATTTCGACTATAACCAATTTCATAATTTCAAATAAGTTATGTCTATATCAAATGTAGGAATTACCTAATTTTATATTTGTTATATTTGAGCAAACAAAGTAACATGTGTCAAGACAAGGTGTTTAAGTTAAACATTTACTTTCTATTCATTTTTCTTCGTGCGAAGAACTAGAGCTTCATCTTTTTGGGGAAATAGCTAGGATCTAGACCCTTTATTTTTTTGGAGAACAGTTAGGATTGATAAATGCAATTCCATATTCACTAAATTCACCATGACGTGTATACAGAATCACATGTGGGACCATAGAATTTCAAATTGATGTAGATATTGATTTTTGGTCGGCATTAACAGCGTGATTCACTATAAATATGGTAGACTCACAAAAACAAAAATGAAGGATGATCAAATATTTCAGGTCAAAAAAGGCACTTTTGTAATGTTGCTTGTCCAGGCGAAGAAGCAGAAATTAAACGTCCTAGGATCCATCAAAAGTCCTGGAGTAGGATCTTCTGGTGTTGAAAGTTTTAGCTTGTTCAAATGAAACATTTAAACATCTGGATCTTCAAAACACAATACAAAACAAAACACAGAGTTGCAGGAGAGAAGTGAATATATGCATGGCGGTTGTATTCTCCCCCTTCTATTGTGCCCATCTCTATTCGACGCATCATTTCTGTTCTCATGATCGATGCGTAAATTCCATTGCATAAGTCAATTTATTCAGATGTTGGTAAACTCCTCGAAAATTGGACTTACCCGGGATGTGGAGTTGCAGTTCCTGAGGATGATGATGAGCTAGTTCTCCCATGTCGGAGATAAGAGAGAGAACCCAGAACAGGGTGATAGATGCTATAAAAGCTGAGGGAGTGTCAACAAGAAACCAACAAGAGATGAAAGAAGAAGAGGAGGTTTCTATGCAAGTACGCCGTCCCGCGTGCTACATTTTCTAACTGATATATACCTGATAAATATATATTTTCGTTGAGGAAGAAAGGTTATTTATTATTCAAGGGGGAAATGAAATTCTTCCAAATGCCACTTTCCCTGGCATAGGAGAATTGTCCCGTACTGCCAGTCGCTTTCCCCGGAACATGCACAGCTTTCAAATTATAGGGTTAAACACTAGATCTGCTAATTATTGGGTTTGGGTTGAACTCTCTCTCTCTCTCTCTCTCTCTCTCTCTCTCTCTTCGACTCAACTGGGGCCGGTCTGATCTGGAGTCGCCTAAGACCAGAAACCTTGGATTTGAGGTCACGACTCAGATTCAAGGAGTTTGCTGCGAACATAGAGAGGGAAGGATCATCACATAGTGGTGTTGCATGACTCGAATGAAATTGGTGGCAATGACCGGTCCATATAAGAATAATTATTTCATATTACGGTTACATCACATGATAGTGACACGTGATGTGACAGATCAATTAAAATTGAATGACTTTATGATTTAAACATTAAACAAGATGAATGCATATTACGTAAGATACAAAATTGGCAATCATGTCAACTCTATGTCCAACCCATAAATTAGTTTTTATTATGCAAAGAATGCAAGAAAGTTAGAAACATGAACATATTTTGATGGAGAAAGCTTAGCTGGCCATCATCCGTCAAATGACAGAGTGACAGTTAAACGTGGACCACCCAGGTTTTTCAACTAGTTTCATCTTTTACCCTATTTTTCTTTAAGGAAAAAGCTTAATTGACTTTCCTCCGTCAAATGACGGAGTGATGGTCAAATGTGAACCACACAGGTTTTGAGAAAATTGGTTGACTTTTGCAGCCAATTTCAACTTTTACCTTATTTTTCATCTTTCATATTTTTGATTTTTATGTTTTCTTATTGCATGCTTAAATTGAGAAATAAAATCGTAAAAGGACACAATCAATTTTCATGAATATGATGAATAGTGCCTTCCACTCTCTTTCCGCATGAGGTCTTCCTTGCCACAAAGGTGACATATTGACTCTCTTTCCTTCCGCCTCGGTTGACTCCACGAGCTCCATTTCAACTTGTCGTTATTTAACCATTATGCGTCATGTATAATCCGCGTGACTGATGAGCAATTCATGCGCCCCCTTTGTCATCATGATGAAAAGTTGCCGGAAAATGCTAAGTAATTCCTACTTCACAGGCGGAAATCTTCAAGCCGACTACTTGAGCGAGTATTCTGAATGCTTATAATCACCACCTTGCTTTAACTTTGTTACTTTTCTTGTTGCGTTATACATCTGATGAGATCAAAATTTGGTTAAAACATAAATCATCGGTGAACAAAACAATTAATTGTGCAGGATGTCAAATTCAATGAGATGGTGAGGTTAATGTAGAGGTCATCGATGAAACCTTCATCAGTCAACAACTTGGTTATCGATGAAAAAATCTTTCACTAACCGACTAGTCAAAAGAAATCAATAAATCACCAGCAAGAATTGTAGATTTTACTAAGTGTTGAATCAACATCATTTATGAAAAAATAGAGATTTGCCAACCCATCAATGGAAGATAAAGACGGTGGATTGACAAAAGCACATGTTATTTGTTAATCTTAGAATGTGTATTTTTTTGTGGGGCTTGAGGAGATTTCTACAGCAAGAGGCACGATGAAGATGAGTGGCAACTTCCTCTTTCTTCCCACGTAAAATGACGAAGTGACGGTCAAACGTTGATTAAACTGGTTTCATCTTTTGCCCTATTTTTCTTTTTCCTTTTTTGATTTTTATGTTTTCTTATTGCAAGCTTAAATTAAAAGATAAGATTGTCAGAAGGCCCACACAATCAATTTTCATGAACATGATGAAAGAAAAAATAAATTAGATATCGAAATAAAAATAACTATAAGTAAAAAATATTATCACCTATTGAAAGAAATCATTAATTATCACTCAAAACCTACCTCGTTGAATTATGTTCAAGTATTCATAATTATCACAGAGCATATCGCCGGGGTTGGATTGAGTAATTCTGTTGTGTGTATTTAGGAATAAAATTATCTAATCAGTCCTAAAACTTTTGCTCAAAATTCCAATATAGTCTCCGGTCAATTTTCACAAGAAATTGTTGATGTGTTAGTGTGCTATGTAGAATGGTCAATGATAACTAAACTGTCACATTATTGACTTTCAACAAAAAATGACTGAAATGACTATATTGGAATATCGCGCAAAAATTTAGGACTAAATTGTCAAAATTAAAATCTTTATGATTAAATTGGCATCCTAACAATTATTTAGAATTGATCAAGTAATTTTTTCAGATTTAGGGAGTGCCGCAAGGGGAGATGTCTGAACGTGCAACAACCATTGGCAAAACATAAAAGATGTATTGAAATTCAATCATGAGGCAAGTTTTGTGGGATCTGCTTGGAACCTAAAATTGGATAGGCTCCTACCAGTCCAATTGTCAGAACCTAGAACCATGCTCACTCCTATAACATATCAATTATCATTTATCTACATAAATATGGATAGTTGTATAATATCAAATTCACACAAGGGAAAAAATACCATTTTGATTTCTCATGAATAACAACAATTAATTATTAGATACGGTATTTTAAAATAATCTTCTCTTCTATAAAATTAAACTGATAATGCATTATTTCTTGAATCTATCGCAACACCGAAGTGCCTCAAAATCACCAGAGGAGCAGTAGATTTCGATCAGTGAGAAGCTAAAAAGGAGGATGATGCAGAGGAAAAGACAAATGCTCAAATAGATATATCAAGCTGATCAAATGAGTCAATTCGGCGCCTTTCAACCAGGTGGCACCGAGGGATCGATAGGCTGTATTGGTCGAGACAATCAAGGACGGGTACTGGATGGATTCTCGTGCAGGGTTAGAGCGACTTCACCACTGGAAACTGAAATCAACGCACTTACCTACACACTCCATCATATGCTGCGCCAAGGGCTTCAATCTCACAAGATTGAGGTGGAATCGGACTGTTTTTCCCTTGTTATAGCAGTGCGCCAACGCCGTTCGCCTGTGTGGGAGCTTCGCCCGATCATGGAGGAGGCGCTCGTTCTTCTTGCAAGATTTTCTGACCTAACCCTACTGCACTGTTTGAGAGATGCGAACCGGGCCGCGGATTGGGTAGCAAAGGCCCACTGCACCAAGGATCCAGCTCTTAAATGGTTATCTCAAATTCCTCCTGCACTTTTGCAGATACTATCAACGGATGTAGTAACGTCCGAATGTAATTATCTTTTAATATGAATGTGAATACTTTTTACGAAAAAAAAAAAAAAAAAAAAAAAAAAAAAAAAAATGAGTCAATTTCAGACAGCAACTTTAAATCTCAAGAAATTTAGATAAAAAAATTTTGGTTTGGAGGAGTCAGCCCGAAGACCAATCAACACCCGAGAAAAAAGTAAAGAAGCCGAAGGAGCCGGTTGTCAAAAAGATAAGGTTCAAAATGATGGCAAGTTCTAATATGGTCCAAGCTAGATTGCCAATTGAATTCAGAGCCTCTCCGACGAGAGTCGCTAAAAATGAAGAGGACCCAATCATCGATGGAAAAAGTAATGGCCGAATTTCAATTCACTGGTGAATAAACGATGGAATTTGGAAAATGGACATTTTATAAAGCCAAGCATCTCAAGTTATTGATGCTGCTTGGAAAAATCAACGGCAAATCAATTGAACTGAGAAATAATTGCGTAATAATTTTTAATTTACTATTAAAATAATAGTCTACTCTGAACCATAAAAAATCAAATGATAAATAATTATAAATTGTTATAAGACTTACTTCCTTAAGAATTTGTGATTCAGAGTAAACTATTATTTTCACAGTACCTAAAAACTGTTATGCTTACAAAATCTAATAGAATTCCTATGGACTGGGGAAGGGCACGATGACAATAGACCGCACAGCCGACGTCTTCTCAAAGATTTTCAGGTAGCCACCACGAGGATTCTCCTTCTGATCAAAGTAGGAAAAGCTTGTGCTCCGCTCGCACCGCCTTGCCCATCAATTACACTTGTAATGAGACTGTGTTCGCACGTGTAAGCTGCACAGGAGTTGCGCGCGCATTGCACGGATGATATTCGGGATAAAAGATACCAAATTCGTTACGCATACTTTGCCAAATAAATAATGTTAATTTATGAAGGAAATCAATTTTCAATTTTTGTATACGACACCCTTCAGCTATGTATAAGGCGCATGTGGATCGCCGGCCTCTGAGCCAGTCTCTAAGACTGGTAATTCTACGGCAATCCCACGTCATCCTTTTTAGGGTTCTAACGATAATGTCACATCGAATTGACCGGTTCGCATCTCATTGCATAATATGAGGGCGTTGGCTTGCATCAGCCATTTCTTTTCTTTTTCTATTGGTCTCTACAGCATTCATTACCAAAATAATATATAACAAGATTTATAGGAAATCTCAAAAGTCACCCTAACAAAGCAAACAAGTAGAGCTCCCAGAAATCAAGGTGCATCATCAAAGCATGGCTAGCAAAGATCATCATACACTTGTCCTTCGTGAATAAATTTGTGATTGTATCCAAGTGAAAAGATCGACGGCCGATCATCGAATCATGCATCATTATTTGTGGTAAGCACATGCCAAGACCTTCAATTGTAGTTACGACTTTACCTTTCGACAGTGTGAACCTAGATTCGGCATCCCCAACACCATTACCGTATGAAGACAACATAAATACAAATATATTGAACAAGCTCAAATCTAGAATTAGATTAGAGGGAAAAGCTCCCGGATATAAAATTGGGTGTCCTAGATCTAAAACTATATTGGCAGAGTAAAAAAAGAAAATAAGAGAGAAACAAAGGAAAAATAGGGAGGGGAGGGAGAGATCTAGGTCAAATCCTTCCCCTCCATAAGTTGAAGAGACAAAGAAGGTTGAAACTTAGAAAAGGACACAAGGGGAAAGAGACACTTCCCCGAATCCTTTGTGTTAGTATTTTTTTTTTTTTTTTTTGCCAATCCTACTATACTCCTACTCTAATATTCACTTTTATACTTTTGTCATGTCCTATTGCAAAGCGTGAGGGTCAAAACCCACATCTAAAACTAAATCGTCATCACCCTAACTTCCTCCCTCCCCTTGCAAAAAGTAGGGGATGTGAAACCCCCCACCTCCCTGTATGTGGGCAGCATGACCACCGGAGCAAACCTCAGTAGTTTGGGTCAGCAATTGAATAGCCATCTGTCAGTATTATTCTCCAAGAAATGTGAGTTCAAAGACCTTATTTTGTTAGCCCTATTCTACCCTTTAGGCTTTGTCGGTTCATCTTTCGTCATCCCTAAGCAAATATTTCCAAAGAGATTATTGACTTAGCCCTTCTTGGGCAATCATGTGCATTAGTGGCCAGCATCTATATGATGCTTCTTTCGCGAATTCTTATTCTTCAAAATTTGGCTCCCTCGTATGTCCAAATTTGTTGAGCATATTGGGCCAATTCAAATACAATTCACAACAGGGGCAATCTAGATTAAATTCACTAAAGGCAGACATGTTAAGCAATAATTTTTTTGTAATGCCTAAGTCCAATGTAAAATGTGAATGCTAAATCATGCAATATTAATATATTTGTTTACGGGGTGAAGTCAATCCCTAATTTTTCAATGCAATAAATTACTTATTACGACGGCCAAAATTTAGGTGACAATACTATGTGTGAGTATTTTATGTTACAATCACATCAAGCGATAGTGATATGTAATGTAACAATTCAATTAAGAATTTAATGATTTTAAAACATAAGCACTAAATAGATTAGGATACTTATTGCGTGAGGAACATAACTAGTCAGTTATGTCAATGACCAACCCCTGAACTTTCTTTTTCTGTGTAAGGAGAGGGGGCGAAAAGGAGAAAAAAGGGCGAAGAGGAAAAAAGAAAGGAAAAAAAGGCATGGGATGTGCAAAATTAACATATTTTAATGTGTCATCGTGAGAAAGGATTAATTAGGTATTGTTAATACTTGATTTTTAGTCTACGTGTCATTAAAAGTAAAATGTCAATATTAAAGTTTTCGATCACAACGGAACATGTTTCTCAATAAATAAATAAAAATTATCATTTTCCATTTCTTTTTAATTGGCCCTTCATTTATGATTTCTTAGTCATTTTCATCGAAAACTCAAAAAGTTAAAAGTTAACTTTTGAATTGACTTCTTTATCAATCCTCTGACAAAAAGTCAACTCCAACTCAAAATTTAGTTTTTGTACAAAAAGTTCCCAAATAACCTCAATTTTATTTTGGCCAAAATTTTTTTTAAAAAAATTGAAGTTTTGATCGTAAATTAACCCTTTTAGCGATTAGTCATTAACAGGTTAACTTGTGGTCAACCCTTTGACGACAAAATTGAAAAATGTAAAAAAACCCACAAATCGTTTTATTTTAGCTTCAATTTGACTTTAGCCACAAAAATTTCTAAAAATAGTCAAAAATCAATTAAGAATATATTTTTCTGAATTTGTCAAATTTATGTTTTAAATCATCCTAAAATAAAATTATTTCTTTACTAGTCATATTCTGGTTTAGCTTCTTTTACAATATTTAATCTAGAAGTCATTTTAAGTTCATTCGTGTGACCAATTTTGTGATTTGGCATGTCAGGGTGAAAATGTTTATTTTTAGCTTTAATTAGGAGTCCTGATGAGTTCTACATAGTTTGAAAGATTTCACTTTTGATCAAATTGTTTTCCCAATGTCAATCCAAATCCAGGTTTAATTTTGGCAAATTACCTGCGAACTTCTTTATTTAGCAAATTTGGCACCAAAGGTTGCGAAATAGAGTTAATGTGTTCCAATTGAGCCAATTCGATTTGACCTATTTTAGACTGAAGTTTAATTTGATAAATTGGGGTTCAATTTGAACATTGAACTTCAATTTCATTTTGGCATCTAGTTCGTATCATTATATCAATGTCAAGTTGAATGCATTAAACCACCTTGAGTGCAATTAATTGAACCAACTGATATTTTCTTATATTAATTGCATTCAATTTCGATTAATTTGGAAATTGAGAATGGGAATTGCAAAAATTGCACTAATTGATTAGAAAGTCCGAATTTGCGTGCCCATTAAATCTACGCATATTTCTGATATTTGTGAGATGATTAGACCAATTTAAATCGATTGTGATGTTGTTAAAAGGTTAGGATTTGTTTAATTTGGACGAATTTGGACTCTTTATTTTCAATTTAAGCCATTTCTCTTTCAATTGGACGGAAATCATTTTTTTGTTTTAGTCAAAGGAAACCATATATTCATAGTAACGTCATTTTACAACCAACCGCAAGGGCATCTACATATATCAGATTCATCAAAATAAGAGGAGGGAATATATTCCAATTGTGGGCCCAAGTTGCATCTCTCTGGGCCTTTGCGACCTAGTCTGCAACTCCATTGGCTTCCCGGGGACACCATCGAATCATGAGGTTAAGGAACAGCGGCCGCAGTTCAGCAGCCTCCGCAAGTAGGGGACGAAGCTCCCATGGTGCCGATCTCCTTCCTGTGATGGCGTCGATCACTGATCTACAGTCCGATTCAAGCACAACCCTAGTGTGCTGCAAACCCTATGTTATCAAGTGCTGGATCGCAAAGGAGAGCTTGGAACTTTGCGAGCAGTGCTGAAGTGACGGGAAATCATTTGGTGTAGATCTCGGTGAGTCTGCCTTGATGATCTCGAAAAACCGAAGCCATCAACCCTTATGTGCTTTCTTGTTGATATGAGGCATCAACGTTGCATTTTAATGTACCCAGATCGGGCGGTCTCCAGAGGTGGTCCAGATTCAGGTTGAACGCAGCTTTCCTCGCAGAGGAAGGAGAGGTGATCTGGTGAAGTCGAGTCTCCGTCAAGGCTGTTTCGACTACAATGGAGGGATTTAGCCGTTGATTGCAGAAGAGGTAGATGTTCCTCATTTTCCAGATTTGCCAGCAGACATTAGCAAGAAGTTCTAATGAAGGTGCATTTGCTGTTGATACCGATTTTGTAGCAAGCCAAGCATCGAGTCGATGGGTGTGCTGAGGCTGAATATCAATGTTGATTTCTGGATGAGTCCAAATAGGGCGAGTCCAGGAGCATAGTAAGATTAGATGTTCTACTGTTTCTGGGTATTGCTGGTTGCATAGTTGACCGTAGAGATCAGAAGTAATGCATCGACGGAATAGGTTTTCTCGGGATGCTACTGCATTTTGACAAAGTGATCAGAGAAAAGTTCTGACTTTGGGGGCAGTTCTCATCAACCAAATTTTGTGCCAGAGAGTGCTAGGTGTCTGATGAGAGGTAGATGGTGTCTAGTTGTTGTTGTGGCTAAACATGTCTGTTAAAATGCAATAGTTGCTCTTGACTGTGTGTGTGCCAGCCTTTGTAGCTGGCCAGACAAGTTTATCTTCTACATAGAGAGGTCTAACTGGTATGGTCAGAATTTCTTGAACAGTCGGCACATCTAGAATGCGATACAGCAGAGGTACATTCCAGGTATTATGAGTAGCATCTATTAGGTCAGCCACTAACTTCGGGTCCTCTCTGTTGGCAGGACCAAACAAAGTTCCACTTTTTAACCACGGATCCTCACAGATACGGATTTGCCTCCCATTGCCTACTGACCATCTAGTATATGGTAGGATAGCATCCCAACCTGTAAGAATACTCTACCAAACCCATGATGGACGACTGCCTTTGGTTGCTGATTTAAAGTCTGTGTTGTGAAAATACAGACCTTTTAATAGTTGAACCCATAAAGCCTAAGGTTGTTGGAGTAAACACCATGCTTGCTTGCCGAGCATGGCTTTATTAAGTTCAATGAGATCCCGAAAGCCAAGCCCACCTTGATCCTTACTGCTTTTAAGTGTATCCCATTTCTTCCAATGAATGCCTGCCTTATGCATATCATTTTTCCACCAAAACCTCGCAATCTTCTTCTCGATAGTTTTACACAACGATAAGGGTAATCTGAAAACCGACATAGCAGATTGCGGGATCACCTGAATGACAAACTTGATAAGAGTTTCCTTACCTCCCTTGGAGATGAGCTTTTCCTTCCATCCTTCTAATTTTGATTGAACACATGCTAGTATCCACAAAAATATGTCCTTTTTGGAGTGACCCCAGTCCGAGGGGATACCCAAATAGTTACCAGCCCTTTGAATCACAGGAATTCTAAGTTCTAGAGACATATTTTCCTGCAGACTCATAGGGCAATGCCTACTAAAAATAATCCCCGATTTGTTGCGATTCAAAGCTTGGCCCTTAGCTACACAGTACTGATTTAAGATATTAGCCAGGTTTTGACACTCACGAATGCTGCCATCGAGGAAAAAGATTGCATCATCAGCAAAAAATAGGTGGGAAAGGGTAGGACACCACCTATTTAATCTGATGCCCTTTAGTTGTCCCATATTTACTGCTTGGCTGATCAATATTGACAAAACATTCGCAACCAAGATGAATATATATGGTGAGAGAGGGTCACCTTGCCTTAGGCCACAAGTAGGGAAAATATAAGGAAGTAGCTCCCCATTTAACCTGATACTATAGGATGTAGTTGTGACACATTGTAATATCCATTGTACCCATATTGGATGGAAGCCCACCTGTATTAGGTAGTCCCTAAGAAAATCCCATTCAATTCTGTCATATGCCTTATGCATATCGGTCTTAAGAATTGCATTGAATTTTGTTGTCCCCTATCGTGTTTTAAATTGATGAAGAACTTCTTGAAAGATTGAGATGTTGTCTTGGATCTGTCGGCCACTAACAAATGCAGTTTGTTCCATAGATATCAACTGACATAACCAAGGTTTGAGGCGGTTGGCGAGCACCTTCGAAATGACTTTGTATGCGAAATTACAGAGGCTAATTGGTCTATAATGTTCTATTTGTTCTTGGATGAGGGGTCTTGGGAATCAAAGCTAGAATGGTTCGGTTCAGGATAGGTGGCATCTGGCTTGTCTCAAAAAAAAAAAAAATTAACTAGAAGAAACAGATCATCTTTGATTACCTCCTAGTGAGATTGATAGAATATTCCGTTGAACCCATCAGGGCCTGGCGCCTTATTGGACCCCAGTTGAAAGGTAGCCTGACGAATCTCCTCTAGACTCACCTCTTCCAGTAAAGCATTGTTCATTTCTGTAGTAACAACCTGTAGGCATTGTTAAAGAATAGGAGTGTAATTTCGAGGACCCACTATGGTATATATGTCAGGAAAAAATGCGCAAGTCATTACCTATAAAGCAATGGGATCCCTAATCCATTGATTGTTATGATCTTGAAGCATGGTAATGCGATTGCATTGCCTTCTCTGAAGAGTTGTCGCATGAAAAAATCTGGTGTTTTTATCGCCCCACCTTAACCATTGGATTCTAGATTGCATGGCCCAGAATTGTTCTTCTTGCTTCCAAATCTGCCTGATTTCCTCTTTTAGCTTAGTAACATCTACTCTATTTTGATATGCATGCTGCTGGTTTGTAATTTGGCGAAGCTGTTGCTGTAAGTACGCTATTTTAAGATCACCTCTAGAAAATTTTGAGCAACTCCACTTAGTTAGGGCTACAGATGTATGATGTAACTTTGAGATTAGGCTTGATCCATTTACCCTGACTGAGTTCCATGCTTTTGATATTATTTCACTGCATTCTTGATCTTTATTCCAGAAAACTTCAAAAGTAAAGGATTTCTTCAGGGCCTTGTAGGATGCTGAAGAATTGATGATCAATGGGCTATGGTTAGACCCAATAGCAGGCAACACAAACACTTTAGCAGCAGGAAATAAGAGTCGCCAATCCATCGAACACATTGCCCTATCCAGACATTCCTTCATCAGCTCATCACCCGTGCGATTGTTCATCCAAGTAAACTTACAGCCCTTACTTGGTAACTCCATAATAGAACAATCATTAACAAATGCTTGAAAAGATAACATTCTATTTCGATCTGCTGGTTTTTTTCCAAACTTTTCAAATGGATAGAGAACTTCATTGAAATCCCCAACATATAACCAAGGGAATGTGTTAGCATAGCTAATCTCCCGAAGTTCATCCCAAAAAAGTTGATGATTGTGGTACACATATGGAGCATGGATGCAAGTTATACGCATAGTCCGATCATCCTGGAAGTCATTATAAAGCATATCTAGATAGTCTGGTGTTGAACGGAGCACATCTAAAGTTACCTGATTAGTCCAGAATAGAACCATCCCTCCCGCCAGGCCTCTAGGGTTGACAATATAGGAGTTGGGAAAGTGAAGGCGATGTTGAATCCTTCTAACCATCACCTCAGAGTTCTTGGTTTCCGACAAAAAAAACTAGTGTGGGCTTTTCCTTGGCCGTCATGGCCCTTAAAGCTTGAACCGTCAGGGAGTTGCCCAATCCCTGACAGTTCCAGCATATTAGCTTCATTTGTGAGGTGGTGGCTGTTGAGGGCCAGCCATCGAAGCCCATGCTCCCACTTCCTCAGCCACATAAACAGGTGTTTCCATGAGATTTGTCTCATCATGATCTTGGATCATCAAACTTTTGGACTCATAGGGGTTGTACCTTTTCAACTTCTTGGACACCCCTAGTTTTGGAGTCAGTCTCGCATTCTTCAGCTTCTTGTGCCCCTTTGCTTCCATGGGCTGAGGCTGAATACCTTTTAACTTAACTTGTGCAGGTATGATTACCTTTTAACTTAACTTGTGCAGGTATGATTGCTGTAGTAGAAGTGCCTTGTATAACTAGCTGATGGTCAGAGACCACTCTCTGGGTGGTGTTACTTGTATCAACAGACCCAGCTAGGTGCATAGGATCAACATTTGCTGGTTGAAGTAACAAAAGGACATGCAATGGCACAGGATCATCAGTAACTGATTGGGGCAATAAAGGAACTTGGGGAAGTTGTGAGGGCGGAGTTTCAGGTACATTTTATTCAAGTTGATCAGTATTGTCTTGTGCCGTATAGAAAGTGTGCCAATACGGGCTATTCTCCCTAACCTCAGCCCGAAGCCATTGGCCATAGGCCATGTTACCTCTACCTTCTAATTTTGCTTCATCAAAGGGTATATCCTAACAATATGTCGCATAATGGCCCAACTTTCCACAGGAGTAACAAAAATGCGACAGTCGTTCATAACGAAAATCGAGCCATAGATGCTTACCCTCAAGTCTAATTAACTTCCCTGTCTTAAGAGAATCCTGCAAATTTAGTTCCACTCTAGCTCTCCCAGGTCTAGATGAGGTCCCTTCCTTTGTATCAATTCTTACTTCCAAAACACGACCCAAATGTTGCACCGCCCTGCGGATCATTGATTCCGTACACCATTCTAAAGGTAAACCAACCACCTGAACCCAGAATGCATAAGTGGAAAAGTCATAGCAATGTAAAGGAGTATTAGGGATCCATGGTTTAAGTATAACCAAATGGCCGAAGAAGTTCCAAGGTCCCCCTTCAATAACTTTTTGTTTTGCTGCTTGAGACTGGAATTTAACTACAAAGATGCCTGCCTCTAGCTGTGAAATTTCTACTTGTTCAATGCGCCAGACTCGCTTTAATGTACTGCGGAGAGCTGGAATATTTATAATAGGGTTGGATAGTATGTGTCCTATTAAAGTTAAAAGACATTCTTCTATTTTTTTCAGGAGGCGGTGCATCATTCCAATCTTCTATAATCTGTTCTGTAGTAAGACGGCCTAACTTGTTGCATAGTGCAGACAAGCGCGAAGAGTCACCATGGTCATCCGATGCCATTCAGATATCCAAAAAAACAGAGGTTGATACAAGGACTAATACTATAAGAGGCAAAGCAGCGATAAAGACGAGAAAGCCTCAACCCAAAAGAAACCCAGAGTAAAAGACAAGGTAAACTACACCAATTCCTACCAATTGTGGACATGCAACAGGGCGGATGAAGATACACCCAATTCCGAAAGTCCTCATGCCGAATGGAGCTCAAACAGTAAATGGCGAGAATCTCCTTACCCGCAACAGATGATGACAACAGCGATGGAATGACAGATGGAGAATTCGAGGACTTATAAAAGCCAAACCAAGTAGAAGGTAAAGAAAGTTGGTGGGGCGAGCCAACCTCAGAGGCCTAGTGGTGGCGGAAGCGGATGAATTGCGGACATGCAGCAACCCAACCGAAGAAATTTAAATAGAAGTGTGGAACAGGGAACAGCGAGTGGCAAATAAAGAAAACAAAAATCACCGGGAGGCCAAAACAGGGGATGATCCGAAGATGGGGATGAAAACATAACGGTAAATTTGGGGGTTAGGGTTGGGGAACTACTATAGCGGTAGACAGGCAACTCTACACTTCGAGAGAGAAAGGCACGAATACTGACCATTCTCGAATTTTTGTTTTGGACGGAAATTATTTACTAGGGACCTAATTGCATAAATTTTAGCCAAAGACCGACCGAATGGTCAAAATCGGTTCCAACTGGTCGAACTAGTCTCCAATGAAGAAATGGCCGATTCTGCCATTTTATGACAAGGTTCCAACAAGCGACGACTATCACAAGGTAGCCAGCTTCATGGCCGACCCTCACATTCCCTTTGTGCATTAAAATTACAAAATTTCTTTTTTAGGGAAAAATTACTGAAATACCTTTGGCTCCATTTATTGATTCAAAAGGAGATGTGATCTTAGCCGTTCATTTGAAAAGTCATTTAAATCATTGGATGTGCCACATCGTTAACCTATGTGATTAGAATATCAACAATCACAAGCTTGCTTAGTCTCTAAGTCTCTTTGATCTTATCTTAAAAGATTAAATCATAACCAATAATTATCAATGGCTAGGATTCAATCTTGGCATGATTGTTGACACTTGATATTTAGTTGACACGTCACTAAAGGTAAAAACTAGAGATTAGGGTTTATAAGTGTGACGGAGATTATTTCTTGAATCAAAAGTATCATTTTTCATTTCGCTTTCTTTGGCCTGTTATTTGTAGGTAATTCCTACTCATTTTTAACGAAAACCCAAAAAGTCAAAATTTGAGTTGACTTTTTTCTCAATACCTTAATCAAAATCAACCCGAGTCAAAATTTGGTTTTGTACTCAAACGTTCCTAATTATTCCTAATATCACTTTGGCCATTAAAATTTTGAAAAAATTCAAAGTTTTGATCATAAAATCAATCTTTTGGTAACTTTTGGTCAACCATTTGATCAAAAAAAAATCAAATGATCTCATTTTAGCTTCAATTTTGACACTAAAAATTTTGTGAAAATAGATTAAGAACCTCATTTTCTGTATTTTTTTTGTTTTTGGTTCAAAATTAACCAAAAACTAAATTACTTTCACTTGTCATATATTACTTTCAATTCTTCACAACATTTGATGTAGAGCTCATCTCGCATTTACTCATGTGGCCAATTTTGAGATTTGGCAGGTTGGGATGAAAATTGTTATTTTTAGCCCTAATAATCCAAATCAATTTTTCATAATTCGCTTGCTTACACTTCCAATTAACTCATTGTCTTAAATTGAATCTAAATCCATGGGCAATTTTGAGAAATTTACTTGAGAGCATTCCAATTGTTTCAATTTAATGTTCTTGAATTTTAGAAATTTGAGCCAATGTGTTCCAATTAAGCCAATTTGACTTGGCCCATTCTAGACAAACATCCCATTCAAGTTATCAAGCTTGAATTTGGCCAAATAAATTCCAATTACGAATGTTACTCTAGTTCACGGTCATGATTCAATAGAAATTGATTCAATTTAAGACATTTCTTGCATAATTAGTCACCCAGGGAACCCAGATTTGAGACAGTCAATGTTAGGTGAGATGAACATGGATTTAAGACACTCAAATCCAAAATGAGATGTTGAGAATTAGGTGAACTTAACCAATAGACACTCAATGTTAGGTGAGATGAACATGGATTAGGACAACTTAATCAATAGATACTCAAATGTTAGATGAGTCAAATATTAAATTAGAATAATTTAAAATATCTAGATCCAAACTAAGGTATAACGAAAAAGATCAAAAAACATTCATGTCCAAAATGAGATGTTTAATGAAAAGATTTGTGACTTTTAGATTCAGATTGAGATGTCAAGAATTGATTAAAAGATATTGGGTGAGATATCCAAATCACAAACTCTCAATTTCTGAAAATTGGGTGAGATGCTAAAATTTTACCTCGAGCACTCAAATCTAAATTAGAGGATGAGTTACCTAAATTTTTTCATGGGTACTCAGAGAGATTTGATATTTATTTGGGGTTTCTTACCTGAAGGCCTGATTGGATTGCATGAAGGTTGCTCGCTAGTAGTGCTTTAGGAATCTAAGAGTGCGTGGACATGTCCAAATGCTTCAGAGAGCAAATTGAGTATCACAGCTACTTGATTTTCATGAGAACTTCACCTATCAAAATGGTCAGCAATGACAGGTATATGCATTCATCATGAGCAATCAATTCTATCCAAAACACATATTTCAATCCATTTGTGGTTCATACATTATGATTTTATCAAGCCTACCTTCCCAAATCTCCACTAGGAATTTAGGATATCAAGGACATACCTCAGATATCCGTGAAGGTCTCTCAACTCCTAGTAAAAAGAAGTTTTGGAGCATCAAGGACGTAACTTAAATGTTCATAAAGGTCTCTCACCTCCGAGTAAAAAGAAATTGGAATATCAAGGACACGCCTCGAATACTTGTGAAGGTCTCTCATCTTTTGATAGAAAGAAATTTTGAAATATCTAGGATGTACCTTAGATATCCGTGAAGTTTCTCACCTCTTGTTATTTTGCATGTATCACAAGACTTCTGAAAGCAACCTAAATGTCAAGAGCTCTTGGGTCTTCAAGGAAACATTTTGTTAGACATGATTAGAGCAAAAAAGCATGTATTCACCAAAGAAATAAGCAATTAAAGCTATTCAAGAATGCACACTCCAAAGTCCACTAAAGTTTTTATTAGTCCAATCGACATTTATGTATAATGATTTTACCATATTTGCACCACCAAATTTCCACTAGAGAGAATTATCGTTCGTGACAATTTTCACTCGTAATGTGGACTTCTTAGGAACGATGAATGAGAGACTTTCAATTAAAAATGGCTTTCACCCACTCTCATTCATAAAGGCTATTTAATGATAATCACTCCTTCTTATCATCAACATATTAACAAGGGTTTGAGTATTCTTGCAAGCAGTACAACCTTACCAATCTAAGAGGTCTTTCATAGGGATCGTAAAGTGAGCTTGGTCAACGGTTTAACAAGGGAAGCGAATGCAACTCTGTGTGAATGATTTGCTTTGGACAGATTACCTTATTGATGATGGAACTGAATGCAACTCCATATCGGATTTGCTTTTGGAATAGAATCGGGAGAGAGCCTAATTGATCTTTTGATTCCTGCCCTAGTTCTGCTTATCAACCTTTTGAAGAAACTGCAAGTTGGGCAAATCTGAATTACCGATGCATTTGCTGGATGTCATTTCTGTAAAATCCTTCTACTGCCAAGGAACTATTTTTGGCAATTTATGGACATAGAAGCCTCTTTCCTTCTTCGTTATAGTTCAAATCTGAAAAAGAAAAGAAAAAAAAAACTTATTGGAACTTGGAACCGACCCTAAAACCTATGACAGGTAGGTTCTAGGTTCTTGGTTCTGACGGGTAGATTCCAGATTCCAAGAAATGAGGAACTTGTATCCAATAGTAGATTCTAGGTTCCAAATGAAATCTGTTAGGAACCGGGAACAGCTCACCCCTAATAAACATCAACAATTTGCGTTAGCTAGTACTGTTATATTAGTCAAATATCATATAAGTACCCAACTGTCATAATGAGATTCCAAAATGAACACTAAAGACAAAATACCCTTCCTTGGAATCAAAACACAATAAGAAATTAGATATTAGTAACATTTTCAATCTTCTTAACATGTGCCTTTTTTGGTCTTTTCTCTCCAAATGGTCATAGCAAGCAATTACATCTCGCTACATGTATATACACAAACTAAAACGCTCCACCATCTATAATTATCCATTAACCCTTGTGATTGGAGCATTTAGTGCCGATCTCACAACAAGTTCATCCCCACCAACACTCTTCCTTTGAGCCTTCAACTTGGCATCATCCAAATAATATTGGTAGGCATAAGAAACGAACCCCAAAATGGCCAAGATCATAGCCATCACCTTGACCCCATCCATCTTGTCCCCCAAGAACACGACTGAAAAAATGGGTACAATCGGCAAGCCCACCACACTAATCGAGTTCGAGAACAAAGACGACGCGTCTATTATCAATCCAATCGTGCCAATGGTGAACGCTTGCCAAGAAATTGCCGTCCCGACCAAGTTCATCACATAGCTCACCTTGCCAAGCTTATACCCGTCCATCTCTCTCCTTAGATGTTTCCACTCACCACTCCCAAACAACCCCACCACAATAATCACACTAGCCACTATTGATGGGTGCACAATCAAGCTCAAAACTGCCCTAAGCGTCTCTTTCCTTATGACCCTCCTAAAGCAAAGTTGGTCTAAGGATAGGAGAAGGCCATAACTAGCTGATGCTAAAATGGTGCACACAAACCCCGATGCATATTTCCCTGCGGAAACGCTCTTGTGGTCTTCTGAATCTGATTGGAACGCAAGGAGGATTGAGGACAAAGTGAGGAGGACTAGGGAGTTAATGATGTGACGGCTGAACTTTTGGGCATTTAGGAAGAAGGAGAAGAGGGCATTGAAGGCCAATTGGGAGGAGCAAATGAGGGAGTAGGTGGACACAGGAAGGTACAAGAGGCCAACTGAATATAAAAAGCCATTTAGGGCCCCCATTGCACCTAGAGAGAGGTACACAAAGGCAAGGCTCTTGAGAGAGGGTGATTGTGATTGAGATTGAACTTGTGCATCTATTTCGATGTGTGGGTTATTAGGGTCACTTGGTTGTTTGGGTGTGGGGATGAAGTAGAGAAGGAGGAGGATTGGGAAGCCCCCAGGCTGGACAAGTGAGGCAAGCCACATGCTGTGGCCTCCTTCTTTGTAGTAGAGACTCCCAAGGAGTGTGGCCACCGCTTGGCCAGAGAGCACAAAGAGTGAGTAGAAAGCCACTCTAATCCACCACCATAAGTTCTTGGATTCAGAAGTTATCGTTGCTTGACTATTGGTGATGATGCTAGTGGGCTGGGATGAGTTCCCTTCTTTGGCTTCCTGATCATCTGTCATATATTCAACAACAATTTAATTAAGGGTTTCAATTGGTAAGAGAGAAAGAACATAAATGATACAAAAAATGGTGGAATGCAAATAAATTTGACGACTAGTCACAATGAATCAGAATATGTGACTATTTCGATGACCAGATTCATAATTTCGAATACATTATGTCTATATAAAACATAGGAATTACCTAATTATATATTTATAATATTTGAGCAAACAAAATAGCATGTGTCAGGACAAGGTGTTCAAATTAAACATTTACTTTCTATTCATCTTTCTTCGTGTGAAGAACCAGAGCTTCCATTTTTTGGGGAAATAGCCAGGATCTAGACCTTTAATTTTTTTGGAGAACAGCTGGGATTGATAAATGCAATACCATATTCACTAGATTCACCATAACGTGTATATAGAATCACAGTAGACTCACATGGTTGATTAAAAAGACTACAAAAGTTTCAAATTTGGCCCAAAAACAAAAGTGAAGGATGATCAAATATTTCAGGTCAAAAAAGGCACTTTTGTAATTTTGCTTGTCCAGGCGAAGAAGCAGAATTAAACGTCCTAGGATTCATCAAAAGTCCGGGGGTAGGAGCTTCTGGCGTTGAAAGTTTCAGCTTGTTCAAAAGAAACATTTAAACATCGAGATCTTCAAAACACAATACAAAACAAAACACAGAGTTGCAGGAGAGAAGTGAATATATGCATGGTGGTTATATTCTCCCCCTTCCATTGTGCCCTTCTCAATTCGATACATCATTTTTCTTCTCATGATCGATGCATAAATTCCATTGCAAAACTCACTCAATTCAGATGTTGGTAAACTCTTCGAGAATTGGACTTACCCAGGATGTGGAGTTGCAGTTCCTGAGGATGATGATGAGCTAGCTCTTCCATATCGGAGATGGGAGAGAGAACCCAGAAGAGGGCGATGAGATACTATGAAATGCGGGCGGGTCAAGAAGAAACCAACGAGATGAAAGAAGCAGGAGGAGGTTTCTATGCAGGTACGCTGTCCCGCGTGCTACTTTTTCTAAGTTATATATACCTGATAAATATATATTTTCGTTGAGGAGAAAAAGTTATTTATTATTTAAAGGGGAGACGAAGCTCTTCCAAGTTGTTGGGTGATTACTTGTGTGTGCTTTTTCTCTGGCGTACAGGAAGTGTCCCGTACCGCCGGTTGCTTTCCCTGAAACATTCACAGCTTCCAAGTCATAGGGTTAAACACTAAAGCTGGAGCCGCTAAGACCGTAAACCTTGGTTCTCAGGTCGCGACTTAGCAGCTTTAGTGTTTACTGCGAACGTATAGAGGGGAGGATCGCCACACATTGGTGTTGCATGACTCGAAGGAGGTTCATGGGCAGGTGAGTTTATCATGTAAAAATAAATGTTTCATATTACGATTACATCATATGACAGTGACACACAATGTGACAAATCAATTAAAATTGAATGATTTTAAGATTTAAGCATTAAATAGGATATATGCATAACGCATGATACATGTAATTAATTAGTCATGTCAAACCCTATGTCCATCCATAAATTATTATTTTGTTATGTAAGAGAGTGCAAGGAAGTTTGGAAAGTTCAAAATGACCAAATGCCAACCTCTAAAAGGATTTATTGCGTATCCAAATTTTTCATCTTTTTAGAAGTCATGAGATTATAAGAAGTCGGATCTGCAAAATGTATTAAATAATGTAATCAACAATAGGTTGACATTAAGTAAGTGGATGATATTAGTCCATAGTAAAAGTCCATAGAACCGTTCACAATATTAATATTTAGGAAGTACCGATAATTTCCGCCAGCTTTCGTGTCGTACTAGACACTCTCCAACACTCGGTCAATAAGTGTCGAAAAATTGTCAATTTTTCCGATACTCCCCGACACACAAGTCGAAAATTCTAACATGCGAGTTCGGAATTTCGATACGCACAATATCAATTTTAAAATTTTCGATAAATGATGGGTTAAAATGTAAATATGTAAAGAAAATAAAAAATAAAAATTTGAGAAAAAGTGAAAACTTAGTTTTCTTCTGTATTTTGACTCTCTCTTCCCATAACACACAATTCATTCTTCAAATCTGTTTTTTTTTTTTTTCTTTCTCTTCTCTTGCAACACGCTTTGACACAAAGTCAAGAATATGAATCATTTGTTTTTTCCCTCCAAGTTTTTGATTTATTAGAATGAAGTTTAATTTATCAAATTAAAATAATGAATGATATTAACAAATGGTAGATTAATGTTTTTATTGTAAATTCATTCTAGACTCTTCTTTTATTAATTATTTATTTGTGAATTTGAATCAAATTAATTTGATTAAAATAATCATAAAAATAATAATTTATCGTGTATATATAAAAATATAGACTCAATATACAACGTGTCACAATATGTCGAAATTCTTTTTTTTTTTTTTTTATAAACGACATGTCGATGTGTCATGTAGTGTCATGTCGTGTTGTGTCGCGTATCGCATGTCGATGCTGGTGCTACGTAGATCAATACTGTAGGTCAATATTGGCTAATTGTCCAAACTCTGAACTAATTTGATAGGACCCATTTATAATGTTTGCTAACCTACGCGTACTTTAGTAGATTTTTGGGTGAGTGATCTTCCTAAAGTCATGCTAAAATCAAGGAGAAAAGTGAGATGTTACACGAGGTAAACGTTATCTTTGCTTTGTAAATTGTCAAACCACATGAACACGAGGCAAAAGCTCGAAACCGACGAATTTTTAGTAAATTCCAAAAAAAAAAAAAAGAAGCACTCAGTTTTTTTGTTAAATAAACTGAGTTGATCAACCGAGTAGAAAATATGCTATGGATGAAATTATGTAGTTGGTGTCTACGTGAAAGTAATGTGTGTTCTGTTTGTTATGTATGTAAGCTCGAAATGCGAACATCTTATAGATATTATCGACGTGTAGTCACTTAATGTTGCACTTTTCTGTCGAAATCTAAAATATTATCTAAATATTAAAAAATATAAAAATTTTATAGATGAAGTGTCCAACAGTTACAGAATGTGAAAATTTACAACAAAGTCAAAGTGTATGCGACGAGGATTTGAACGCGTAAACTAAAAAAGTAAAAGTAAATGTTGCTCAAAACATGCCTCAATGAATTGAGTTCAAGTATTCAAAATTATCACAGAGCATATCGCTAGGGTTGGATTGAGTAATTTTGTTGTGTATGTAGGAGGAAAAATTATCCAATCAATCATAAATCTATTATATGGATACCAACTCAATCATGAATTTTTCAACTTTAACAATGTAATCTTAAACTTTTGCGTAAAATTCTAATGTAATTCTTTTGGCCAATTTTCATCGGAAATTACTGACACAATAGTGTCCCACATAAAATAACTGAAGATGAGTAAAACTCTACATCAGCAATTATCGGCAAAAAATAACTAGAAGGACTACATTAGAATTTCATGAAGGGGTTTAGAACTAAATTGATAAAATTAAAAAAATTAATGACTAAATAGTCATCCGTATAATAGATTTAGGATTTAATTGGGCAATATTTTCGCATTTAAGGAGTATCGTAAGGGGAGATGTCTGAACGTGTAACAACTATTGCTAGACGAAAATGATGTATTTAAATTCAATCGTGAGGCAAGTTTTGTGGGATCTGCTTGGATTTAGCCGATTGCGCCGAACGTCGTAACCCCGGAACAAAGCAAACAAGAACCAAACAAACCTACCAAAAAAAAAACAAAGAACCAAACAAAACGCAAGTTTTTCCAGACTAAAAGACAACTTGTTCCTACGAATTAAAACGGATAATGATATTTCATTTTTTATATTTTTTGACTTGTTACATATTATTTTATTTGTTAGTTCCCGATGTAACATATCAATTATCATTTATTTACATAAGGGAAAAAACCACCAAAAACCTCAAACTTTGCCAAAAGTGACAAATTTACCCTAAAAAATTTTTCTATGACATGAAAAAACCCGAAGTTTGCTAATAACCGTGACACATTTATCATGAACTTTCATTTGTGTGACACATTTACCCTAAATCATAGGGACATTTTGATTTTTTTGCTTTAAAAAAATTCTTTTTTTTTCCTTTAAAAAAATTCTTTTTTTTTTTTTTTTTCACCGGCATCCGGCAAGGGCCGCCCTCGCCGGCGTCAAGCAAGGTCGGCCCTCGTCGGCGTCAAGCGAGGATCCGGCGAGGGAGGCCCTCGCCCGACGCCAACGAGAGCCGCCTCGCCGCATCGAGCGAGGGCAACCCTCACAGGACGCCAGTGAGGGGTGCCCTCGCCCGACACAGGCCCTCACCTGACACAAGCAAGGGCACCCCTCACCGGCTTCGAGCAAGGGCCACCCTCGCCTGCGTCGAGCGAGGCCACCCCTCGCTAGACCCTCGCCAGATCTAGCGAGGGAGGCCCTCGCCCGACGCCGACGAGGGCCACCCTTGCCTGCGTCGAGCGACGGCACCCCTCGCCAGCGTCGGCCTAGGCGAGGGCGACCCTCGTCGAACGCCGGCGAGGGGTGCCCTCGCCAGACCCTCACTGGGGAGGCCCTCGCCCGACGCCGACAAGGGCCACCCTCGCCGGACCCTCGCTTGACACCAATGAGGGCCGCCCTCACCTGCGTCGGGAGAGGGCACCCCTCGCCGACGTCGGCCCAAGCGAGAGCGACCCTCGCCGAACGCCAACGAGGGTGACCCTCACTTGACACCGGTGGAGAGAAGAAGAAAAAAATAAAAAGAAAAAGAAAACACAGAACGAATAAGACGAAAATGCCCTTAATGGGGTAAATGTATCATAGTTTGCAAAGTTTTGAGTTTTTCGTGTCACAATGAGGTTTTTGGTTGTCTTTTCCTTTTACATAAATATGGATAGTTATATAATATCAACTTTCTTTACATTGAAATGTATTTCGATTTTCATTGAAACTCAAAAGTTTTTAAACAAAAAGCCCGACCTAGGGGCATCCAAACACAAAAGGTCCCAAAGAGATTGGGAGCAACTAGCTATCTAGAAAGAGAAATAGGCATTCAAACAATGGCCGTTAACGATCCAATCAGCTACTTGATTCATGAACCGGTAACAATGGGTCAAGGAGATATTCTTGAATTGGGCCATCCGGATCCGGGCATCTTCCAACTGAGGTACCATCTCCCGTTGCACGTGTCTTCTCCTGCACTTCGTCCACAAGCTCAGCGCAGTCAAACTCAATCTCTAACACACGCTCTCTTCTCGACTGGAAACGCTTCAAGGCTTCAAGCAGAGCCAAGGTTTCCGTTTGAATCACCGACAAAGATGGCACTTTCATGGCGAACCCGTCCAGTGGAGCACCTGTCTCATCTTGGAGGAACCCTGCAATCACTCCTCCAATCTCGCCTTCAAGAAAAGCTCCATCGATGTTAATTTTCAAGGCAAGGTTCTAAATGTTTGCATATAATGCTTTCCGATTTCTAGGCTTTCTTCATGGTGATTTGGAAAACTTGGAAATAAACAAAGGGCTGCAGTGAAGTCGACCCAGCAATGGACGTTCATACTCCTGCAACTTATCCTCCGTTATAACATTATTCAGCCTAGCAATCTTCATATCCATCCAGAGATGCCCTAACCTTCTGCACAATGCTGTCAGACATTTATCTAGTTTTGGTCTCCTTCCATTTTCGCAGAAAACTAGAACACGGCTAGCTCAAAGCTGAAAGAACGCTGTCAATAAAGGGAGACCAGGGAAGCAAGCTCCTCAAGAACACCAGATGAAGTGGCAGATATACTCAAGACCACCAGACGCGAAAGAGGAATTCCACTAAGCAAAGGAGCTATCCATGACATTCCGAGAAGAGAAGATGGGTACCAATAAGCAAATGATTCTACCTATATGAGTCAACGAAAATACCTTCAAGTCGAAGCAAGGATGCGGTATGGGTCTCTTTCCATAAGCTAGAGACTTGATCAATTCTTTTAAATTTCACCATACCCAGTCGATTTAGGGGGAAGATCTAGCCAATGTCAATTTGTAGAGGCATCGATTCAGAGCATACTATGTAATATTAACATAATGGGCAAGTGTATTTTTGGGACAACGAAGGTTTAGGGTTTGAAAGAAAGGGCACTAGACAAACAGGATGCTTTAGTCATCTGGTGGGAGGCAGTAATGGAAGAGGGGAATCAAAGTAACGTCCATTTGATTGAGTCAGGGTTTTGTAAGGGATGGAGAAATTAGGGCAAAAAATGAAACAGGCTCTATAAAACGAGAGAGAGCGACGTATACAGAATGAGAGAGAAAAAGTTGAGTAAAAGGGCGTTCGTATGATGTTTAATATTAAATTCACACAAGGAAAAAAAAAACACCATTTTGATTTTCAAGAATAACAACATTTTCTTATTAGATACGATATTTTAATATAACTTTCTCTTTTTATAAAATTTAAGTAAACCGATAATACATCTTTCCTTGATTCTATTACAACACTGAAGTGCCTCAAAATCCACGAGATGGGTAGTGATTTTTGATCCAGGAAAAGTTAGGGGGCAACCTTACGGGACCCAAAAGAGGAGGATGCGAAGAAAAGATAAATGCTCAAATAGTAACGCCAGGCAGGTCAGGTGAGTCAATTTCAAACACCAACTTTAAAGCCCAAGAGATTCGGGTCTAAAAATTTGGGGGAAAATTATAAATAAATAAATAAATAAAAACCTACACCTATGTCCTAAACTTATATTTTTGACCAAGTCATAAATCTTTTGTAATTATGCTTACCTCAGTCCATCCATCCAAAATTGGTTCACTAGCGCTAACATAGCTAACAACTGGCATTCGCGACAATTTTTTTAATAATATTCTATTTTTCAAATTATTTTATTAATTTTGTATCTTTTTTTTCTTTCCTTTTTTTTTCTCCTCCTCCTCCGTCCTCCCTCTTTCTACCATTGGCTCTAGTGATCAGAGAGGGGAGGGCTGGCCGGTCTTCAGACTAAGGAGGTCGAGCAAGCTCACATCGTCATTGATGAGGGCTCGCCTTGCCAATGGCTAGGCTGGCTCGCCTCACCCAGCAATGCCCAATGACGACGAGGCAAGCTCACGTAGTCGCCTTAGTCCAACCACTAGTTAGCCTTCCCCTTTGGCCAATCATTAGAGCCAAAGAAAGAAGGAGGGAGGAAATAAAAAGAGAGAAATAAAATAATTAATAAAATAATTTGAAAATATAAAATATTATTAATAAAATTGTCGCCAAAGCATTGGGTCGGCGGCCACGTCAACGCCAGCCAACCAATTTTGGTTAGATGGACTGAACCGATACAATTATAAAAATGTTTATGACTCAATTAGCTAAAAAAAATGTTCATGATTGAACTAACACAACTGCAATAGGCGTAGAACTTTTTTGGTAATTTTCTCAAAAATTCAGTTCGAAGGAGTCAACCTGAAAACCAATCAAGAAGTAAGGATGCCAAAGGAGCAAGTTGTAATGACGACTAGTTCTAATATCGTCCAAGCTAGATTGCCATTTCAATTCAGAGCCTCTTCGATGAGGGTCGCCAAAAATGAAGAGGACCCAGTCGCCGATGGAAAAAGTAATGGTCGAATTTCAATTCACTGATCAAGAAATGATAGAATTCGAGAAAGTTGCCATTTCATAAAGCCAAGCACCTCAAGTCACTGACAATACTTGGAAAAATCGATGGCAGGCCAGTGAATAGAATTCCTATTGACTGGGGAAGAGCACGACGATGGCAGACCGTGTGGCTGACGACTTCCCGAAGATCTTTAGGTAGCCACCACGAGGATTCTCCTCAGATCGGAGTAGAAAAAGCTTGTGCTCCACTTGCACCGTCTTGCACATTAATTCCACATCGTTTGCTCCTCCCTCCATTTTTTTTTTTTTTTTTTTTTATCGAAGATAGTTGTTGCATTCATTCATAAAGATAACAAGAATTATAGGACAACAATGGATAAGTTTCCGAACATAGAATTTCCGAAAGGGAATGGGGAGGAAAAATCACCCAATTTAGAGGGAGGGTTTTGGTTCGGTGGGCTTTAACTAGCCAATCCGCCGCTCGGTTTGCCTCTCTTTGACATTATACTAACCTCGTTGATTCGAGTTGGGCTAAGATTTCTTTACAAAGTTCTGTTAGTTCCCTCCATTAGAATGCCCCTTAATTTTCCTCCCTCCACAAAAAATTGCTCCTCCTACAAACAAACCCAACCCCAAAATTCCCTCCTTTGAACGCAAATTACGAGCAAACTTAAGCATATTTCAATTTTCTTCGACCCAATAGTTGTCTTGTCACAGTTCAAACGAGGTCACTGGGGCCTAGCAGAGTTGTAGGGCAACATGAGAGAGATGGGGAGCAAATAAGAAGAGAGAGATTCAATTTTTCCTCATATAGAACGACGTCGTTTTCATCACAAAAGCCAGGTGGTCTTGCCCTTTTTCCATGTTGTAGTTCAATTTTTTCAGAAAAAAATAATGCCTATCACATAGGACAAATTCCCAAAACATGTCGTTGTAAGCACTAAAATGATAAAAAAAAAAAAAAAAAAGTTATGAAACTAAAATGAGCGCTATATAAAAATTGTAGCACATGAGTTATCATTTTCTCATAAAAGCACAATGTTGATTGTCCCCAATAAAATAATTTTTTTGTTAATTGACAAGTTGAGGTTAATGTTGCGAAAGGCAAGCCAATGAACAATAAATTTGACGGAATAAGAAATAACTTGGACACTAAATTTACACAGTTCGATCATAGTGACTTACGTTTACAAGGAATACAATAACGAATTTTACTATATATTAAGCAATACATGGATATTATAACCACACTCGATTTATTCGAACACTCTTAATGTTTCCCAACCCTATTTGCATTTAATAATTCACGCAATATTTAACTTCACAATTCCTCACAAAATAATCTCTCAATCTAAAAAAAAAAAAAATTAAACAAATCTTAAACTCACAAGATTTAATTGATTTGGACACTATTACTTTATATGAATAAGCTTTGCTGCACGAACGACACAAAGATGACCTACGTTTCTCAAGACGTTTCTCAAGCATTCTTTCCATGCTTCAAGACTTCGTATTAACAATAACGACTTGCTCTCTTGCGGCTAAAGAACAGCCCATATATATGCATTTATATATATGTATGTATGTATGTATGTATGTATGTATGTATGTATTTCCTATTTATAACCCTTCCTGAGGCAAAACTTCAACCTGGAAAGGAAAGTCTGAAAAGTGAGCGGTCAACTTTCTCTATTTTCTTTCGTTGACTCTATGGAAGCAAATTTGTGAGTCCTTCTCTCTTTCTTTTCCCTTGCGTTAAGTCCGATTAGATCATTATCCGCAAGAAGTCCGAAACTTGCTCAATGAACATCAAAAATTAACTTCATGCTCATAAAAGAAAATTGCTGTATTCTGTATTATAAAATTTTTGACATCCACAAAATATCCAATTCAAAATATTTAGACTTTTGCTTCGAGCTCAAATTCAAAACTTATTTTAATAGTTAAAGATGGAGGCACGTAATTTACAAGAAAGTCCAATGATGATAGAACCGCGTTCCCTCGTATAAGCCACGCATGAATTGCACAGGCATTGGACGAATGATACACGGGATAAAAGATATTAAATTCGTTACGTATCTTGTGCTAAATAATCGGATGTTATTTATAAAGGGAAAATATCTTAAATTTTTGTATACAGGACCCTTGACCATGGACATGACGCACATTGATTGCCGGCCTCTCAGCCACTCCCTAAGGTAATTCCATGGTAGTCCCACGTCATCCTTTTTGAGGTTCCAATGATGGTGTCGCATCGGATTTGACCGGTTCGAATCTCATTGCAGAATATGAGGGTGTTGGCTTGGATCAGCAATTTTTTTTTCTCATTTTTTGTCTCTTGGATCAGCAATTAAACAGCATCTTTTACTATTCTACATTCCCAAAAAAACGATTCGAATAAAACCAATTACTGCACCCTTGACGATTTCCCTGAGGCTAGACTTCTTGCGGAAACCCTCGCGGTGCGGGAAGGACCGACGTTCGCAGGAGAGGAGCTCGTGCGCATTGGGGAAAGCGAACAGAACTCGACGAGGACAAAAAGCGCAAGTGTTGCTCGACCATAGCGAACTCAGTGATGGGCCGGACCGTGATTCCCTAGGCCGCTCGATCTGTGATGTCGGAATGCGGGACACTTCTGGGCCTAATGGATGGTGTATCCATTGCTTATTGCTCCCGAGAAGCCAATCGGACCATGGATTGGGTGGCCAAGGGGCGCAGGACCGACTCTAATTCTATTGGCCCGGATTGGTCAACCGAACCCCCTCGCTCTCTTTGCTCTCTACCATGTTATGATTGTGGAAACTCTTATGGTACATTTCCTACTCAGTAACGAATGAAATGTTTTGATTCTTCTGGCATCGTCACCGATGGTTTTGCACGATCGGTTGCTGCCTCCTCGGCCACGTTGCACTTCTTGATACAGAAAGGAAAAGACACAGATCGGATGAGTCTAGAAACCGATTGATTATCTCTCGTTGATGCCATTCAAAATCCTAACCTGGTGCCTTGGGAGATCAGACTTTTGATCGAAGAATCCACGGTGTTGCTTCTCCGGTGCCCTAATCTTCAGATAACTCATTGCAAGCGGGAAGTGAATATGGTAGCAGACCGGACCGCGAAGGCCCATCGAGCATCATTACTCCCTTCCAATTGGGTGTACAACCCTCTTTTGTTTTTGCGAGATCTGTTGTATTTTGACATCATGCAAAACGCTACCTCTAATTTGCGTTAGTAATTTATAATCGTTCATGCTTCTGAAGATCCACCCCGAGTTGAGACGATCAAAGAGGCAAACAGAGGAGGATCTCGAGCGGCCATGGCTTGCGTTGTCCGAGATATGTCCGATAGGCTACGGGTTCTATTGAAGCGAGCTCACTCGAACAAGCAGAAGCCTCTACATTGATTGAAACCCTAACTTTTCCCCTACCTAGATCTACCGAAAACTTGCAACTTGAGTCTGACTGCCGTGTACTTGTCCACTATGTCAACTCTTCTAAACTGCTGAACTGGGAAGTACAATTCCCGATGGACTGGACCAAGGAGTTGAAGAGCAAATTTTCGGGCCTCACCATAGCCCATTGCAGCCTCGTGGATTAGTTAGCCAAAGCCCAAATGTTAAACAATTTATCTATGAATTGGGTGGCCCACCCCCTTCTGCTCTCTTTGATATGCTATGTTCTAATGCTCTTAATGTATTTTTAGCGAATTTCGTTAAGTAATGAACATCACTCGTATTTTCAACCAAAAAAAAAAAAAAAATGAATGAAATGTTTTAATGACCCAAAAAAAAAACATTGTACTGCTTCAGATTAAATCGAACCGAGTGCACCAAAATACCTACTCCAGTGTAGGCAATCACTTCGTTGCAAAAATGCTCAGAAATATATGTAGAACCAGCAACTACAATCTCGTAGGCAACATATTTCTTGAGCCTGCCTTCAAACTTGGCACTAAGGGCGCGCATGACAACCATTTTGTTAGGAAATAGTTTAATGTAAATAGATTATTCTATTTCTATTTCTAGAAGAGTTTAAGTAAAAATAATCGTTTGATAACGACACAAAATTTCCTTCTTTCGAACGGCGGCGGCGATGACCAACGACCTTTAATATAAAAAATAAAAATGATTTAGTAACAAAAAAATAAAGAATAAAATAAAATAAAATAAAATAAATCATAAAAAATAAAATAAAAATATCATTTTATTTTAAAATAAAAATATCCTTAAAAATAAATTTATTTTATTTATTCTATTTTATTTAATTTTATGAATAAATTTATTTTAAAATGAATAAAAATTAAAAATAAAAATAAATTTATTTGGCAAAACACTCAAGGCAAATAAAAATAAATTTATTAAATTTATTTTTATTTATCATAAATAAATTATTTTTAAGAAATTTAATAAATATATTTTTAATAAACTAAAAATAAAATGATAAATACAAATAATTTATTTATTTTTAATAAAATGAGGAGAGGCGGAGGAGGAGGAGGAGGAGGAGGAGGCAGAGACGTAAAGGAGATGAGGGAGGACTCATCGAAATTAGGGTTCAGTGGGAGAAATTATTTCTGATTTCTCTTCTTATTTCTCTTCCAAATCAATTTCTGGAATAGAAATCTTTTTCAAAAATAGAAAGATTGAATAGGTTTATCAAACAGGTTTCTATTCCAGAAACAGGTCTAAAATAAAAAAATTATTTCTGAAACAGAAATTTTGGTTATCATACACCCCCTAAGAGGCCATAGCATCGAGAAATGGCATTCCTCTGTGCAACAAAACAGCAAAAGCCAGTGTTTATACTTTATCCTTTGTTCATATCGATGCGGAATCGTCAACCATATCATAATCAAATCGAATTCAAGCACCAACCTTTACTACGAGCACCGGCCATGCTGCAAGCACAGAGATTGGAAAGATGTAAGCATGCTTTCCAGTAACTTGGAAGTTGAGTAGGTTGTCAATGTCGTGGCTTCCAGCAAGAATCCTAACGCTTTCTTGCCGCCAGCAAACCCCAAAATCCGGACCCGATGAGTGGATTGAATGATGTGATTGGTGAACGGAAAGATGTGAGCTCATAATCAACAACTCTGATGAATCAAGAACTCAATTTCGATAAATCTTAGGGAGATACCTCCAAGAATCCTTACTGCTTCATTCGTCCCAATTCATCCTTCATAGACCAAGAAAGAGAGAGAGAAACGACGTTGTTTTTCTTTCACAAGAGTTGCCAAAACAACGTGGCACATCACCTAATTTTAGTGAAGTGCTTCTGGACTTACTAAAGCCATTCAGATCTCCCATCAGCTCTGTTTAGATGTTTTCTTTGCAAGTAATCTCGTCTCAGAGTTTGAACAATCATCTTGATAGATGGAAATGCGATGGAAGGTATTTTTGAGTCATTGGTACAAAATTTAAGATGACGCAAAGGAAAAATGCCACCAAAAAACCTTAAAATTTATCCAAATTGATAAATTTACCTAGAATTTTTTTTTTGTAATACAAAAAATCCTAAACTTTGTCAATTGTGACACATTTATCCTAATTTTTTTTTGTAATACAAAAAATCCCAAACTTATACTCGCATGATATATTTATCCCAAACCATAGAGCTTCTTCATCATTTATTTTTTATTTTTTTTTCTTTTGCTTTTCTTTTTTTTTTTCTTTTTTCTTCTCTTCTCTTCCCTCCGACCATGATACTGGAAAGCCGAACTTAGGCAATGGCTACCCTCGTACCACCCTCCCTAAGTCGAGCGAGGACAACCCTTGCCAAATCCGGCGAGGGCAACACTCACCCAATGCAGGCGAGGTGGCCCTCGCCTGGGCTGGATCTGACAAGGAATGCCCTCGCTAGCGTCTACGAGGGCCGCCCTCAAGGGTTGTCCTCACCTAACTAAGGGGAGGGTTGCCCTCACCCAACGCTAACGAGGGCCACTTGCTGCCGGCAAGGGCGGTTTTCACTTGAGTCCGGCTTCCCTCCAATGGCGAAAGGAAGAGAGGAGAAGAAAAAAGAGAAAAAAAAAAAAATTAGACGAATTCAATCATTCAACTATAAAGTTGGGGTAACTGTGTCTCAATTGGCTAAGTTTGAGACTTTTTGCATCACAAAAAAAGTTCAAGTAAATTTCTCTTATTGGATAGAGTTTTGAATTTTTAATGGCTTTTTCCCTAATGCAAAATATGAAAATTATTTTATGGAATTTTACCTTTATTTTCTAGCAGCTCGCGAGATAAACCGAAGGAGACATCCTCCGTAGCTTCTCATCATCCTTCTCCTTCGTCCCTGGAAAAACCATGACAAAACCCCTGTGAAAACCTCTTCCCTCCTCCGTCCCAAATCCCATGTCGGCCATGCTCTTCTTCTCTCCCCTCTCCTCCTCCCCTCCTCGTAGCGCCCCACTTCGTCTCCCTCGCCCGGCCCCGCTCGCCCTCCTCCGGAGCCATGGCGAATCCCGCTTCTGGGTTCGTCCTCCCCAGGCCAGAACCCTAGCGTCGAGCCCGAAGCTGAGCTCGGCCGGACCTCACGGGCACGCATTATGTTTCCTGTACGGCGGCGGAAGGAGTAGAGGCGCGGCGTTCGTTTTGAGTGCGGAGCAGAGCGCGGGGAGCGGCGGCGGCGGCGGCGGCGAGGTTGACGAGGCGGAGAGGGCGGCGCGGGGCGAGAGCACCATGCCCGAGAGGTTCAGGTACTTGAACAGAGAAGCCCCCGATCCTCCGATTCGCTGGCCGTGGTTCGTAGGTACGGGGATCGCATTTTCATGGGTGATGTTCAATCTTGAGTTTCATTTCGGGATGTCGTTGCTGTCTGCTTGGGGAGGGAGCTCTTGGGATTTCGCCAAACGTGAATTCTAGATGATTTTGCTTGAAGCAGCGTTGATTCGTAGAA